>JBBGZY010000293.1:1430000-2630000 GCA_037952925.1 Lithobates clamitans | reverse complement strand
CAAAACATGCCTCACAAAGCATCAACTGCATAGATGTTATCCTAGACTTACTATATCTCTCTTCCTCCTTGTAATGTCCTTGACGCCCCCCCCCCCCCCCCACACACACCTCTCCTTTTTTCTCCCCTCACTTCCAATCTCTGTACGATTTCCTTTAGATTTGCCAAGACTATAGCAGAACCCACCTCAACAATCCATTCAATTTGCATCCAATCAGGCAGGTCCTTGCACTATATAGTTGATGGGAGATCTAAAGAGGATTGTACAATCAGACTGTAAGGTGGGTGGTGACAATCATTAGATACAAACTAATTGGATAGATTTGCTATGTCCTCCTATCACATAGTTTTGGTATATCTAAATCTCGCTGTACTCATTACCATCAATTAGGCTGGGTTCACACTATTGCGATCACAGACATTGCATTTGATTTGCACCGCATTGCTGTGCAGATCACATGCGATGTCTGTGTGATGCAAATTCAGCCATACAACCTGTATGGCTAAAATCGCATCGCATTTGCACCAAAATGGTGCAGGACCTTTTTTTTTTGGTCCGCACTGGAACCGGATCTCATGGGTGTTCACATCTATGCGATCCGATTCCTGCCCCATTTGACAGTTCTCACTGCGATCTGCAAACCGATCTGGGGGTGTCATTAACTTTACATTGACACCCCCAGCGGTTCACAGATGTCAGTGTGAACCACTGTGTGATGCGGGAAACGGCACTGAATCGCATGGTTTCCCGCATTGCATCAGTGTGAAGGGACTTAAGGAGATTGTACAATTAGATTGTAGAGTGTAAAGCTACCAAAAAGACATGGCTGTGTGTATGGTGAGTCCTATTGCGGCCGTACACACTGATAAACAATCGCTTTCTTTTCCAATTGATCTCCTCAACAGGAATAATCAATCAATAGTTGACAACCCATTCGATCAATATGCCACGCACAGGGAAGGTAATTTTGATCGATGTAAAGTGTTACTAAACCCAGGTCCCTGCATTCACTATATCTGCTCTCCCACAGTACACAGAACATGAAAAAGGCAATTATTTTACTAAATATAAACGGCTAAATACCTTTTCTCATCTGCAGTATATAGCAGTCTTGTGACTTCTATCAGTTCCTAGTAAAGTTCCTAGTAAAGCTTGTAGGAGGAGTTTTCATTCTCCCCTGATCTTCTGTCTGGACATGTCTAGACAGTGCTGATTGGCCCTGTGCTGATCACATGCACTCTCCCAAGAAAAAAGAAAGAACTCTCTAGCAATACACACCAAACCGAGCATGTGCAGCCCGTCCCCAGGCTCTGTAAGCACCAGGTTATTATTTGGAGACAGTGAAAGAAGGGGAAGATCAGAGAAGACAGGATCAAACGGCCTTTATACACAATGCAAACGAGTATAACAAGCATGCTATGCTAAATATACAGACTGATTTTAGACCCCTTTCACGATGGAAAGGTTTTAACCACTTGACGTCCGCGCTACAGCAGAATGACGGCTACAGCACGGACCTGAATTCCCGGGAGGCCGTCATATGACGTCCTCCCCTTTGCACGCTCCCTGCGCGCCCCCTGCAGGGCGCGCGTGGCACACACTGTGATCACCGAGCGCGCGTGGCACACACTGTGATCACCGAGCCACCGAGACTCGGGTGATCACCGATCCCGGCCCCTTACCACGTGATCAGCTGTCAGCCAATGACAGCTGATCGCGTGTGTAAACAAAAGCTCGGTAATCTTCTTTTTTTTCTCATGCTGACAGCGTGAGTAGAAAAAAAAGCCGATCACCGGCTTATGTTCAAGGGACATCGTTACCGAAGAGGAAGGAGGCACATCTGCCTCCTCCTCTGCCTCTGTGCCAATCAGTACCCCCTGCCAGTGCCACCTGCCAGTGCCACCTATCAATGCCCATGAGTGCCACCTATCAGTGCCCACAAGTGCCACCTATCAATGCCCACCAGTGGTGCCAATCAGTGCCTCATCAGTGCCACCTAGCAGTGCCGCCTTTCAATGTAACCTACCAGTGCCGATCAGTGCCCATCACTGCCACCCATCAGTGCCCATCACTGCCACCTATCAGTGCCCATCACTGCCAGCTATCAGTGCCCATCACTGCCAGCTATCAGTGCCACCTATTAGTGCCACTTCTCAGTGCCTACCAATGCCACCTATCAATACCCATCAGTGTCACCTCTCAGTGCACACCAGTGCCGCCTATCAGTGCCCACCAGGGCCGCCCTATCGGTGCCCATCAGTGCAGCCCATCGGTGCCCATCTCTGCAGCCTCATCAGCGTACATCAATGAAGGAGAAAAATTAACTGTTTCAAAATTTTATAACAAAATATAAAAAAATATAATTTTCTTTAAAAAAAAATTCGGTCTTTTAAAAATTTTTTAACAAAAAATAAGTGCGACAGCGCTGAAAGCTGAAAATTGGTCAGGACAGGAGGGGGGTATAAGTGCCCAGTAAGCAAGTGGTTAAGGTGCTTTAGTGCTGGAAATAGTCTCTGCTAAGCGCCTGAAAACCGCCTCCCATTCATTCAAGTGTGACTTTTCACACTCAGGCGGTGTACTTGCGGGACGTTCTGAATATGTCCTGCATCCAGCATCCTTGGGGCGGGTTGGGAGCGCTGTATTTAGCGGTCCCAAAACGCCCTGTCCATTGGAATGAATGGTCAGCACTTCCGAAGCACCTGAAAAGCGCTTCAGAAGCGCCACAACACGGGAGTTTTTAACCCTTTCTTTGAGGTTAAAAGCGCCCCGCTAGCGGCCTAAAAGCGATAAAGTGCCGCTAAAATGAGCGTCGCTTTACCGTGGCCCCAGTGTGAAAGGGGTCTTACTGTTGTGGGTTTAGTAACCCTTTAAAGCAAAGTTCCACCCAAAAGTGGAACTTCCGCTTGTTCGTCTCCTCCCCCCTCCAGTGCCACATTTGCTCCTCCCTCCAGGGAGGGGATTGAACATGACTACTGAGGCTGCACTGACACTTCAACAACAAGTATTACATAAAATTAATAATATAATATAAAAATTAAAATGTAAATATAGAATAATTAAAAACATATAAAAAATATATAAAAATTATTTATGTTGTGTGTCAGTACACAGGCAGCATCCTTACATCAGCTAAATTTCATCAATGAAGGGGCATGCTGCAGCAATGAATGATGGGACGTGTAATCCAGGGCTATGTGCCTTGTACTTACATTTACAGAATGCAAAAAAAATGCCCTATTATACTCAGCTCCATCTAGTGGCCAAATGAGATGGTGCAAAGTATTATATGAAATTCGTATGACAGCGCCCTCTAGTGGGCAAATGCGTAGCATGCAATAAGCACAGGAAGTTGCCCACTCATATTTGTTTTTTTGCCCCATTCACGCAGAATGAATGCACATCCACGTTCATTGGGAAATTTGCTTTGCAAATTTTAGTAATGGTCAAATGTTTCTCATTGATTTAAAATGAAAAAATACCAGATTTGACCACTAGATGGAAACGAAGTATCACAAAAAAAATGTCTATGATACTCAACACCAATGTAGTGGCCAAATGAGGGGGTGCTAAGTATAATATGAAATTCATGATACTTAGTGCCATCTAGTGGCCAGATGTAATGGTGCTAAGTATCATAGGAAATCCCTAATATACTTAGCGCCATCTAGTGGCCAAATTAGATGGTGCTAAGAATCATTTGAAATTCATACAGTCAGGTCCATAAATATTGGGACATCAACACAATTCTAATCTTTTTGGCTCTATACACCACCACAATGGATTTGAAATGAAACAAACAAGATGTGCTTTAACTGCAGACTTTCAGCTTTAATTTGAGGGTATTTACATCCAAATCAGGTGAATGGTGTAGGAATTACAACACTTTGTATATGTGCCTCCCACTTTTTAAGGGACCAAAAGTAATGGGACAAATTAACAATCATCCATCAAACTTTTACTTTTTAATACTTGGTTGCAAATCCTTTGCAGTCAATTACAGCTTGAAGTCGTTTCATTTCATATCCATTGTGGTGGTGTATAGAGCCAAAAAGATTAGAATTGTGTCGATGTCCCAATATTTATGGACCTGACTGTATGACATTTAGCGCCATCTAGTGGCCAAACACTGTATTTTATATTTTAAATAAATTAATAGAATGCTACTAGCACAGGGAGTAGCATAATCATATTTGTTTTTTGCCCCATTCACACAGAATGAATGTACATTCATTGGGTACATTGCTTTGCAAATTGTAAGGCTGGTTGAATGTTTCTCATTGATTTAAAATGAAAAAATGCTAAATTTGACCACTAGATGGCACTAAGAGGTTTATTTACTAAAGGCAAATCCACTGTGCACTACAAGTGCACAGGGGATGATCTGAAATCAGGGGAAGCTCTGCTGATTTCTATCATCAAAGCATGTGCAAGCAAAAATGCTGTTTTTTATTTCTCTTGCATGTCCCCCTCAGATCTACAGCAAACACAGTGGATTTGCCTTTAGTAAATAAAACCCCTAAGTGTCATAAAAAATTATATGATTGTCAACACCATGTAGGGGCCAAATGAGGGGGGCTAAGTATAATATGAAATTCATGATACTTAGCGCCATCTAGTGGCCAGATGTGATGGCGCTAAGTATCATAAGAAATCCCTATTATACTCAGTGCCATCTAGTGGCCAAATGAGGTGCCAAGTATTAAATGAAATGCACATGACACTTAGCGCCTTCTAGTGGTCACATGCAATATTTTCCATTTTAACTGAAAGTGGTTGTAAAGTCAGAAGGTTTTTTATCTTATAATTCATTCTATTCATTAAAGCGTTTGTAACCCTAACAAAAAAAAATATAAAATACAAAAATACCTGGCTGATCCTGCCTGGTTCTGCCCTCCCCTATAAACTGCCTCTGTCATCCGCAGCTCTGCTCTCTGCTCTTCCCCGTCCTCTCCCCTCCCTGCCTGTCAGCTAGTGACATTGCCCGCCCCTCCCATCCTGCTGCTGAAATTACTGTGTAAATGACACACAATCCCCTCTGTTGGAAAGCGTCCTATGCCCCAGTGTCTGAGGTTAGTAAAAAATATGCCAATTTCTACCTTATTTCACAGCGCCGCTCTGCGCTCACGTGACTCCTCCTCCCTGGCTGTTATGTCAGCTCTCTCCTCCTCTCCTCCTCCCGACTGACATCAGCAGGGGATTCTCGGCCCCTCCTGCTCTAGCTAACAGATCGGCAGAGGGAGCAGCGAGGAGTCACGTGAGCACCGAGCGGCGCTGTGAAAAAAGGTAGAAATGGGCATATTTTTTACATAGCACAGACACTGGGACATAGCACGCTTTCTAACAGAGGGGATTGCGTGTAATTTATTAAGTGGCTTAACAACCACTTTAAGATAAAAAGCCTTCTGTGTGCAGCAGCCCCCCCCCCCCATACTTACCAGAGCCCCATCTCTATCCAGCGATGTAGGATTGTCTCAGCTGCCCGGGACTCCCCTCCTCATTGGCTGAAACAGCAGCAGAGCGCTATTGGCTCCCTCTGCTGTCAATCAAAGTCAGTCAGCCAATAAAGAGAGAATGGGGAGGGACCGGACCACAGCTCCGTGTCTGAATGGATACACAGAGCTGCAGCTCCGCTTGGGTGCCCCCATAGCAAGCTGCTTGCTGTGGGGGCACTTGTCAGAAGGGAGGGGCCAGGGGCACCGAAGAGGGACCTGAGAAGAGGAGGATTGGGGCTGCTCTGTGCAAAACCACTGCACAGAGGAGGTAAGTATAACATGTTTATTATTTTTAACAAAACAAAAAACAAGACTTTACAATCACTTGAATGAATAGCATGCAATCAGCACAAGAAGTAGCCCAATCATATTTGTTTTGTTTCTTTTTGCCCCATTCACACAGAATGAATCTACATCCACTTTCATTGGGTGAATTGCTTTGCATATGTATTTTTATAAATACACCATTTAGAGTTAGATCTTGCTTTCTTGCTCCATGACTTAATGACTTACTTGCAATCTTTTCCACAGAGAAAACTTGGGAAGAAGTTTAATTATCCTTACTGAAGCTTTCCCAAGTTTCACCTCTTCAATGGCCATCTTGGACACTTCACCAGTGATGTCTTCAAGCACTTCATTGTTCCCTTGATTGTTCTCTGGTTCCTAGATGTAATTGTCTCCTAAAGGGCTGTCTTCTATGTCCTCTGCACTCCCAAATTAGTCTGTCTATCATAGGCGACCTATTGTTGCTTCTAATTTCTTTTCCTTAATTGGCCCAGGCATCCTTCACATGCTTAATGAATCATTCTTCACTGTTACATTGTTTGGGATTGATTTTTCATTGGTTCCAATCTTCTATAACGATGGATGTCTCTCTGAATAAACAATTATGTACCCCCTTTAACTGTGTCATTGTAAGCACTTTCGATTTTGGTCTCCTAGTATCACGCAATCCTCTTCCACATCATCTTCTGCTTTGGATGTATTAGCTGTTCATAAGATTTGTTTTTCTTTCCTAAAAAGCTTATTTGCCATTCTTTCCATTTCTACTTCATTCTTGAATTATATTTCTGGTGAATGAAACTTTTGATTCCCCTTCTGGCACTTTGCTTCTTGGGAGCATCTGAGTATAGGACATTGACCAAATGTTTGACCTTTCCTTTTGGTTTGTGTTATAGCAAGGACCTTCCCTTTCGTTCTTTCAGATCTTTAGCCAGCTCTAGCTTTTTTTGGTGTCGTGGTGGTTATGCACCCCATCCTGTTGTGAGGTTGTGGATCTCAGGTTGCGGCCCAGGTTGACCACTCCTCCTGAGGTCTCCTGGCTGTATTTTATGATTTTTATTTTAAGACTTAACTTTCCCAGATGGCTTCAGGCTGGTCATATGGTCCACAGGGTTCTTCTCTTGTTTGCCTCTTGGGAACATCTGAATTTAGGACATTGGCCAAATGTTTGACTTTTAGTTTGTGTTACATCAAGGACCTTCACTTTGCTTCTTTCAGGTCTTTAATAGACATGTGCACAGCCAAAAAATGTGTTCATTTTCATTTTCGTTTCATTAGTTTATTATTTTTTTTAGTTTTTCGGGTCATTCGTTATGATCGCGATTCATAAATTCGTTCATTCGTAAATGAGTTCATTCGTAAATTTGAACATTCGTTCATTCGTACATTGGTTCATTCGTACATTCGTACATTTTTACATTTGTACATTTGTAAATTCGTACATTCGTAAATTCGTAAAATCGTACATTTGTAAATTAGAAAATTCGGAAATTTGTAAATTCGAAGTTTGAAAATCCAAAAACCTGAAAATTCAAAAATCTGAAATAGTAACTAACTATTAAATTATAGGTATTGTAATTTCCTTTCAAATTTGACTGTCAGTGAACGTAACAAATACGAATTTATCCGAAGTTACGAATTATCCAAAACGAATGCTGCATCTAAACAAATGGAACGGAACAAATTAATAATAAATAATAATAATAAAACGTTGTTATTATTATTATTATTGTTATTTATTATTATTAATTCATTACGTTCCATTCCGTTTTTTCGGATCATTCATAACTTCGGATAAATTTGTAAGTGTTACGTTCACTAACAGCCAAATTTGAAAGGAAATTACAATACCTATAATTTAAAAGTTACTAGTAATTACTAATAGTTAAGTTATTATTAGTTAACTATTATTTCAGATTTCCGAATTTACAAATTTACAAATTCACTAATTTACTAATGTGCGAATGTACGAATGTACGAATGCCCAAATTTACGAATGTCCAATTTTATCGAATTTACGAATATTCGGAAAAAATTTGGTAAAAGGGTTTTCGTTAATTCGGATATTCCCGAATTAACGAATTTGTTGAAATTCGTTAACGAATTCGGAACGATACGAATTGCACATGCCTAGTCTTTAACTGACTCTAGTTTTTTTGTGTCATAGTGGTTGTGGACACCACCTCATCGCACCTAAAGAGGGCCCAGGCAGAGAATTTAAAGAGCTGCCTAGAAATTCGCCAGCAGGTAATAGACCTTACTTCGCAAAGGATCCCAGGTTACAGCCCAGGTTGACCACACCTCCTGTGGTCTCCTGGCTGTATTTATGCTTTTTTTTAAAGACTTATGTAGCGGTACCCCAGTAGGGGCTGCTAAGTGTTGTGGCCCACCTGTCACCATGCGCTTTGTTTTTATGTTTTATTGGGGGGATTGAACTTGGATGGGGTAAGGAAAGTATGGGATGCCCAATGGAATTGGTAACATTTGATTGAGACAACTATACACAGTTCAGTATATACAAGAGTAAGAGACAAAGTAGGGAATGGCGCTGTTCTATGTGAAAAAACGATGTGTGTCTACCATGAGATATCAAAAAAATTATTTTAATTATTGTGAAAAAACTATGTCTGTCCAGAAAGGACAAATCCTTCCCGTCATAAATAAATAAATATTCATACAAAGTGACGTGTGCTGAAAAATGATTTGTGCTAAAAAATTATATTAAATAAAAAGTGAAAATAACGTGTATCAGCCTTAAATAAAAAAAGATAAAAATCATCGACCAGTGCTAATAACAACCATCAATCGGCACTAATAAACTGCTCATAAGCATTTAAATAAAAAATGACATGTATAAAAACTGGTAAGTTAAGATAAAGTGACTAGTACAGCTGCTGTTGGTGATATCCAATTATGAACCTAATAAATTACCACAATATGCCCATTATACAAAAAATAAATATAAACGAAAAAATCAAAAATAGTGTCCATTGAAAGTGACATAGTGCTTCATCCAATTGGTGACAGTTTTTTTAAAACAAAAAACGTGCTGGCAGTGGTGACTGTGCTCCCCTCTTGTGTTTTCACTCACCAGAGCGCTTCACCTCTGCAGGAGTACAAGCGTGAAGTAAAGATGATGTAATCCCGGTCACGGAGCTCGGATATCCCCCTTGTTCACAACATCAGGGAAAAGGACCATCCACGGGTGAAAAGACAGGAGACTCTACAGCCTCCCCATTGCAGCGTAATTCCTGGCCAGATATCCACATATATGTATCATAAAGGAGAAAGAACAATCGGCATAGCGTGACTCCGTATTGCTTCTTTTATTAAAAATCAAATTTAGACAAATCCAAGGATGTTAAAAAGAAGGAGAGAGAGCTCACATGCTCTCACACTCTCCAAACAGAACGGGGAAGCAACGATCTCCTCGCTTGGAGCTTGCCTTCCACCGATCGTATACCAGAAACCAGAACCCTGGGATATGACGTAATGCGTATCAAGTTAGCCCCGCCTTACGCGTTCCGTCACACGGACCTCATCTGAGGCGCTGCCATCTTGATACACCACACGTCTTAAATCCTGGGTGGAGCTGTCATTTCGGCCAATCATCAGGTGTATACTGCTAACAAGCAGTGATCAGATCAAATCAAAATTTCGTATATTCACCACCAGGGAAGGCTAATATATAATAGTGATGGTCATTAGGCGCCACCTGTTGGTGTGAAGGAAAAACACCAACATGTTCAAGGCCTAGTTAAACCCTCCTTAGGCGCCTCCTGGTGGTAAGGAAAAAATGTGTATATATATATATAAAGCAGCAATGACAAAAACAATAAAAGAACCCGTGGGTTAACGCTGCACTAAAAAATGTAATGAATAATAAAGTGTAAAAGCCGCCAGCACTAAAAAGTCTAATACTAAACTCCAATAAATCAAAAAATAAAAAATGCAGAGCTAAAACAGTAATGTGAAAGTGAACAAAACTCATATATGTGTGAAATGTAAGCACATCAAAAAATGACTAAAGGTGATGGCCCATCCAACATTGACACAACAGTAAATTCGATGAGATGTTTGGTGAAAACAAGTCTCACATGGAAAACTAAAGCAGATATCTCAACACATAAAAAACTTATGAAAGCACTAGAGATATTCAAAATGTGTGTAATATGAGTGTCAAGCACAAAGAGGGAAAATGAGTCCAAAATAAATGTGCAAGTCCCAGTAGCAAATAGTGCAAAGGATTCAAAAACTGATCAGTCCATATGCAATGTGAATTGAAATCCAATGTGAATTGAAATCCAAAGGAAATGTGATAAAAGTGAGTCCAACATCCAGAGTAATTCACACCCAAGTGAGATATGAGGCTCCTTACCAGCTTTAAATGACCACCCTAACAGTGGTCTCACCAGGCATTTGTGAAATTATCAGGTCTCCCACAAACCTATGCCGACATCCACAGTTGAGATCGTAGTGCTCAAAAGACAAAAGCAAGATATGCTCCCATAGTGTAATAATGAAAAACAAATTATTTATTAAGCTGTTAAAGTTGCACTTACAGAAATATCCATCCGTTAAAAGCATGTAACAGAAGTAAGGATCGTGGCGTCTCCACGAACTTCCTCCTTGACTCCCTCCCTAATGACAAAAACAACCCGGTACAATCCAGATATTACATGGTAAAACTAAGTTAACAAAAACAGGTATATTTTTAAGACAACTAGTACCCATGTGTTTTTAAAAAATGTGATTTACATAAAAACGGAAAGTACATGGCATCCTAATAATAAAATTAATAAAAACCATAAAGTCAAAAAAAATCCTCACTTATTTATAATCTAGGTGATAGAGCATCTAACATGAATAAAAATATTTATTAATTAAAAATAAAAATTAAAAAAAAATTAAAGAAGAGGGAGAGGATGTATCATATATTGATCCATATCTTAATGAAGATGAATCAGTGTTAGAAATACTCATAAGAGTGGTTATTAGAAAATATAAATAAGAAACATATACATGTTTCAAGATTGTATGTTTAGAAATTTTGGGTTCTTAAGAGAATTAGGGTCCTTTAGTGGGAACTTACTAAATAAATCTTTATGTAAAATACGTACATAAGTTAAAAATTGGATAAAAAACAGTTAAGGTCAATGTCCACATTCAACCCTTTAGGTACTAAACTCCCTAGATGGTATATCCACTTGGTCTGGTTCTGGGACACATTTATTCTTTTATTCCCACCTCTCCAGTGGTCACTAATCAAATCGATACCATAAAAAATTAATCCTGTGGGATCCCTGTTATGAAACTCATCAAAGTGTCTAGAATGGTTATGTTTTGGAAAACCTTTCTTAATATTATTTATATGTTCTCTAATTCTAACAAAAAGAGGCCTAGTAGTTCTTCCCACATATTGTAACTGGCAGTGACATTCGATCACATATGTGACATGAATACTGTCACATGTGATCAATTCCCGAATTTGATACTCTTTTCCAGTTCTAGATTTAAAAGATACCCTTTTCTTTGGTTGTTTCTTGCTCACACGACAGGGTAGGCATTTCTGACATTTATAGAAGCCTTTCATTTGAGGGAACAGTTTTATAGTCTTGGATGGATCGACTATATTATGTACTAGCTGGTTTCTCAGATTGGGGGCCTTTTTATAAATAAATCTTACCTTCTTTGAGAGTATTTTCGCTAAGATCCTGTCAGGTTTCAGGATTGGCCAGTATTTCCTGATAATATGTTCAACAGATCGATATTGGTTATTGAAACCAGTAATGAAAGCTATTTCCATTTGAGAGGAATTAATATTCTTCTTCTTATTTCTCAATAGGGAGTTCCGATTCATATTTCCTATCTCCATCTTCTGTTTCATCAGAGGGTCCCTCTGGTACCCTTTATCCACAAATCTTTTGACCAAGGTGTCTGCTTGCACACAAAAAATCTTCCACATCATGGCAATTTCTCCGTAGCCTCATCCATTGACCCTTCCGTATATTCTCCTTCCACTTTGGGTGGTGACAGCTAGATACTGGAATATAACCGTTGTGGTCCGTTGCTTTGAAGAAAGTTTTGGTGTGTAATTCATTATTTGCCTTAAAAATCTGCACATCTATTAATCTATTTGTAATACATCTAGTAATCTATTTGTTGGGGGTCACATTTCCCGCTAAAGGAGAAGCCATATTTATTTTGGTTCATTTCTTCTAGGAATTTCTGGAAAGAATCTGTGGTACCATCCCACACAATGATCATGTCATCGATGTACCTGCGGTAAAATGTAATTTCTGGGCGTAATCTCCTATATATATGTTCTTCTTCCCACATATTCATAAATGAATTCGCCACGCTTGGGGCATATCTTGCCCCCATGGCAACGCCCTTAGTTTGAACGTAATATTCTTTTTGGTACCAAAAATAATTGCACTCCATTGCTAGTTTGAGGGCCTCAAGAATAAAGTCAATCTGTTCTTGTTTGAGGTTTGCATCCTCATGAAGTGCTTTCTCTACCCCCTTAATCCCATCCTTTTGTAGAATACTGGTGTATACAATTTATTTATGAATATGTGGGAAGAAGAACATATATATAGGAGATTACGCCCAGAAATTACATTTTACTGCAGGTACATCGATGACGATTGTGTGGGTTGGTACCACAAATTCTTTCCAGAAATTCCTAGAAGAAATGAACCAAAATAAATATGGCATCTCCTTTAGCGGAAAATGTGACCCCCAACAAATAGATTACCTGTATGTGCAGATTTTTAAGGCAAATAATGAATTACACACAAAACTTTTTTCAAAGCAACAGACCGCAACGGTTATATTCCAGTATCTAGCTGTCACCACCCAAAGTGGAAGGAGAATATACCGAAAGGTCAATTGATGAGGCTACGGAGAAATTGCCATGATGTGGAAGATTTTTTGTATGCAAGCAGACAAAAAATTTGTGGATAAAGGGTACCAGAGGGAACCTCTGATGAAACAGAAGATGGAGATAGGAAATATGAATCGGAACTCCCTATTGAGAAATAAGAAGAAGAATACTAATTCCTCTCAAATGGAAATAGCTTTTATTACTGGTTTCAATAACCAATATCGATCTGTTGAACATATTATCAGGAAATACTGGCCAATCCTGAAACCTGACAGGATCTTAGCGAAAATACTCTCAAAGAAGCTAAGATTTATTTATAAAGAGGCCCCCAATTTGAGAAACCAGCTGGTATATAATATAGTCGATCCATCCAAGACTATAAAACTGTTCCCTCAAATGAAAGGCTTCTATAAATGTCAGAAATGCCTACCCTGTCGTGTGAGCAAGAAACAACCAAAGAAAAGGGTATCTTTTAAATCTAGAACTGGAAAAGAGTATCAAATTCGGGAATTGATCACATGTGACAGTATTCATGTCACATATGTGATCGAATGTCCCTGCCGATTAGAATATGTGGGAAGAACTACTAGGCCTCTTTTTGTTAGAATTAGAGAACATATAAATAATATTAAGAAAGGTTTTCCAAAACAAACTTTCTAGACACTTTGATGAGTTTCATAACAGGGATCCCACAGGATTAATTTTTTATGGTATCGATTTGATTAGTGACCACTGGAGAGGTGGGAATAAAAGAATAAAAGTGTCCCAGAACCAGACCAAGTGGATATACTGTCTAGGGAGTTTAGTACCTAAAGGGTTGAATGTGGACATTGACCTTAACTGTTTTTTATCCAATTTTTAATTTATATACGTATTTTACATGAAGATTTATTTAGTAATTTCCCACTAAAGGACCCTAATTGTCTTAAAAACCCAAAATTTCTAAACATACAATCTTGAAACATATATATGTTTCTTATTTATATTTTCTAATAACCACTCTTATGAGTATTTAGATTGTTTCCAACACTGATTCATCTTCATTAAGATATGGATCAATATATGATACATCCTCTCCCTCTTCTTTAATTCTTTTTTAATTTTTATTTTTAATTAATAAATATTTTTATTCATGTTAGATGCTCTATCACCTAGATTATAAATGAGTGAGGATTTTTTTTTTTTTTTTTATTATTTGTTTTTTTTTTAATTTGTGATTTTATGGTTTTTATTCAACTTATTATTAGGTTTCCTCATGACATATACTTTCCGTTTTTATGTAAATCACATTTTTTTAAAACACATGGGTACTAGTTGTCTTAAAAATATACCTGTTTTTGTTAACTTAGTTTTACCTTGTAATATCTGGATTGTACCGGGTTGTTTTTGTCATTGTTGCTTTATATATATACATATTTTTTCCTTACCACCAGGAGGCGCCTAAGGAGGGTTTAACTAGGCCTTGAACATGTTGGTGTTTTTCCTCACTATTATATATTAGCCTTCCCTGGTGGTGAATATACGAAATTTTGATTTGATCTGATCACTGCTTATTAGCAGTATACACCTGATGATTGGCCGCAATGACAGCTCCACCCGGGATTTAAGACGTGTGGTGTATCAAGATGGCAGCGGCTCAAATGACGTCCGTGTGACGAAATGCGTAAGGCGGGACTAACTTGATACGCATTACATCAAATCCGGGAGTTCTGGTTTCTGGTATATGATCAGTGGAACGCAAGCTCCGAGCGAGGAGAGCGTTGCTTCGCCGTTCTGTTTGGAGAGTGTGAGAGCATGTGAGCTCTCTCTCCTTCTTTTTAACTTCCTTGGATTTGTATAAATTTGATTTTTAATAAAAGAAGCAATACGAAGTCACGCTATGCCGATTGTTCTTTCTCCTTTATGATACATATATGTGGATATCTGGCCGGGAATTACGCTGCAGAGGGGAGGCTGTAGAGTCTCCTTCCTTTTCACCCATGGGGGGTCCTTTACCCTGATGTTGTGAACAAGGGGGATATCTGAGCTCCGTGACCGGGATAACATCATCTTTACTTCACTCTTGTACCCCTGGAGAGGTGAAGCGCTCTGGTGACTGAAAACACAAGAGGGGAGCACAGTCACCACTGCCAGCACGTTTTTTGTTTTAAAAAAACTGTCATCAATTGGACGAAGCACTATGTCACTTTCTATGGACACTAATTTTTGTTTATATTTATTTTTGTATAATGGGCATATTGTGGTAATTTATTAGGTTCATAATTGGATATCACCAACAGCAGCTGTACTAGTCACTTTCTATTAACTTACCCGTTTTTATACATGTCATTTTTATTTAAATGCCTATTGAGCAGTTTATTAGTGCTGATTGATGGTTGTTATTAGCACTGGTCGATGATTTTTATCTATTTTTATTTAATGCTGATACACATTATTTTCACTTTTTATTTAAAAATACTTTTTATTCAATATAATTTTTCAGCACAAATAATTTTTTTGCACAAGTCACTTTGTATGAATAGTTATTTATTTATGACAGGAAGGATTTGTCTTTGCTGGACATACATAGTTTTTTTACAATAATTTAAAATCATTTTTTTGATATCTCATGGTAGACACACATCGTTTTTTCACATAGAACAGCGCCATTCCCTACTTTGTCTCCTATATTTGATTGGATTTCATCCTAAGCGCAGATTTCTCTGACATTCTTTACAGTTCAGTATATACACTCCATTTCTCCTCCTGCACATCGCTTCCTCTTTAATCTTTACTCCTTTCTCCTCCTGCATATTGCTTCCTGTCTAATCTCCAGGCACAGCTATCACAAAGTGGTTAGGCCTGACACTGGCTCAGCAAGGCCTTAGCAATTGCCTTTTGCAGGCAGGGACCGCGGGCCCCCATAGTGTAGCAAGAAAATAGAGAGTCTCTGGTGCTAGCTGTCCTACATGCAGCTACTGAGCCCAAGAACCCATCTTCAGGCCTTGCCAGCCCTCCTGGCTGCAGCTGCCCATCTCCACTCCCCATGACAACACATACTACACCGCTGGTTCTGCACCCATCCCAGAATGCAGCCTCCCAGTCCTCTTAGGCGTGCCTCACCAGTTCTCTAAGGCCTGTGCTTGTCAATCACCAGCCCTCCTGGCTGCGACCAGTTGTTCCTCTCCCTGGAAACTTGCCTGGCAGTGCTCTCTCCTGCTGTCCTCTCTTGCTCCTCCTGTGCCTCCTGTCCAGGATACCCCTGTGGTTTGTATGAGGGTCCCGTCCACACCTAAGCCCAGGCCCAGGTCCAAGGTCACCCCCCCCCCAGACTGGGGAGCTCCCTCAAAGGCCCTGATAGCTAACACTCCATCTCCAGCTCTTCCACCGAACAACTCCTCCCCAGCTGGATTGACCTTGGGTATTTAGGGAGGCCTGCCCCTTGCCAAACCAGGTTGGGGATTGGTCAGGACTCCCTAAAACACCCCAGGCAGCTCCACCTCTCCTCTCCTCCTCTCTTTCCAGATCTTTCTAGAAAGAAGAAGGAGGTCTTGGTGATGCTACCTGTGAGTCATTAGCTGCTACCCTGAGCCACTCCCAGCCCAGATCAGATCAAAACAAATCTGGCTGCCAGTCAGGCCTGCCTAAACTTACCTATCCTACACAACCCTATCTCTAGCGCTTACCCACCTAGAGGGTGCTACACTTACATTTCCCAAATGTCTTCAGGCTGACCATATGACCTACAGGGTCCTCTTCTTGTTTTCCTCTTGGAAACATCTAAATATTGGACATTGACCACATTTTTGACCCTTCCTTTTGGCTTGTGTTACATCGCTTTGTTTCTTTCAGGTCTTTAACCTGCTCTAGTTTTATTTTGTGTCATGGTGATTGTGGACAAATTTTTGACCCTCTCCTTTGGTTTGCATTACATCAAGGACCTTCACTTTGCTTCTTTCAGGTCTTTAACTGACTCCAGCGCTTTTTGGTGTCATGGCGGTTGAGGACACCACCTCGTCAGACCTAAAAAGGGCCCAGGCAGAGAATTTATTGAGCTGCCCAGAATTCGCCAGCAGGTGATGGACCTTACTGCGCAATGGATCATCGGTTGCGGCCTAGGTTAACCTCTATTCCCAAGGTCTCCTGGCTGTAGTTTATGAATTTTCTTTAAGACTTACCTTTCCCAGATCTCTTTAGACTGGCCACATGATCCACAGGGTCCTCTTCCTGTTTGCCTTTTGGAAACACCAGAATTTAGGACATTGGCCACATTTTTGACCCTTCCTCTTGGTTTGTGTTAAATCAAGGGCTTTTACTTTGTTTCTTTCAGGTCTTTAGCCGGCTTTAGCTTTTTTTGTGTCGTGGTGGTTGTGGACCCAACCCCATTGGCTCAAAAGAGGGCCAAGGCAGAGAATTTAAAGAATGGCCCAGGATTCACCAGCAGGTGATGGACTTTACTATACAGTGAATCCCAGCTTACGGCCCAGGTGGCCAATCCTGAGGTCTCCTGGCTGCATTTTAATACTTTTGTATTTAGGACTAACCTTTCCCAGATGTCTTCAGGCTGGCCTCATGAGCCACAGGGCCTCTTCCTGTTTGCTTCTTGGAAGCATCTGAGTGTAGGATGTAGACCACATTTTTTACCCTTCCATTTAATTTGTGTTCCGTATCAAGGGCCTTCACTTTGCTTTTTTCAAGTCTTTAACCAGCTCTAGCTTTTTTGTGTCATGGTGGTTGTGGACCCTCCTCATCAGTCCTAAAGAGGGCCCAGGCAGAGAATTTAAAGAGCTGCCCAGAATTTACCAGCAGGTGATGGACTTTAGTGAAAAATGGCTCCCAGACTGCAGTCTAGGCTGACCACCCCTCCCAACGCCTCCTAGCTTTTGTTTAGTTTTTTTTTTTTTTTAAAGACGTACCTTTCCCAGATGTATTAAGGCTGGCCATATGGCCCACAGAGTTCTCTTCCTCTGGGCACTTCTCAATGATGCACATTATGGATACAATGATAGAGTACAATGGCTATGGACCCAACCTCATTGGTCATAAAGAGGGCCAAGGCAGAGAATTTAAGGAGCTGCCTAGAATTCACCATAAGGTTGCAGCCCAGGTTGCCCCCCCCCCTCCTCCTGAGGCCTGCTGGCTGCATTTTGTGTTTTTTTTAAATTAATTTATTATTATCATTTTCAGATATCTTTCCCAGATGTCTTCAGGTTGGCCATATGGTCCCATTTAGTCATCCACAGTACAGGGTGCCATGGTGATGACTTCTCAGGGAGCCAGCCCTATGACACCCTGTATTCAAAGGATGTCCTAAGTTATTCAACCTGGGGACATCCAGTGGCAGAAAGGAATTACTGCAGGTAGAGTGCTGGAGAGAAGGTGAGTAATATAGTCAGAGATGTTTTAGATTTTAACACCTCCAAGGGGATTTTTTTTATAATTTTGGCCAGAGTTTGTTTTCAAAGCAGGGACAGCTTCACCTGTTTTACCACTGCCCTTGTGAAAGAGGCCTTAAAGTGATTTTCTAGCTTATACAGTGAGAAAACATTGCTGGCCTTTTTCTGAAAATGCTGTTTGCCTGACTATCTCAGGCTTCATCACATTGCTGTCCTGAAATAAGCATGTAGCCAGTGAAGTCAGAAGTGTTGATCCTCATAGGCGTAATAGGTGAGTGATTACTAATGGATCAGCATGGCAGCTAACAAACCAGCATTTTCAGGAGAGGAAGTCAGCCATGGCAGCTCCCATTCTTATTCAGTTCAGGTTTCCTCTGAGAAGTGGGTGGCTTCTCTGCAGCTATACCTGGATGATAATCAGAAGCTTTGGGTAGCATATCCCCTTTATATATATCTCCTCTTTTATTTATTTATTTTTTTGTTAAAATGTAGAGAGCAGAGAAGATAAATTATTCTCCCTCGCTGCCAAATGTTTTGTGTAGACGCATGATTACGTGCATGCTAATCTCATCCATCTCAGTACTGTACAATCCAGATGTGTATTGAGCGCTGTGACCACAAGGGGTCTCTCTCGTGTAACTCTCTGCCATCCTGGCTCATTCATATCTGGGCACTGTGAGTTACAGATTTACAGCAATTACCACAGACCCAAGTTAGAGTTGGCAGCGGAATATTCCGAACGTTGCACTTTTGCCAGTTTTGTTTATTTATGGAGCTGTGATTGCATAAAATTTCAGGATGTTTTGGGAAACACAAATCACGGGCGGCACATATCACTGCTGTGATATACAGGATTGCTGCTTACTGTTGGCAAAGCTGATTGTAAAGCCGATCCTGAGTTCTTTGGATCCAGTCTTAATGTCAGTAGCAGGTTACATCATTGCCCCATCAAGTATGTTCTGTCCCCTCATGCACACTGGATGTTTTTTGACTTTTTTTTTCCTGCCTCTAAACTCCCCTGCATGTTATCCTATGTATAGGCTTCGGGTCCTTCGGGTCTGGTATGGATTTTAATGGGAACCCCATGGCAAAAAAACAAAAAAACGGTGTGGGGTCCTCTCTTATATCCATACCAGACCCTTAAGTCTGGTATTAATTTTGATGAGAGCCCCACTACAAAATTTAAAAAAAAATGGCATGGGGGTCCCCTTCAAATCCATACCAGACCCACATCCGCAAATGCAACCTGGTAGGCCAACAAAGAGGGGACTAACGAGCTTCCCCTGAACCATACTAGATCATATTCCCTCAACATGAGGGGGTGCTTTGGGGGAGGTGCTCCTCCCCCAAAGCACCTTGTCCCTATGTTGATGAGGATAAGGGCCTCTTCGACCACTGGGCCACAGTTGTGGGGGTGCAGAGGTGACTTATCAGAATCTGGAAGCACTTTTTAACAAGGGGGCCCCCAAATCTCAGCTCCCCTCCATCTGAGTAACCTTACTCATTTACCCAAAAAGTGAGTAAAAACACAATCCTTTTTGGCAAGTCCTTTATTTAAAAAAATTGTTTCCCAGTGTAGATCCAAATCACGATGAATGCCGACCCAAACAAAACAAGAATAAAAAAAGAGTTCCGCATCCAATGAAGGCTCCCGCCAAATGACAACTCCCCTGCTTCTGACCACTAAATAAACTAAGAAGAGCAGCTACACGATGATGTCACCAGTGACTCCGCTCCCTTGTGACATCAGCAACCCAGCATGCATCAGTGATGAAGGGGGAAGGGTCACCAAGTCCAATAAGTCACCCCCGGCACCCCCACAACCACAGGCCCAGAGTTGTGGGGAAGAGGCCCTTGTCCTCATCAGCATGGGGACAAGGTGCTTTGAGAGGGGAGCCCCTCCTACCCCAAAGCACCGCCTCATGTTGAGGGCATGTGACCTGGTATGGTTTAGGAGGAGGGGGGGACACTTGCTTTTCGCCCCCCTTTCTGGACTGCCAGGCTGCATGTTTCAGATAAGGGTCTGGTATGGAGTTTGGGGGGAACCCCACGCCATTTAAAAACAAAATTTGTCCTGGGGTTCCCCTTAAAATTCATGCCAGACCTGAAGGGCCTGGTATGGATGGGGGGACCTCCATGCTGTTTTTTTCTAATTTTTTAAAAATTCTTTTGTTTACATTAAGCTGTCAGCAGGGAACCTCGCTGACAGCTGATGAGTCATCCATTGTTAAGGACGCGGCGGCCTCGCTCCTTAATGTCTAATGTCTAAAAGATATTGTTTACACACTGCTAAACGCCGGCAAAAATGATAAATATTAGTGTTTTTTATCCAGCATTTTTTGTGGTTTTTAGCTTCTAGTGTGACTGGAGCCCAAGTATTTTTTTTGTTGTCGTATTGAACTGTATCTGGTTACTATTGTTATAATGTATACTGACACCTAGTGGTGGTTTATGGCTACTACAACCTATTTACTTATGTGATTTGGTTTCTATGTCTGTTTAGTGGTAATTAGTGCTAATTAGTTTAGTCCTAGTTAGACCCCTCCCTGTCCCCTCAAATCTTGCTAATTCTTTGTACAAAGAGGGCTTAGCAAAGTCAGTGCTGTTGACTTACTAAAAGCAAACAGACTGTGTACTTTGCAAGTGCAGTTGCTATAGAGTTTAGTAAATGAAGGAAAAAGTCTTGATACAATTCAAAAATCTGGAAAAAAACATTCTTTATATTGCACCTATCAGAATTAAAATTGCATTGGATTCAACTTCTGTCTCTTATTAAAGAATTGAAGAGTTAAGCTGCCTGTGGATGGTGCCACTACAGCAGGTGACCATACTGCTTGGACAGACTGGGTCTAAGGAGGTAGAGCAACGTATAAAGCGACATTTTTGAACAGAGAAAAAAATCCCTTACTCTATTTTTATTAGGGTAGGTCCTTTTTAAACTTTTTTATTTGTTCACCAAAACCAAGTATATTTAAAAAAAAAAAAACATAATGCTGTCCACACCTCTATGGGCTTTCTTAAAATAGTGCGCCCATGTAATCTGCTCTTTCCCACTTTCCCTCGTTCCCTCGTTCCCTGCCTCTCTCCCCTCTCTCCTTCCGTAAGTCTTTCTACCCACTCACTCTGGCCCCCTCAACCCCTCTCATTCAGCCCAAATGGAAAGATTACCTTAGAGGCCCAGCAGTGCCCACAATTGACAATTTGTCAATCAACAGGTTATTTTCTCTAACGAAAAACAAAATTATTTTAACCACATTTACTTCTACGCTGAAAGAGAAAATTGAATCCGACTTCCATTTTCCTCGCATCAGTGCTAATGTGAAAAATTGTATAATAGTTTTCTTAATGAATTGTAAACTCTTTTTTGTGCCACCAGGGGGAGACATACACCAGGTCCAGCCTTGCTTTGCTGTAGGTCCATAGGCCATACATGGAGTGGCACAGAGGACAGGGCAGTTGGGTGCTGAATTTTCATACATACCGAATATTGATAAGATTCTGATTGCACCTGTTAGTTATGCAAATGAGTTCACATTTCTAGCACAATTATCTTTGCAAATATGTTCTCTGCATCTCAATTTGCATGACATACGACATCCGACATAAGTAATATTACTGAACATTGGCAGGGAGGGGGGCCTGATAATTTTAGGAACTTCCTTTGGAAAGTGGAAGCAAACTTACTGTAAGTGCAGTAGCTATTTATTATTTAAAGCAGAACCCCAGCCCTACCTTTAGTATTGCACAGTTGGCTCCTCTCCTATACTGAAATCACTTATTCAGATTTCACTGCACACTGTGAGCTTCCCACAGCATGCATTAGAATCTGCAGAGAGTCAGAGAGAGCCTGCCTGCAAATATCAAATGCCTTAATGTGTAGATGTCAGTTTGGAGGAGTGGGCTTTCCTAAGCAGACTGCTGCTGCCTGCAGAGCACCCTAGGTAATTCCCACATGTAATGCTGAGCCTCTATGGTTGAAAGAACTGAAGTACAATGAATGAAGAGGGCAGGTCAGAGACAATATGGCTGGGGAGGAAAGAACTAGATGAAGATGGATGTCCTCCAGTTAAAGAAAACGAGGCAGGCTCCACCTGACTTGCTGCAGCTTATAATGAACACTCTGAGAAGCTCGCAGTGTGCAGTGAAATTAGAGTAAGTCATTTCAGTGCAGGTGTACAACTGTGCAAAACTGAAATGGCCACCTTTGGAGGCATTTGTCAATGATGGGGCACTATTGATTAGACTGACCCCAACACTGGGGCACTATTTCTTACCCTGACACCAACACTCAGGCACTGTTCCTCTTGCTGACACCAATGTTGGAGGACTATTTCTCCCATTGACACCATCTATGGGGCACTGTTCCTTACAATGACACCAATGATGGGCACTATTCCTCCTACTGACACCAATGATAGGGCACTATTCCTCCCACTGACACCATCTATGGGGCACTATTTCCCCCACTGTCACCAATGATGGGGCACTATTCCTCCCACTGACACCATCTATGGGGCACTGTTCCTTACAATGACACCAATGATGGGCACTATTCCTCCCACTGACACCAATGATAGGGCACTATTCCTCCCACTGACACCATCTATGGGGCACTATTCCTCCCACTGTCACCAATGATGGGGCACTATTCCTCCCACTGACACCATCTATGGGGCACTGTTCCTTACATTGACACCAATGATGGGGCACTATTCTTCCCACTGACACCAATGATTGGGCACTATTCTTCCCACTGACACCAATGACAGAGCACTATTCCTTCCACTGACACCAATGATAGGGCACTATTCCTCTGACATCAATGATAGGGCACTATTCTTCCCACTGACATCAATGATAGGGCACTATTCCTCTGACATCAATGATGGGGCACTATTCCTCCCACTGGCACCAATGAAAGGACACTATTCTTGCCACTGACACCATCTATGGGGCACTGTTCCTTACATTGACACCAACATTGGGGCACTATTTCTGTCATTGACACCAATGATGGGGCACTTTTCTTCCCACTGACACCAATGATCGGCCACTATTCCACTGACATCAATGATCGGCCACTATTCCTCCCACTGACACCAACAATGTATTAGAGAAAGTAATTTCAGTGCAGGAAAAGAGCCTGTACAGCAGTGTAGGACTGATATGGCCACCTTTGGAGGAATTTACCTAAAAGTCAGCTTTTCCAATAAGCATTGACTTTAATGCTATCAGTCAGCTATTGACAGAGAAAAGGTTCCTGCTTCACATTCTCATGTCTCTTGCAGTATTCAGAATAGATGGTCCTGATCATAAAACCTGCTGAACGTGAATCACAACACAGCAGTCAGGGAACAGGTGAAAGCCGCAGGGCCCGGGGCCCCCAGGGCAGAGACTTTGGTCTTTGCAGCCATTGAAGATGTAATAGTAATGCTGTGACCAGTCACTATAATCTACTGATAACTATGGACATATTTTATTATAGAATACTGACTGTGCGTTCCTGTGGATGACAGATTGGATTTTTCACCAGGACTTAGTGTTCATCCACACCATCATGTCTGTGGTATCACATGTTATATACATTGGTGCAATGCCATGCCATGGTATCCCAATGCACCTCACCACTGGACACGCACTGCGCTGCCGAAAATTCTGCGGCACAATTTTTGGTCTGGGTGATGCATTGGGCCCCCCATTAATGGGAATGGGCTGCCCTAAGGCAACGCACATGGACACGACATGATGAGCATTCACACACATGTGTTTACCGCACCACAGTGGACTATGCTGATGTAAAAGGCTCCTTTCTGTTTCTTTCTATGAGAACAGTCATTTATTGATCAAGCAGTACAGTTTATGTAATTGATTTCTGGAGGATACAATTCTTTTAACAAAATCATTATTGTAACTAATAACCATTGTATAATGTCAATGGTCACCGAACTGTGGTCCGTGAGCTGGATGTGTCCCTTTACCTTTGTCTGGCACTTGGGGCACTATTAATCTCACTGATACCAATGATGGGACACGATTCTTCCCACTGACACCAATGATGGGACACTATTCTTCCCACTGACACCAACGATGGGACACTAATCTTCCCACTGACACCAACGATGGGACACTATTCTTCCCACTGACACCAACGATGGGACACTATTCTTCCCACTGACACCAACGATGGGACACTATTCTTCCCACTGACACCAACGATGGGACACTAATCTTCCCACTGACACCAACGATGGGACACTATTCTTCCCACTGACACCAACGATGGGACACTATTCTTCCCACTGACACCAATGATGGGGCACTATTCTTCCCACTAACACCAACGATGGGGTCCTGTTCCTCTCACTGACACTAACATTGGGGGACTATTCCTCGCAGTGACACCCACCATGGGGCACTATTCCTCCCGCTGACACCAACAATGGGGCATTAGTCTCTCACTGACACCAACAATGGGGCACTATTCCTCCCACTGACACCAACAATGGGGCACTATTCCTCCCACTCACACCAACAATGGGGCACTATTCCTCCCACTGACACCGACAATGGCGCACTATTCCTCCTGCTGACACCAACAATGGGGGCACTATTCTTCCTACTGACACCTAACAATGGGGCATTACTCTCTCACTGACACCAACCATGGGACACTATTCCTTTCACTCATACCAATGATAGGGAACTATTCAACTAACACCAACTATGCTGCACTATTCCTCCCACTGACATCAACATGGGATACTATTCTTCCCACTGACACCCACAATAGGGCACTATTCTTCCCACTGACTCCCAAAAATGGGGTACTATTCCACCAGTTGACACCAACAATGGGGCACTATTTCTCCTGCTGACATAAACAATGGGGCATTACTCTCCCACTGACACCAACAATGGAGCACTATTCCTTTCACTCACACCAATGATGAGGCACTATTCCTTCAACTGACACCAACAATAGGTCATTATTCCTCCTACTAATACCAAAGATGGGGCCCTATTCCTTCTACTAATACCAACAATGGGGCACTATTCCTTCTACTAATACCAACAATGGGGCACTATTACTCCTCCTACCGACCATATGATTTTGTAATGTAATTTTTTTTACTCACACTGACCACCAAGCCTGAGGCATTGTTTACTTCAACTGATGTTGGGGTATTTTCTACTCACAATAGCCACAGTCTGGCTCCCATAAAGTCACACTAAAGTGGCCCTTTCTTTAAAAAATTTGGAGGTCACTAGTTTATGTGATCATCATATTGTACTGATCTGTTTTACATGCTGAGCATCTACAGGCGGGATGTAGGAGCCATGCTTGTTGCATCAAAACTGTATATTCTACATCCAACAGAACCAAGATGACACCTGACCTATCCCACTCAAAAAAACACTTAACAGAACTTGTAATTGTGTGGACTGACCTTTCTATGTTGGTTTTAAAGAGACACTATCACTATGCCTAATCTTAGGCATATATTTACTGACCCACGCTCCATAGCTGCCTCCTGTCTGCCAAATCTCATACTGTCTAAGCCTCGGTGTTAGCCTGTGTCAGAGAGCTTACACAGGGGGGTGGTGTCACAGGCCCCTCCATGTGTAGGGCAACTGTTTAAGAGGGCTTTTCTCCTCACATTGGGAGATATCCTCTAATGCCGTGTACACATGATCGGGAATTCCACCAGCAAAACTCAGATGAGAGCTTTTTGTCGGAAAATGCGACCGTGTGTATGCTCCATCGGTCTTTTGCTGGTGGAATTCCAGCCAGCAAAAGATTGGGAGCAGGTTCTCTATTTTTCGGTCGGGAAAAGTTCCTATCCGAAAATGCGATCGTCTGTACAAATTCCGGCGCGCAAAATTCCTATGCATGCTCAGAAACAATTCAGTGCATGCTCGGAAGCATTGAACTTCATTTTCTCGGCTCGTCGCAGTGTTGTACGTCACCACGTTCTTGACGGTCGAAAGTTCAGAGAACTTTTGTGTGACCGTGTGTATGCATGCCAAGCTTGAGCAGAATTCCGTCTGGAAAAAACTCTGCTCGTGTGTACGGGGCATAACTTTCTAACAAGTCTCTGGGACATCAATTGAAGGAAAAATTCCCCAATGGTGCACAGAAAAAAACAAAAAAGTTTTGGTCCCATACATACACTTTAAGAAGAGCAGAAATCGAGAGGCATTCCTTCAAAAAAGCACCTGCAAAAAAGAAAAATATTTTTTAAGATAATATTTAGTTCATTCTATTTGAAGATCTGTATATAAGACACTATAGCCTATGATTAGAGCACATTCCTTAACCTTAGAGCTCAGTGTAGATCTCATACCAAGATCTTCATGAGAAAAACATAGTTCTTTGCAGTAATCTATCCAATAATAAACCATATGGTGGTACCGTATGTTGTTATGAAGATAGAGATACGATCTGGGAAATGAGTGCAATGCGTAGAATGTGTCCACTAGGGATACCATAGTAATCTCCTTTTCCATGTATGCACGTAGCAGAAATGCAGATTTACAGATTGTACAAATGAAGAATATTGGGGTTTAGGTTTGAATTTCTAGACTAGGGTGGACTGTGCATCTGAAGAAACCTTACTGACCTGCCGACAAATATTATTTGGACTCAAGGTAAAAATATTGAATTGCTAAAACAGCCTTTCTAATCAGGGTTCCATGGAAGCCTGAGGTTCCTCTAGAGGTTGCTAGGGGTTTTCTGTGATGAGAGCATTGATAAATTGATTTTTCTGGCTACTCCCACCACTGATGTAAGGGGTCACTTCTACACTGACCACCAATGTAAGAGGTCACTTCTACGCTGACCACCAATGTAAGAGGTCTCTACTACTCTGACCATCAATGTAGGGGGTCACTTCTACACTGACCATGAATGTAAGGGGTCACTTCTACACTGACGGAAAGAGAAAGGCACTTCTAAGTGCAATGGTTAAAAGATTTATTACAGGCACAATGGGATTTAAAAAAATACAAGATAGTAAGAGGTCATAGGCACATAATTATTTGTCATGCGGATCACTGTAATCCTCGTCTGTCTCACCAGAGTGCCCTCATCTATCCCTCCTTACTTTTATACTGACACTAATGTAAGAGGTTACTTCTACAATGATCATCAATGTAAAGGGTCACTTCTGCACTGATCTTCATTGTAATGAGTCACTTCTACACTGACCATCAATGTAAGAGGTCACTTCTACACTGACCATCAATGTAAGAGGTCACTTCTACATTGACCATAAATGTAAGAGGTCATTTCTACACTGACCATTGATGTAAGGGGTCACTTCTACACTGACCATCAATGTAAGGGATCATTTCTACACTGACCACCAATGTAAGACGTGAATTCTACACTGACCACTAATGTAAGAGGTCACTTCTACACTGACCATCAATGAAGGGGTTCCCTTCTACACAGACCATCAATGTAAGAGGTCACTTCTATGATGACCATCAATGTAGAGGGTCACTTCTACAATGACCATCATTTTAAATCACTTCTAAGATGACAACCAAAGTAAAAGGTCACTTCCACACTGACCTCCATTGTAAGAGTCACTTCCACACTGACCACTATTGTAAGAGGTCACTTCCACACTGACCACTATTGTAAGAGGTCACTTCCACACTGACCACCATTGTAAGAGGTCACTTCCACACTGACCACCATTGTAAGAGGTCACTTCCACACTGACCACCATTGTAAGAGGTCACTTCTACACTGACCACCATTGTAAGAGGTCACTTCCACACTGACCACCAATGTAAGAGGTGACTCCTACACTGACCATTAATATAAAAGGTCACTTCTATACTGGCCACCTGTTTCAATAGACACCATGGAAAAGAAGCAGTTGGGTAAAATTTGCAACTTTTTACTAACTTGTCATCTCAGTGTTTCATTAATAGAAAATTCTATTCTGTGCATTTAGAAACAACCCCCCCTTTTTTTAAGCCATCTGCTAGAATCAGCTCCTGTGGAGGACGATTTTCTATTTTCATATTTCTTCCTGTAAAGAAGACTTTCCATATGTAGCGAATAACCTCTTCTTCTACAGACACAAAAACGTCTCTCTTGTCATTTACAATTACCTTAAACTGAACAACCTTGCACCAAGTTTACTTAATGGATCATTTATGTTTTTATACAAGTTGCCTCCATAAACACAACAGCAGACAATGCCTGAAATGATCTAATACAGACTGACTCAGCACTGGGTCTGGACTGCTCACAGACTACTCATTACCGTTTAAAGCTGAACTCCAGACAGATATACAGCATACCTCCCAATTTTTGAACTTTGGAATGAGGGATACTTGAGGGAGGATGTAATTTGCGGCGTGTGGTGGACAGGAATGGCAGAGGAGAAAGGTCTGCAGGGCAGTGTATGGGGGTCAGCAGGGCAGAGAAGAGGCATCATAAGGGGAGAGGATAGGAGGTCAGTAGGGCAGTGTAAAGGAGTCAGCAGGATGGAAGACAGGGGGTCCATAGGGCAGGGTACAGGGGTCAGGACAGAGGACAGGGATTCAGTAGGGTGGGGTGCAGGGGTCAGCAGGATGGAAGACAGGGGGGTCAGTAGACCAGGGTAAAGGGGTCATCAGGATGGAAGACAGGGAGACAGTAGGGTGGAAGACAGGGGGAGTCAGTAGGTCAAGGTACAAGGGTCAGCAGAACAGAAGACAGGGGGCCAGTACAGCAGGGTACAGGGGTCAGCAGGACAGAAGACAGGGGGTCAGCAAGATAGAAGCAAGGGCATCAGTAGGGTAGCGTACAGGGGTCAGCAGGACAGAACACAGGGGGTCAGTAGGGCAGGGTACAGAAGTCAGCAGGACAGAAGACAGGGTCAGTAGAGCAGGGTAGAGGGGTCAGCAGGATGGAGGACCACGGGTCAGTAGAGCAGGGTACAGGGGTGAGCAGGGCAGAGGAAAGGAGGTCAGTAGGGCAGGGTACAGGGGTCAGCAGGACGGAAGACAGGGGGCCAGTAGAGCAGGGTACAGGGGTCAGCAGGACAGAAGACAGGGGGTCAGCAAGACAGAAGCAAGGGGGTCAGTAGGGCAGGGTACTGGGGTCAGCAGAATGGAAAACAGGGGGTCAGTAAGGCAGGGTACAGAGGTCAGAAGGACAGAATACAGGGGGGTTAGTAGGGCAGGGTACAGGGGTCAGCACGACAGAACACAACAACATGACTACGCATACGCACCAGTGCATAAAGCAAGATCCATAAAGACATGGATGAGCAAGTTTGGGGTGGAGGAACTTGACTGGCCTGCATAGAATCCTGACCTCAACCCGATAGAACACCTTTGGGATGAATAAGAGTGGAGACTGCGAGTCAGTGTTTTTTTTTTTAAGAACACTCCTATCCATGATGGCAGAAAGAAGGGATGGGACACATACGGTTAACAGATCAATCACCAGTGCAGTAAATTTATCTCCCTTCAGTGTCATGTATAACGTTGCAGGATCAATCAATAGAAAAAAGTGACCTTGTTCCAGCAACATATTTAATGGTTTAGCAGCCCCTCTTAAGAGTAGTTTTATTACTAGTGAATTATGGTTAGGATGGGTATTCATCTGAGATTTATGATGGACCTGTTTAACACGTACAGTATTCATTTATGAGGTGGGAAAAAAATGGAATTTGCCCCAGTCACAAGTATGGGGTTGATACAGTATCACCTTTGGCTGTTAGCGGAATGGTCTACGTGAACTGGTTACATTACATCTACATTGGAATAAAACATGGCAATTTAAACTGAGCAAAGTTTTTAAACGGGTTCACTTGTTTCACTAGAAAAAGATTGTCTTTAACTTACTCCCCAGCTGACCTATCCCTCAAGATATCTGCATCTGGGTACGGGTACCCAGCTATGCCCACCCGATATGGTAATTATAAAAGGGTTCCTTCTCTACTGGATTCTTTGGTCATTTTGTAGTTAAGTTTGCTAGCGGATACAAACGCATTTTCTGTTTGGAAGCTTTGTTCTTTACCTGCAATACTGACCATTTTGGGGAAGACTGTGAACAATGCCCGGCTATGGAGTGTATTCAACCCTGGGGGCAGCCATTTTGGGAGAGCCGATATGTAACGGTATGCTGGATGGATTGTGATTACCCAGGGGAGGACAAAGAGGATGGGGATGTGGACTGTTGTGTATCCAGGGATAAAAAAAGTCTGCTGGGAGGAAGTGAGACTTGTGGGAGATGTAGTCCCCAGACAGACTGACTGACTCTGGGACTGCATACCCACCTCGACCAGGGCTCTATAGAGAGGAAAAGGAAGGTCTGTTCTGGGGCTCCAGGAAGATGTGGTGAGGACATTGTGGGAGATTGTGGTGCAGGAAGTTAGCAGAATGTTTTTGCTACAACATCAGGGAAGCAGAGAGGTGAAGTAGCAGACATCTCCTGGTACATGAGAATGCCGCCGTCGCTGACTGGTGCTATTGCCTGATTGCTGGGGAGAACGCCAGGTTCACTGACTTCATTGAACTACTGAAGGAGAACAGAGGGTGATCAGGTATCCCCCTAGGGGTTGGGGAGGAGCTGCTGGCCAAACCCCACTACCCCTATTAAAGAGGAACAGTATTATTTGTTTGGGACACAGTGCAAGCACCTATACCAGGGACCTTTATCAGAGTGCTCCAACGCTGTATTTAGGCCCCAACATACTGGCCAGTGGGGAAAGAGTTTAATATAGACTGACAGACTGTTATTGTAACATCGCCCTTTAGGCAGGACCATCCCCAACCCCACCTTCAACAGTAGATTCCTCCCAGCAACCCCTAGTGACATAAGATCAATAGACCTCCTGAGCAAAATAGATCTTCCCAGCCACAATAGATCCCACAACAGCCGCATCAATAGACCCTCCAGCACATCCCAGTACCTCATTCAGTGTTGGAGGTGCCGCAACTGTGTTTCCCCAAGTTCCTGCTGAAAAGATGCCCTGTATGCATAGATGTGAGCAGCCTATGTGCACCCCAAAGCTCAAACACACATGCCTTTCTCTGCAGCCTCAGTTGCACTGGACAGTAAATGAAGGGGAAGTGCTTTGTGCTGAGCGGCTTCCTGTTCATTCACAAACTGAAGCATAGTAAACACAGTTTACTATGCTTCGGTTATAAATGAACACAGTGAGTGTGTTAACTGTGTTCATTTAGGGAAAGGGAAGGGGCTGGTAATTGATATATGGATTAGTCCCTTCACCCGCTCTCCATCCTGAAACATCTCCTGCAGGAGTCGAGACGAGGGGAGGGAAGACAGCAGCACTGCAGTAGGGGGGGGGCCCAATATAGGGGGAAGCCAGGGCAGTAGGGGGAATTGGCACGACACAGAGTGATTAGGGTGTGCACACCTGGCCCACCCCCTCTGCATATATAAACTTTTTTTTTAATTGAACCACTTGCCGACCAGCCGCCGTCATTATACTGTGGCAGGTTGGCACGATGCTGCGAATTGCCATAGCTGTACGTCGGCCCCTTTTAAACAGGATAGCAGGCGCGTGCCCACTGCACAGGTGGGGTGCCGATGCACGTGACTGGTGGGCTCGATGACCTCTGGCCACGAGCGATCGCGGGCACGAGAGGCAGAACAGGGAAGTGTGTGTAACCACACACATCCCAGTTCTGTGAGGAGAGGAGAGAGAGATTGTGAGTTCCTACGAGCTGAGATCCACGAGCTGAGATCCATCTACTATAGTCAGTCCCATCCCCCACAGTTAGAACACACACATGAAACACAGTTAACCCCTTGATCGCCCCCTAGTGTTAACCCCTTTCCTGCCAGTGACATGTATACAGTAATCAGTGCATTTTTATAGCACTGGCCGCTGTATAATTATCAATCGACCCAAAAATGTGTCAAAAGTGTTTGATGTGTCCGCCATAATGTCGCAGTCTCGATTAAAAATCACAGATAGTCGCCATTACTAGTAAAAAAAAAAATATTAATAAAAATGCCATAAATCTATCCCCTATTTTGTAGACGCTATAACTTTTGCGTAAACCAATCAATATACGCCTTTTGTGATTTTTATTACCAAAAATATGTAGTAGAATACATATCGGCCTAAACTGAGGAAAAAATTTGCTTTTTTAAAAAAAAAATCGGGGCTATGTATTACAGCAAAAAGTACAAAATATTGTGTTTTTTTTTTTCAAAATTGTCGCTCTTTTTTTGTTTATAGTGCAAAAAATAAAAACCGTAGAGATGATCAAATAGCACCAAAAGAAAGCTCTATTTGTGGGAAAAAAAGGTTGTCAATTTTGTTTTGGGTACAGCGTCGCATGACCACGCAATCCTCAGTTAAAGCAACGCAGTGCCGTATCGCAAAAAATGGCCTGGTCATTGAGCAGCCAATTCTTCCGGGGCTGAAGTGGTTAAATATATACTGTATAGTCACAATAAATGTCCCCTCTTCAATCCAGATGTGTTGTAGAGCGTGGTGCTGCAGAGTTATGGGCTCTGGGAACAGGGGACCTGAGATAACAGCAGGAGGAGTAAGACTATTACGTGAAGGGAGTTTAACAAGACTCGTGGCCACTCATTCAAATTAGAAGAAAAGAGGTTTAACCTTAAACTATGTAGAGGGTTTTTTACTGTAAGAGCGGTAAGGATGTGGAATTCTCTTCCACAGTCGGTGGTCTCAGCAGGGAGCATCGATAGTTTCAAGAAACTATTAGATAAGTACCAGAATGACCGCAACATATAGGGATATACAATGTAATACTGACATATAATCACACACATAGTTTGAACTTGATGGATTTGTGTCTTTTTTCGACCTCACCTACTATGTCTCTATGTGATTTTATAATGGTCACAGCAGGGGGTGATATTGAGTTTAAAATGTTGCTGGTGGCTGCTTTGAGCAACACAGACTAGATGCTTACAATAGGAGACTCTCATTATTTTGCTCTATAGGCTCTTAGGCTGCTTTCACACTGGGGCGGGTCCGTTAGTGGTAAAGTGGCGCTAGTTTTAGTGGCTTTACTGTCCTTTTAGCGGCGCTTTTCGGCCGCTAGTGAGGCGCTTTAAACCCCCGCTAGCGGCCGAAGAAAGGGTTAAATCCGCTGATCTTGCGGCACTTTAGAAGCACTGCCCATTCATTCCAATGGGCTGGGGCGATGTAGGAGCGTTGTATATAGAGCTCCTATACCGCCCCAAAGATGCGGCTTGCAGGACTTTTTTTCCTGTCCTGTAAGTGCACCGATCCAGTGTGAAAGCACTCAGGTTCTCACACTGCGGAGCCATGAGAGGCGCTTTACAGGCGCTATTTTTTAGCGCTAAAGTGCCTGAAAACTGCCTCAGTGTGAAAGGGGTCTTATAGTAGTGTGAGTTATTTGCCACCATTATGCTCTTTTAAAAGGACAATCTCGTTGTAAAACCAGAATCTCCAGCAAAACAAAACCAGTCCCTCCGCAGGCCATGTCTCCACCATCTGAGCCGCACACAGAATCTTGTCCAGCTTCTGCTCTTTCCACTAAGGCTTTCTGCCCTGAGGACAAACTCTGCATTTCCACAACCTCAAAGACATATTTTGTACAGTCTGGACACACTTGGCCTGCACCAGCAGCATGGGTTAACCCTCACCGTGCCAGCTAGACAGCATAATTTGATTTAATGCCATTCCAAATTGAAATTCAATTGCTGGAACGTATCCTACTTGTTTAGGGTTTCTGCTGTCCATAAAGGCTTTGCAATCCACTGCTGAAGCCTTATTGTTAGTAACCTTACATTCTGGAGACATCATCCCCTAAACCACATACACTATATTGCCAAAAGTATTGGGACACCTGCCTCTACACGCACATGAACTTTAATGGCATCCCAGTCTTAGTCCGTTGGGTTCAATATTGAGTTAGCCCACCCTTTGCAGCTATAACAGCTTCAACTCTTCTGGAAAGGCCGTCCACAAGGTTTAGGAGTGTGTCTATGGGAATGTTTGGCCATTCTTCCAGAAGCGCATTTGTGAGGTCAGGCACTGATGTTGGACGAGTAGGCCTGGCTCGCAGTCTCCGCTGTAATTCATCCCAAAGGTGTTTTATCAGGTTGAGGTCAGGACTCTGTGCAAGCCAGTCAAGTTCCTCCACCCCAAATTCGCTCATCCATGTCTTTTGTGCACTGGTCTAAGTCATTTGGTGGAGGGGGGATTATGGTGTGGGGTTGTTTCTCAGGGGTTGGGCTTGGCCCCTTAGTTCTAGTGAAGGGAACTCTTAAGGCGTCAGCCTGCGATAACATTTTGGACAATTTCATGCTCCCAACTTTGTGGGAACAGTTTAGGGATGGCCCCATTCTGTTCCAACATGACTGTGCACCAGTGCACAAAGCAAGGTCTAGAAAGACATGGATGAGCGAGTTTGGGGTGAAGAAACTTGCCTGGCCTGCACTTAGTCCTTATCTCAACCCGATAGAACACCTTTGGTATGAATTAGAGCGGAGACTGCAAGCCAGGCCTTCTCGTTCAACATCAGTACCTGACCTCACAAATGCGCTTCTGGAAGAATGGTCCAACATTCCCATTGAAATAAACCCTAAACCTTGTGGACAGCCTTCCCAGAAGACTTGAAGCTGTTATAGCTACAAAGGGTGGGCCAACTCAATATTGAGCCCTACGGACTAAGACTGGGATGCCATTAAAGTTCATGTGCGTGTTAAGGCAGGTGTCCCAATACTTTTGACAATATTGTGTATTTCCTTTATCCTTCTTGTGGTGAATACTGTCAACTTTTGGGTTTCAGTTTTGGTGACCATGGTCATCAGGAAAAACAGAGAATGTGAATCTCTTCATCTGGGACACAGACAGCAATACAAACTTGATAATGTTTTCCACACTTCTCTATTTTATCCAAAACCCAACCCCCCCCCATAAAAAAGAAAACCCTCACGTGAATTTTTTGGTGGGTCTGTTTCTATATCGTACCTAATTTTGTGATCTACATTTTATGCTCCAGTGCAAGTAGATGGCTGTCGGTGAGGGGTGGTGGGTGGCCTTGGAATCAGCGAATAGACTGGCATGCAAATCTGATCCTCCAGGACCATTCAGAACATGAAGATACTGACAATTATTGAGATTAACTTAGCACACTTTATAATTGCCAGATTGAAAATTGAATTTATTCAGCAGGTAAGCAGTGTCTTCTGAGTTGCATTAAATCTAAAATGTTCATATTTGACAAGAGAAACCCTGCAGCGTCACTCTGAAACGTGACCTTGTGCGTAGGTGACAGGTACACTTTCATTAAGAACAGGACAGTCCGGTTCCCATCAAGCTGCTGTCACCAAGGCCATGACACCTCGGAATTTCATGGTTCAGAGCACCTACCTTCTCAACTTCTGTTTCCAATCACAAATCTACGCTTTGAGAGATTTCACCATTAAATTACTTTGTGAGAATCATGAAAGGGAATTTTATTGCAAGTATTTGAGTTCTGCTAATATATGTATGATTTATCTATGCTGGTAATGGATCCCATCGCGGCAGGAAAGGCCATAAATTTCGGAGAGACCCTGCACAAGGTGGATGGGGGGAGTCTGGATCTGTGCCAGGGGAAAGTCGATACGGTGTAAAGTGTAGCAATGAGATAAAGAGCGAGGATGTAAATTGGGATGACAGTAGAAAAAAGGAGAACAAGGAGATACTAAGGAGACAGTGGAGGAAGAGCAGGACATGCAGGACAGTCATGGCGGTGAATATTCTGTATGTGGGAATGGTGGCAGACAGAGGGAGAAAGGTGAAAACCCGGTCAGTGATAAGTCAGGGAGCTACAAAATGCCAAGTAAAAATAATATAAAATAAAGCCATGGATTAAACCTTAAAGCGGAATTCTTTAGTAGCTCACTCTGTCCTTGAAAATTCAATAGCACAAAAGCTACCGCTTTTTAAAGGAAAAGTATTGTGTATTTTCAGTGGTCACATATTATATTTATTATTGCAGTATTACCTTAGAGTAACATTTATATCGTTTTATATTTTGCATATTTGCTTTTCCATGTTTGTTTGGTACCTTTAGTTAAGTTGTCTTTCAATCAACCCCTCAGCCCACCTGGGGTAATCAGGGCTGGACTGGGATAAAAATTTGGCCCTGGACTTCATCCAGACCGGCCCACTTTATTTGTGCAAACAAGCACAAAAACAGTATATAAACTATACGCAATTGTGCAAAAAAACATAAGTAGCATAACATAAGGAGTCCTCACTAACCTCTTTTACTATTTCACTTATTCTCCTCTGTATTTTTCAAATCTTTCTCACATCACTGTGTGAAGTTGAGGGCGAACCAAGAAAGCCATTACTTTGACAGGCTGTCACTCAAACCAGCCCACTGAGCCATCGGCCCACCGGGAAACTCCCTGTAGTCCCGATGGCCAGTACAGATCTGGGGGTAATACTTAGCAATCTCTGCTCTGACATGGTCCTGGTCAGCTTCTCTTCATACTGCACATGTGTGACATAGTCCCATTCATTCCTATAGGCAGGGCCGCTGATAAGGCAGTACAGCCAGTCCTGTTGTACTGGGCCCAGACATCATCAGTTAAACAGGGGGCCCAGGGCAACTTTATTGTTAATTTCTGCCTAATTTAATAAATGGATTTTTACTAGACCAAACCTCCCCTCCTACTTGCTTACCAAGGCTTAAATTACATTTCCTTAGGCCCCATCAGGTCAGCAGAGGGCCCCCGGAGATGGGACTTTTTTTCCAATTTTCGGGACATAAGTAAATAAAGTCAGTGTTGCTGTTTTGCTTCACCCCAGTGGGGTGGGAGGGGTGTAGGTGTGGCTTGGAGGGTCCCATCAGGAAGGATGTATGGGGCCCCATGATTTCTAACAGCAGCCCTGTCTATAGGTAGCCGCACTCATGGCGGCCTCCAGCTGGCCCTCTGAGTATGGTTTACTTGCTTAAAGGGGAAATTGTCCTTTAAAAATAGAGATTTGCAGGTTAGCCAGAAGAGTGGGCAGATTTCCAAGCCTAGTAAACCTAGGTAAACTTTGGCTAGCTCATAAGCTTGTATTATAAGAATGAGTGCTACATTCAGGGCTTTTTATCAGGGGGGAACGTGGGGGAATTCAGTTCTGGCACCTCCAGCACTGAATGTATATAATAAGGGGTGGGAAGATGTGCTGGAGGGTCTATTGATGGTGGCTGCTGGGGGATCTATTGTCACTGGTGGGGATTTACTTTTGGATGTGGGTCTATTGTTGCTGGGGAGGTCTATTGTTGCTGGTGGAGGATCTATTGTTGCTAAGAGGGGTCTTATATTCCCGGGTGGTCAGTTGTTGCTGAAAGGAATCTACTGTTGTGAGAGAGAGATCTATTGTTGCTGGAGGGTCTTTTGAAGCTGGCTGTATGTTGTATCTGAGAAGACAACTTCTGGCTGTCAGAAAGAAGCAGTCAAGCACTTCTGCAGTCACCAGATTGCTTCTACACTCCCCCCTCCTGGTAACAGGCCCCCTTTCAGAGCACCTCCGCCATGGTTCCACTTGCCCATCTGGTGGCCTGGGACTGGCATAGCGGGTGCCACTGGGTAAAGGGTAGGGAGCTGAGCGGATATGGATCTGCTCTCCTGCCTTTCTTCTTGCTGACCTGGAAGCTTCATGTAAAACTTTACTTCTGGGTCCCCATGTCAGTTTCCCCAGCCAGCATGCACTGCATTTGATTAATTGGTTGTCTCATTAAAGAGAACCTGTCATCAAATAAGGGCCTTTTTGTCTTCTATGTGATGAAAAAAAAGAGTTAAAGTGTTACTAAACTAACACTAAACTGATGACCTGTAGGGGGCTTTTAAAGCATCGCCTATGGAAAATATAGGGTACTGAAGTTTGTTGCCATTTCACAGCCCCATGCAAATTTAGGGTTTGACATATTGGGTAGCTATGTACTCATCTTTTATATTTTACCAAAACATTGGGTAATTTATTGTGTTTCTGTGCCCTAAAATTAACTTTAGTGTATTTTTTACCAAAATATTGCATTTTCTAGACCTTTGCGGTAATATCGTTTTACATTTTAAAAAATTGGAACTGCCACTATTTTATTCTCTAGGGTGTCTGTTTACAGACAATATATCATGTTTTGGGGTTTTATGTAATCTTCAGGCCTAAAATTAGTTTTTTAAATACCGTATATACTTGAGTATGAGCCACCTCGCATATAAGCCGAGGCACCTAATTTACCGCAAAAAACTGTGAAAACGTATTGAGTATAAGCCGAGGGTGAGAAATGCAGCAGCTACTGTAAGTGGAAAAAGAGGGTCAACAATGCTCATCTGCAGCTGCATGCCTCACTGTGTCCATTGCATACTTTCCCTGTGTCCATTGCAGCCTCCCTGTGTCCATTACATGCATCCCTGTGATGATCTGCCTACCTGATCAGCCCGTGTCATACAGTCAGACGGCGGCCATCCAGTGTACAAAAGGTGCGCCTCCTCCTCGTCCGTGATAGGCAGAACACTCAGTTTCCCAGCAGTCAGTGTTTAGTGCTCTGTCTATCATGGACATCCTCTCGTCTTGTCCGTGGGATGAGGACGAGAGGACGTATGTGATAGGCAGGACACACTGAACACTGACTCACTGCTGGGAAACTGCGTGTTCCCCTATCACACTGGTCACACCTATCACACTGGTCACACCTATCACACTGGTCACCTATCACACTGGTCACCTATCACACTGGTCACCTATCACACTGGTCGGCTGCCATCTGACTGCATGACACAGGCTCATCAGGTATGTAGAGATGGCAGTGACTCGAGTATAAGCCGAGGGGGGCACTTTCAGCACAAAAAAATGTGCTAAAAAACTCGGCTTATACTCGAGTATATACGGTATGTATGCAAACAAACCCCACTAAAACGGCTCTGGCAGGGAGAATGTTAAAAATTCACAGTGCTGGCAGAGAAAGTAAGTGAACCCATAGTAAATTACTTCAACAAAAGTTAATTGTAGTCAGTTGTTTGCACACTTGGAGTCCCAATAATGAAATGAGATTGGAGGTGTGGTTTAGAACTACTTTGATTAATTAAAGACAAAAAGTGCTTAGTGCTTTGATGAAGGCTCGATAGCCGAAACACGTCAGCATTTAGCCTGTACCTGTGTAACCATGTAAAAAATAAAGTACTTTTATTTAAGAGCATCTGAGTTGCCAGCCTTCCTGATTAAATAAAGACATGAAACATTTTAAGATTGCTGTTCATAAGAAACATCAGCTGTTGTGGACCATGCATCACAAAAAGGGGCTCTCTGAGAGTAGTCGATCTGCATAAGACTGAACAGGCATACAAGGCAATTTAAAGTGTTTAGGCATTCATCATTCAACAGTTAGACAAATTGTCTGTAAATGGAGAAAGTTTAGTACTGTGGCTACTCTTCCTAGAAGTGGGTGCCCAGCCAAGATGATTCCCAAGGATCAACGCAAAATCCTCAATAAGGTAAAAAAGAGCCCACAACAAGTAACAGCTAAAGGCTCGGAGACATCACTGGAACTGGCAAACATCCCTGTTCATGAGTCTACCATATTTAAGTCTTTGAACGGGCAGGGTTTCCTTGACAGAACACCACATAGGAAGCCGCTGCTCTCCTAAAAAAACACCATTGCTGCGTGTCTGAAGTTTGCCAGAGAGCCCTTTGGCAGTGCCAGTGCTACTGGGAAAATGTTTTGTGGACTGATGAAACAAAAGTTGAATTGTTCAGGAAGAATACTCAGCACTATGCATGGCACAAAAAGGGCACAGCTTACCAACATCGAAACATCATCCAAACAAAGAAGTATGGTGCAGGGAACATCATGATTTGGGCTTGCTTTGCTGCCTCAGGGCCTGGACCTCTTGCCATCATCAAGAGGAAAACTAATTCCCAAGTTTACCGAAATATCCTACAGGATAATGTTAGGGCGTCTGTCTGCCAGGTGAAGCTTAGTAGAAGATGGGTAATGCAGCAGGACAATAACCTTAAGCATCAAAATAAATCCACCACAGACTGGATTCAGAAAAAGTGGCCCAGTCAAAGTTCAGACCTAAACCCCATAGAGATGCAGTGGAATGACCTCAAGAGAGCCATTCATGCCAGACATCCTGCATATGTTTCTGATCTGAAGCAGTTTTGTAAGAGGAATGGTCAAAAATTCACCCTGTCCTGATCCAGATCTACTAAAAGCACTTGCTTGAAGTCATTGCTGCCCAATATATATCTATTTATTTATTTATTTTTTGTTTAACATACTAAAAACTTTATTTAGATTTGTTTTAAGTATCTAGCTCAACCTCCCTGAACCAGGTTTCTGTGGAACCCTGGGATTCCTCACAAGTTTGCTAGAGGTTCCTTGAGCTATGAGCAATTAGTGCCTCTCAGATAAGTAACTGCTTAGGCTAGCCATACATGATTCGACTATCGGCTGGTTCAGCAGGCACAGTCTGAGGTTCGAACTGTTAATGGGCAGGTTGAATGTACCAGGTTAATCGATTGATCAACTTGGGTACAACCAGCCTGCCAGACTCTCTTAGGATTATTGCTAGTGGGTGCTAGTGATAATCACTGTCTTCTCCCAGCGAGGAAGGCTTCCCCCGTCCATGTCTGCTGGGAGTAGACAATTGCTTGGCAGGAGGGATTCCTCTATCAGCACTGTCTGTGTTGATTGGGGAATTGTGTGAACCAGTGGTTGCAGGAAAGAAATATGCATCGTGTATGGCCTGCCTTACAACAATGTTTTTTTAACTTATCTGTAAGTGGGGAATACTTCCCAATGACCACAAGTATAAGGAGCATTTTCCCCAGTAACCATCACACTATGTACCGCGAGCTTCCTCTTTTAAAGATGTGTACAAATGCTCCTGCATTGTACAATAAATACAATGCAGGAGTAGCAGTTCTGCATTGTAAGTGAGGACCTCAGGGCCCACCCACAACCCAGAGGCAACTAACTTCACAATCTTCACCCTGCCCAATGAGAGAATACATTGTAGTTACTGAAAAAAAGGCGTTATGGAAATGTTGGCAGTGCCGAGAGAGTGCCCCCTTTGGATTACTATGCAGAGAAGCAGCTGATTGGTACTGAGCGGTGATCACTACAATGATTTGCTGCTTCCACAGAAATTGGCTAGGTACAAGATATGCATAGTTACATTGATTTACTAATACATGAAGAGTGCAAAATCTGGTGCAGCTGTGCATAGAAACCAATCATCTTCCAGGTTTTTTTTGGTTGTCAACACTTAATTGAATAAACTGATTGGCTACCATGCACAACTGCGCCAGATTTTGCACTCTCTAGTTTTAGTAAATCAACCTCATTGGTCCAAGTTTGACCAATGTAATTAAGCAATAAAATTCATACGTATACTTCAGCTTTAAGGCCACAGTCCCACTTTAAATATCTTTTAGAAAGAAGGTGATTTAAAGCAATAAAACAGATACCCAGCCAACTGTGAAATCTGAGGTTCTGGATGAATTAATTCCAGTCAATGAGTTCAAAAGTTCATTTTTTTCTAGCCATAACTTGTCAGGTCAAAGGGGCAGCCACTGGAGAATCAAGTCTCCGCATCTTGGTGCTAGTCATCCCATAGGCCTATCATGTTCTATCAACATGGTAAGCGGAACCATGAAGGGCTGGGCTATTCCTGTGCTACCCACATGTAAGCTATCAGCTCTTCCCAGGAGCCTAATTTTACGTACTTAACTTAAAAAATGGCTTTTTGTGACTGTTTTAGAGGCTTTCAGTATTACAAACAGATGAGTATATCATTTAAATGTATCTTCAAGGACCAGTGAATCTAAAATATATATTAAAGTACATATATATTAAAGTATATGTAGACCCAATCACTAAAATCTCATCTAAACTTTAATATGTTGATTTAAGTCATCAGCAATCTTATATATCTGCAACTTTCATTAAATTAATTTCCAATATTTCTGCCTGGTCCTTGTTCAGGCACTTCCTGGTATGGGATTGTCCCTGTCTTCCAACTGGACTCCAGTGTTGTCCCCATCCATCATCATCAGGAGACCATCAGCACCGACATGCAAGGGGAAAAAAAGAACAACTATTTAATTAAAAAAAATTGAATTTGTTTATAATATAAAATGCTTTGGCAAACTGATTGTCTTTTACTTAGTGTTTACCTCTACTTTGAATGCTAAAAAATCATGTACTTATTTTTTCTGCCCTTCCTTACGATATCACATCTATCAGACAGGTTCAGCCAGCTGGAATTTTGGTCTAACTTTTTATTTAAAAAGTTTAGAACAGCCAGAATAACTGTAATATTTGACAAACGCAGTCACGTCTATGAATGAAGCCCTTATGCTAACGCGGTGGTTCTTTCTTCAGTAGGGTTGCAGTCTGGCTTCGGACGGGAAACTAGCAACTAAAATGGGCCATTTGGTTTTCATCTGCTGTCAAAACTTGCCCTTCTTCCTGGTCTGGATTTTACTCGGTTCACTCTACTTCTACATGGGAATGACCCTTAAACTCATCCAGCTTGCACATTAAGCTCATTAAATTAAGCAGCCTTTTATATGAAACATAAAGGATGGCTGTGAGCAGGAGACTTATATGATCTCCCATGGCTGGGTCACACAGCAGCAGTAAAGGTGACATTCTTCCACCATTTTTCTCTACTTTTTAATTTTTTAGTACGAGACATGCTCCATTATATACTGATAGATTGTCTACGCAAGTGTTAGATACATAAAATGTAGTCTACTGAAATTAAAAGCAAATTCTTTGTGGTTCATAGGTCTCCTACTGCCTGATTCATTCTATTATCAGTTTTGATGCTTTTTATTACCTTAAAAAGACTATTCCAATGTGATTAAGCACACATTTCTATAGACAAGTTTATTTGGGAGTGTTTCTGGATCCTATATTGTATGTCAAGTTAAAAACTTTTTTATAGTTTTGAATAGAGTGGGAAATTTTTACATTTAGGGTTAGAACCAGGCCCTCCCTGAAGAAGTATCTCTCAAATGCAACCTTTCTCAATCTTTTTTTTTGCTTACAAACTTTTTTAATAGAAGATTGCAAAAAGTGGTACAAAGAGATTGACTTTTTACAATAGCATAGAACAGATAAATACAAAATGTTGTAAAAAATTGTGGAAATTGACAAAGATGGCCAAAATCCTAGACAAAACCAATTCATTGTGGGTCAGTGGGAAAAATGCCCAGGAAGTCTGCAGGTGCCATCAAATGGGAGGTCAACCAACCACAGCTCATGGAACCCCGAGCTACCTCTAAAGGAAAGCTAGGGTTCCACAGACCCCTGGTTGAGGTTGTGTCAGACAGAAACCATGAAATCAGACCGAGACAGAAGTACAGTTAAATCACACTTGTTTAATAATAAAAGTAAAAAGAACAAACGTAGTCAAAACATAGCCAAAGTTCAGTAAGCGGAATGGATAGTCAGCCAAGCCAGAAGTCGGGGATCAAAGTAGTAGAACAGCAAGCAGGATCTGGAGCCAGAAGAGATGTCAGCAAAGCCAGTCTTTAAATAGGAACGCAGGAGATAGTTTCTTGTGATGTGACTAAGGCGAAGGCAGAGCTCCTCTGGACTGGACAGCTTAAGTAGGCAGGACTGACGAGCAGAATATCATTAACAGCTGAGTAACTTGAGGAGAGATGGGAGCTGGCAATTAGCCGACAACGGAGCGGCCAGCTCAGAGAAGGAAGGGCTGAGCCCAGCCCTGACAGGTTGACTGTTCTAACAGAACCCACTATACCCAAAACTGGAAATAATCGTTTGGCTTGACATATACTTTATAGCTTTGGTTCTTGATGATGTGACCAAGAAACAGCGAACCCCAACATGTCGCTATAGTATGTAGGCTGTCCATGAACCACAAATGTCCTTATCCTCCAGGGGACCTTGAGCAAAACTTGAATTTTAGAGCAGGGAGCATGCCACCATGAAGAAAAGTGACCTTACCTCCATGACACAATAACCTCCAGGAATATTGGTCTTGACAGCCTGGCTCCTGTACTACTCACAACCATGACAAATGATACAACGACTAGAGTCTGTATATGATCCTGAATTGTCCTTTATTCTTTAAAACAGCAAACAGTCTTGGATATCCATAAGAAACAGCTCTTATACATTTAAGCTGAAATCTTACTCATAGCTGGCTTTTGGCAAAGCTTCTCTGTCTTTTAATCATAGCTATGAGCAACACAACTGTATCTCTCTCAACAATGATACAGAAATTACCCTGTGCCCCTCAGACATGCAAAAAGGTCTGTAGCCAAACTTCACAATCAACAAAAGAAATCATAAGTAAGGTACAAAATCATAATTACAATTACAATACAGAATATAGTGCCCAAAAATATATGTCCCCCTTTTCTATTTATGTACAGTACATACATATTTTGGGGTATATCCTGTATTGTAATTGTAATTGAATAGTTTCCAACATTGTAAAAAAATTTATAGGGACACTTTTTTTTGGCTGTAGGCGGAGTCTTATTACAATTATGGGTGGAGCATGCGTTTGTAGGCGTGTCAGCAAAAAAACGTGGGTGTGGCTTATATGGGCGTGGTTCAAATGGGGGTGTGGTTAGAGTCTGAGATGAATGAGAGATGGAGAAAGAAAGGTAAAAAGAGGGAGGAAGGAAGAGAGAGAGAAGGAAAGAAGGAGGGAAGGGGGGAAGGAGAGAGAAGGAAGGAAAGAGGAATGGAGGGACAGCAGGCCCAGATCCTACACCACAATAGAAATGTGTATTCCAGAGTTTAACCACTTCGCGCCCGTAGGGCGTCCTGGAACGTCCTCGACTTTGAGGGGCTATATCTGAATGATGCCTGTAGCTACAGACATCATTCAGATATCGGCTTTTTCCGCCGGCGATTCCCTACACCATAAGAACGATCGTAGCGGCTGTTCCTGCCGCTTGATCGTTCTTACGGGCGGCGGGAGGGGACGCCCCCCCTCCCGCCGCCCTCCGGTGCTTGTACCGACTCACCGCTTCCATCGGTGAGTCGGACACAGGATCCGCCAGCCCCGGATGGTGATCATAGAGATTTCCGGTGGACCAGATGGTCGCCGGAGTCTCTATGATTGTTCGGAGGCCGGGCGCGATGTTATGACGTCACGCCAGGCCTCTGCATTCAAAAAAACGGCGCCGCTTCGGCTGGGAAGCGGTGATCGTTTTTTTTTTTATTTTAGGCTTCCCAGCCTAGAGGTGAGATGTGGGGTCTTATTGACCCCATATCTCACTGTAAAAAGGACCGATCGTGCCATATTCCTATTACAAGGGATGTTTACATTCCTTGTAATAGGAATAAAAGTAATCAAAATTATTATTTTTTTTTAAATGTCAAACTAAAAAAATAAAAGTCAAATTAACAATAAAAAAAAAATAATTAAAGTGTCCCTGTCCCCGTGTGCTCGCACGCAGAAGCGAACGCATATGTAAGTCCCACCTACATATGAAACCGGTGTTCAAACCACACATGTGAGGTATTGCCGCGAACGTTAGAGCGAGAGAAATAATTCTAGCCCTAGATCTCCTCTGTAACTCGAAACTTGTAACCACTAAAAAATTTTAAAGCGTCGCTATGGGGATTTTTTTTAAGTACCAAAGTTTGGCGCCATTCCACGAGTGTGTGCAATTTTGCAGTGTGACATGTTAGGTATCTATTTACTCAGCATAACTTCATCTTTCACAATATGCAAAAAAAATTGGGCTAACTTTAATTTTTTGGGTTTTTTTTAAGCATGAAACTGTTTTTTTTCCAAAAAAAACGCGTTCGAAAAATTGGTGCGCAAATACCGCGCGAGATAAAAAGTTGCAATGACCGCCATTGTATTTTCTAGGGTCTTTGCATAAAAAATATATATAATGTTTGGGGGTTCTATGTAATTTTCTAGCAAAAATGTGATGAATTTTACATGTAGGACAGAAATGTCAGAATTGGCCTGGGCACGAAGTGGTTAACAAATCAGCAGATAAAGATACTCCAAACACCTGGTGTTAGCACTTCAATGATCCCAGCACCATGGTTGTTGTGGTGTCAGGATGATTGAAGCGCATTATTACTATTATTACATTGTAATATAGAATGAAATCATTCAACTCACCAAAATCCTGAATCAGTGGGACCGCTGAGCGTGTCACCTGCCACGTCGCCTGCCACCAGATGCCATCAGGTGCCCCCAGCGGAGTCCGTCCTTGCATCAGGTACCCCCAGCAGAGTCTGTCCTTACATCAGGTGCACCCAGCAGAGTCTGTCCTTACATCAGGTGCCCCCAGCAGAGTCTGTCCTTACATCAGGTGCCCCCAGCGGAGTTGTCCTTACATCAGGTGCCCCCAGAAGCAGAGGCCCGCCTTACAGATCTGTGTCCCTGGCAGATGAGCCCCTCCTTACATCTGGTGTCCCCAGCGGAGCCCCTCCTTACATCTGGTGTCCCCAGCAGGGCTCCTCCAAACATCAGGTGTCCCCAGCAGAGCCCCTCCTTACATCAGGTGTCCCCAGCGGAGCCCCTCCTTACATCTGGTGTCCCCAGCGGAGCCCCTCCTTACATCTGGTGTCCCCAGCGGAGCCCCTCCTTACATCTGGTGTCCCCAGCGGAGCCCCTCCTTACATCTGGTGCCCCCCAGCGGAGCCCCTCCTTACATCAGGTATCCCCAGCGGAGCCCCCTCCTTACATCTGGTGTCCCCAGCAGAGCTCCTCCATACATCAGGTGTCCCCAGCGGAGCCCTTCCTTACATCATGTCCCCAGCAGAGCCCCTCCTTACATCTAGTGTCCCCAGCAGAGCCCCTCCTTACATCTGGTGTCCTCAGCGGAGCCCCTCCATACATCAGGTGTCCCCAGTGGAGCCGCTCCATACATCAGGTGTCCCCAGCTGGGCCCCTCCATACATCAGGTGTCCCCAGCGGAGCCCCTCCTTACATCCGGTGTGCCTGCAGCGGAGTTTCCGCCGCCATTACCGTACATTATTAGTAACAGGCCGAGGTAATCAAGATAGAGGCAGAGCCGGCAGAGTGGCTACAATAGAAATTGAGCTGCAGCGCCGCCCACCCCACGCCCTTTTCCACAACAGGTCACAAACAGACCGGCAGGGGAGCAGGGGGTGGGCGGTGCCGCAACTCAAATTATATTGTCAGCTACCCGGCCGGCTCCGCCTCTTGTTCTAGGTCTTCGGTAAAATGGCAGCCGGCAGGGCCGCTGACCTCCAGCAGAGGCGGCGGGGAGCCGCGAAAAATCGGGAAAGAAATCATTTCCCGGGACATTTCCCCTGGAAACGCTAAAATCGGGAAAAGGGTCCAAATCCCGAGAATGTCCCAGGAAATTTCGGGACAGATGGTAAGTATGCTGATCTCTGTATACTGCCCTACATCCTACTACATGCCAACACTTTGAGATGGAAACGAGGGAAACCTATTAGCAAAAGTATGTAAGTATAGGACACACCCCCTGTCACACTTTCGTAAAGGAGAATTATACAAAAAAATGATTTGTTAAACTCACAAAATCTTTTTTTACCACTACTATTCCTTTACAAATCCAGCAATTTAAAAGCTGGATGAAAGGTTTAGCACTGGAAAATACTTTTGAAAGTACATTTTGTATACAACTATATTGATCGGACCAAAATGAGGGACAAATGAAGAGGAAAGAGGGACAGAGGGACCTTGTTCCAAATCAGGGACAATCCCTCGAAATCAGGGACCTTTGGGAGCTATGTCCTACTGACCTCTGTACACTGCCCTACATACTACTGAGCTCTGTATACTGCCCTACAACCTACTGACCTCTATATACTGTCCTAGATAGTACTAACCTCTGTATACTGCCCTACCTACTACTGGCCTCTGTACTCTGCCCTACCTACTACTGACCTCTGTATACTGCTCTACATACTACTGGCCTCTGGACACTGCCCCACATCCTACTGACCTCTGTACACTGCCCCACATCCTACTGACCTCTGTACTCTGCCCTACAGTCTACTCACCTCTGGACACTGCCCTACATCCTACTGGCCTCTGTACACTGCCCTACCTACTACTGACCTCTGTATACTGCCCTACATACTACTGACCTCTGGACACTGCCCTATCTACTATTGACCTCTGTATACTGTTCTACATACTACTGGCCTCTGGACACTGCCCTACCTACTACTGACCCCTGTACACTGCCCTACATCCTAGTGACCTCTGTACACTGCCCTACAGTCTACTCACCTCTGGACACTGCCCTACATACTACTGGCCTCTGTACACTGCCCTACATACTACTGGCCTCTGTACACTGCCCTACCTACTACTGACCCCTGTACACTGCCCTACCTACTACTGACCCCTGTACACTGCCCTACATCCTAGTGACCTCTGTACACTGCCCTACAGTCTACTCACCTCTGTACACTGCCCTACAGTCTACTCACCTCTGGACAATGCCCTACAGTCTACTCACCTCTGTACACTGCCCTACATACTACTGGCCTCTGTACACTGCCCTACATACTACTGGCCTCTGTATACTGACCTACCTACAACTGACCTATCTACACCACTACTTCAGTGATCCCCATTAGTTTAAGGGTCCTGTGCCAAGCAGCTGCACTGCTGCTTAGTGAACACAGGAGGTCACTCGCTTGCTCGGCACAGGTGCCATTTAGAGAAAAGTTTGGATTTTCTCAGTGATTGCAAAGCATTCAGGTGGAGAGACAGGACAGTGACATCACAATCTCCACCTCGTGTACTCAGAGTACACTTTGCATTCATTGAGAAAATGCAAAGTGTTCTCTGAACAATGCCTGTGCCAAGCAAGCAACCTCCTGTGTTCACTAAGCAGCAGGGTAGCCACTCGGCAGGGGACCCAAAATCTTGCAGCAATCACTGTAGTAGATGTGTAGTAGATGTGCCTACTACAATGATTTCCAGCTTCTTCAAAGATCAGCCAGGTGTGGCACATACTTGAGGCAGACAAATCGAGGAAAGCTGGAAGCCGCACACCGGTATAGTGATGAATGCTTTATTTAAAAAGCTGGATCATGAAGACACACAAAACTTGAATAAGCTATGAATAAGCACTCATTGTAGTGTGAAACGCGTTAGCTGCTTTTGTACGCTTCTGCTGTCAAGTTTTGTGTGTCTTCATGATCCAGCTTTTTAAATAAAGCATTCATCACTATACCGGTGTGCGGCTTCCAGCTTTCCTCGATTTGTCTGCCTCATCTTGCATCAGCCAGCACCTGGGACTCTTCCCTTTTGAAGGATAATACTACACTGGCGTTCATCTCCCCTGGTCTGCGCCTACCTGAGCGGTGGGACCCCTCTGTGGCACATACTTGCATTACTCCAGGCAGGACCAATGTACCTATAGAAAAATATCCATACCTGACCTTCAGCTTTAAGTTTTTCTATGAAGCCTTATTTGGCAAGTTCTGCTTTTCAATACAATCCACTCTATGTAAGATTGTTTGTAAATACTTCTGATATTTATGTAGAACAGTGTGTGGGGTGATTGGCCCGAGGGAGAGAAAAGTCAAAAGCTGGACCTACAGTGAATACGAAACGATCACAATTCTGCTTTGTACCCCTTTTAGTGGATATGTCTTTTTTTTATGATCAGTAGTAGGGATGAACTTGATGTTTGGGTTGAACATACGTTCGACTCGAACATCAGGTGTTCGCCCGTTCGCAGAAGAGCGAACATTTTGGGGCGTTTGCGGCAAATTTGAACGCCCCATAATGCACTGCGTGATCACAGTGCATTGCTGTATGATGATTGGCCAAAGCATGCACCATGACCTGTATGCTTTTGCCAATCCCAGCGCCCTCTGCTAAGAGAGCCATAATTGGCCAAAGGCAGGGTGCCTTTAGCCAATCATGGCTCAGGGGGATTAAGTCCACGCCCTACACTATATAAGGCTTCCTACATGGCGGCCCTGTGTAGTGTTGTTGTTGTGGACGGAGAGATAGCTTGATTTCGATTAACCACTTCTCGCCCGGCCTATAGCAGATTGACGGCCAGGAAGTGGTGCTGTTATCCTGACTGGGCGTCATATGACGTCCAGCAGGATAACATCCCGGTGCGCGCCTGCAGGGGGCGCGCAGCGATCGTGAGTGCGGCGCGTCAGTCTGACACCCCGCATCTCCGATTGTGATAAGAAACCTCTGTCAGAGGCTTCTTACCACGAGATCAGCTGTGACCAATCACAGCGTGAACCAGAAAGTGGCGGTAAACGGCATTCCTCGGTTCGCGCTGACCGGGAGAGCCGATCGAAAAATTTTAAAAATTAGTGGTGAAAAAATACTGCAGGTGCTGGCTTTTAATAATTGGACACTTACCTGTCCTGGAGTCCAGCGATGTCGGCACCGCAGCTGATGTTTCCATCAGGTCCTGCCGCTGCCATTGCGGGTAAGGGAACCCGGCTGTGTAGCCTTATGGCTTCACGGCAGGAACCCTACTGCGCATGCGTGAGGCACCGCTCCTCTCTCCTACTGGCCCGGCGACAGGGGGAGGAGGAGGGAGCCGAGCGGTGACGTCATGGGCCGCGGATTCCCGGAAGTGGGAACAGGATACCTGGCAAAGCTAAGTATTCTCCCTCCCCAAAAGGTGCCAATTGTGGCACCGGAGGGGGAGAGGAGACAAATGAGCGGAAGTTCCACTTTTGGGTGGTACTCCGCTTTAAAGAGGTGGAGAAAAAAAATTAAAGTCAGCAGCTACAAATACTGTAGCTGCTGACTTTTAATATGCGGACACTTACCTGTTCACAGAGCCTGCAATGTCCGCACCCCAGATGATTTTTGGATAGGCTCCCAGGTGCTGCCGCCATCTCTACTAAGGGAAACCGGCAGTGAAGGCTTTTGGCTTCACAGCTGATTCCTTACTGCGCATGCGTGACCGCGCAATTGTCACTCAAAGTGCGACATCGCTGAAAGGTAAATCTGGCCTGGGCAGGAAGGGGGTGACAGTGCCAAGGGGGTAAAATCGCTATGTATGGGTATACATGGCGGCTAAGCTAGACATTCTTTCACCCGGGGCAAAGAATCAGTTCGCCCCCCCCCCCCCCCCCCCGGGGTCCCCCATGTGTCCCCCCCTAGTTTTGGCTCTGGGTATAGTTTGAATCCCAACAATATGTCTTCTCCTGATGCCTCAATGGTCAGTTACAATGTTCATGGCAACCAATCAGCTTTTATCTTTCATTTATAAAGTTTATCTATACAAGCTGAAGGTAGAATCTGGTTACCAGGTAGACATGCTCCAACTTTGATAAATTCCCTCCTCTTATCTCGGTAAGCATTGTTCCCCGGACAGCAAGTGACGGGAATCCAAAAGTTACAGTTGTCACCTAAACAGGAATTAAGAGAAAATCCTTCCGCAGGGGACATCTGTTCCGGTGATGACTGTCAATGGACCGTTCACACCACAGTACAGTGATCTGTATTAGGCAGTCTATAAAAATAAATGTCCTCATCACATGGAGAATACAGTGCAGACCGTCTGGTCAGACGGACTCAGATTTAAACCTTTATTAGTTCCCTGGTAGTTCTTATTATTATACAATTCTGTACCTCAGAGTTCTCCTCACACATAGTTCTAGCATGACCACACCCCCCCAGCTCTTCCCGCCAATTCCTGTCAGGCGCGCATTGCATGCCCGGTGGGTTCCTTGCGCTCCTTCTCGGTTTAACTTAACGTGGTCCCTGCGCGCTACCTCCTCCTGACTCCGCCCACCATAGACCGGCGCCCGGCCCATTTTTCTGACTCCGCCCACCATAGACCGGCGCCCGGCCCCTCCTCCTTACTCCAACCACCACAGAGCAGCACCCTGCCCCTCCTGCTGACCCCACCCACCACAGAGCGGAGCCCTGCCCCTCCTCCTGACCCCGCCCACCGCGGAGCCCTGCCCCTCCTCTTTACTCCGCCCACCATGGAGCGGTTGTCTCCGGGTGACATGAAGAGTCCGGTAAAGTCGTTAGTCTGCAGCTGTCTGAGGAGAGTGGAGGACCCCGAGGACGAGGAGTAGTGTGGCGGAGCCGGGTCCTTACCCTGCAGTCTATGAACACCGAGGACAGGAGTAATCTGTGAGGGGGCATTATCACCAAAGCCGGGGAGAGGGTGAGTGACTACAACCCCCAGCATGACCATACTGAATGGAGGACTACAACCCCCAGCATGACCATACTGACAGAGGACTACAACCCCCAGCATGACCATACTGACAGAGGACTACAACCCCCAGCATGACCATACTGACAGGAGGACTACAACCCCCAGCATGACCATACTGACAGAGGACTACAACCCCCAGCATGACCATACTGACAGGAGGACTACAACCCCCAGCATGACCATACTGACAGAGGACTACAACCCCCAGCATGACCATACTGACAGAGGACTACAACCCCCAGCATGACCATACTGACAGGAGGACTACAACCCCCAGCCTGACCATACTGACAGAGGACTACAACCCCCAGCACGATCATTTTGTTCCCACAAATAGAGCTTTCTTTTGGTGGTATTTGATCACCTCTGTATTTTTTGCTAAACAAATAAAAAAATACCTAAAATTTTGAAAAAAAAAGGTTTTCTTTTGTTTCTGTTATAAAATTTTGTAAATAAGTTTTTTTTTCTCCTTCACTGATGGGCACTGATGAGGGGGCGCTGATGGGCACTTATGGGCGGTACTGCTGGGCACTGATATGCAGCACTGATAGATGGCTTTGATAGGCATCACTGATGGCACTGGCAGGCATTGGGGATGGGCAATGATTGGCAGCTGTCTGGGCACTGATTGGAATTTCGCTGGTGGTCTAGGGTGGTATACCTGGTGGTCCAGTGTGGTGGCAATCCCTGGTGGTCCTTGCAGCATCCTGGTGGTCCTGCGTGGGCATCGGAGGGGGGACTGCGCTGATAAACAATCAGCACAGATGCCCTGTCAGGAGAGCAGCCAATCGGCTCTCCTCTACTCGTGTCTGTCAGACGCGAGTGAGGAAAAGCCGATTAACGGCTCTTCCTGTTTACACTGTGATCAGCCGTGATTGGACACGGCTGATCATGTGGTAAAGAGCCTCCGTCAGAGGGAGGCTCTTTACCGAGATCGGTGTAGCGGTGTGTCAGACTGACACACCGCCCCACCCTTCTCGGCGATGCGCGCCCCCACGAGCGTGAGAGTGGCTGTTCTGGGCGCCATCATATGATGTCCACCCAGAACGTGAGACGCACCGCCCCGCCATCATTTGACGGTGGGTGGGCGACAAGTGGTTAAAATGAGTTTCAGTTGACTAAGAACATCCGTAATACATATGGGTTCTGAAGATAGACACTTACCTGTGCTGGAGTCCAGCGATGTCGGCACCGCAGCTGATGTTTCCATCAGGTGCTGCCGCTGCCATTGCGGGTAAGGGAACCCGGCTGGGTAGCCTTTAGGCTTCAGGGCGGGAACCCTACTGTGCATGCGTGAGGCACCACTCCTCTCTCCTACTGGCCCGACGACAGAGGGAGGAGGAGGGAGCCGAGCGGTGACGTCATGGGCCGCGGATTCCCGGAAGTGGGAACAGGATACCGCAAAGCCAAGTATCCCCCCCCCTCCCCAAAAGGTGCCAATTGTGGCACCGGAGGGGGAGAGGAGACAAATGAGCGGAAGTTCCACTTTTGGGTGGTACTCTGCTTTAAAGAGGTGGAGAAAAAAAATTTAAGTCAGCAGCTACAAATACTGTAGCTACTGACTTTTAATATATAGACACTTACCTGTTCACAGAGCCTGCAATGTACGCACCCCAGCTGATTTTTGGATAGGCTCCCGGCTGCCGCCATCTCCACTAAGGGAAACCGGCAGTGAAGGCTTTTGGCTTCACAGCTGATTCCTTACTGCGCATGCGTGACCGCGCAATTGTCACTCAAAGTGCGACATCGCTGAAAGGTAAATCTGGCCTGGGCAGGAAGGGGGTGACAGTGCCAAGGGGGTAAAATCGCTATGTATGGGTATACATGGCGGCTAAGCTAGACATTCTTTCACCCGGGGCAAAGAATCAGTTCGTCCCCCCCCCCCCCCCCCCCCCCGGGGTCCCCCCCTAGTTTCGGCTCTGGGTATAGATTGAATTCCAACAATATGTCTCCTTCTAATGCCTCAATGGTCAGTTACAATGTTCATGGCAGCCAATCAGCTTTTATCTTTCATTTATAAAGTTTATCTATACAAGCTGAAGGTAGAATCTGATTGGTTACCAGGTAGAATTGCTCCGGCTTTGATGAATTCCCTCCTCTTATCTCGGTGAGCATTGTTCCCCGGACAGCAAGTGACCGGAATCCAAAAGTTACAGTTGTCACCTAAACAGGAATTAAGAGAAAATCCTTCTGCAGGGGACATCTGTTCCGGTGATGACTGTCAATGGACCGCTCACACCACAATGCAGTGATCTGTATTAGGCAGTCTATAAAAATAAATGTCCTCATCACATGGAGAATACAGTGCAGACTGTCTGGTCAGATGGACTCTGATTTAAACCTTTATTAGTTCCCTGGCAGTTCTTATTATTATACAATTCTGTACCTCAGAGTTCTCCTCACACATAGTGCTAGGATGACCACACCCCCCGAGCTCTTCCCGCCAATTCCTGTCAGGCGCGCATTGCATGCCCGGTGGGTTCCTCGCGCTCCTTCTCGGTTTAACTTAACGTGGTCCCTGCGCGCTACCTCCTCCTGACTCCGCCCACCATAGACCGGCGCCCGGCCCATTTTTCTGACTCCGCCAACCATAGACCGGCGCCCGGCCCCTCCTCCTTACTCCAACCACCACAGAGCAGCACCCTGCCCCTCCTGCTGACCCCGCCCATCACAGAGTGGAGCCCTGTCCCTCCTCCTGACCCCACCCACCGCGGAGCCCTGCCCCTCCTCTTTACACCGCCCACCATGGAGCGGTTGTCTCCGGGTGACATGAGGAGTCCGGTAAAGTCGTTAGTCCGCGGCTGTCTGAGGAGAGTGGAGGACCCCGAGGACGAGGAGTAGTGTGGCGGAGCCGGGTCCTTACCCTGCAGTCTATGAACACCGAGGGCAGGAGTAATCTGTGAGGGGGCATTATCACCAAAGCCGGGGAGAGGGTGAGTGACTACAACCCCCAGCATGACCATACTGACAGGAGGACTACAACCCCCAGCATGACCATACTGACAGGAGGACTACAACCCCCAGCATGACCATACTGACAGGAGGAGTACAACCCCCAGCATGACCATACTGACAGGAGGACTACAACCCCCAGCATGACCATACTGACAGGAGGACTACAACCCCCAGCATGACCATACTGACAGGAGGACTACAACCCCCAGCATGACCATACTGACAGAGGAGTACAACCCCCAGCATGACCATACTGACAGGAGGACTACAACCCCCAGCATGACCATACTGACAGAGGACTACAACCCCCAGCATGACCATACTGACAGAGGACTACAACCCACAGCATGACCATACTGACAGGAGGACTACAACCCCCAGCATGACCATACTGACAGGAGGACTACAACCCCCAGCATGACCATACTGACAGAGGACTACAACCCCCAGCATGACCATACTGACAGAGGACTACAACCCCCAGCATGACCATACTGACAGAGGACTACAACCCCCAGCATGACCATACTGACAGGAGGACTACAACCCCCAGCATGACCATACTGACAGAGGACTACAACCCCCAGCATGACCATACTGACAGAGGACTACAACCCCCAGCATGACCATACTGACAGGAGGACTACAACCCCCAGCATGTCCTGAGTGACACTGTATGTAACGCACTCCTGAATCCTTCCACACTTTGTGTAAAACCATTTGTAATAGAAGCTTTTTATTCTTATTTATAAATGATTGTGTTGGGATTGTGTCTGTGAGAATCCAGCCTGTGACAGAAATCATAGAACTATTTATAGGTACAAGAAAGCCCGGGTTTTGTTTAACTAAAGCCCCTCCCACTCTTAAAGCGGTAGTAAATCCCAGGTGGTTAAAAAAAAAGTGTCCCTACAGGGCAATGTCATGATGTGCTAGTATGCATCGCATACTAGCACATTATGAGAAACTTCCTATAGAAAGAAAGCCCTCCAGCGCCGCGCGGTCACCGATGTCGGGGCTGACTTCTTCCCTTGGTCTTCCTTCTGGGTTTGCGGCCTTCAGCTACACGAGTGGCCGGGGCGTGATGACGTCACTCCGGCACGTGCGCATTGGAGCCGCTGTTTACGTCACGCGCTCTGAAGGTCCTGCACTGTAAGCCAGACCAGTTTAGGAAATTTTCGCAGTACCTACAGGTCAGTCTTATTATAGTCTTACCTGTAGGTACAAGTGGTGCAGCAGAGTTACACCAGAGCATTTGGCCACACCCATTTTTGCGCACGTAGGGACAAGTCCTCTCTCAGGTGTCCCTCATTCTGAAGATGTAAAGTCGGGAGGTAGGTGTAATGTACAATGATTTGGCCTCTAGTCACATTTGTGATTACTCTGTGGTACAGATACTACTAAATGGAACGCACGCCAGCGCCGCCATGCCAGAAGTACGACCGCACTGTGCGTTCCAGCTAACGCCAAAAGCCTCCGGATACCTGACTGCAGCTGTCCGTCCACAGTGGTCATGTGATGCACTCCGGCGTGGAACGCACAGCGGCATGTAGAGCCGCACAACCCGAGCTGGAGCCTCCAGTGGCCGGAGGTGGAAACAGCACCACCGACTGCCCGACTACATTCACTACAGCTCCGGTGGTCACGTGACGCGCTCCAGGGTGGGGCGGACAGCGGCACTTTGAACAGAACAGCGCAGTGCGAGGACAGGAGCCTCAAGTAGCCGAGGATTACAACTGTCAGAGCTGAGCCTATAATAATGCTGCATACACAGCAGGGATGTGGACTTATTTAGGCTGCTAGTGTGCGCCCCCAGTGGTGAGACAGGGAGTTGCACTGAAACTTTGGGAAATAACTCACAATAGAGAGGATGATGGAATATTAAAACAAGTTAAAGTAAAGAAGTGCGTATAAGTTGTGCGTAGTCCCCCACTGGTATGTATCTGACTCGGCGCACACCACAGAAGATGATAGCGCAACCACTGTGTACACTCTCAGAACCAATTTATAAAAATTCATAAAATCATTAACTACTTCAATACCAGGCACTTACACCCCCTTCCTGCCCAGGCCAATTTTCAGCTTTCAGCGCTGTCGCTGTTTAAATGACAATTGCGCGGTCATGCTACACTGTACCCAAACAGAATTTTTATCATTTTGTTCCCACAAATAGAGCTTTCTTTTGGTGGTATTTGATCACCTCTGTATTTTTTGCTAAACAAATAAAAAAAGACCTAAAATTTTGAAAAAAAAAAAGAAAAGTTTTTCTTTTGTTTCTGTTATGAAATTTTGTAAGTAAGTTTTCTCCTGCACTGATGGGCACTGATAAGGTGGCACCGATGAGGGGGCGCTGATGGGCACTGGTAGGCGGCACTGATGGGCACTGATACGTGACACTGATATGCAGCACTGATAGATGGCATTGATAGGCATCACTGATGGCACTGGCAGGCATTGGGGATGGGCACTGATTGGCAGCTGCCTGGGCACTGATTGGCATTTCGCTGGTGGTCTAGGGTGGTATACCTGGTGGTCTAGGGTGGTATACCTGGTGGTCCAGTATGGCGACAATCCCTGGTGGTCCTGGGTGGGCATCCGAGGGGGGACTGCGCTGATAAACAATCAGCACAGATGTAGGGCTGGGAAAAAAATCGATTTAAATCTTGAATCGAGTTGAGAGGTCAAATCGATTCAAAATTTAAGCAAATCGATTTTTTTTTAGATTTTTTTTTTTTCACCGTGCCGGTCCCGAGGCGCTGCGGGCATGAGTTTTTAGGCGAGGCTGCGGCCCCGAGGGCCCAAGGACTTTCACACTGGAGCGGTGCGCTTGCAGGACAAATAAAAAGCCCAATCATAGGCTTTATTATTCACCACTTTGCAGTTCTTGGGTTCTAACGCTGAGTTTCACACTAGTTTTATGTGTGTTTTTTACTTTGCACAGAGCAGCCCGGATCCCCCCTCTTCTCGGGTCCCTACTCGTTGCTGCTCCCGGCACCTCCCTTCTGTTGAGCTGCTTGTTGTGGGGGCACCCGAGTTGATTCACAGCTCCCCATGTCCCTTCAGACAGAGCCCTGACCCGGCCCCATCCCCTCTCTTCCCTGATTGGCTAGCTGAGTTTGACTGACAGCGGCAGCAGCCAATGGCGCCACTGCTGTGTCTCAGACAATCAGGAGAGTGAGTCTCGGACACTGAACAGAGAAGGACCTCAGGTAAGTATTAGTGGGGCGGCTGCACACAGAAGGCTTTTATCTTAATGCATTAAGATAAAAAACCTTCTGCCTTCACAACCACTTTAAGCACCCCCATCCATTGGGCATCTGCCTGGTTTTCTTGCCCATGTTCAAGCACAGAGGAGGTGCTACTGCAGCTGCTCCGCCTCCTTCCTCTTCCCGAGCTGTCACATTGGATAAAAAGTTAGCCTAGGAGAAAAGCCAAGAGACCCAGTTACCCACCACAGCTCTATATCCATATCATGTAGGAAGAGGAGAGCCTGACACCAGCAAAGGAATGTATCTATGACTAGTGCACAGGGATTTTGTCTTTGACCAGTTGGATGACCAGTTGGATCAGCGGGCCCCACCCCAGAAGTCATGGCATTAGAGGTGAGGTGTGGGCTCATCTTTCCATTCCTACCCCAGTCATAGTTTGTCTTCTTCTGGGGGCCTCCTCTCCCCTCCCCCCAATCTCTTCAGTTCTCTTCCCCCTCTGTTTATCACTTTCTACTCTTGTCCCCCCTCTGCTCTCTCTCCATTGATGGGACTTGTTTTATTCCCAGTGACACAACAATGGGACTTATCCCACTGACACCAATGGTGGGATTCATTTTTTTCAACTGACCCTAATGGTGGTATTTATAATTCTGCAATGATGGAATGTACTTTATCCCACTGACATCAATTATTGAATATATTTTAATATCACTGACACCAATGTCACCTATTTTATTCTCATTGACACCAATGATAGGACTTATTTTCTTATACTAACACCAGTGACAGGAGTTAGTTTATCCCACGGACACGAATAATGGGGTTTATTTTATTCTCACTGACACCAATGATGTACCCCCATGCCCTCTTGACAGCACACTTCGCACACCTCATTTTTTTTTTCAAGCCCTTTGAGGTGTCCCTCTTAACCACTTCCTGCCCGCCATATAGCAATATGACGGCTGCAAAGTTGTTTCATTATCCTGACTGGACGTCATATGACGTCCAGCAGGATAAGCCACTAGCGTGCGCCCACGAGGGTGGAAAGGTACCCGGGGGTCCTAGTAGAGGATAGGCTCAGCAATGCCAAGCTGCTGCTAACAAAGCAAATAGAATATTGGCATGCATTAAAAAGGGGATAAACTCCAGGGATAAAGCGATAATTCTCCCACTCTACAAGAGTATGCTGTCCAGTTCTGGGCACCAGTCCTCGGGAAGGATGTACTGGGACTGGAGAATGTTCAGAGAAGGGCAACAAAATGAATAAAGGGACTGGAGGATATTAGTTATGAGGAAAAGAGACAGTAAAGTTATTTTGCGAACAATGAAGATAGAAATCCAAGTGATATTAAATTGTCAAAAAAATCATTAAATATATGAAGTGAGCAATGATAAACATCAAAAATATTAATAAATATCCAAAAAAGGTTGTAGTGAATCGCCAGGTACTAAATAAGGTCAATCAGTAACTTAGTCCAATAGCATAGGGCTGGATATTCATGCATCTTCTCAAAGAATACAGTAGGTGATGAAGACAGCAATAGGTGACGTCTGTGTGGTAATGTGCTCACAGTGCCCTTACCTCTATAGGCATAGGTAAATGCCTTATTGCTCCAACTGGTGGACGGTGATGGAGACCGATGAGTCCTCAGGTGAGTAGATGTCAATCATAAGGCTGGGTCAGGCTCATCTCCGGATCCAGATGAATATATGCAAAGAAAAGAAAAAAGCAGCCTCCAATGGTGTAGTAAAATAAATCCAGTTTTTAATAGTAAAACCGCTGTACAGGGCATGGGATGCAGACAGTACAGCACAAAGCGGCGTTCCGCCGCTACCTATTACAAAACTTCCGGTCCGCAACAACAACAACCGGGTCGGAGTAAGAACTTCCGGGTGCGTAAGCTAGCGTGGGTCCTACGCGTTACGTCACGACCCCTCGTGACTTCCTCAGGGAATCTCCCTGAGGAATACCCTGAGGAAGTAACGAGGGGTCGTGACGTAACGTCGTAGGACCCACGCTAACTTACGCACCCGGAAGTTCTTACTCCGACCCGGTTGTTGTTGTTGCGGACCGGAAGTTTTGTAATAGGTAGCGGCGGAACGCCGCTTTGTGCTGTACTGTCTGCATCCCATGCCCTGTACAGCGGTTTTACTATTAAAAACAGGATTTATTTTACTACACCATTGGAGGCTGTCCAGAGGTAGATAGAGGTAAGGGCACGGTGAGCACATTACCACACAGACGTCACCTATTGCTGTCTTCATCACCTACTGTATTCTTTGAGAAGATTCATGAATATCCAGCCCTATGCTATTGGACTAAGTTACTGATTGACCTTATTTAGTACCTGGCGATTCACTACAACCGTTTTTGGATATTTATTAATATTTTTGATGTTTATCATTGCTCACTTCATATATTTAATGATCTTTTTGACAATTTAATATCACTTGGATTTCTATCTTCATTGTGATTGAAATCACTTTACTGTCTCTTTTTCATTGGTTGATTTGTGTATACCACTAGATTTTGCAGCACTACACACAGTACACATTTTTTTAGTAGCACAGAGGTTCACATATTTTGTTTTAGTTATGAGGAAAGATTATGAACACTGAACTTATTCTCTCTGGAGAAGAGATGCTTGAGAAGGGGATATGATTTTAATGTACAAATACCGCACTGGTGACCCCACAATAGGAATAAAACTTTTCAGCGCAACGGAACTTAAAAATGACGTGCGGCCATTCACTAACATTAGAAGAAAAGAGGTTTAACCTTAAACTGCGTAGAGGGTTCTTTACTGTAAGAGTGGCCAGGATGTTGAATTCCCTTCCACAGGCGGTGGTTTCAGTGCGGGGCATCGATATTTAGAAAACTATTAGATAAGCACCTGAATGACCACAACATACAGGGATATACAATGTAATACTGACATATAATCATACACATAGGTTGGACTTGATGGACTTGTGTCTTTTTTCAACCTCACCTACTATGTAACTATGTAATAAAAACGAAACAAAGAAAACATTTCTTTTTTCCGGTCTTTTTTTTATTTGTTTAGCAAAAAATAAACACCCCAGTGGTGATCAAATACCACCAAAAGAAAGCTCTATTTATGGGGATAAAATGATACCAATTTTCTTTTTTTTTTTTGGGGTACAGTGTTGCATGATAACGCAATTGTCATTTAAAATGTAACAGGGCTGAAAGCTGAAAATTGGCCTGGGCAGGAAGGGGGGGGGGGGGAGTGCCCTGTATTGAAGTTGTTAATTATCTTCAATTGCTTGAGACTGTACTATGCCCCTGTTCACACTGGGCTGATTTGATATATCAAATCGCATGCCAAATCAGAGCCTATTGCGACGCTGACTTTGCAGCGCCACACTGATTCCTAACAGTAGTTCCTGCACTACTTTTGTCAACTTCGGGGGCTGTTTCAATAGACATCCATGCATGAACCCCCAAAGATGTCTTTAAAATCGCCCCCGAACTCGAACTGAAATGCGGGTTTGAAATCGTGCAAGTTCAGCTGAACAATATCTAACCCGCCCTCAGTGTGAACGGGGGCTAAAGGATATATCTTTAATGAGAGGCTCACATTAAATCTGAATAAAATGGCATTGCTCCTAGTAAACAATGTGACCAATATAAATAAAGATCACCTTCTTCCCTCTTCTGCTTGATCCATCTTGTTCCAGAATTTTTTCCAAATCTGCACAACAGAATGTGCAGTGCACCAAAACAAGCAACTTTGCGTTGTGGTGCGCTGTGTTGGGAGAAAATCTATAAATCAGTGTTCTGCACACTGCTATACACCCTTTCCATTTCAAATAAATGTTGCATAAAAAGGGATTTTTGGTTCACATATATCGCAATACATGTTTAAGCTGGCCAACTGCGTCAAAGTAATCCCTCTCTGGCCAGTTTATTTATTTTTTGTTTCCTATACACACAGAGCAAAGCTTAGCAGCAGAGGCGGCTCTCTAATTAGGCGAAATAGGCGGTAGCCTCAGGCCTCGCAGTCACAGGGGCCTCGCACAGCTGACTAGTTTACCTAATTAGAGAGCCGCCTCTTCCAAAAAAAACTCTTGTGCAGCACGGTGTAATTTATTCCAATGGGGCAAACAAAATCCTTCCTGACCCCCAAATCGGTTTATTCTGTGGTGAGCTGTCAGTGGGCACATGGCCTGTGTAGTAGCTTTGAAATCCCCACTTTTCTACTCTCTACGGCACTTGCAGGATAGATCAATGACATTCTGACTGGTCATCGCCAGCACAGAACATCGAGTGCTGCAGATAGAAGACGGAGAAGAGCAAGGATTTCAAATCCCCGGACCACTACACAGGCTTCGTGGGCACTAACAGTTCATCATCCTGGGAGGTAAGTACAGCTGATGGTACAGTATGGAACTCACCCGTTGATCCAGAGGAAGGCAAAAAAACGTTATGAAGCATGGTATAATTTGCTCCAACAAGGAAAAAAAATTCCTTCCTGACTCCCGAAGGCGATCGGATTACTCCCTGGATTAACCATCTGTGGTGTAAACAATGGTGGTAAAAAGTCTGTGTGTCAGGTCACCTGAGACCAGGTGACAGATGCACTCCGTAGGAGTTGGAAGTGCACCGCTAAGATTGTGGACCCTAGGACTGACTGCTGCGGATAGTACCCAGGGAGTTTCAGGAAGCGGATCTACTGGATCACTAACACAGATCCCAGTGGGCACTAGAGCATAGATTCCCCAGGGCGTGGATTCCACGAGGCCTGTGTAGTAGCATTGAAACCCCCACTCTTCTACTCTCTACGGCACTTGCAGGATAGATCAATGACATTCTGACTGGTCATCGCCAGCACAGAACATCGAGTGCTGCAGCTAGAAGACGGAGAAGAGCAAGGATTTCAAATCCCCGGACCACTACACAGGCTCCATGGGCACTAACAGTTCATCACCCTGGGAGGTAAGTACAGCTGATGGTACAGTATGGAACTCACCTGTTGATCCAGAGGAAGGCGAAAAACCCTTATGAAGCAAGGTATAATTTGCTCCAACAGGGAAAAAAATTACTTCCTGACCCTCAAAGGCGATCGGATTGCTCCCTGGATCAACCATCTGTGGTGAGCTGTCAGTGGGCACATGGCCTGTGTAGTAGCTTTGAAATCCTTCCTCTTCTACTCTCTATGGCACTTGCAGGATAGATCAGTGACATTCTGACTGGTCATCGCCAGCACAGAACATTGAGTGCTGCAGATAGAAGACGGAGAAGGGCAAGGATTTCAAATCCCCGGACCACTACACAGGCTTCGTGGGCACTAACAGTTGATCACCCTGGGAGGTGAGTACAGCTGAATGTACAGTATGGAACTCACCTGTTGATCCAGAGGAAGGTGAAAAACCCTTATGAAGCATGGTATAATTTGCTCCAACAGGGAAAAAAATTCCTTCCTGACCCCCTGAAGGTGATTACTCCCTGGATCAACCATCTGTAGTGTAAACAATGGTGGTAAAAGGTCTGTGTGTCAGGTCACCTGAGACCAGGTGACAGATGCACTTCATAGGAGTCGTAAGTGCACCGCTAAGATAGTGGACCCTAGGACTGAGTGCTGCGGATAGTACCCAGGGAGGTTCAGGAAGCAGGTCTACTGGATCACTAAAACAGATCCCAGTGGGAGCTAGAGCATAGATTCCCCAGAGCGCGGAGTCTAAGAGCCAGCAGGTGTTCACCAGAGCCTCTAGTAGTGAGGATGGACTGCGCTGCAGTCTGGCTCCAGGTCGCGGCCCCTAGGGTCTCACAGCTCATGCTCACGGTAGACTACAGGAGAAGGAAGCAGCACGAAGAGCACACGGCAAGCAGGACCATGACAATGTGATGTTAAGAAATTGTCAAAAATGCGTAGAATAGTTTTTTCTGAATCTTCGCAGGATGATCTCATTGTCTAATGCAGATTTCCATGCGTGCCCACATGCTGTTGATGTATGTGAACTTGGGTAAGTATATCTCTTCTTCTGGATTCTTTGATGGTTTTGGCATTATAGCCGATGGAGAAAGTCGGTCGTCCATTTCCATGTCCATGGGCTGTAAAAAGAAAACACAATGCATCATATTCAATGTTTAATGATCTCTGGACTTATTGTTTAATAATTATCAGCTCTCCCAATACAGACTAAAGCAGATCTCTTCTTCCTCAGTTCCATGTAGTGAGAGAACAGATAGTCTGCTTCTAGATTTATGTCATATGGGGTTGATTTACTAAAATTGAGAGTGCAAAATCTGGTGCAGTTGTGCATGGTAGCCAATCAGCTACTAACTTTAGCCTGTTCAATTAAGCTTTGACAATAAAACCTGGAAGATGATTAATTTTTATGCTGAGCTGCACCAGATTTTGCACTCCTCCAGTTTTAGTAAACTAACCCCTATGTGTCTATGGCCATCACTTCCTCCACATGGTGATGGGCGACGTCACATCTCATTGTATCATGTACCATGCACCATTGTGTCTGGTGCATAGAAAGTTATGTTCTTATCTTCTCCTCTCATGGAAAAGGGAACAATTGACTGGTTAGTCTGTAAGGTTTTCCTGTAGGCTGGATTACATTTGTGTTCCCTACATTATCTGTAAGGACACAGCATTGCTCCAATCTATCCGATATATAGTAATATCATCTCATTAGGATTTGGGTACTTACCCATTCCACATTGAAAGGGGGCGATGCTTTCCCTTCCTCTAGTTCTTCCCAGTCGATGGATTCCATGAAGATGTGGGATCGGATGTCTTCACTGATCCCCAGTCTCTCCTCCGGATATTTGCAGAGCAGCTATAAAATAATGAACAGTTATCAATGAGGACTTGTATACATGAGTAATAAAAGTTACAACACTTGGCTCTATATAGATTAGGAAAGAACTCTGACTACTGTGCGTCTCCTGCTGGGTGGTTATTTTCAACCCAATAGAGCATCTTAACGTTTGAAGACACACACATATAGTGCAGGTGCTGGATGCAAAAATAAATGTGTTTCTGATTGGATAGAATTATGAAATGTGCATATCAGTGATTTACCTCATGTGGCATCTTCTGCCCCCTCAGTCCCATGATAAAGTGTTTCCATGATTGTATAACTGAACCTTTACTGGGGGACAAAGAAGCCAAACTACCCAACAGTCAATGACCAGACTTGTCAGCAAACTTATATTATACTCCTAGAGCAGCAGCAGTAGTAGCCGGAATCCGTTCCTGTTGCTATTTAGAGTTAAAAAAGGTCTTCTCCTACTTACTCCTTCTATGAAGTCCGCCAGGTCCGGGTCCATGTCAGGGGGGTAATAGGGATGGCTTAAGTTCACCGCTCTCCTGTATTCATCAAAGGTCGTTCTCCTAAATGGCATATGGTTTGTGGCCAAGATGTAGGTAATGACTCCTAGTGAAAACCAGTCAGGTTCAAACTGGTAAAAGTCATTGTTGACAACCTGCCAATCCAAAAAAAGAACATCAATAAGTACATTGGTCAGTACAGAAAACCATAATACATCAAAGAAGCCCACAAAGCTGAGTTAATTTTTAAAGGGGCCGAATAGGCTGACCCCATTATCTTATAGGAAGCACAAGCCCCCTTCCCCCCAACTTAGTCTTTTATATATAATATCTTTTATAATGTATATTCATCAAACACATATACTAAGGGACGTATTTATAAAGCTGTTGTGTGTCTTTTAAATGGCCATACTGCTGCTTTACAAATATAAATCTTTATAAAGCAGAGTGGAGTGTGTTACAAAGGTATATGGCACTTCAATGGCTTCTCAGGACTTCGAACATTAATAAAAGGAATGGGTGTAAAGAAATATCAGAGTGGTATTTGATGAATTCTGATATACTGAATAGATTAGTTATGAGTATGGAGAAATATACAAACCTCTGGAGCCATGAATCCTCTGGTTCCAGCCACACCGGTGGTCCTTTTATCGTCCCATAGACCGCCCACTGCCAGTCCGTAATCGGCAACGCGGACATGTCCTTCTTCATCCATTAGAATATTATCAGGCTTGAGATCCCTGCAAAGAGAAAGACTGTAAGTGTCATTTTTTGGCACGGGTCATCTAAAACAGATTTGGAGGATCACTTTACCACCAACTGATATTTCAATTATAGGTGGCTGCTAGTGGCAGAAGTTTTCCATTAGTTTCTTATATCAGTTGGTTGGAAAAGTGGGAAGACATTAGGTACCCATGTATATATGTGCCTCTCCTCAATCTCACCTCTGCACACATTTTACACAGGTATATGGTCTACAATTGAATAGAATAGAATTAGTTACCTATGGAGGATGCCATTACTGTGAAGGAACTCCAGTCCACAAGCTATTTCCGCCACAATGAATCTGTAAAAGAGAAAAAAAAGTTAGATTGGCACAAAATGACATTTAAAAGAAATTCAATTCAGATAGAAGCAGAACCCATGGGCAGAGGGAGGCAGGGGCAGGAAGGGGCTGGTCCAGTGTGATTAACAGTGCCACCTGAGACAGGTGCAATTCCTGGTGCAGTTTTTACCAAGATCCCAAAAAAGCCTACTGGGCGATCCCGCCTATAGGATCCAATCTGCCCCATTTGAAAGAATAGGCACCTCCAACACTGCCCCTATGCTTGTGTCTCAATGAACATGTACAATGCGACTTATTACTAGGCAACTATGTACTGTCTTCATCTCCTTTCACATGTGCAATCATTGCCCGCTATAGGAAAAGCTGTGTGTGAGAGCAGTGGTCAAACTTTCCAGGGTGCTGCCAGCGTGGGGTATTTAAACCATTGCTACAGCACTGAGTATGTAAAAATAAAATAGAAAGAAGAGCATATATATATATATTACTCTATATACAACCTGACTGCATTACAGTAATCAATACAAAGGATTTAATTGGACTTAAATATCTTATAAGGCTTGCTTTCTTTTCTATTTTAAACTTAGTAATGAAACTTACTTGATGACGTCACTGTCGACTGGGGAAAAGTTCCAGATGAAGTCACCTAAACTCCCTCCGCAGACATATTCCATCACAAAACAGGCGGTGAAGGGTGTTTGGAAGGCGGCATATAGCTGAATTAGAAAGGGGCACCCTTCTGACTTCTCCATGACGAAGCGTTCTATATCGAGGTCGTAGGTATTTCTAGTCTTAATGACTGACTTGATGGCCACCTTCTGCTGGCTCTTTCGGTGGGTAGCCAGAACAACCTGAATGAGAGAGAAGATAACAATTAGTGGGGTCCTCGGTGTTGAAAGTGTGTTTTGTGGGTGGGGCTAGTAATTTAAGTAATGGGAGTAAATGAGCACTTACCCTTCCAAAGCTTCCTTCTCCGAGCACATGGTGCAATGTGAAGCTTGACAGAGTTATTGTCATGTCTTCGATTGGTGCGATGGAGTCATATCCGATGGTTTCAGTCTCTGAGTTGAAACATCCTGAAGGTCCTGGAAAGACACTCGCCATGCTTAGGGCAGTGTCAGGGGTTTCCGACTCAGCTGAGGCAGGATGGGAAGGGCTGCAAGGTCCTAAAAGCACACACTCTGTGCCCGGGTTGTTGGGAGTTCCATCTTCATCTGGACATGCAGGGCTGCAATGTGCTGAATGTTGCGAATGGACCTCCATGATGCTGGAGGTGCTGATGTGGGTCCCAACCTTAGCCAAGGTGGGACTGGCAGGGCTATGACACCCTGAGGGTTCTAGAGATGACTGGTAGTGGTCCTCATCTCCAGACATGGAATTGGTGGCTGCAGTCACCTCAGCCGAGGTGAGGCAGGAAGGGCTACCAGACCCTGAAACGACACTGATGTTCATATTGGTGTCATTGGTTCCAGTCTCAGCTGGATGTGCAGGGCTTGAATGCCCTGAAGGTATTGCAGAAACCTCCATCAGGTTGGAGCTGCTGATGTTATTGGTCCCAGCCTTAGCCAAGGTGGGACTGGCAGGGCTATGACACCATGAGGGTTCTAGAGATGACTGGTAGTGGTCCTCATCTCCAGACATGGAATTGGTGGCTGCAGTCACCTCAGCCGAGGTGAGGCAGGAAGGGCTACCAGACCCTGAAATGACACTGATGTTCATATTGGTGTCATTGGTTCCAGTCTCAGCTGGATGTGCAGGGCTTGAATGCCCTGAAGGTGTTGCAGAAACCTCCATCAGGTTGGAGGTGCTGATGTTATTAGTCCCAGCCTTAGCCAAGGTGGGACTGGCAGGGCTATGACACCCTAATGATTTTGGAGATGACTGATGGTAAAAGTCATCATCATTATTTTTGCGCAGGTAATGCGTGAAGCAATTCCCCATTGTGCAAAATCTCAGAAACTCAAGCAAAACAAGGAGCAGAAAAAAGCGATGCTTCCTCTACAACTCTCACAGCTTGAGTGAGCTCCACACACTGAGCAGCCGTTATTCACAGCCTCTGAGCTCTGATGTCATAGAGTCACTTCCAGTGTCCAATGAGATTTGAGGATTGAAGTCACATGATCAAAGTGACAGTTATTTTTTTTTCAAAAACATCTGAAGTCACATGGCTAAACATGTGACTAGTTTCAAAAACATTGGAAGTCACACAACAAAAAAACTAGAAAAGCTACAATTTCTGGGGAAAATGTGAAGTGTTCTTGCCTCTACAACTGGAGTGTGGCTTGTGTACCTGTTGAAGTGGCTGAAGTAACTGTGAAAAGTGTTAAAAAGCTTAATATTTTAAAAAGTATAAATAGTAGTAAAACAGTTGAAGTCCCATCATTAGCTGAAAGAGCTGAACATTTTTTTCAAAAATGATTTTTTTTTTTCAAAAATGATTTTTTTTTTTTCAAAAATGATTTTTTTTTTTCAAAAATGATTTTTTTTTCAAAAATGATTTTTTTTTCAAAAATGATTTTTTTTCAAAAATGTTTTTTTTTTTCAAAAATAAATGTATTTTTTTAAAAAAAAATGATTTTATTTTTTTTCAAAAATGATTTTATTTTTTTTCAAAAATGATTTTATTTTTTCAAGTGTTAAAAAGCTTAATATTTTAAAAAGTATAAATAGTAGTAAAACAGTTGAAGTCCCATCATTAGCTGAAAGAGCTGAACATTTTTTTCAAAAATGATTTTTTTTTTCAAAAATGATTTTTTTTTCAAAAATGATTTTTTTTTTTTTCAAAAATGATTTTTTTTTTCAAAAATGATTTTTTTTTTTCAAAAATGATTTTTTTTTCCAAAAATGATTTTTTTTCAAAAATGTTTTTTTTTTTTCAAAAATAATTGTATTTTTTTTCAAAAATTATTTGATTTTTTTTCAAAAATTATTTTATTTTTTCAAAAATTATTTATTTATTTATTTATTTTCAAAATTATTTAAAAAAATATATATATTTTTTTTTTCATGGGGTGGTCATAATGTTTTGGCTGATCATGTGGTGGTCATAATATTTTGGCAGCTTTTGTCACCTCCCACTCTAGTTTTGAACATTTCGCCATTCATTCCTATGGGACCAATTTCGCCGCAAAAACGACGATATTTCGTGAACCATTCAGCGAAACTTTCCACAAAGTAATAGCACACCAATCAGGAACAATCCGCACGTTTCGGTATATTACTGTCTATATAGTGTAAAAGCTGTGGGAGGAGTTAGGGTGGTAAATTTGGCTATAATAATAATAATAATATACCGTATATACTCGTGTATAAGTCAAATTTTTCAGCCTCTTTTTTGGGGCTGAAAGTGCCCCCCTCAACTTATACACGAGTCACCGCCGTCTGCCTACATGATCAGCGTGTCATGCAGGCAGACGGCCCCCAGCGTGTGCTACATAGTATTTGGCAGCGGCTCTCACTGTTCAAAAGCTGCGCCTCCTCGTCTGTGATAGGCAGTCAGTGTACAGCCTATCATGGACATTCTCTCATCCTTGTCCATGGTATGAGGATGAGAGAATGTCCATGATAGGCTGACCGTTGACTGCTGGGAAATGGAGTTTTCTGCCTATCATGGACGAGGAGGAGGCGCGGCTTTTAAACAGTGAATGGCCGCCGAATGCACACACACACACACATGCACACAGACACACGCACACAGGTACATATACACATGACACATATACACAGGACACAGGTACATGACACACATGCACAGGACACATGACACATGCACAGGACACATGACACATGCACAGGACACAGGGAGGTATACAGCTGCAGATGGGCATTGTTGACCCTCTTTTTCCACTTACAGTAGCTGCTGCATTTCTCACCCTCGTCTTATACTCGGGTCAATAAGTTTTTCCCATTTTTTTGTGGTAAATTAGGGCCTCCACTTATATTCGGAACGAGTTATATTCGGAACGACTTATACTCGAGTATATACGGTATATATGAGATAACAGTAAGCAGTCTTGCTATGCACGAACACTTAAAAAAGAAAAAAAAAACAAAACCTTAAGACCTTATGATTTGAGCCTTGAAACCTTGCAATAACATTACAAAAATGTCAGTTTTTTTAGCCCCTCCATGACGGGGAGATTTTTTTTTATATTCAGCACTGTGCTACTTTAAAAAATGTTTAAAGTCATATGACTAAAATAAAAATTGTTTTGTTTGTTTTGTTTTTTAGAGTTGACTTTTTTTAATTTGAAAAAAATAAATAAAATAAGAACCTTTTGTGATCTGAGCCTTGTAACATTATGTAATCTTTCTGTAATCACGGCACAGGCTGGAAGAGTTGGCTCTGTTGACTTGCACAGAACTTTCCTCTTAACACTGAATATTCTTACAGGAGGGGAAAACACAGGACTGACCAATCAGCAGGCTGGAGGTGTGCCCCCCCCCCCTGGCTGTGTCCTGTAACTGCCATGGACAATCGGGGAGCTGATTGTGCCATCTATGGTGGTGTCTGGATCAGAAAACTGGCTGAACCGAATTCCCCATCTTTTGGCAGGTAAGATATTTCTGACAAATATATTTCAATGGGCTCTTTATTTCTTTGGAGTTCTGCTTTATATATTTGGTGCTGGTGGGGGAGGGGCAGTATGGTGTCTGGGGAACTGCTTGTCTTGCTGGTTACATGGAATTACTTCAACCTCTTCCCTCCATAAAGCTCTGTTCTGCTCTATAATTAATCTGATGTCAGTTCAGTACTTAATGGGTTTGTCACCTAATTTGTGTTAATGGCACAATTTTGTGTTGCCCATAGCAACCACTGAGCCTCCAGCTGTCTATTTTATAGCCAGGATTGAAAAGACATAAGGAAGCTGATTGGTTTCCATAGTCATCAGGGCTGTTGTATCATTATCAGACATTTCATATTATTAGACCCTATGGAGATGATTTACTAAAGGCAAATCCACTTTGCACTACAAGTGTACTTGGAAGTGCAGTCGCTGTAGATCTGAGGGGAAGATCTGAAATGAGGGGAAGCTCTGCTGATTTTATCATCCAATCATGTGCAAGCAAAAATGCTGTTTTTTATTTTCCTTGCATGTCCCCCTCAGATCTACAGTGACTGCAGTCCCACTTTCACTTGCAGTGCACTTGTAGTGCAAAGTGGATTTGCTTTTAGTAAATAAACCCCTATGTTTCCTTCCAAGTTTACCAACATGTCGCCAATAGCAACCAATCAGAGGGTCATTTTGCTAAAATAAAACGTGGAAAAAATGGTGGTGTTTGGAGAGCTTTGAATTATTCGACTTTATAGGCTTGTTACATGAAGCGTGTTATTGGTAAAGGAAAAAGATTGGTAAAAATTGCTTGTTGCTCGTAGTGACCATAGCCCTATATATGAAATATCTGCTAAAGAGGTAAACAACCTGTTTGCCATAGCGACCAGTTTGTTTACAATCCTGAGCTGTAATATAGACAGCGGGGGGCTCTTTTTGTACAGCTCAGGTTTGTAAACAAGGAAACAAAATGGTTGCTATGGCAACAAGGTTGTTTACCTTTTTGGCAGATATCTCCTGTATAGTTCCCTATGTTCTCTAGAACAAATATACATACATGTTGCCAATAGCAACCAATCAGAGGTTCAGTTTTTTTCATGTGGAATGTGAAGAAATGACAGTGTTTGTTTTCTATGAGGGAAGTGGGGGCATCTTGTAACGTCCTGTGTAATTCATATGTGTTCGGGTTTAAAGGGATGAGGTGGCAACCCTAACCGGATCACATGTATATATTGTCAGGATCTGAGGGGTTAACAGGCAGCTGGGAGACAGTTCAGTAAAAAACAGCTTTATTCAGCAAAAACAGACAAAATAATGACAGACTTTGTCTTCATAGGCAGCTCAACACAACACAAGGTGCTCTGCTCATCAGTATAACAATCTTTTATATCATGTTGGCATCCCAGCCAAACAAACATTGCAAAGTCCCAGTTACAGGCCAGCTCTCCTAGAAGGTTCAAGGCTTCCATCCAGCATTTAAGTCTTCTCAGAACTGATAGCAAAACAGCCATCCCACCCCCCCAGCCTCTCTGACCAGCTGCCTAATACCCTGTTTCCCTGAAAATAAGACCTAGCGTGATTGTCGGTGGTGGCTGCAATATAAGCCCTACCCCCCAAATAAGCCCTAGTTAAAGTCCTTGTAGGTCTTTTTTTCAGGGTAGGGCTTATTTTCGGGGAAACAGGGTAGGGCTTATTTGGGGGGGTAGGGCTTATATTGCAGCCATCACCGACAATCACGCTAGGTCTTATTTTCGGGGAAACAGGTTAAGCAGGCCTGAAAGTGAAGTACTTGCCCTCTTCCATTAACCCTCTCTTAACCTAACCCAGGCAGACTCTTTACAATATATGCGATTCGGCTCTTCTGAGTAGTGGGCCTGGATGCGCGTTGCTAGCGGCTTGCTCCCGCTGTGACTCAATGTTCGCCGATCATTCGGTACAGAGACAGACTGGTGATCTGTCTATGTAAACAAGGCAGATCACCGTTCTGTCAAAGTACGCAAAGTGGGTACTAGGGGGATTTTGGGACTTTAACTGCTTCACATCCACGCTCAGGGCCGGATTTACCACAAGGCCACCGAGGCCAGGCCTCGGGGCGGCAGTGGTGTAGGGGCGGCGCCGCTCCTGCAGCGACTTCGCGGCCGCCCCCCCTTTCGTGCTGGCCATTAATGTCTATTATGGGCACCAGTGCCCATAGAAAAGATGGCCGCGAGCCGACCACGCAACTGCGCATGCGCCGTTCCGAAGCCGGCCGGGCTCGGGAAAACTCGTAAGCGCTCGGCCGGGCGGCGCATGCGCAGTAGCGTGATTGCGCCGCTCGGCGCCATTTTTAAAAAATTTGAGAGTAGCTTGTAGTCAGCGGTGCGGCGGCGTGGGAGAAAGATGACATCTCTCATTGCCCGCACCGCTGTTCCGCCCTCCTCCTTCTGATGGCAGGCAGCATGACAAGGGACATCCCAATCTGGTGGCAAGTGACACCCCCATCTGGTGGCAGGTGACATCCCCATGTGGTGGCAGGCAGCGTGGCAAGTGACATCCCCATCTGGTGGCAGGCAGCGTGGCAAGTGACATCCCCATCTGGTGGCAGGCAGCGTGGCAAGTGACATCCCCATCTGGTGGCAGGCAGCGTGGCAAGTGACATCCCCATCTGGTGACAGGCAGCGTGGCAAGTGACATCCCCATCTGGTGGCAGGCAGCGTGGCAAGTGACATCCCCATCTGGTGGCAGGCATGGTGGCAAGTGACATCCCCATCTGGTGGCAGGCAGCGTGGCAAGTGACATCCCCATGTGGTGGCAGGCAGCGTGGCAAGTGACATCCCCATCTGGTGGCAAGTGACATCCCCATGTGGTGGCAGGCAGCGTGGCAAGTGACATCCCCATCTGGTGGCAGGCATGGTGGCAAGTGACATCCCCATCTGGTGGCAGGCATGGTGGCAAGTGACATCCCCATCTGGTGGCAGGCAGCGTGGCACGTGACATCCCCATGTGGTGGCAGGCAGCGTGGCAAGTGACAAGAGATGGTGGCAAGTGACACGCTCAGGGCTCCGAATGATTCTGCATTATGGTGAGTTGAACTATTTCAGTTTATATTACAATGTAATGATAGAAATAATGTGTTTCAATTATCCTGACATCATAACAACCATGGTGCCGGGGATGATTGAAGCACCAACACCAGCCATTGCCCTGAAAAATTGCCTGCGAAAAATCCTTACCCGTCGCGCGCTTACCCTGAAGTATTTTTAGTCTGTACAATTAAAGCCAGTTATTTTCAGTGTTCTTGTGTATGGAGATATGTTTTTAATTGATCTATTGTAGAAGTCATCGATAAAGGACGTGGTGTGTGTGTGTGTGTGTGTGTGTGTGTGTGTGTGGGGGGGGGGGGGGGCGGCGGCATTGAAGGACCCGGCCTTGGGGCGGCAAAGGGAGTAAATCCGGGCCTGTCCACGCTATAGCGAATGACGGCTACAGCGTGGATCTGCTTTGCGGGGAGTATGTCTATTGACGTCGGGGACCAGATGACACACGCTAGATGCACTTTTTTTTGTATGTTCACATACTTTTTTTTGGTTCACTTTTGATGTTTTGTTTTTGCGCACGGCAGACTTGAAAGAAAAGCAAAAAACTTTATACTTAGGTTTTGCTTCCTTGTTAAAGCCTGATGTTTTATTTTCAGTTTAAAGGTGTACCAATTAAGCATGCCCTTTTGTCCTCCTAGAGATGGTCATATCTAACCAAGCCGGGCTTCTCTCCTGATCAGATCTCACCTGTTGTTGCAGGAAGGTGTTCCCTTGTATCAGAGGTGGTAAAACACTTGATGATTGTTCAGTCTCCAAGCTAAAGTTCACTGTTACAGCTATGGGGCTCAGCTTGTCTTTAAAGTGGTGTTCCGGCCGAAATTATACTTTTTAAATAAAAATACCCCTATAATACACAAGCTTAATGTATTCTAGTAAAGTTAGTCTGTAAACTAAGGTCTGTTTTTTTAGTTTATAGCAGTAGTTTGTTGTTTTATAAACTTGCAGCAGGCCGTGGCCATCTTAAGTCTGAAGCCAGACTGTATTTCTTCCTGGATCTCATCCTTGCAGATCTCGCACATGCTCAGTGCAGCACAAGCAGTGTAATAGGTTTCAGGTCAGGTTTCCATAGCAACGGCAGTGTCAGTGGAAGTTGCCACCCCTTCCCAGAAGGCATTGCAAACAGGAAATGATGTGATGGGCCGCGGCCAGGGAGGAGGAAGTGAAAAATGAATACAGCAGATATAAAGTAAGTGCTGAGAAAAAAAAAATATATATATCCAATTCGTTTACAGTGCACAGTTTAGTGAGGGATGCTGAAGAGTTGTAAAAGTGGGTGGAACTCCACTTTAAACTCAATTTCATCCTATGGGAAATAACAAAATAGGTTCAGTCTGACAGGGATAAAGAAGAATCTGCAATGCTGGCGGGTCACACACCTTTAGAAACGCTTTGGTGTCAGTGCAGGTCAGTTGTGAGATGCTTTTAACATCCATAGTGATTGTACTGTTTGGTTGGAGTGAGGGAAAGAAGGATCTGCGCAGAAATCTGCTTTTCTGACTGTCCAGTTGGATTTCCATGGAAAAAGCTAAAAAGAAAAAAAATAAGAGCAACATAGAAAGCGGCTTTAGCCCATCCAAAACTAACATTTTAATTACAAGTAAATGTTGATGGGATGAGTCACCCATTGATTTCATATGTCTCTGAAGAATTGGAAAATGCCTCCAGACCCTTTCAGACTCTTGCGTTTCCTATCCCTTCACCCATATTGTAAAATAAATAGTGATTGAGATCCGCCCAGAATGTGGGAGGAGCTGGGAACTTAATTAATATTGCTAATTCCAGGTGTAAACAAAAAAATCCAGCAGGTGATTCTACCCAACAGGCATACAATTGAGTTGTTCTTACGCAGTGTCTCAGGAAGACTTTTCCCCAAGGCCTGGATGCAAATGCTCACGGTGAAACTAGAGAGAACAGAAAAAGCAAAAATTGGTTAAAAGACCAGTCCACCCAAAGCTGGAGAATTAAATCCACCGACAGTGTGTTATGTCTTTCAGGAAGTCAGGTGGCTCTTTTTGGTGACCTTGAACTACAATTATATAGAGTTACAAATGTGCATGATAGAAAAATTAATCTAAGGCTTTGTGCACGCTGGATGCTGGGATGCGCGGCTGGCAAACATCAAACCTGAGCTAAATTGGAGATCTTCTCTGTTTTGCCTCAGTAGTCGCTTTGGCCTGCACGCATCCGGGAGGGACGGGGATAGGTGAGACACTGTACCCCACTAAATTGGGACCACTACCAGTTGATACCATTCAGCACTAATCTTGATGTTCTTATACTAACTGCACCAGCGACAATGCCCAATGCTATTCCAGTTTTGGATTTTTAAAGGAACTCAATTTAGCATATTACAAAATGAACTGTTCTCTTTTTTGCTACACCCCTGAAGAAGGACAAAAACATTGTTTATTCCGAAACGCGTAGGGTGTGAAAAAGAGCTCCCGTACAACTTACTGTTCTGTGATAAATATCACACTATTAACTATGTAGTTATGTAATATGCTTTGTGGAATTTATGAAATATTATCCTTTTTCTTTTCACACTCTGTCACATACAATTATTATGTAAATATACATATATATATTTCTTAGCAAAGTGCCGGTAAAGTCCATTTAGGGGAATTTTCTATTCTATGATAGAAAAATTTGTTTAGTTTCAGCTCGGTTTAATTTGTTAAGTAAATAAATTTTGTTTCATCATAATCGTTATGTTATAATAATTGGTTTTTCGGAATTTCTTTGGATTTTCGGATTGGTTTTTTAAAATCATTGTCAAGAATCAATTCATATTTTCAGAAGCTCTGTTATTCTTTTACTATTTCAGAAGGTTGGTTATATGATCCTTGCTAGTCCAACTCACAAAGAGAAATGGAAGGAGCTGATTGGACGATATTGACTGGTGTCACGTGCATCCGAAAGTAACGAATGGAACAAACTTCATTTTGGATATATTTGTTATGTTATGATTCAGAGATTCTAATGGATCCACCTCCATCCAACCCAAACACAGTAAGCAGGGATCATCCTATTTCACTTTTATATATTACTGTATTTATTGAAATATGTTTCCATTTCATATGTAGTGCATTTTTTATAATAATCAAAAATGTTAATGCAAAAATATTCGGCTGATTATCAAAGACTACTGTGCCGCTCTCACCCGAATAAAACAAATAAATCCAAATGCGTCATGTTATTAAACTGAATAAATGTCCTTATTCCCAATTGACGTTGTTTGGTGTTGTTGGGCCGCGCACATGCAAATTAAACAAATGGTCTTTCAAGTTCAACCCCATTGAGGGCACAGACAGCGCCAGACAAGATTTCTGCAATGAGGCTATAAACAAAGCATGAGGCCGCCACCAGGAAAAAGGATAGTAGATAACTGGGTGAGAAGGTTACGTTTTTATTTTCATGTCCTTTAATGTAACTTTTTTAGGTCTTTATTTAGTAGCCACATACATACTCACCAGGTGACATAACCCAAAGGAGGCAGTTCACAGAGCGTCAGATCTGGGTTCAGGGAGTCCGGTAAAAATCTCATAGAAGTTTGGAGAAGGAGTACCAGCTGGGCCCTGAAACAAGGATACAAAAAGGACATGCAAAAATGTATATTTCTTTTTCTGTTTTAAATCAATGGCCATTGATTAGCAGCAATTAGATGAAACATTGTATATACAATAAGCTATTGGTGGGAACACTAACCAATGGGGAAGCAGACAAAACAAAGTTGCATTTCTAGTAAAATGGGAAGGGATAGAAGCCGAGACATTGAGAAGAAGTCAAGAGGAACATGGTTCCTTTATGGTTTCCTGGGTTACTGGGGGAGCTATCCGATTGGATGCTGGCACCCCATGTGAATCTGGTGGCCATCTTGGGTCAGGCAGTTTCTATTTAAGACCCTGGCTCCCAGGCTTGGCATGCATTCCATGTGTGGGCAATGTAGAGACAGGTCACCTGTCTGTCAGGGACCGTGATTAATGGTAGAGAGAGGTTCCAGATGAGTAGGGAAAGAGCAGGGGTATGCTATCCTTCCTGGAACCCTCCCCAGTTGGATACGGCCACTTTCAACCCCTCAAGACAGACAATGTTGGTGCATTCTAGATTTGCTGTTATACTCTTAATTGCATCATTCTATGAGTGCGCCAGGTTGGATTGTCTTCCTGCCGGGTAGTTGTGCTTTACTGAACTTTAACTTCAATTCTGTTACTGCAACTGGAGTGTTTACTGCCACCACAGTTAGGATTGTTCAAGACCAATTCATTTATTTAGTAAATTAGACCCAAATATGACCTTTTAATATGAATGAAAAGCATTTCTAACCATTAGATTACTTTTACAGTAAGGGTAGGTATATGGAGTATGAGCTTTGGTGAAAGTGGTGACAGTACAAGGAAGTGTACTTTCCAGGGTCCTTTTGAGTGACCTGCTTCTCTTGCTCGGGGACACTTCCAGTAAAGGGACAGATAACTAATGGCGGAAAATTGCAGCAAGTAAGAGGCCAAATACAGGAAAAGTAGGAAGGACAAGAGTAAAAGAATAGATAAAATGGTTGACAAGAAGCAATGTCATCCACTTTTTATCATGGTATTCTACCGGCACAAAAGTATCTACAAGAGTCTCAGCTCTCTTGGAAACCTAGCAATGCCAATTAGTACATATTCAAGCAAAACATAGGTCGTGCTGCCGTCCACTGTGAAACGCGGGACAAAGTTTTAAAGGATAGTGTATATTAGTTAATAGGGGAAAATACTTCTATTTTAGGCATACATAAACAATGAATACACATTAGTTATGCATTACTGTTCTATTTATGTCCTCATACCTGTACACATAGACTGCGTCAGCTTCAAATGCTCCAACAATTAGATCTATAAATAACAAAATGAGGTTATGAAATAAGGAAAAGTAAAATACAATGATACGTACAGGGTACAGTTACCCATTATATCCTACTTGCTTTAGGCAAGTATATATTTTTGTACTTGTTTGCTGTACTATTGTTTTTGTCCTTGTTATGCTCAGGGCTAGAGTAAAAGGGTGAGAGATGGAGAGCTCATCTCAGCCACATCTGCCTGGATCCACCACGTTATTTTGGGGTATGTGAACCAGACTCTCCTTTCTACTTAAACCTCCACCCAAAAGGGGAAGTTGCGCTTTAAGCATTCCTCCCCCCGTCCTGTGCCACATTTGGCATGTCATTTTTTTTTGGGTGGGGGGGGGCAGGTACCTAGTTTTGACAGGTATCTACTACCATGTCCGCTCGGACCGCCGGGGCAAACCGAGCGGAAGTTCTCCTCTTCCCCTCCCTGCAATCTTCTGGAACATGTCACAGGTCCCAGAAGATAGCCCGAATATTGAGGAGGCGCAGCGTGTCTCGTGCATGTGCAGTGCACACCTGGCTGTGAAGCCGCAAGCTGTCACAGTCAGGTGCCCACACTTGTAATGCCGGCGTCAGGAAGAGGAGAGGGAGAAAACCGAGGGTTCAGGCGGCCACATCACTAGATCGTAGGATAGGTGAGTGTGTGTTTATTAAAAGTCAGCAGCTACACTTTTTGTAGCTGCTGATTCTTAATAAACACAAAAACAACTAGAACTCCGCTTTAGCGTTCAGTGAGCAATCAGAAAAGGTATTTAAAGTGACTGAAGCTCTTTATTTCCGCATCACATTGCAGAGGGACTCACAAGGACCTGCAAGCTCTCTGACTGCTGGTGCTAGCTAGGATTATGGCTAATGAATTCATCAGCCTCTAGTCTGGTATAGAACATCATAAACATCATAAAAGTCAATACAATTTTGAGGTTAAAGCAGTTAAAATGATTGGCTGCTGCTGTAGGGTGAAAAGGATGCATAGTACACCCCAACCTATAACTGACCTTTGCATAGTTGCCAACATTGGAAAAAAAATTTTCGGGACACTTTTTTGGCTGTAGGCGGAGTCAGCCTATAATTAGGGGGCGGCGCATGCATTAGTAGGCGGGGCACAGGAAACAGGTAAAATGCGGCGCGCGCCGCACACGTAAGTGGGCGTGGTTTACGTGAAATAGTGGGCGTGGCTTACATGAGGGTGGGGTTAGAGTCTGAGATGAATGAGGGATGCAGAGGGAAAGGGAGAAAGGGGGGGTAGAGGCAGAGGGATGGAGGGACAGCAGACCCAGATCCTACACTACAATAGCAATGTGTATTCCAGAGTTTAACCATCAGCAGATAAAGATACTCCAAACACCTGGTGTTAGCACTTCAATCATCCCGGCACCATGGTTGTTATGGTGTCAGGATGATTGAAGCGCATTATTTCTATTATTACATTGTAATATAAAATGAAATCATTCAACTCACCATAATGCAGAATCAGTGGGACCACTGAGCGTGTCACCTGCTATGTCGCCTGCAACCAGATGCCATCAGGTTCCCCCCCAGAGTCTGTCCTTACATAAGGTGCCCCCAGCAGAGTTCATCCTTACATCAGGCATTCCCAGCGGAGTGCCTCCTTACATCATGTGTCCCCAGTACAGTACCTCTTACATCAGGTGTCCCCAGCGGAGTGCCTCAAATCAGTGCCCCCAGGGGAGTGTTGGCCTACAGTCTAGCTACATCTCCTCAAGAGTGGTGACAAGGGGAGAGAGGTGTGTGGGTGGAGGCATGGTGACTTGGGGTGTTACAGGCTGACTTGGGGAAGGGTGGAGATAGGGTGGTGATTTGGGGGTGCAGGCATGATGGTGACCTGGGGGGGTGCAGGCATGGTGGTGACTAGGCCGGAGGGGGTGCAGGCATGGTGGTGACTAGGCCAGAGGGGGTGCAGGCATGGTGGGAGGGGGATGCAGGCATGGTGTTGTCATTGGGGATATGGGGGTGCAGGTATGGTGGTGACACAGGGGGGAGAAGGAGGTGTAGGTATGGTGGTGACACGGGGGGAGAGGGGGGTGCAGGTATGTTGGTGACACAGGGGGGAGAGGGGGTGCAGGTATGGTGGTGACACAGGGGGGGAGAGGGGGGTGCAGGTATGGTGGTGACACAGGGGGGAGAGGGGGGTGCAGGTATGGTGGTGACACGGGGGGAGAGGGGGGTGCAGGTATGGTGGTGACACGGGGGGAGAGGGGGGTGCAGGTATGGTGGTGACACAGGGGGGAGAGGGGGGTGCAGGTATGTTGGTGACACAGGGGGGAGAGGGGGGTGCAGGTATGTTGGTGACACAGGGGGGAGAGGGGAGGTGCAGGTACGTTGGTGACACTGGGGGAGAGGGGGGTGCAGGTATGTTGGTGACACAGGGGGGAGAGGGGGTGCAGGTATGTTGGTGACACAGGGGGGAGAGGGGGGTGCAGGTATGGTGGTGACACAGGGGGGAGAGGGGGGTGCAGGTATGGTGGTAACACAGGGGGGAGAGGGGGGTGCAGGTATGGTGGTGACACAGGGGGAGAGGGGGGTGCAGGTATGGTGGTGACACGGGGGGAGAGGGGGTGCAGGTATGGTAGTGACACAGGGGGGGAGAGGGGGGTGCAGGTATGGTGGTGACACAGGGGGGAGAGGGGGGTGCAGGTATGGTGGTGACACGGGGGGAGAGGGGGGTGCAGGTATGGTGGTGACACGGGGGGAGAGGGGGGTGCAGGTATGGTGGTGACACAGGGGGGAGAGGGGGGTGCAGGTATGTTGGTGACACAGGGGGGAGAGGGGGGTGCAGGTATGTTGGTGACACAGGGGGGAGAGGGGAGGTGCAGGTACGTTGGTGACACGGGGGGAGAGGGGGGTGCAGGTATGGTGGTGACACGGGGGGAGAGGGGGGTGCAGGTATGGTGGTGACACAGGGGGGAGAGGGGGGTGCAGGTATGGTGGTGACACAGGGGGGGAGAAGGGGGTGCAGATATGGTGGTGACACAGGGGGGAGAGGGGGGTGCAGGTATGTTGGTGACACGGGGGAGAGGGGGGTGCAGGTATGGTGGTGACACGGGGGGGGGAGGGGGGTGCAGGTATGGTGGTGACACAGGGGGGGGGAGAGGGGGGTGCAGGTATGTTGGTGACACAGGGGGGAGGGGGAAATCAGGTATGGTGGTAACATGGGGGGAGGGGGGTGCAGGTATGGTGGTGACATGGGGTGCAAGAGGGTAGCCAGGACCATCAATGTCCCCAGCCAGCGGAGCCCTTCCATGCTGGACCTCAGCCTTTGAGAAGTGTATTGCAGGGAAAGCTCCAAGCCTCCCATACACTGAGTACACCCCCTCCCCCTATCTCTCCTCTCCCCCACTACACTTACAGGCCACAACTACTACTACTCACAGGTCCATCAGAAAACTCCTGAACAGCCAGGTGAAGCCTCCCTTCTTCCCTCCCGTCACTCCCACCATTCCCCGAGCCCCGTTGGACACACGGGGGCGGAGGGTGACAGCGGTGGAGGCTGATCACGTCTTCCTCGTGTTCAGTGTAGAGTGGGGAGGGGTTGCCAATCCCTCCAGTCAATAGGCTTCAGTGTACAATAGAATTTTCTATTTGTACACTGAAGAGAGAAGCCGATTGGCTGCCCCTCTCCCCTGCACTGAACACAAGGGGAAACAACTTTGTGACTGACTCGTGGAGGCATTTTTGTGAAGCCGTTGCCGTTTCTGTACAAAAACACTCACGATTTTCTCGGGACAAACCCAAAAATTCGGGAAAACACCCGGGACAAAATTAAATCGGGACGAGGGTCCCAAAATTGGGATTGTCCCGGGAAAATCGGGACTGTTGGCAACTACGTAACTGTAGCACCCTCTACCTTAGGTAGGTAGGTGCTAGGTGTAGGTTTTTGTGTAAGCTGCCAGTGCAGGTAAATTTAGGCAGGCCTAAGCTGTGAAGTAGGCCTGTTTGTTTTGATCTGGGGGCAGGGGAGTGATTCAGTATAGCAGCAAGAAAGAGGACAGTTGGAACGCACAGCCAGGAAAGTCACTCAGGAGGGATCCATGCTGGGGTCGGTGAGTGAAATGCACAGTGGAAAGCTCTGGAAGAGACATGCCAGGAGTTGGATGTGGAGCCAGAGGGAGAGACTGTGGGGTTGTTGTGAAGTCAAGTTGCTGCAGCCAGGAGGGCTGGCAGGATTTGCATCGGACGTGCTGGAATCAGTAGTCCACCAAGTGTCAGTTAGCACTTTTATTCTTCCTACCAAAAATGGTTGCTACCAAAAAGGGAACTGCAAACTCCTGCCTGTAATGGGCTATTGGGAAAATACTAGGACTTATTCAGAGTGAGGCCTAGCCATGTGCTAATGTGACAGAAATCTAGATTTGGACAGTGAAGTGAAGCAAGTGATCTCAAGTATTGTGCTGAAGGAGATGTGCAGAGGAAGAGACTGTCTGATCTAGACTATTTTTTTTCTACTAAGCAGTTAAAGCCTCAACTACTTTTATTGTACTGAGAAGTATAGCCGCAACTATTTTTAATCTACTAAGAAGTGTTCATTATCTGAGCATCCCATGTCCCTTTTCCCATCCAGGTTAATCCCCTAAAAAAAACAAAACAATAAAAACAAGCAAGAGACTATTCATTGTCTGGAAAAGTGTGCTAAAATTAAAGCGGTTGTATACCCGCTGAAATTTTTTTTTTTTACCCCTGTAAAGCAAAAGGCATAATGAGCTAGAATGCACCGCATACTAGCTCATTATGAAATAGTTACCTTAGAACGAGGCGTCGGTATCTTACCTGGTCCACGCCAAGGGAGCTGTCATGTTGCCTCGGCGTGTCTTCCGGGTATCGCGGTTCCAGCGCTGTGAGTGGCTGGAGCCGCGATGTTATCACTCCCGCGCTTGCGCGCGGGAGATTTCTTGCCCGGCAAGGTCCGGTAGTTGCCGGGCCTTCAGCCGAGAATCCCCTGTGCGCATGCGCCGCTGCAGTCAGCGGCGCATAGCAAGGGGAATATCTCCTAATCCGTAAAGGTTTAGGAGATATTTTTTTTACCTACAGGTAAGCCTTATTATAGGCTTACCTGTAGGTAAAAGTAAAAAAAAACACTATACAACCACTTTAATGTCTGACCAGCAGGGTGAAATGTGTGGATGTTGAAACACGCAGCGACTGCACGGGGTCATCGCTATGTAATTTTGTACTGTTTTTCTTGATATTAGTTTCTACATGAACTCTCATCATTTAGCACTAGCACTTTAGAGATTTTTTTACAATTTTGTTTATGTTGGAAACTTTCTTTGATCATGAGATAATAGCTACATATAATAATTTATACATTATTTAGACTTATTCTAATTTTCTGAGTAGAGAAAATAGAACTCTAGCCAAAAGTGTTTTTTTTTTTTTTTAGAGGTGGAACAGGTAGAACCACCAAGCATATTTTTATTGCTGTCATTGTCTCCATTGGGTGGATTTCCCCTCACTTTCTGTTTTGGTGACCACTCTTGAAGGGGATAAATCTCCCAAATGGGAACACTGACATCGATAAGGTGTGATAGTGGTTCCAACTTCCCTACATTACAAATTACACTTCCCCCCACATACAAACCTAACAAATAGAAATGTTTTGGTTGAGGTTCCATGTAAAGATACTATTTTAATTTTGTTTGGTAAGAATTTACTGTCTGCCAAGTGTTTTGTTGCTATCAGAGAATAGGCAGCCTAGGGCCAGAACCAGGTCCACCTATGCTATATTTCAACCACAGATCTTCTTCTTTGAAAAAAATCACTTGACGGTAGATCCATCTGAACCAACTTTCACTTCTATTGGTCCAGTGTGATCACGCACATCAGGCAACAGGTCGAGCAGGCTGCAGTCAGGGAGGTAGTCTGTTAAGCAGATAAGGGTCAGTAACAAGACTATCAGGGACAATGCTTAAAGATGTCGATACATGTGTCACAATACTGTATACCAGTGGTCATCAACTCCTGTCCTCAGGTCCCACTAACAGGCCAGGTTTGCAAGATAACAGAAATACATCACAGGTGATATCATTTGCTGCTCAGTGATTGCAGTATTCTAGTCTGCATCTCTCCAAGGTAATACATAAAACCTGGCCTGTTAGTGGGCCCTGAGGACAGGGTTGATGACCACTGCTGTATACCACATCTTTTAGGATCAGCCACCTTTTATGTTGTCCACCAATGAGGCACCATAACACATTGTGGTATGTTTTCTATAGCCCACAGAAATATGTCCCTATCATAAAATGGCCACTTAGTTGTGCTTTGACCCCTAGGTCAATGGCTCCCAGTCCTCCTGAGAGCCAAATAACTAGTATTTTCAGGAGTTCAGCAATGCCAACCCACATATTTTGCTCGGTACAGTTTGAAAGGGTTACCCCACTTTACACACAGATACACTGCTGTTGTACAGAATGCCAGGGATGGGTCCTGGATGGGAGATACATGTGCCTGTTATTTGGATTATGGTCCCTTTAAGGGGGATTATAATAGATGTTTTGTGTACTCAGGGGTTTTCACCCATGCAGGATGAGGAGTTTCGTGGTAGTCTGGTTGGAGAGGTGAGGACGGATTGGCAGTTCTCTCAGCATTGGTAAGTTCTCATTTGGGACCCAGAATTCGGAGGCTCGGAGAGACTTTGGGTGGGAAAGAGCCTCCAGACCTTGATTGCAGGAACTTTGGTCCTGAAAAGGTTTCACCTTCTCCAGGGTAGTTTGGTAGAGGAATTGGTAAAAGCCAGCCGATGTCTGTGAGGTGCAGTAGAGCAGAACACAGCTGGGTGAGCACAGTGTGGACTACTTAGTAACTGAGACACAGTTGCTGACCCGTGGAGGCATCATCTTTGGGACCCCCCAAGGCAGATGGGAACTGTGTGGTGACATCAAAAAACCCTGTTACTGTTGGAGAGCGAGCCAAGCCTTTATTTTTGTACCAGAAATTGATGGACTATTTTTGTTTTTTTCTTGCTAAGGATAAGCTCTTTTCTGTTTGCCTGTTTTTGAAAATAAAAAGACAGCTTGCTTTAAGCAATATGGCTGGCTGGTGATCCTAGCCTTCCACATATCACAGTATATTCATTTTAATGTTTTTTAGTAGCACATGCTCAAAAATGAGTTCTTTGTAGATGTCTTGGTTCGTGAATGGAGGATGAGGTTGGATAAGGATAAAGCAGTTGTATAAAAAAATGTACATTAAAATGTAAAATGCCCTTCAAATTACAATCTGGAATACATTTTCAGCTTCAAAAATTGAATTAAAATAGTCAAGTGCAATTATCACAGACTTAGGGATGGAGAATAAAAGTATTTTCTGGGCCTGTCTCGCTCACTACTTCAGCAAATTTCGATGAGTTTTAATTTCCTGCTCCCACATAATTCCCGCAGTCTGCATGTCATTAGAGTGTGATAGTCATCGGGTCACACTACAGTGACAGTATATAGGGGTCACCGTCTCTCCTTATCTGTCTCTTTAGGAAGAAAATGGAGCTATTGTTGTGTTGGTGGAAATATTTTAAGCTTGAGTTCACAGGCCGGGCGGTGGCGTGTGACCCAAACCCCTGTCACTCGGTGGCATTTCAGTGTATGACGGTGACAGGGAGAAATACAGGGACACTGACTGTGAGCTCAGAGGGCTAGGGCTTTTATACTTGCCCATGTGGAGTTTGACCTTTCCAGCTTCAAGAGGCTGAACTGATCATTCACCGTTTATTTATTCTTCTGTCTTTTGCATTATGTACATGCAGTCATAAATGTGTGTTCCTATTGTGATTTATAGTACAAAAATTAGCTCATTGAGAGCATGAGCATAAGTCAGAAATTTTATTTGTTTAATCATCAAACTAGCAGACTAATTGAATAACAATTAAAGCTAAACCGCAGGCGGATTAAAAAGGACAGCAATGATAACAGCAATGTAATAATTTAAAAATGAATCTCAACTCCGGGAAGAAATGTTAACCACCCCACCTGCTCCCAGTCGTTCACTGTTTTTTTCTTTAAAAAATAAGACCCAGTATTACACACTTAAAGCATTTGTTATCCCAACACTTCATATTTCTGATATGTGCCTGCTGTACCATGTACTTATATGAGAAAGTATCCTGTTCTCTTTGTATTGCTCCCTTTGTGTGAAATCCCTGGCATTCCTGCCAGTCCCCCTGTTTTCCTTATAAAAACTGACCACACTAAACAGGAGAGCACAGCATGGTCAGTTCTCTAGCTATGCTGGGAACTCCAGCCTACATTCCTCCTCCAATGATCAGACTTTTCTTGACACGCCCCCTCCTGCACAGCCTATCACTAGGAAGATCAGTGTACTGCTGCTTCTCCCCCCCCCCCCCCCAGATCTTATGCAGCTGAGAACAGTGGGAATTGATCACTTATAAAAAAAGGGAAAAAAGGTATTTGTAATTTTTTTTTAAACTGAATGGGTTGTTGTACAAGGTGAATGTCTATAATTAAAGTTGGGCCAACGGTTCAGGCTAAGCAAAAGTTTGGCTCAAACATCTCCTGTTCACCCGAATTTATGGGGCGCTCAGCAGGATGTTCGCCTGACAAGCATCCTTCTTTAAATAATCAGACACTTCTCCACGGCTCTGGCATTCTTACTGCCCAAAAATCTATTTTGCAAGTGTTTTTTGCATTAATACATGACCCCCAGGGCAGTACCCAGGCCCCCATATTCTTTTTATGGCTAATAACTTGCATATAAGCCTTCAAAATGGGGACTTTTGATTTTTCACGTTTGGGTCCTAAAGACTTTATTGGGTTTGCGGTTCAGGTCTGAACTTTTGCGATGTTCAAGAGTTCTGGAGCGAACCGAACCGGTGGGGGTGTTTGGCCAAACTCTATTTACAATCACTTTAAGCTGCTTCACCCGAGAATCAACTGCACCTCTTCCATTACTGGAGACTAGTGTTCAGAAGCTGCACGCTGGTCCAGTTTACTGGTCTTGTTGTGGCCCCTTCTGTTGTGACTGATCCTGTGTAGCAATAGGTACTCAGGTGTGGAGAGGAGACATCAAGCAGCTGTGTTACATCACTCACCTTATTAGGTGTAATACCAAATATGATATGATATGATATCATACGTAGTAATGTCACCCCCTCCAAAGTTCCCTGCATGCTTATGTAGCACCCTCCTAGATAGATGCTAGGTTAGGTAAATTTAGTTTCTGGCTCACTGTAAAAAGTGTAGCTGCATGTGATGGTTTTGGTCTGTTCTGTGTTTCACTGGCTGCAGGGTTGACTTGTTTTCGCCCTCTCTATCTGGAAATATGCTGGAACATTGTGGGCTGGGAGAGTTTTATATAAGCAGCTAAATATTTATGCAGCCCTGGCCAATCCCTAGGTGGAGGTACCCAAATGGTGGCTGGAAAGGAGCATAAATACTCAGAGAGCAGAAGGGTTCTTGTCCTAGAGGTGGAGTTCCCACCCTGGAGGGCTACTACTGCCCGCTCTGGCAGGCTTGCTATGTGTCTGCTGCTCATCAAGGTCCCAGCTAGGCTAGCTGGGGGGGGGGGAGATGCTATTCTGCTAAAAGTTGCTGGAGCTCATTGAGTGTCTCATCTGAGGATCTGGTCTGGTATTACTGGAGAGATATTCGAAAGATATTGGAAGAAGGCATCCGACTATCCAAGGACATTAGTGAGTACAGACTGAAATGAGAGATCCCTGAGACTGTGTACTGCTGCCATCCCTCTTGTGTTGGAGTCAGCATTGCTCAAATGAGACATTGTGCCTGGTGTCCTGATAGCTCAGTTTACTAATTGCTTGTGCAAGCACTCTACTCACTCTAATAGGCGGAAGATTAGTGTCTGTTAGAAATTCTGTATATATGTTTTAAATAAACTGTTTCAAATGAACTTTGAGCCATGTATGCACTACCTATCGACCCTAGCTGAGATTGGGATCCCCCTATACTCTCCCTGTCAGGGAGGGAGGCTTGTCCACATGGACCGAATGTCTGGGACAAGGGAGTTATCCCTATTAACACAACATGTTGATATGGCTCATTGTTTCGCTTATTATTTTCCTTGGGACCATGGCAGATGCACCCTTCTTATTCCTTTTTGTTTTTTCCCTTTTTGCTCTCATTTGTTATATGCCAAAATGTAATGTAATGTGGACAGCGCTGATTGACCCCGTGCCGATCACACACACCCTCACCCCCAAAAAAACCTTTCTAGCAATGCACACCAAACTGAGCATGTGCAGAGTGCTCACAAGGCTCTGTACTATCAGGAGATGGATTGGAGGCTGTGGAAGATAGGGGGGATCAGAAAAGACCAAACAGCCCTTTTACACAATGTGCCAGACTAACCCCTTTCACAGTGAGTATAATAAGCATGCTTTACTGCAAATGTTGACTGATTTTACTGTTGTGGGTTTAGTAACACTTTAAAAGACAAATTCAATATAGGTGAAGCTGGGAGCTTTGGAGAGGCAACCTCACTGGGTACAATATCAGATTGGGTATTATATCTAGTAAGGTGAAAGATCTAAGACAACTTTTTGATGCCATCACACCTAGGCACCTGTTACAAAGAATCACTGCTACCATGGACAGTCCATAGCATGAGGTCCCAGCAGGAGAGTTGGCACAAAGACCAGTTGGTTAGTTAGGTGGTGGTGGTCATGTTGTTTGGGCTTATTACAGGACAAGTTCCCCAAAGGTGAAGCTCTGTTTTGCCATAATTACTTTCACTTCTCACAGTGGGGGCGAGAAGTCTGTTCAGGGGAACCTGGGATTCAGGAATCCCAGCCAGAACAGCTAAAGAAGAGATCTGGAATGAGACTAATTGGATGGTATCAAATTTAGTTAAATTTTGAAAAGTGTATGTTACAATTTCTGGCTTTTTTTGTTACTATTTTTAATTTGCTTACTTGTATGCATCAGTGGATGGGTAAGTGGTCTAGAGCAGGGGTCTCCAACCACTACCGGGCCATAGCGTCTCTGCATTCGGGCCGTGGCGGGGGCATGACATTGCAAGACAGGCGGGTGGGCGGGTGAGAGAGCCCGGTGGATCAAAGAGGCAGACAGGCGGGCAGATGAGAGAAGCGGGCTGGCGAGCAGAGATGACATCATCTCTCTCCACCCGCCTAGAATCACCACTCTTCCGCCCTCACAGCATGCGGAATGTCGGAGGTGCGGCTGCCCTCACTCAAGAACGACCACTCTGTGCTAAATGAACCAGTGCCACCAATGCAGTGACAGTCCACATCTGGAGGCAGGCAGCATGGCAAGTGGCATTCCTCATCTGGTGGCAGGCAGCGTGGCATTCCTCATCTGGTGGCAGGCAGTGTGGCAAGTGGCATTCCCCATCTGGTGGCAGGCAGCGTGTAAGCGGGTGTAGGGTGTAGCGGCTTCACAGAGGGAATCACACATACTGACTTTATAAACCAAGCAACGTTTATTACCAGAGAGACGGTAGTAGAAAGAGTATTTACAGCAGTAATGCAAGTAGTTTCACTCCAAGCATGGAGGCATAGATACACAGCACAGTCACTTCTGATGTAAGTGGTAGTTGTATTCGTAAGCACTATAGGCACTTTCCACTGACTGACACAGTATAAACCCAAGCACACAATGCGTATCTGTAGAGGCTGATATTCACACACGTTACCCGGTAACAGCGGTATTCCTTCAGCAGATGGATATAGGCATCTGATACACTTGTCCCTCCCTCAAAGCGAGGACACCGAATTTATTATCCGCAGTGGGGAGTTTATCATCCGAACAGGATGGTTGATACAGGACTCCGGAGGAACCCTGAGCTATCCCTCACAGGCCGGAACACTCTCCCTAACTTCTCCTAACTCTCCCTGACAAGCGGGTTCTCTCACCCTGTCTATGCACACACGTGAACTGCATCAAAACGTGGCTAGGCTTTCTTATATAAAGCATCCACCCAAAAATGGCCGACCAAATCTCCCGAGATTTGCTTGTCCTATCAGGACACCAGGCTTCTCCAAAATGGTGCTGGAGACAATTATAGAGGCCAAACAGCTCTGAACATATATACACATAAACATATCAAATAGGCTGGAAAGTGAGTACATACACTTGCTAACCCACTACCTCTTGCAGCCAACTAGGCTGCCCTGTACCACAGCTGCCTACAAGCGTGGCAAGTGACATTACTCCTCTGGTGGCATGCAGAGTGGCAAGTGACATTCCTCTTCTGGTGGCAGGCGACGTGGAAAGTGACAAGCTGCATCTGGTGGCAAAATCGCTTATCCTCACACGCACGTGTCCCCCCCCCCCCCCCGCAGCCCAGGGCATTGGCACAATTTTCTTCCATGCAGCCGGTCCCCGGTGCCAAAAATGTTGGAGACCACTGGTCTAGAGTACTCTCTACCATTTTCCCAGGGAAGGGGCCCACAACCAACTACTCCCCATAGATCCGGAAGGCTACACATAAACCCTACATGCCTGTGCCTTTTATTGGGCTGCATTCTTTCACATTAACTGAAAGTGATCAAGCCGTGTACAATATTAGTGGGTTTGCTCTGCTTTTGAGACTTAAATTTACCTAGAACCATGACAAAAAATTATCCTCTAACTTTTCTCTCCACCTCGATTACATCCCAGCATTAATTTCCACATTTGCTTTGTTCTTGCCAGAAAAACGACTTTTTATTACTTCTTGAGACATTACCAGCAGGCTTGCAGAGGCAGCTGCTGGGAAGCAGATTCAGTAGGGTGTAGGCAGATGCATTCTGCTTTCAACACTGTAGGTGGCGCCCGACTGGAGGGGCATCACAGCTTGGAGAAATGCGGGGGAAACTTGGTTTCTCTATGGTTTCCTGGTTCCTGGAGGAAGTGTTCCGGTTGGCTGTGTTTCATCAGATTTGGTGACCCATCAGAATTTGTAACGGAAGTGACGTTCTTTCGCCGCCATCTTTCTACACCCTACACTCCTCCACAGTAAGGATACGCCGAGAAGGGGGCAAGTGGACATCTTGTTACACTCAACGGAGTTTTGCATTTCACAGTTATTTTTAACTGTAAATGGAGCATATATGGTGAAATACAGTATTTAGTAATCCATCAGACTGTTTACGAGTTGAATTAGAAAAGCAGCAGTGTTCTGTCAGATTAGCAAACCTGTGTGATCAGCAGGTTTGATGCTGCTTTTAAAATTCAACATCTAAACAGTCCACCAGATTTCTAAATACTGTAATTCACCTTATAAGCTCCATTTACTGTTAAAAATAAGTGTGAAATGCAAAACTCCGGTGGGTGTAACAAAATGTCCGCTTGCCCCCTTCTCACTGTATCCTTACTGTGAATGAGTACGGCGTGTAGCAAGATGGCGGCGACGGAATGTCACTTCCGTTACATATTCTGACGGGTCGTCTAATCTGACGAAACAGCTGCACTGCATCCAGGTGACCCTTGGTAGCCATCTTGGGTTAGCAGAGTCTTTTTAAGTCCCTACTCCACAGGTTTTGGCGCGCATTCATGTGTCTCCAAACACAGCAATTGTCCCCTGCGCATGTGTGATAGCCCGGTAGGGTATAAGTACTATTCCACCGCACATGTGGTCAATCTCCTGAAGTCTTGCTGCCCTCTAGGACTGGGAAAGTCCTATGGTCACTGAAAAAAAAAATTTGCACACAATTCTAATATATATATAAAAAAAACAACTACTCACAAACATATGAGTTAAAGTGCTCATCAATCCACCCCTGTGGCTTAGTGTTTCCAGATATAAACAGTCTCCAGAACATAGGGGCAACCTCACCAGGGTCTCTGCAGGCATTCACATGTGGGTAGTGTAGGGACAGGTCTCCTGTCTGTCAGGGACAGTATTAGCAGCAGGGAAAGGTTCCAGACAAGAAGGGAAAACCTAAGGCTCGCAATGTCCTTGGACATCTTTGTGTTTGGGTACAAGACAGCCAGGCCGCATTCTGCCCATTCAGACAAACACTGTCAGTTCGGCTGATACCTGCTTTGCTACACGCTGTTGGAATTTAAGAGTGAACCCGGTCCTCTCCCACCAGGTTTGTTGTGAACTGTTTTGACTTTACTACAATACAAGTTCTGCCTTTACTGCAATAGAAGTTCTGCCTTTGCCACAATATAAGTTCTACTGATTGCACCTGGACTGCGTGCAAGTTAAAATCGCCGCACCATGCTGCACACACTATCCTAAGTCAGTTATTAATGTAAAAACCTCCCTCCTCCCAGAACTACATCTCCCAAGAGCCATTTCGCTGTACAGAGTTTGTCTCATGGGAAATCTTCCAATGGGGACACTAATTTATGTAGCACCACAACTAGGGATTCCTTTACTTTGGAGGGACTTCTTCTCACTTCCTGTTATAGTTATGGGACAGGAAGTGAAGGGAAATCTCTCTAACGCAACACAGATGGCAAAAAAAAATTAAAAATCTTATGGGGTTACTCTATCCAAGATTAAAACGAAGTTATGCATTTAGTTCTATTTTAATGTGGAGAGGGGCAGAGATATATTTAATAAATACTTTCTAAAGTTCTGTAGAAGTTCTAAAGGAAAATTCGTCCTGTTGAAGTTTACCCTCTAAATACAGCCTGATATAGAAACTATTGCTAGCTTATCTAACCATTTTAGGTGAAACACACAATCCTTACCATGCAAATGCGGTAAGATATTTGGAGCCAATTCAATTTGCTTGTGGCAAATTGTCCAAATTCATTCAATGATTGTTTTAATTAATGCAACATGAGTTAGTCTGTTGCGGCATATAAGGAATCAAATATGTACTCAAACACATGTTTTCTGATTTTTCAAAAGGCAGATAGAATTTCATTACACATAGCTTAAAGGGAAGCTGTTTTGGCTTTTCATCAGTTTTATATTGCTTTGTTTTTTTAAGCTAAGTTTACGGATTCTTTTTTTTTACGTTTTGGTTTTAAAAATTAGGTTTATAGATAGAAACATTTTTTTAATTTAAGTTTACAGATTTTTTTTGTTTATGCATGAAAAACTCTTGAGTTTACAAGTTTATAATTTGGAAGTGGACCTTCTTGTATTAGAAGAGGCATAGGGGTTATTTATCAAAGACAACTAAGCTTTTCACTTTCCAATTGAATCTTCCCCAGAGCTTACTAAATGTGGTGAAGTTTCACTTTGCAAAGAAAACCCAATCATGTGCAAGGAAAATAAAGAAAAAGGGTGTACAGTATTTGCTTGCACATGATTAAATGATGAAAGTCAGCAAAGCTTCGTCTTATTCACTGAGCTAAGTGAAAATTCACTTGCAAAGTGAAGAGTCTATTTGCCTTCAGTAAACCAACCCTATGTAACGCTCATCCCGCAAGGGCTGCTGGATTTTCAGGTTCTTCCTCATATGCACAGCCAGGCAACAGGAATTTTCAGGCATCCAGTCAGTAGTCAAAAACCAGCTCAGGGTGCTTTGTTTTGTTTTTGGTTTATTGGGGGATAAGCTTGGATTGGAAGATATGGGATTTCCAGAACTGTAGTTGAATGTAACTTGAGGACTTGGAACTGTCTCTGCCAACATAAATCACATGGCTGTCCTCCTGTAGCATAGATGGGTCGGCTCAACTGGTAAAGTTTCCGTCAGTGGAAAAATGCCAAGGCACTTGGCTTCAACTTAGAATCTTCAAGCAAGAGGTGCAGGGTAGCTGTGCTGGCTTTAAATGGCTTTAAGCTGTCCCTTTGTGATAGCTAGCTGGGTATAGAACCTGGCTACTTCTCCTCTATAAGCTCTGGGTTGTAGTGGTTGAAGCTACTCACTCGGACACTTTGAAAGATCCTGTAGCTCATGTGGTGACTGCCGAACAGGCCTCCTGCTGGACAGGTCCCAATAGCTCCCAGGGTGACTCAGCTAAGCCTAGCTTAGGCTGAAAATGTGTGAGGCTTCCTCTACTGCCCTCTCTTTCTTCCTCTGGCTCCTTACTTCTGCCCAGGATCAGAGTCCCCCACCTTCTGGGCTGTCCTCACCCAGGGATTGGAGGAGACTCCATAAATATTCAGGCCTCATCTATGCCCCTCCACCCTCTAAGACAGGATTTCTCGACTAGGGTTCCTCCAGAGGTTGCTAGGGGTTTCCTTGAGCAAAGAACACTTTCTGCCTCAGATAAGTTCCCTCTGACACCCATGATCCTTTTAGTTATCTGTCAGGAGGTAATTCTTCCCAATGACCACAAGTGTGAGGAGCATTCTTCCCACCGATCATCCATCACAAGTTGTAAATAGAGTCATTTTTAGCAGGTGTTCCCTGAGACTGGAAGGTTCCTCTGTGCTGAAAAGGTTGAGAAAGGTTGTTCTAAGTTCTAGAACTCTCCAGCAGTTCTAGAAGCCAAGAGGAGGTGACAGAGATTCAGCCCTTGGAGCTCTGGCAGCTAACTGTAACAAATTAACCCTGGCTTCTCTGGCTACAAAAGGAGTTCAACTAAATTTCCCTACTGTACAAAGGGGGTAAGACCTTATCTTGAATATATCTCAAGATTTGGCAACAGTTCTCAACTATATTATTAAGTTAGGTGGATGTCCTTAGCTATGAAGAAATTTTAGCTAAACTGAACTTATCCTAACACTCTGGTATTGTATTGTATTGTATTGTATTGTATTGTATTGTATTGTATTGTAACTGTACTGTCACCCTTTATATTGTAAAGTGCTGCACAAACTGTTGGCACTATATAAATACTATATAATAATAATAACTATAAAAATATTAACCTTTGAGAAGAGGCAGTTAAGGGTTGACATGACCACCTTGTATAAATCCTATATATCAGTGGTCCAAATAGTAATCTTTGTGGAAAGTTGTATCTCTGGGTTTGTGGTCCTCAGAGTGGCATGTCACAAGAAACAAAGTTCCAAGGGAACTCCAGGAGAGTAAAACTGGGGAAGAGGTGGATCAGGCACAAAGCAGCTCAGACCACCTTCATTAACCACTTGCTGACAGTTTTACTGCTACAGGGTGGCAGCTGTGTGCAGGATCACGTATATAGTGGGCACGAATGCGCGCCGGCGGCGGCTCACTCCCACTGCAATTACATACAGCAGAAGCCGATCGGTGGGTACCAGGGACCCGATATCCGCCGGCACAGCCAATCATCAGGCTGAGGCACAGAACTGCGATTTGTAAACTATGGAGAAGGGATGGAATTTGTGTCTCTACAAAGCAGGGAGTAAATACTATCTCTTCCCCTAGTAAAAACATCTCACACAGTATAGTAAAACACTGGCTAGGCACACAGTTAACCCTTTGATCGCCCCTGATGTTAACCCCTTCCTTGCTAGTGTCATTAGTACGGTGACAGTGCATATTTTTAGCGCTGATCACTGTATTAGTGTCACTAGTCCCCAAAAAGTGTCAAAAGTGTTAGTTAGTATCAGAATGTCTGGTCAAAAATATGTAGCAGAATACATATTGCCCTAAATTGAGGAAGAAATTGGATTTTTAATTTTTTTTTATTGGATATGATTTATTGCAGAAAGTAAAAAATATTGTTTTTTTTTTCAAAACTGTCGGTCTTTTTTTGTTTATAGCGCAAAAAATAAAAAAAACGCAGAGGTGAATAAATACCATCAAAAGAAAGCTCTATTTGTGGGGAAAAAAAGGACATAATTTTTTTTTTGTGTACAGTGTTGCATGACGAGGCAATTGTCAGTTACTGTACCGTATCGCAAAAAATGGCCTGGTCATGAAGAAGGGTAAATCTCCCTGATGTCAAGTGGTTAATATCACTATATACCACCATGGGCACCTCTGCCATATCAGCACTTGATGGTCTTTCTTCATTGCACGTATGATTGATGGACAGTTGCTCACTTTAAGATAACTGCACATGACACTGTTTGCACTTGGAAGACACCTAGTGCACATGGAAAGGGTTCTTTACTGTAAGAGCTGCCAAAATGTAAAAAAAAAAACAGATTTTCACAGGAACTGCCTCTAATGCCGCGTACACATGAGCGGAATTTTAGACCGGACTTGTCTGACGGACCGAGTCCGGCAGACAATTCAACCGTGTGTGGGCATCATCGGACCTGCAGCGGACATTTTCGGTCAAAAACGGACTTTAGATTTGGAACATGTTTCAAATCTTTCCGACGGACTCGAGTCGAAAAGTCTGCTCGTCTGTATGCTAGTCCGACAGACGAAAACCGACGCTAGGACAGCTATTGGCTACTGGCTATCAACTTCCTTATTTTAGTCCGGCCGTACGTCATCACGTACAAATCCGTCGGACTTTGGTGTGATCGTGTGTAGGCAAGTCCGTTTGTACGTAAAGTCCGTTGGAAGTCCGCCGAATAGACCGTCGGACCAGTCCAGTCGAAAAGTCCGCTCGTGTGTACGCGGCATAAGTGGCTCAGTAGCTTGCCTAAAAAAGTTTAACAGCATGCACAAAATATAAAGAGATACTAAATACTTGCAACAGTAGAATGATGTTAGCCATTTGGGATCAGAAAGGAAGTTTTTTCCCTGTTGGAGAAAATTAGTGACACTTTATAAAGATGTTTTGCCTTGCTCTGGATTATGTTAAGGCATTAGGGTTCTGAGGGTGAAAGGGTTTTTGTTTGGCTAACTTGATGGACGTGTCTTTTTTTCAACCCAACTAACTTATGGCGCGTACACACGACCGGTCTTTCCGTCGGACCGAAGTCTGACGGTCTTTCCGACGGAGTTCCGACAGACTTCCACTGAAACGGACTTACCTACACATGATCACACTAAAGTCTGTTCGTTTAGAACGCGATTACGTACGATGGGTCTAGAAAAAGGAAGTTCAATAGCTAGTAGCCAATAGCTGCCCTTGCGTCCTTCTTGGTCCGTCGGACTAGCATACAGACGAGCGGTTTTCCCGATAGGAAGTGAGTCCGTTGGGAAGATTTGAAACTTGTTCTATTTCTAGGTCCGTCTGAATTTTCGAAAAAAAAAAGGTCCGATGAAGCACACACACGATCGGAATGTCTGACGGAATGGTTCGGTCGCACCTTTTCTGCCAGAAGGTCCGGTCGTCTGTACGCGGCATTATACTAATGTAAATCATTATTTGTGTTACAAAGGCATGCTGGGCTTTCTGATAAGAAAGTCCAGCATTAGCTCTGCACATACTCAGTGATCCTGCGAATAGAAAATCCAGACTGGCGCTCGCTCTGCGACTTGTCAGGGAGGGCTGTGCATCTCCTTTAACTTATTTATCCTATTATTCAGCATCACAACACATGCTCTTTTGGAATGGGCAAAGTACATTTGTCTTAAAGTAACTTGTTTTTAATGAATTTTAGCAAGGTGATAGGAGTAGGGATAGGAGGTGATGTATGAAGCTGTGAACTGTGATTTCCACCAACTTTATTAGCATGCCCGGCATGCACCTGATTTATAAAACACAGTTAGCTGCTTTAGCTTTGTATGCACACACCCTTAATTACTATTAAATATGTTTTTGGTGTACTTTGTGGAACTTTGATATTATAAAACGGTGAAGTGACTGTAATCCGTAAATGAGAATTTAAAAAAAACCACTCAATTATTTGTAAGCCTCCTGTCAAGTGGTATAGATAGGCGCTATTATGTAAAGAAAGAACATTTTTACAGCTGTAAATACTCCATAGAACACAGGAGCTGACTTTTCACAGCCCTCCTGCTGTGTCATCTACATTATGGATGGGTTTTTCCAGGTGCTCCAATTTCCTCCCATTCAAAAACATACTGTTAACTGGCTTTCGTCCAAACTGGCCCTAGTGTATGTATGGGTGTAGCAGGATAATAGATTACAAGCTTCTTTGGGGGCAGCCACCTATATGAATGGATAAGTGTGCTAAATGAATAAAATAAATAACATAATTAAAATAAATATGTGGTATCTACCAGGTCAAACCTAAATTGATCTTGTCAATACTTACCCGATTAAAGCTGGTCAAACCCTTTATAGTTAAAGAGTAAAGAGTAGCATGTTCATTATTTAAATGGCATATCCATAATAGTATGTCAGTAATGGTTAGAATCTACGAATATGTTCAGATGTAAAGATTTGTTCTGTTTTGTGTATCACAGCCTTCATAATCCTTGATGAAGAGGGTATAGTGACCCACGAAACGCGTTGGAACTTGCCCAGGCCCCACCATATATACTTATTAATAATAAGTATTTTATAGATATATAGCATATGCTGAATGGTGTGGGTAACAAGGGTGTCATGTGAAGGATTGTGTATTTGTAGATATTGTAACTAATATTTATTGTGTATATATATACTGACCAACCATAACTTTATGACCACTGACAAGTAAAATGATTAACATTAATGGGATTTTTTAAAATTTTACAATCATACCTACCTAGGTGAATGCAGCATCGGTTTGATGCTGCATCTGTCCCCTGCTGGCTCTAAGGCTGAGAACCGAGCGATCAAACTCCGCCGATCGCTTGTTCTCAGTGCTACCTGAGCAGAGAGCTGGTGACTGCCAGTCACCACTGTCTGCTCTGCCCCCCCCCCCCCCCCCGCGCTCACTGGAGCACCGGGCTATAGAGGGGGATGGGAGAAGCCATCTCAGGCTCTCAGTGGCTCGCTGAGAGGCTGAGCCGGGTGCCGGTCCAGGGATGTGGGCAGATCCATATGGGCGCAGTCTTTCCCGAGCCTGAACCGGCTATGTGACTTCAGCCAACAGCAGGCTGTCCGCTGAAAATGGGTCACAGGAGTGCAGAAGCTATGGCTGTACATCTCTTTTAATTATCTAATTACAATGGCATGTGAAAGTGGGTGTGATATATTAGGCAGTAAGTAAACATGTTGTCCCTAAAGTCTGTCAGGCTAGGAACAGATAACAGGTAACAGTTCAGGTGTGCTGATTATGCAAAGAGTTCAAGGAATAAGAGCACATATCATGATTAGGTCTAAGCAGAGCAGGTCAGCTGAGACTTGTAGTTCATCGCTGCAGATGAAGGTAGATGTTGGCTGGCCCTTGTAGTTCACCACTGCAGATGAAGGTAGTGGTTGGCTGGTGCTTGTAGTTCACCACTGCAGATGAAGGTAGGTGCTGGCTGGACCTTGTAGTTTACCACTGCAGACTAAGGTAGAGGTTGGCTGGTGCTTGTAGTTCACTGCTGCAGATGAAGGTAGAGAGAGAAGGGGATGGGAAAAAGACCTTGGAAAAATGTCAGATGAAACATGGCAGTGTATACCGGAACATGTACAGTCTGTATCCATCTCTCCACCGCAATGCTTAACTCAATTATATATAATATATAGAGCTTATAGGACACCAGCTACATTTTACCAATGGGGGAGGCGGGATACGTCGAAATGCCCGAGATATTCAAGAGCAGATGCTGACCTTACGAATATACTTTGGAAATGCCCTAAACTGTTCAGGTATTGGCAAAATGTGGTAGAGACTATTAATCGGGCGTATCAAACACAGGTACGGGTGGATCCAAGACAATGCTTTATTGGGCCAATTAGATAAAGAATTATACACTCCAGTAATTGGGATAGCCATTAATAGGATGCTATTTATAGCACGAAAACTGATAGCAATAAAGTGTATAACCTCCAAACTCTGACATATGAGGAAAGGCGGATACAGGTAAATGATGCATTGCTAACCACTTCCCAAGCAGCCGCCACAGTTATACTGTGTCAGGTGGGCTCCCCTGAGCGAGCCGCCATCGCTATACGTCAGCTCGCTTTCAGACCACTAGGGGGCGCGCTGCCAGAGCCGATGCGTGTGCCCGGCGGTCGCGGTGACCACCGGGCACCCATGATCGCTCCACACAGAGACAGAACGGAGATCTGTCAATGTAAACAGACAGATCTCCGTGCTGTCAGGGGGGAGGAGACTGATCTGTTGTTCATACTAAGTATGAACAACGATCGGTCTCCTCACCTAGGCAGTCCCATCTTCCCACAGTCACAATCACTCCCTAGGACACACAGTTAACTCCTTGATCGCCCCTACTGTTAACCCCTTTCCTGCCAGTGTCATTTATACAGTAATCAGTGCATTTTTATAGCATTGATCGCTGTATAAATGTCAATGGTCCCAAAAAAGTGTCAATCATGTCCGATCTGTCCCCCACAATGTCGCAGTCCTGATAAAAATTGCAGATCACCGCCATTACTAGTAAAAAAAATAAATAATAGTAATAAAAATGCCATAAATATAGCCCCTATTTTGTAGATACTATAACTTTTGCGCAAACCAATCAATATACACTTATTTTAATTTTTTTTACCAAAAATATGTAGAAGTTTACATATTGGCCTAAACTGAGGAAGAAATTTGTTTTTTTTTTTTTAATTTGGGGGATATTTATTATAGCAAGAAGTAAAAATATATATATATTTTTTCAAAATTGTCGCTTTTTTTTGTTTATAGCGCAAAAAAAAAAAAATCGCAGAGATGATCAAATACCACCAAAAGAAAGCTCTATTTGTGGGGAAAAAAAGGACATCAATTTTGTTTTTGTACAAAGTCGCACGCCCGTGCAATTGTCAGTTAAAATGACGCAGCGCCGAATCGCAAAAAATGGCCTGGTCATTAAGGGTGCAAATCTTCTAGGGCTGAAGTGTTTAAAGGAATGGCAGGTGTATAAGAACAGGGGTTTAGCAAATAAATTTAATGAAATGAAATGTGGGAACCATGGCTGATGCTACCAGGGCTGACACCATTTATTTTGGGATCAGATGGAAATATAAAGGTCAATAGACAAATCACTAGCTATAGGTTTGTTAAGGAATGATAGCTAAAATAGGAAGAATTGGTATGGAGGATTCATGAAGGGGAAGGATATGCTAGTAACTGATTTAGTTTGGCCCAAGGGAGGGAGAAGGGGAAAAGGTACCAGAAAGAGAAATTTACATTTTTATTTTTTTTTGTAATATGTTTTTGTTGTATGTATTTAGTATTTTTATGTGTGTTTCACGATGTGATTGTGTTGGAGGACAAGTGTTAATAAAAAGAGATTGGAAAAAAAAAGAGATTGGCTGGGCAGCCAAGTAGTAATGCTGAGTCAGGTACTACAGTAGAGTCAGGCAAAGTTTAATCTAGGCAAGCGGGGTCATACACAGGTAAATCAGAGTCCAAACGGTGCCGAATCAGAAGCAAGCAAGCAGGGTCAAAACCATAGCAGGGTCATACATGAAATATACAGAGCAGATATAAGCTGGGTCAAGCAGTAGTACACAAAGGTAACAACTATCACGAGCACTGATTGGGTGCTCATACAGGTGTTTTAAAGGTTAGCTGACCAAGCACTGTTGTTTACCAGGCAAAGCCTGTGTCAGGTGAGTTTTGCTGGGTCTTAAAGGGATCCTACTACTGACAAAGTCGATATGTTGAGAGCAGAAAAAATAGCCATTAAATCTTGTTGTGTATGGGGATGCCCATGCTGACCCATATCCACAGCCAAAAGCACCTACAATGGGCACATGAGCATCAGAACTGGACGATGGAGCAATGGAGGAAGGTGGCCTGGTCTGATGAATCATGTTTTCTTTGACATCATGTGGATGGCCGGGTGTGTGTGCATCACTTACCTGGGGGAAGAAATAGGACCAGGATGCACTGCGGGAAGAAGGCAAGAAGGCAGAGGAATTGTGATGCTTTGGGCAATGTTCTGCTGGGAAACCACGGGTCCCGCTATTCATGTGGCTGTTACTTGACACGTACCACCTACCTAAACATTGCTAACCAATTACAGCCCTTCAAGGGAATGGTATTCCTTGATGGCAGTCACCTCTTTCAGCAGGATAATGTACCCCGCCACACAGCAAAAATGGTTCAAGAATGGTTTGAAGAACACAACTACAACTTGGCCTCCAAATTCTCCAGATCTCAATCCAACTGAGCATCTGTGGGATGTGCTGGAAAAACAAGTCCGACCCATGGAGGCCCCATCTCAAAACTTACAGGACTTAAATGACTTAAAGGATCTGCTACTGATGGCTTGGTGCCAGATACCACATTATGCCTTCAGAGGTCTAGTGGTGCCTATGCTGTGACCGGTCAGGGTTGTTTTGATGGCCTACTCAATATTAGGTGTGTGGTTATAAAGTCATGGTTGATCAGTGTATGTTGGTCTATAGTGGCCTTATGAGGCCTTACAGAGTGAACAAGCACTTTATTTTTTAATGTGGACATGATTACGTTTATTCCAGGAAAGGGAAAATACAAAGTTTTATAATAGTAAAATGTATATTTTGGATCATATATTGGATTCAGCACCTTTAAAGTCCCAATGCCTAAAACAAATTATTTGTGCAGACTAGTAAATGGGGATGTGGTTTGTTACTTCAGGATGCCAGCAGAAATGTTAATTTGCTTATAATACACCTTACTGTAGAAAACTAGGTGTCATGTTAAGATTTACATCTATCGTAATACCTAAGAGTAAAAGATAATCGCTAAACAGATGGAACAAATGGCTCCCCATGGAGTGAGCTACACAAGTAGCATGTTGTAGTAATAAATCGCACATTGTGAGATCATATAAGATTGATTTCAACAATATTTTACTGCATGTTACTTAGCTATTTTTTCCATCTGTTTAGCAATCAGTTGCAATTTAACCACCAGCAATATTAGTACCATGATTGAGCTACTAAAAACTCTCCTGTAGCTCTATCCTAATGAGGTGACTGACAACAAATGGTTCAATCTTTCAGTAGCAGGACATAAAAATTGCTTCTGTAGCTTAACCTTTAGAATCCAATTGTACAATCTCTCACAATGTCCTTTAAATTTTCAAAAAACTTTGCACTCTAATGCCCCGTACACACGATCGGACATTGATCGGACATTCCGACAACAAAATCCATAAATTTTTTCGACGGATGTTGGCTCAAACTTGTCTTGCATACACACGGTCGCACAAAGTTGTCGGAAAATCTGATCGTTCTGAACGCGGTGACGTAAAACAGGGCAGTAGCCAATAGCTTTCATCTCTTAATTTATTCTGAGCATGTGTGGCACTTTGTGCATCGGATTTGTGTACACACGATCGGATTTTGTTGTCGGAAAATTTTATAGCCTGAGACTGCCTTGTTCTTTTTCAAATACCCCTTTATGCATTAACAGACCTCTATAGGTCAGTGTCCTGGCTGTACTGGGAACTGCTCTCCTCCAATGATTGGACTAGTGCTGACACGCGCCCCCCCCCCCCCCCGCACAGCCATTTATTGGAAAGACCAGTGTTCCGCTGTTCCTCCTTCCCCAGCTCTCTGAGCTCCTTATGCTGAGAACACAGGTCATGTGATCATTTATAAAAAAGGGGAAAAATATATTTATACTGATATAGATAGAACGATACAATATATTGCCAAAAGTATTGGGACACCCTTCCAAATCATTGAATTCAGGTGTTCCAATCAACTTCCATGGCCAATTTTGTATAATATCACGCACATAGGCATTCAGACTGCTTCTACACACATTTGTGAAAGAATGACTTGCTCAGTGAATTTAGGCATGGTTCCGTGATAGGTTGATACCTGTGCAAAAAAGTCCATTCGTAATATTTCCTTGCTACTAAATACTCTATGGTCAACTGTTAGTGGTATTATACTAAAGTGGAAGCAACTGGGAACAACAGCAACTCAGCCACAAAATGGTAGGCCACATAAAATGACAGAGCGGGGTCAGCACACACTGAAGCTCACAGTGCGCAGAAGTTGCCAACTATCTGCCAATAGTCAATAGCTACAGACCTTTATACTTCGTGTGGCCTTCAGATTAGAACAACAGTGCATAGAGAGCTTCATGGAAAGGGTTTCTATGGCCGAGCAGCTGCATTCAAGCCTTACATCACCAAGTGCAATGCAAAGCGTCAGATGCAGTGGTGTAAAGCACGCCACCACTGGACTCTAGAGCAGTGGAGACGTGTTCTCTGAGAGACCAGGGCTTTTTTTTCAGGGGGAACTTGGTGGAACTCAGTTCCACCACCTCTGGCTCAGACACTTTGGTGCCTGCTCACCACAATCACTTGTAAACACAGAAGTCTGGTTTACAAGTGACAGCTCTGCACTCTGTATGTAATGCAATCCTGCTATTTAATGCCCCTTTAAGACCCTCCTACTGCTTTCGTGAAATTTGACTGACCACACCCACTGTTTGATGTGATTTGGAGGGTGTGTGTAGGGGGAGGGGTTTTGTGGGGCCGTGGTTAAGTTCCAGCACCTATTGTTTGAGAAAAAAAGCCCTGAGAGAGACGAATCACGCTTGTCTGCCTGGCAATCTATTAGACGTGTCTGGGTTTGGCGGTTGCCAGGAGAACAGTACTTGCCTGACTGCATTGTGCCAAGTGTAAAATTTGGTGGAGGGGGGATTTTGGTGTGCGGTTGTTTTTCAGGGGTTGGGATTGGCCCCTCAGTTCCAGTGAAGCAAACTCTTAAGGCATCAGCATACCGAGACATTTTGGACAATTTCATGCTCCCAACTTTGTGGGAACAGTTTGGGGATGGTCCCTTCCTGTTCCAACATGACTACGCACCATTGCACAAAGCAAGATCCACAAAGACATGGATGAGTGAGTTTGAGGTGAAGGAACTTGACTGGCCTACACAGTCCCGACCTCAACCCGTACACCTTTGGGATAAATTAGAGTGGCAACTGTGAGCCAGGCCTTCTAGTCCACATCAGTACCTGACCTCACAAATGCGCTTCTCGAAGAATGGTCAAACATACACACTCCTAAACCTTGTGGACAGCCTTCCCAGAAGAGTTGAAGCTGTTATAGCTGCAAAGGGTGGGCCAACTCAATATTGAACCCTACAGACTAAGACTGGGATGCCATTAAAGTTCATGTGTGTAAAGGCAGGTGTCCCAATACATTTGGTATTATAGTGTATATTGTAGATGGACAGAACATGCCTCACAGTATTATATCCAATTTAGCAGGCTCTTCCACTATAGAGTTGTCAGAAAATCAAAAGCTAATTATACAATTAGATGGTAACATTGTAACAATGATGTTTCTCCAGGGAAATTCAAAAGTATTCAGGCCACCCAATCTAAAGTCCTAGACCCGAAATTCAGAAACCAGCCTTAGATGGGCTAAGGCCTTCAAAACGAATCAGGCATTTAACGGGTTAAAAGCAAGCTGCAGTAAACTGTATTTAAGAAAACACCCCGCGGCCTCTCTGCTCCCCGTCAGCACTAAATATTCACCTCCGTGGGTGGAAATTTGCCCCCCCGACCAGAGAGGATAACAACAGTTCAGGTTCAGCTTGAACTCATTTACGGGATTTTTTTTTTTTTTGGCAGAAGTGAAATATTTCTATTGTGTTTCACCTGTGTATAACCTCATTTCTCCCAGCCTTAAATAATATTTCAGCATTCCCCCAAAGTACACCTGTCAGAATCCGTCCGCTATGTGAAATAATAATCTGATAAGAGCCACAGATAGGCGGGTAATTAATTCCGTTTCTATGTTTCCAATTAAGATACAGGAACTGTGAGAGCGAGAGGAGCGCTGGGCCCGCGTGTAACATACCGGGGCTTTATCACTAAATTAACTGATGGAAATTGTTCTCCCCTGTGGTAGGCTGTATTAACCGGGAGATTTTCCGTCTTCTCCTGAATCAAAGCAAATTTGCAGACAGATTTAACTCGCTGAATCTCATATGGAGGGGAAGCAAGAGAGAAAGTCACTTTAAATTATCAGAGTTATGATGATTGGAATAATCTCTGCGCTGGTAAGTTTATTGTAGGATACAGTGGCGGCTGGTGGTATGGGGGCACACAATGTACCCCCCTGATCGGGTCACCTGCACCCCCCCGGTTGGTGAGCCCCGCACTTGACCCATCTAGGTCCTGGGCAGCACTTCCTCTGGGCGGTGCCTTCCTCTGCATCTCCTCCTCCTCTGCAACATGGCGGCCTCTGCCTTGCGTCTCCTTCCTTCTCCTCCTAGGCGGCCAATAGGATCGCTTCTCCTCTTGGCCAATCGGGTGACGGGTCCCGCTTCCTGATTGACCAGGAGGAGAATCAGGAAGACAATAGCAAATTAATATGCTCTGTGCTTCAAGCCCACCCTTTTTTTAAGCCAATTAGAGTCTCGGGCTCAAATCTAATGCTTCTAAAAGAAAAAAAAATCCCATTGAAATCCCTGCGTCCGGCATCCTGCATGTAGATTAGGGTCTGGGTGCATGGATTAGGGGGGCGGCTCCCCTGTGCCCCGTATAGACGGGTGATCACCTGTAGGATAGCTGGAAGAGTGTGATTCCGCAAAAATACCAGGATGAAGATTATTGGGGTATAGCCCAGTTGTGTGCTTTCCTCTTACCCAGATTGGTGGAACGGTACAAGTGTAGGGGTTGTTATTCATTTTGTGGCCTAATAGTACCTGCTACAGCTTTTATGACTAGACATGTGCGTTTTGTTTCGTTACGAGTCAAAACTTTCCTTATTCGAAGATTCGGAGGTATCTGAATTTCTTAATCACAATAGTAACGAATTTCAACGAATCTGAAATAAATTAAAATTAAATGAATAATCCGAATTCGAAAATGAATTTGAGTTAAATTTTGCAAATTTATTTGAATACGAAATGGAAACATATTGCAATAAATATAGTAAGGTATAAAAGTGAAATACAATGATGATTCCCGCTAAGGTTGCTTAATGGAATAGAATAGCATAAAACTGAATAAAATAGAATAGAAAATAAAGGAAAAGAATAGAATAGAAAATAAAGGAATAGAATAGATTAGTATAGAAAATCATAAAATAGAATTAAAGAGAACAGAATATTCTATTCTATGCCATTTCATTCCTTTAGTTTATATTCTGTTTTATTCAATTCTATTCTTTTTTATTCTATTCCATTCCTTTAGTTTATATTTTATTCTGTTTTAATCAAATCATCATCTTATTTCACTTTTATACCTTACTGTATTTATTGCAATATGTTTCGAATTCGAATGTGAATGCATTTTCAAATTTATTTTCGAATTCGATTAAAAAATCACTGCACTGTGGGGGTGCCGATGCGCGTGGCCGGGGGTCACTATGACCGCCGGCCATGCGCGATCGCGGGGTCACGAGAGCCAGAACAGGAACGTGTGTGTGTAAATACACAAATCCCTGTTCTGTGAGGAGAGGAGAGAGAGATCATCTGCTCCTACTAGCTAGGAACAATGATCTGTCATCTCCTCTAGCCAGTTCCATCCCCCCCCCACAGTTAGAACACACATGAGGGAACACAGTTAACCCCTTGCTCGCCCCTTAGTGTTAACCCCTTCCCTGCCAGTGACATTTACACAGTAATCAGTGCATTTTTATATTACTGATCGCTGTATAATTGTCAATGGTCCCAAAAATGTGTCAAAAGTATCCGATGTGTCCGTCATAATGTTGCAGTCGCGATAAAAATCGCAGATCACCGCCATTACTAGTAAAAAAAAATAAATAATAAAAATGCCATAAAAATGCCACAAATATTTCCCATAGTTTGAAGACGCTATAACTTTTGCGCAAACCAATCAATATACGCTTATTGCGATTTTTATCACCAAAAATATGTAGAAGAATATACATCAGCCTAAACTGAGGAAAAATTATTAGCTTTTTTTTAAAAAAAATTGGGGATATTTATTATAGCAAAAAGTACAAAACGTGTTTTTTTTTCAAAATTGTCGCTCTTTTTTTGTTTATAGCGCAAAAAATAAAAACTGCAGAGATGATCAAAATACCACAAAAAAAAACCTCAGTTCTCCTCTTAAGAGCCTTAATGAAAGTAATAGGCTGGCTGTCAGTTATGCAAATGTTAAAATACCTTGGATGTCAGAGGAATGGGCGTTCCAAGGCAGGTTGCATTCACTTGCTGCTCTGCTTTTGACAAAGGCATCTTTTTAAAGATTAGCCTACTGGTTTGGCTAAATTTGCCAGGAATTTTGCTCATTTGCTTCATTTGACAACTATTTTTTTTCCAGAGCCCTGATGAAGGGGGAGTGCTGAGCCCACGAAATGAGTTGGTACCTGGTGCTTTTTTTCTGTTTTCATTTGTGGAATAAGTTTTAACACTAGGAACTTTCATTTGGCCCTCTTCTTGGTTGAAATTCATATGGACTTCTTAAACCAGGTGAGCTTGGTGTCTTGGGAGGGGCCCCTGTTTTGTGGAGAGCTGCCAAACACAAATCGCCTGACTTTATAAGGACTTCTCTTATTATTTATCAGGGATCCAGATCCAATGCCTCATCTTCATAATTCCTTAAGAAATCTGCATTCTCATGCAGACTGCCCACATGTGATGCTGAACCTCCATGAAAGAACTGAAATCCAATGAATGAATAGAATGGGCTAGAGGCAGTCATTGTGACCCACAGACATTTGGTGTGCCACTCAGGCTCGTGTAGTAATTAGGGGAGCCATGAAGATGGTGTATAAGTCCGCTGCTGCAGGAGTGCCAGCGAGGGAGTGGAGCTCGTCCCAGCTCCAGAAACCACTAAAGAGGAAGGAAAGAGTCACCGGTGCCGCACATCCATGCATGTAGTGTGATGGTGGAAGAGAAAACCTCAGCCTGGGCTCCCGCCAGGTCACGCCCCCAACACATTTTGCTCTGCCCCCCGGAGCTTAGTCATGGGGATGGACAGAGGCCGTCAGGCTAGGGAGAAAATGACTAGGTCAGCCATTCTTTAACCAGGGTTGCTTTGGAGGTTTTTGGGGTTCCTTGAGCTTTGGTTGATTGACCTCCCATCTGATGGTGCCTGGATAGATCCAAGTCCAACACTTCTTGGTAAAGCCAGCATCTTACACTAATTAAATTTTTTAGCTGACATTTTCAACACCAACTCAACTGAAAGGAGAGCATTCTTCTCAGAGACTACTAATGTAAAGGGCATTTTTTTCCACTAACCCCAATGAATTGTGTTTTGCAGGAGTTCCCTAAAACCTGAAAATTATTTTTAGGGTTCCTCTGTGGTTAAAAGGTTGAGAAAGGCTGGTCCAGATGATGCTTGAAGCCCTCCAACCAGGAAGTAAGGCAGGTTTTATCTGACTTGCTGTAGTTTGTAATGCACACTGTGAGAGGCCCACATTGTGCAGTGAAATTAGTGAGTTAGCAATTTCAGTATTGGAGGGGAGCTTCACAACTGTGCAAGACTGAAGGGGAGGCTGGAGATGAGCTTTATAATTTATCTAAAGCCAAAACATGTCTTCGATACTTTAAGGTTTCTTCTTATATCATCAGCAAAGGCTCTCAGAAGAATGAAATAAAGGATAATGAATTAAGTCCAGCATATCACCTTCTTCCCAACATTATGCTAACCTAGAATCTAATCACAGAATGGCTACCCAAATTCCTTATCTCAACACAGAAGCCCTATAACATATGGCCTGTATTCAGACACCGTGCCTGTCCCCATTGCCCCTATAAAATCATCTCACTTAATGTATCCCATCACCAATCTCTTTAATGCATGGACCATGCGTCCCAGCTCATCACATTTCACTGAAGTTTTTATTGAAACCAGTCACATAAAACAGGAAATCTATATTGGAAATTGGATGAGTTGAAAGATGCATAGTAACCTTTTGTCAGCCAAATAAAAGATTAGATGTGTCTGCTGATCAAAATGAGATAGGACTTAGTCTGTGGGGCTTTTATCAGATTTCTTCTCATCCACACGTCAGCTGCAGCCTTCAGCCAAAAAAAGAGACCGGCGGTAGAAGTTTCAAGTGCACATCTGTTCCATTGTTCGATGCAACGCAAAGTGTGGGTCTTGCTACACATGTTTTCTGTCTAATGTTTCCAACGTTGCCTTCTTACTTACTAGATGTGCAACTTATGTTCTAACAGCCCCCAGTAGACATGATTTGAAGGATATCTGCTTTCAAAAGAAAATTTATTTTGGCTTTTCTTTTTTTTTGTCCCTTTGGCTGTAGACAAACATGTCATATGCCTGTTTGGTTCCTTCCAAAACACGCTGATTGGGAATCAAAGGGAAGTGTTAGCGGAAGGAATAGAGCCATTGTGGAGTAATATCAAAAGTATGACACAAGAGTGAGATGGCTGGCTGCAAGAACATGAGTAAACAAAGTAAACACCTAAAGAGGAATCCGGTCAAAAAAAAACAATTGCCTATTAAAAGTTATAAATTTCCATAAAACATTGTAAATTCAATAAAATATTGTAAAGTTAAAAAAAAAAAAAAAAAAAGTTATAATAAAAATGCAGCTCAAATTAAATTTGGAGCTGTCCCCAAGGGTACTTTTTTACCACCATGTGGATAGAATGATGGCCAATATCATTAAACCCAATTCTTTTGAGCCCAGGCTGTCAAAGACTCTCCCCTCTGAGGTGTTGTCTTCAGTCATCCTGGATATAGGTCAATGGTTCCCAACTTCAGTTCTCAAGTATCCCCTACAGGTTTTGGGAATTTCCTTTCCATAAAATAGCTGTCATAAATATGAAGCCATTGCCATTAAAGCACCTACGCGAGGTAAAGTAAAATCCTAAAAACGTGACTTGTTGAGTGTACTTAAAGAAATACCCTTGTGTTTTAGCCTCTGATCATGAGTTCTCCAGGTAATCACCTGTAACAGAAGTAATCACACTGTGCTGTTCTTCCTAATCTTAGCTCTTAGGTCATCGTTGAGCCAAACAGGATTACAGCTTCAAATCACCTGGAATTACCTCTCCTGCAGTTTTCCAAGCAGGATAGAGAGTAGATACATGCCATGGCGTTTAAAACAAAATGAAAACCAGCAGTAACTCAAATTTATTTAAAACAAAGTAAAAACAATTACAAATGCTAGGTCTAGCATGCCTGACATGTTTCGTTCATTGACTTACCGTATATACTCGAGTATAAGTCGAATTTTTCAGCACATTTTTTTGTGCTGAAAGTGCCCCCCCCCCCGACTTATACTCGAGTCAAGCACTTTTCTGCAGCAAAAAATGTCATTTTCTGAACTGACTTTGGGGCCCCGTATCTCAGGGCCACTTAGTGCTAGGAACCCCAAATTTGGTGTGCAAACCCAGTTGAACTGGTAACACAACATATCCAAAGCTGAAGTTCCTAGCACTAAGTGGCCCCGAGATACGGGGCCCCAAAATCGGTTCAGAAAATGTCATTCTCTGCTGCAGAAAAGTGCTTGACATTTTCTGAACCGATTTTGGGGCCCCATATCTCAGGGCCACTTGGTGCTAGGAACCCCAAATTTGGTGTGCAAACCCAGTGGAACTGGTACCATAACATATCCTATAGCTGGGGTTCCTAGCACCAAGTGGCCCTGAGATACGGGGCCCAAATCCGGTTCGGAAAATGTCATTCTCTGCTGCAAAAAAGTGCTTGACATTTTCTGAACTAATTTTTGGGGCCCTGTTTCTCTGGGCCACTTGGTGCTACAAACCCCAGCTTTGAAAACTTTATGATGCTAGTTCCCCTGGGTTTGCACACCAAATTTGGGTTTCTTAGCACTAAGTGGCCCCTGAATACGGGGCCCCAAATTCGGTCAACTGTGTCCATCTGCAGCAATGTCATTTCGGGACCCTTTGGATTCAGAGACCCCAAATTTTGGCTGCAGCTAGGGGGCATCTAGGAACCCTTAACTACGGAGTTTGAAGTTCAGGGGACTTATGGCTGCAAATGGGCACAGTGAGGCATGCAAATGGGAACAACGATGGTGCAAATTGGCATTGTTGACCCTCTTTTCCACTTACAGTAGCTGTGCATTTCTCACCCTCGTCTTATACTCGGGTCAATAAGTTTTTCCCATTTTTTTTGGTGGTAAATTAGGGCCTCGACTTATACTGGGAATGACTTATACTCGAGTATATACGGGTAATCAAAATTAACTTCAAGATAGGTAACTTCTGCCATTGCTCTGTCCTCAATGAACCTCTTGAAACCTCTAGAGTAACACCAGGGTTCAATGGAGCTCTCATTGTGAAAGGCTACCTTATACGATCGAACAAGTTTGTCAATAGCATTTTACCTTCCATCATAAACCTTGCATTGGTGATACAAGGTTGTGGTGAGCACCCAATGTCACAGTAATATCTGCTCAAAAGCAATGTCCCTGCAAACTGTGGCCTGAGTGGTGTGGAATCCCTAATTCAAGCAGCGGTCTCAGACAGACATTTTAAGAGTATTATAGCGCTACACCCTAAGGGGCTGCCTGGATTAACCGGTTCCTTCCCACTATAGTGCAGAGGCAGCCAGGCACACAGCAACATTCCATTCACTCTGGCTTATTGATCAGTCTAGGGGTTTGTATTTTTCTGTATTTCATTGCTTTAAGGTACTGGTGAAGGGATTTAAGATGGCATAGAATACTCTAAAATGCTTGGATACACTTCTACAGAGGACAATTCTCTAAACAGCAAGAGCACAGTTTCTTTTTACTCACAGCTGGGGACCATGCAACAGTCTTTGGTTTCATGGTTGGGGACCATGAAGTGATTTGAAGAACAATAGGTTAGACTGGAACAGTCTATAGGTTCATGGCTGGGGACCATGAAGTATCTTGTAGATAAGATAGGCTGGACTGGAACAGTCTAATGCCCCGTACACACGGTCGGATTTTCCGACGGAAAATGTGTGATAGGACCTTGTTGTCGGAAATTCCGACCGTGTGTAGGCTCCATCACACATTTCCCATCGGATTTTCCGACACACAAAGTTTGAGAGCAGGATATAAAATTTTCCGACAACAAAATCCGTTGTCGGAAATTCCGATCGTGTGTACACAAATCCGACGGGCAAAGTGCCACGCATGCTCAGAATAAATAAAGAGATGAAAGCTATTGGCCACTGCCCCATTTATAGTCCCGATGTACGTGTTTTACGTCACCGCTTTCAAAATGATCGGATTTTCCGACAACTTTGTGTGACCGTGTGTATGCAAGACAAGTTTGAGCCAACATCCGTCGGAAAAAATCCTAGGATTTTGTTGTCGGAATGTCCGAACAAAGTCCGACCGTGTGTACGGGGCATATCGCTTCACAGCTGGGGGCCATGAAGTGGCTTACAGAACAGATAGGGTAGACTAGAACAGTCTATGGGTTCAAGGCTGGGGACCATAAAGTGGCTTGTAGAACAGATCGGTTAGACTGGAACAGTCTATGGGTTCTAGGCTGGGGACCATGAAGAAGTTTGCAGGAAAGATATGAGGCTCTACCCACAGAACCTTGGAACAGGACCAGTGTAAAGATGCAGCCTCTTGTAAGTAGCTAAGTGTCCAGTCCCAGAGGCATCAGGGGCAAAGGAACCTCCTTCTCCTTCCCTCAGAAGAGAGGAAAGAAAATCTCCCCAGGGCTCGAAACTATTTAACAGCTCTCCCAGCCACCAACTGGGCACACCTCCCCGGGGATTGGCTGGACCCTGCTTAATATTCAGGCTGTCCATTTAAGTTCTCTCTACCCAAACTCCAGAAACTTCTTCGAGAGGCAGGAGGAAACAATCAAATCCCCAGCCAGTACAGCCCTGAGCAGACCAGAATAAACAATCACTGCTCTTCTAGCTACAGCAGGAACCAAAAACGTAATTTACCTAGCAGCCCAACTAGGAGGGTGCTACATCATGTTCAAAAATGTTAATACAATTCTGTTCGAAATTTATCTATCCACAACAATAAACTTCCTTCCAGGAAGGCATAGTCACATAGAGCAATATCTAATTTGCATCTAAATCATAAAAGTTCCCCCCTTGGAATATGAGGCCTAAAGTATTTTTCTTTTCCTGATACCCAACTAACTTCCTCCTTTGTGCCTTCTGAAGAATGACCTTATTATAGGCAACTTTGAACTAATCAGAGAGCAAAGCCCCAGTTACTGTGAAAAGCCGGTTCTAGAGTAAAGCCGGTTTTCTTAAGACTCTGTTACATGCCCTATAGGAGTAGTTACCTTCTTTGTTAACTTGTTTGCTATTCTTGATAGAGTGACATTGTCCCTTTGAACCAAAAGAAGCCATTTATTGGGGTTTGGACACATATGGATGCCTATTAGAAGTTTCTCTCTAGAGTTCTTCTAACTGGGAGTAGGCTGCATGAGAGGAAATTAATACTGCAGAGGTGTTATATCTCCTTGATGATCTCAGAACACTTTGGAATGTCCAGGAACAGTTATGTTTGGGAAAAAAGCCATGGAAATTCCAGGCTAACTCAGTCTCCCTATAAGGCTTTCATGTAAAAAAGGTTGAATATTATAATAATGATGGTTAATTACAAGAACAATGTGCTCCAAACTTTCTCTCCCTAGGCTTTATATTTTAATTAATTGCATTAAGAAGCATTAGCCTTTGCATTAGCATTAGTCAAGTACATTTTACTTCTCCGAGCTACTTCAGCTTGATGACATGGTGTTACTTCTAATAAACTATAAAGGAAAAAAATACCATCAGGTAATCATCATTAAATGCAATTAGGTAATAGGAGACACCATTACCTCGACAATTCCTTTTTTGAGGTTAAATAAAGATGAGCCAGCTTTCACAAGGCATAATCAATCCTCTCAAGTGAAAGAATTACTTGGAAAGGATGACAAAGACACTTGCTTGTGGGTTAAGTTCATAGCCTAGTGTGCATCTGATAATAGAGTTTCAATCTATAGTAGATGTTCTGTGACTCAGTAGACTAAGATCTCCATTACTTTATTATGACAGCCGTTGTCACTTATAGGCCAGCCGGAGAGAACAAAGTCCTTTGGACAACTACAGTCACCATCAAGCCTACTCCTCAATATAGAGTCAGTCTAACCAACAGCAATATTTTATATATACTGTAGGTAGAGTCTGGTGAGCTGAATAAGTCTCTGGTTTCTGATGTCTTACTACAAGATACAAGATACTACAAAATCCTCCAAGAACTGAAATAATAGAACCCCCTGTTGGGTTTTTACTGCTATCTGGGGCTTGGTAAGGATCTGTGTCTACAGACTTTTGTTTGCTTTAATTGGCTTTCGTATTCCTACATGCTTGAAGCAAATCAAAGGACAGAGGGAGGTCAACTGCAGGTCAATTGAATCCAAATGATCTCAGATGCTTTCAAAACTGGTGTCAAACTGATGTCTTTGACACAAGCCCAAAATCTGTCATCACAGGCCCTTAAAGAGATTTATCTTCACTTCCTTTCATAGTGACAGCAACTTCACTACACATGGAAAGATGAGCAACTTGTAACAGGAATGCAGGCAACAATTAAAGTCTGTCATGGTGTCCCCTGGCAGGTGACATGGGCTCATCTGTAGTGCATGGTCTAAGCAACAGTTGTTTTTCACCAGAGGTCCATATTTAGATGTGGACTGGTCTCGGTTTACGTGGCTGCAAACCGTCACAAGGTTGTGGCCCCAAGGATTGCCCCACCAAGGGGGTTGCAGCAATGAAGAGGCTACTGCGCTGAGACTGTTTACAGAGCTGCAGCCAAGAGAGTAACCAGGTAAAGGCAGGTGTCAAGGCAGGCAGCAGGAAAGAGGGTAGTCAGGCCAGTTTGGGTCAACAACAGTCAGGCAATCTCACAGGCAGGTGTTATAGATTTTTGCATAAGGGAAGCTGGTGATAGGGCACAGCACAAGCAACTTCAACGGCTGTAGCTTAAATGCCCTTGTGGTCCTCGGACAGGCCCAACATCACTACTGGGAACTCTGGAAGTCCTGGCAGGGATTCTGCGAGTACCATTGGAAGTCCTGGCAATGATTCTGAGAGTACTGTAACTACTCTACTAAGAAAATACTTTTATTTCTGTCTATGTTGGTGTTAAAGTAGTTCTAAAGGCTGAAAGTTTTTAACCTTCATGCATTCTATGCATGAAGGTAAAAAACCTTCAGTATGTAGCTCCCCCCCCTGCAGTCCCGCTAATTTAAAGAGCGGCTACATACACTATATTACCAAAAGTATTTGGACGCCTGCCTTTACACACACATGAACTTTAATGGCTGCTCTCCTGGGTCTCATTGGTTGAGAGACATTGTCACCCGCTGCTGTCAATCACAGACAGTGAAGAGGGAGTGGGGGCTGGGCCGAGCCCCGTTCTGTATGTTTTATGGACACACAGAGCGTGGCTCTGGAGTGAGCATGCACGAGTGCCCCTTTAGCAAGCGGCTTGCTCTGGGGGCACTCAGAGAAAAGGAGGAGCTACTAGCACCGGCAAAGCACACATGTTTTTTTTTTCTTTTTAAAGATTTACCTTTACTATCACTTTTGGATTTTCCCTCATTCCCTGTCTGATAAAACACTTGTCATTAGGACAGTAAGGCTTGGGGAAAAAAAGATATCATTAAAAAAAAACCACAGGAATTCATATATTTTTTCCCACTCTCTCCAAAATGAAGGTTTTTGGCTATCGATATATACTTTAAATATTTAATTTGGAGGAAAAAAAAAAAAAAAAAAAGTTGTAAAGTTCATAAAGGTTATTACTGAACGTAAGTAAGGTAGGGTTTGGGAGTGCCTACTGTTTAGTTTGTAGAAATGCTGGCAAAGTATTATGACAATTAGAAGGGGATTACAGCAGTCGAGTCAGAACACGATAGGAGCATCAATTAAAAATTTGGGTTTTATCTTGCGTGAGAAATAGATGAAAATAAGATCGCTTTTCACAGTTGAGCCGAGCAAGGAATTTGAGTGATGAATGAGGGAAGGCGTGTAATAGGACAGAGGCAGTCAGTTGTGGGTTTGGACAGTCAGAGCGGTAATGGGACTGTTCACTGTGCAGTAAACTTCAATGGAATAAGAGGCTTCTTTATAGCAAGTGGTAAAATGCAGAATGCAGGATGAGCCAGCCCAGAGATTAGACAGAAAATACATTGCATACAGACTTGGGTGTTGTCAAAAAATGACCCTGCGATACAAAGGATCATATATTGTTAGGAGATTAAAAATTCTATTGTGAAAAGCATAATATGGTTAACTGAACTGGAGCAACCGGAAACATATTTTTATTCATTTTCATCTATTTATTATTTATTTAAAGAGCGGCTACATACACTATATTACCAAAAGTATTTGGACGCCTGCCTTTACATGCACATGAACTTTAATGGCATCCCAGTCTTAGTCTGTAGAATTCAATATTGAGTTGGCCCACCCTTTGCAACTATAACAGCTTCATCTTCTGTGGGAAGACTGTCCACAAGGTTTAGGAGTGTGAAAATGTTTGATCATTCTTCCAAAAGTGCATTTGTGAGGTCAGGCACTGACGTTGGACGAGAAAGCCTGACTTGCAGTCTCTGCTCTAACTCATCCCAAGGGTGTTCTATTGGGTTGAGGTCAGGAATTTGGCAGGCCAGTCAAGTCCCTTCACCCCAAACTCGCTCATCCATGTCTTTATGGACCTTGCTTTGTGCACTGGTGCACAGTCATGTTGGAACAGGAAGGGGCCATCCCCAAACTGTTCTCACAAAGTTAGGAGCATGAAATTGTCCAAAATGTCTTGGCATGCTTAAGCGCTCCCTTCACTGGAATTAAGGGGCTAAGCCCACCCCTGAAAAACAACCCCAAACTATTGTCCCCCTCCACCAAATGATTTGGCCCACTGCCCAAAGCAATGTCCATAAAGAAATTGAAGAGCGAGTTTGGGGTGGAGGAACTTGACTGGTCCTGACCTCAACCTGATAGAACACCTTTGTGATGAATTAGAGAGGAGACTGCGAGCCAGGCCTTCTCGTCCAACATCAGTGCCTGACCTCACAAATGCTCTTCTGGAAGAATGGTCAAACATTCCCATAGACACGCTCCTAAACCTTGTGGACAAAATTTTCTCAGAAAGTTGAAGCTGTTATAACTGCAAAGGGTGGCCCAACCCTAATGCCCTGTACACACGGTTGGATTTTCCGACGGAAAATGTGTGGTAGGACCTTGTTGTTGGAAATTCCGACCGTGTGTGGGCTCCATCACCCATTTTCAATCGGCATTTCCGACACACAAAGTTTGAGAGCTTGCTATAAAATTTTCCGACAACAAAATCCGTTGTCGGAAATTCCGATTGTGTGTACACAAATCCAACGCACAAAGTGCCACGCATGCTCAGAATAAATTAAGAGACAAAAACTATTGGCTTCTGCCCCGTTTATAGTCCAGACGTACGTGTTTTACGTCACGGCGTTTAGAACGATCGGATTTTCCGACAACTTTGTGTGACCGTGTGTATGCAAGACAAGTTTGAGCCAACATCCGTCGGAAAAAATCCTAGGATTTTGTTGTCCGAATGTCCGATCAATGTCCGACCGTGTGTACAGGGCATAAGACTGGGATGGCATTAAAGTTCATGTGCATGTAAAAGAAAAAAAAAAGGAAAACTGTGCATAGAGATCAGTCAGCTGCCAACAATCCACTAGACAATATAGTGCAAAGAAACCTGTAAACAAATTAGTGTAGCGCTCAAAATGCTGAATATAAAAGTAAATGAATAAACGTAAAAGGTGGATGTCAATTCAACAGTGAACATGAATGAATGAACAACCCATATATATAAGTGCAAAAAATGATATTAAAAAAACATTCAAAAGTCCAAATTCATGTGGAGACACCAAGAGACGGTTAATCCAAAGAATAGACGACCAAAGAAAATTGATCCCAAAAAGTGCAGTAGAAAGTGATAAGGTTGGCACACTTACCAGAGACGATGGACACACGTACTATATAGCAGGTGTGTCAAACTGGCATTGGTGAGGATGAACCTCAACGAAATCCATTCTCTTTTTTTCATGCATATCGTGTATCATTGCACCATTTGATGCGGTTCACCGCAAGTTTTGGAGTCTGTGTCTTGCTACCGGGAACTTTTGGGGTAAATCAGATGGGTCCTATCCTGCTTAAAGTGTCCTCCTGTGGTGGATTTCGTTAAGGTTCATCCTCACCTATGCCTGTTTGACACACCTGCTATATAGTACGTGTGTCCATCATCTCTGGTAAGCATGCCAACCTAAAGGCAGGCGTCCCAATACTTCTAGTAATATAAGTATTCTATTATGTATAGTTCCTTCTTCATTAAAGCCCAACTCCAGGATTTACTACAAGGTTTAAAGGCTGATAATGTCTAGGGGTAGAGGAACAGGCAGGATTTCTTACCATATCCCCCACACCTTCGGCTCTAGCGATATCCTTATCCCGAAGTTCTCGTCTGTGGGTGGTTCCTTGGCATCATCATGTACAATGTAAGATTGTTAACACTACAATATGCATGTTGAGAGTGAGCATGTGACTGCTGTTTTCCTTAAAAGAAGAAGTGCAGCTAAAGCTCGTTTGGCAATACTTCTGTGGATCACAGGATTGCAGTCTGTTCTGCACTCCTGTGACCCGTTTTCAGAGGAAGGCTGAAGCCCGCTGTTAGCTGACATTATAGTGCCGGCCCAGGCTGGGGAAAGATTGGGATCATATGGTTGGGATCCACTCAGGAGCCTTGACCGACACCTGACTCAGGCTCTTAGATAGCTGCTAAGCGCCTGAGCCAGCCGCTCCTATGTAGGGTAGCAGTGGTCTCTATACAGAGATATGACACCCCCCCCTGATGAGTCAGAGGTGAGATGTGACCAGGGCTGGACTGGGACAAAAATTTGGCCCTGGACTTCATCCAGACCGGCCCACTTTACTCCAAACACCTGGTGTTGGCGCTTCAATCTTCTCGGCACCATGGTTCATATGGTGTCAGGATGATTGAAGCGCATTATTTCTATTATTACATTGTAATATAACATGAAATAGTTCAACTCACCATAATGCAGAATCAGTGGGAGCCTTAAGTGTGTCACCTGCCACCTCACTTGCCACATCGCCTGCCACCAGATGCAGTGTTTCACTTGCCACGTCACTTGTCAGCAGAGGCAGCTTGTCATTTGCCACGTTGCCTGCCACCAGATGCAGTGTTTCACTTGCCACGGCACTTGTCAGCAGAAGCAGCTTGTCACTTGCCACATCGCCTGCCACCAGATGCTGCATGTCATTTGCCACGTTACCTGCCACCAGATGCAGAATGTCACTTGCCACGTCACTTGTCAGCAGAGGCAGCTTGTCATTTGCCACGTTGCCTGCCACCAGATGCAGAATGTCATTTGCCACATCACTTGTCAGCAAAGGCAGCTTGTCATTTGCCACGTCGCCTGGCACCAGGTGCTGCATGTCACTTGCCACGTCACCTGCCACCAAATGCCGCATGTCACTTGCCACGTTACATGCCACCAGATGCAAAACGTCACTTGCCACGTCACTTGTCAGCAGAGGCAGCTTGTCACTTGCCACGTTGCCTGCCACCAGATGCTGCATGTCACTTGCCACATTGCCTGCCACCAGGTGCTGCATGTCACTTGCCACCATCGCCTGCCACCAGATGCCACATGTCACTTGCCATGTTACCTGCCACCAGATGCAAAACGTCACTTGCCACGTCATTTGTCAGCAGAGGCAGCTTGTCACTTGCCACGTCACCTGCCACCAGATGCCGCATATCACTTGCCCCGTCGCCTGTATCCTGCCAAGTCACTTGTCACCAGATGGCAGATGCAGTGCTACTACATGACTTGATGGGCACCTCCAACCCAGCTCTGTAACCCCCCCAACACACAACGTGACAGGGGAGGAGAGAGAGATACACAGCGCCAATTGTAGCATTAAAACAACTTGTATTCCACTTAAAGAACGTTACTGACAAAGTTAGTAGGGTGGAAAGGCATTGAGACACTGTGATATGAGTTAGGAGCCGCCACCGGGAACCGAACGGGCCAGTAGATGCAGAGCATCGGTGTATACTACTACTTCCTGGTAGCGGTGGAACGCATGATGGGGCGGACGTGATGTCATCATCCGGAAATGATGCAAGATGTGGGAGGTGACGCATCCTTCAGGCCATCCTTGCTCCGCCACCAGGAAGTAGTAGTACACACCGATGCGCTCTGCATCTACTGGCCCGATCGGTTCCCGGTGGCCGCTCCTAATTCAAATTGTTGACAAGCCTGGATTCTTGCCAGTGTTTCAATGCCTTTCACCCTACTTTGTCAGTAACGTTTTTTAAGTGGATTAAAAGTTGTTTTAATGCTACATTTGGCGCTATGTATCTCTCCTTCCCTGTCTCTGAAACTGGCCCACTGAGCCATCGGCCCACCGGGAATCTCCCGGTAGTCCCGATGGCCAGTCCATCCCTGGATGTGACTTAGCAGGGGGCATGTTGGACACATGGGGAGCAAGGGCCTTTGTCTACAGCATTCTGGCAGGGGACAGACTATTCTACTCAGTGGTTGTTATAAAATTAAGGCAATTAAGGCATTTTCTTATAGTGTGGACAGGATGGCTGTTGGCATCATAGTAACGTATGATGCTGTGCATCCTGGTCACCCCCTGTACCATGTTTTAGCAGATAGGCTCAGGGTACTGTGTAGCTGTGCAGACTTGAAATCACAGAGGCTGCCCCCCTACCACCCGGTGCCTACACTTCTGATATCAACATTACCGGTCCTGGGAAGGACACGCCTGAAATATTATGGGGGGAGGGGGATGCAAGCCACCCCAGCACCCCACTAGATCTACAAAAAGATGAAGCAGGAGCTGCCTTTTTTTTTCTTTTTAACATAAAAAAAAGGCTTAAGCTGAGTTTTACGCTGAGAAAAACTTTATTACATGAGTGGTAGCAATTGCAAAATCAATAAAATTTGAAAAAAATGATGTTTTTGCACCTAACTATATCCAGGGTTACAATTACTACTACTAATACAGAAATATTGTGATTCAAGGAATTGAGTTTCCTGCCCCTGGAGGATAGCTGCAAGAGTTGTAAGAGGATAAACTTAATAGGCATTGAGCTTGTTTTGAACTTTAATAACTATAAAATTGGCATGGACATCTGTTTTCAGCAAAAGTGGAATTTAAAGCTGAACTCCAGGCAGGTATAACGGAATAGAAATGAATTCAGCTCTGTAATAATTAATACGTTTTTCAAGATACTTTTAAAATGCAAGTGTAAGTACCTGACTGGAATCAGCTTTGTGCATTCCCCTGTACAGCAGAGTTCAGACTAGGAAAGGGGGAAGCAGCACAAGGAGCCAATCGGTTATGCTAACTAAGAACATTCTGACAGGGGCAGAGAACAGCAGAGGGATGAACTTATCAGTATGCTGCTTCTCCTTTCATTGTCTAGTCTCATTTTGGGGAAGGGACAAGAACTGTAAGAATTATTTTAATGCAAGAGAGCAAAATCAGGTCTAGCCAGGCACAGGCTATTCTGTGTGGAAGACATGTGTAAATCTCAGAACTGGATGGACATAAATATAAATCCTTTAGCCAGTGCTGGGACAAGGCCATTTGGTGCCCAGGGCGAAGATGGCAAACTGCGCCCCCCCCCCCCCCCGGTTTTAATAAAGAATCAATGTCGTTTCAAAACAAGAATATACTTAAAACAATACAAGTTCAATTATGTTTAATGCGATAGAAACAGAGTTCACTCACACATTTTAATATGTATTTTTATTTTTATACCAAATTTTGGGGTATTGCAGAGTATTGAGGGCTATTGCAGAGTATTGCAAAGTATTGCGGGGTATTGCAGAGTATTGCGGGGTATTGCAGGCTATTGCACAGTATTGTGGGGTATTGCAGAGTATTGCACAGTATTGTGGGGTATTACAGAGTATTGCACAGTATTGTGGGGTATTGCAGAGTATTGCACAGTATTGTGGGGTATTACAGAGTATTGCACAGTATTGTGGGGTATTGCAGAGTATTGCACAGTGTTGCGGGATATTGCAGAGTATTGAACAGTATTGTGGGGTATTGCACAGTGTTGCGGGGTATTGCAGAGTATTGCGGGGTATTGCAGAGTATTTTGGGGTATTGCAGAGTATTGCACAGTGTTGCAGGGTATTGCAGAGTATTTCGGGGTATTGCAGAGCATTGCACAGTATTGTGGGGTATTGCAGAGTATTGCACAGTATTGTGGGGTATTGCAGAGTATTGTGGGGTATTGCAGAGTATTGCACAGTGTTGCGGGGTATTGCAGAGTATTTTGGGGTATTGCAGAGCATTGCACAGTATTGTGGGGTATTGCAGAGTATTGCACAGTATTGTGGGGTATTGCAGAGTATTGTGGGGTATTGCAGAGTATTGCACAGTGTTGCGGGGTATTGCAGAGTATTTTGGGGTATTGCAGAGTATTGCAGAGTATTGTAGGGTATTGCAGAGTATTGCACAGTGTTGCGGGGTATTGCAGAGTATTTCAGGGTATTGCAGAGTATTGCAGAGCATTGCACAGTATTGTGGGGTATTACAGAGTATTGCACAGTATTGTGGGGTATTGCAGAGTATTGTGGGGTATTGCAGAGTATTGCACAGTGTTGCGGGGTATTGCAGAGTATTTTGGGGTATTGCAGAGCAATGCACAGTATTGTGGGGTATTGCAGAGTATTGTAGGGTATTGCAGAGTATTGCACAGTGTTGCGGGGTATTGCAGAGTATTTCAGGGTATTGCAGAGTATTGCAGAGCATTGCACAGTATTGTGGGGTATTGCAGAGTATTGCACAGTATTGTGGGGTATTGCAGAGTATTGTGGGGTATTGCAGAGTATTGCACAGTGTTGCGGGGTATTGCAGAGTATTTCGGGGTATTGCAGAATATTTCGGGGTATTGCAGAGTATTGCAGAGCATTGCACAGTTGTGGGGTATTCAGCAGTGGTGGTCACTGGTCATTAACCTCGCCTCAGCCTCCTCCCCTCCCCCAATCCAGCCATTTATTAATCTGTTTTTTAGTGTTTACTTACACAAGTTCAGACTCAGAAGTTCTGAGTCTGAACTTGTGTAAGTAAACACTAAAAAACAGATTAATAAATGTCTGGATTGGGGGGAGGGGAGGAGGCTGAGGCAAGGTTAATGACCAGTGACCACCACTGCTAATTATCTGAGTCAGAACACTGGCACTGCGCTCTTCTACCTTCCAGATTGAATCCAGCCTGAGCCAGCCAGCCAGGCAGAAGCTCTTCAGCTCGGCTCCGCTTGAGATAACAGACAGCGCGCCGGCAGGACACAGCTCAGCTCTCAGCTCACAGCTCCTGCCTCCCTGCGCTCCTCTCTGCGTCCTCCCACCTTGCCTCCGGCCGTGAGTGACGTCACGGCGCTGGCAGAGACTACGGGACTCCTCCGTAGGGGAGTAAACAGTGTAGTTGTGTGCTGAGGGAAGGGAAGGGAGGATCATGCAGGAGCACACAGCTGCGCCCCCCCCCTATACCAAATGGTACCGCCCAGGGCACGTGCCCTCTCCGCCCCTGCCTTGTACCGCCCCTGCCTTTAGCACAGGGCTCAACATTTTAAGTCCTGAGCTAATAGCCAGATCTTGAAAGTTACTCGCCATCAGTTGCCCCACCCAACCCCTACCCTGCTCCTAATCCCGCCCCTAAACACACACTCTGAAATTATCCAATGAAATTACACTGTTAAATGTTTTATGCAGAATTAAGTTACAAAAATAAATATTAACAACAACAACTTTAGCAATATTAACATAAAACATATTTCATTGGAAAACACAAGGAAAGAGGCGCCTCTGTGTGTAGAAGTAAAAACAATTTAACCACAGAATAATGTGTATAGGCCACTCACATTTTGGTAGTGATAGATAAGCCTTGAGTAAAGGGTAGTCCCAAACGTGGGGATTGTCATCAGATATTTCATTGATCTGACTGTGATAAGCATAAAATATGATTGACTACTAAAGGCACTGTTTGGCAGATTTGGGTACTAAAGTGGCAGGTTTGGGTAGTAGAGGGTGGTATAGTGGCAGGTTTGGGTAGTATAGGGCGGGATAGTGGCAGGCTTGGGTAGTATAGTGGCAGGTTTGGTTAGTATATGGCAGTATAGTGGCAGGTTTGGGTAGTATAGGGTGGTATAGTGGCAGGTTTGGGTAGTATATGGTGGTATAGTGGCAGGTTTGGGTAGTATAGGGTCGTATAGTGGCAGGTTTGGGTAGTATATGGTGGTATAGTGGCAGGTTTGGGTAGTATAGGGTGGTATGGTGGCAGGTTTGGGTAGTATAGGGTGGTATAGTGCCAGGTTTGGGTGGTATAGTGGCAGGTTTGGGTAGTATAGGGTGGTAAAGTGGCAGGTTTGGGTAGTATAGGGCAGTTTAGTGGCAGGTTTGGGTAGTATAGGGTGGTATAGAGGCAGATTTGGGTAGTATAGTGCAGGTTTGTGTAGTAAGGGCGGTATAGTGGCAGGTTTTGGCAGTATAGTGGCAAGTTTGGGTAGTATAGGGTGGTATAGTGGCAGCCTTGGGTGGTTCAGTGACAGGTTTGGGTAGTATAGGGCAGTATAGTGGCAGGTTTGGATAGTATAGGGTGGTATAGTGACATGTTTTGGTAGTATAGTGGCAGGTTTGGGTAGTATAGTGGCAGGTTTGGATAGTATAGGCAGGGCCGTCTTTAACACAGGGCAAAAGAGGCAGGTGCCCCGGGCCCAGTTATTGTTATGGTGCCCAAAGCAGCTGCCCCTTAAGCCTGCACTGCCCACAAATAGTTAATAATTGGATTCGGTAGGGCCCAATAAAATTTTGCCCAGGGTCCAATCAATATTAAAGATAGCCCTGAGTATAGGGTAGTATAGTGGCAGGTTTGGGTAGGATAGGGTGGTATAGTGGAAGGTTTGGGTAGTATAGTGGCAGGTTTGGGTAGTATAATGGCAGGTTTGAGTAGTATAGGGCAGTATAGTGGCAGGTTTGGATAGTATAAGGTCAAAAAAGGAGCAGGTTAGGGCTGTTTGCTGTGATAATGTGCTCAGTCACTTACAGCAGGGCTGCTGTGGTCTCTTTTTTTTTTAAGTCAACGACTGATTGTTAATTACTCTTAACTTCATACCTACATTATAGTGCACAGATTCAAAGTGAGCTGTGCTTGAAAAATATATTTTTCTGTGCGCTGTGCGTCACTGCCTAACCCAACACACCCCAAGGCATGAAAACTTGTAAATCCCACCCAGAATGGAGTTTGCATGTTCTCCCTGTACTTGCTTGGGTTTCCTCCGGGTACTCCCCTTTGTCTCCCAAATACATTCTGGTAGGTAAATTGGCCATTGTCTAAGTGGGCCCTAGTATATGTATGTATGCATGTGAGATAGGGACCCTAGATTGTAAGATCCTTGAGGGCAGGGACTTATGTGAATGTACAATAGGTAAAGCACTGCATAGATAGTTTGGCACTATATCAATACTTGTAATAAATAAATAATTGACATGCTTGTGGTTGTGGTGTGAATGGGCCGTAACTAGGAGATGAAGATCAGCAAACAGAATCCAAAAAACTTGTCCCTATGCCATGGGATCTTCAAAGACCAGCAAGTTTTAATTAAATGTTCAAATTATAAAACAGTCATCTTGGAGTGCCTTAGAGCATTTCAAACATCCGTGCTTACTTATAAGGCCTTATGTGCAAGCATAAATTTGTGAAACCCATCAATCCACTGTGTGATAAATTTTAATGAAAGCTTACCAGTTTGTGAAGATCCCATGATATTGGCCCGTTTACTCCTGTACACTGGTTTCTGAGCTTTATTTTCCAGTAGGTTTTCAGACCACAACTGAAAGCACATTATTTATTTATTACAGGTATGTATATACTGGTCTACAGTTGGATAAAGGCCACGAGAGGGAAGGGTTGGGTTCCTCCAAGCAGTAGCAAGTTATGATGTTTGAATGAAGACCAGCAGTCTACAATGGTCAGCAATTGTCATCCCACTATGTTCATGCACTTTTACTGTAAAGATCACCTGTATAAACAAGCAGGAAACAGGAAAAAAACCTGGTAACCTGTACAAGACCATTGCTTGGATCTACTGCAGTTAGCTGGTTTTGCTGGTGTAGCACCCTCCTAGTTAGGTTCCTAATAGGTTTAGGAAAATTTAGTTTTTTGGCTTCTCTGTAGCCAGAGGAACAGTATTCGATTACTTCTGTCTGTTCTGGGTATTGCTGTCTACAGGTTTGAATACTCCCCCCTGCATTTCAGTGTGTTCTGGAATATAGTGGGTTAGGAGTAGCAGATCCTGGACTGAATATTCAACCTCAGCCAATCCTTGGTTAAAGTGGTTGTAAACCCTGCTTTGTTATTTTTACCTACAGGTAAGCCTATAAAAAGGCTTACCAGTATGTATAATAAATATCTCCTAAACGTGCACTGTTTAGGAGATATTCACCCTGCATGCAGCTGCTGGAGTCAGCGGCGCATGCACTCCGAAGGTTCGGAATACCATATCGGACCTTCAGAGCTTCTTTGCGGAACGGAGGGCTCCTGAGGGAGTGACGTCATCATGGCTTCAGCCACTCACAGCACCGGAGCCTGTGATTCCAGAAGAAAGGACGGGTGAAGATGTCAGCCCTTACAGTAGTGAGCGGGTGCCACTGGAAGTTCTTCGTTCTAAGGTGAGTATTCCATAATGTACTAGTAAGCGATGCATACTAGCACATTATGCCATTGTCTTGCAGGGTTTTTTTTTCTGTTTTTTTCAGCAGTTTACAACTGCTTTAAGAGGGTGACCAGCAAGTGTGCGGTCCTAGAAGGAGGCGTCCACATATTCAGGGGCACAGCGAGTACAGGCCTTAAAGAGGGAGATCATGGAGACACTGTTGCTGTTTGACCTCTTTCTTTTTCTGGAGAGGCTGTCCCAGATTTTCTGGCTCAGGGCTGTTTTCAGTATGGGATCCTCCTGAAGCTGTATGTCCACAAACTCTAATGCAGCGTACACACGGTGGGACTTTTCGTCTACAAAAGTCCAACGGACGCCGACGGACCAAATCCGGCGGACAATTCGATCGTGTGTGGGCTTTCCCGGACTTTTAGCGGACTTTTCCAGCCGCAAATCTGACGGACTTTAGATTTGAAACATGCTTCAAATCTTTACGTCGTAACTCCGCCGGTCCCAGAAATTCGCTTGTCTGTATGCTAGTCCGACGGACAAAAACCCACGCTAGGGCAGCTACTGGCTACTGGCTATCAACTTCCTTATTTTAGTCCGGTGTACGTCATCATGTACGAATCCGTCAGACTTTTGTGTGATCGTATGTAGGCAAATCCGTTCGTTAGAAAGTCCGCCGCAAGTCCACCAAAAGTCCGTCGAAAGTCTGTCGGACGGGCTGTCGGACTTTTGTAGCCGAAAAGTCCGACCGTGTGTACGCGGCATTACACTAGAGGCCTACCTTGAAGAGGTTAACTATTACTGGAGAGTGTCCTCAGTTGAAGTTTGCATTATTTCTGGAGTATCCCAAGGCTTACAATAAATCCTATCCAAGTTCTTTAAACAATAAAATGGCACTTTCTGCCTGGTTATTGCATGGAGAGACTGAAAAACTGCTGTGTGTCTGGCTGATATGTACCCAATAAGGAACAGAACCTGGGACAAACAGGACCTATCAGTAGGTCCGTGTGCTACACTGGTTTACAGTTGGACAAAGACCAAGGTCTGTGTGGGTGCTGGAGAGGAAATACGTTGGGTTCCTCCAAGCAGAAGCAAGCTTTTATGCAGTCTACAATAATCAGCAATGACCGTCCCACTATTTTGATGCACTTTTACTATTAAAAACACTTGTATAAACAATAAAATACCTATCCAGTAACCTATCTACTGCAGTTAGTGGCTTTTGCTAGCTTCAAGCTACACCTCCGGCAGTGTGAAATGATCTAGTTTCATAAATCCAGAGTAGCGTTACAAGTAAGGTAGTCTGGGGGGGTGACTTAGGGTCAGGATACGTTTTCATTAAGATGTTTGTGATTAGTGTATGTTTATAAAGAACTGGACTGGGAATGCGGCTGCCTTAAGGGAGGCAGAAAACGCTGAATAGAATTGTAATCATACAGCACTACAACATGTTCTGAAAGAAACTAGCGAAGTTGTGGAATTAGCTGAAAACTTCCTTCTCGAATATAAATTGGAGACAAGACATTGGGGAATAGCATGGAAGGTCTATTATACAATCTGCCTTTCTCTATTACACATTGCATGTCTGTGCGTTTCATTGGCAGTTATGGAAATGTAAGCACTGTTTATGTTTGGTTATATAGCATAGACAAATAAAGCGGGAATGGCTAATGATTAGGCTCAGCGCAGCATGGAGAGTGCGCTGAAGAATGTCCGTATATAAGTAATTGGAAATAAACAGACGCAGAGGTACATGGATTATTGTCATTGCTTTGCTGATCATGTTGCAGTATTGAAAGTCATGAATTAAATTTCAATTTCAACTGCAATTTTGGTATAATTGCCCTTAATCATTCCCCTCTACCCCCCTGAGTGCAGCCTGCCACCGTAAAAAACGTACCTACCTCCTTGATCTAATGATCTTGCCTGTGTGGCCCTGCACAACCTTTTCAGAGACCCCATTCATTCATTCATTCATTCGTAAGCTATACTCTGCCAGACTGCTGGAGGCCATCCTAAGTAGAGCTTACCCATATCCCATATACTGGATAGGGTTGCCCGTGCACTAAGAGGATGTCAAAATGTCATTTTTGCAAGACATTTTTGCTGGAAAAGTTGTGTGGCACTGGGCTCAGCCACACAGACAAGACTGCTCAATTGAGAAGGGAGGTCAGTATTTGAGCTGGTGGGAATCGATTTAAGCACAATTGTTGCAATTATCCTTTAGACTGAAACTGTGTTTTGCCCATGCAGGTCAAACAATAAATTCACTGTTAAATTGGCCCACACAACAGCTTATAGTCAATAGGGATGGGCCCGATGTTTTGAGTCGAACATCGGGTGTTCCTTTGCTCGTTGAACAAACAAACTAATGGGGCACTCACTGAAAGTTCGCCCACTGGGGAGTGCCCCATAATGCCCTGCAAGATCACAGTGTTTCGATGGCTGCTGATTGGCCAGAGCATGCACCTGACCTGTATGCTTTGGCCAATCACAGCGCAATGTTCTGTGAGAGCCATCATTGGCCAAAGGCCAATCATGGCTCAGGGGCTAAGTCCACTACCCCACACTATATAAGGCTGCTTACATGGCGGGCAGGTGTAGTGTATATGAATGGAGATTAGACAGGATAGTTAGTGTAGTACCGTATGTGGTCAGTCATGGTAATAATACAGTGTAGTGTAGAGAATATATAATACAGTGTAGTGTAGAGTATATGATACAGTGTAGTGTAGAGAATATATAATGCAGTGTAGTGTAGAGAATATATAATACAGTGTAGTGTAGATTATATAATACAGTGTAGTGTAGAGTATATAATACAGTGTAGTGTAGAGAATATATAATACAGTGTAATGTAGAGAATATATAATACAGTGTAATGTAGAGTATATAATACAGTGTAGTGTAGAGAATATATAATACAGTGTAGTGTAGAGTATATAATATAGTGTAGTGTAGAGTATATAATACAGTGTAGTGTAGAGTATATAATACAGTGTAGTGTAGAGAATATATAATACAGTGTAGTGTAGAGTATATAATATAGTGTAGTGTAGAGAATATATAATACAGTGTAATGTAGAGAATATATAATACAGTGTAATGTAGAGTATATAATACAGTGTAATGTAGAGTATATAATACAGTGTAGTGTAGAGTATATAATACAGTGTAGTGTAGAGAATATATAATACAGTGTAATGTAAAGAATATATAATACAGTGTAATGTAGAGTATATAATACAGTGTAGTGCAGTGTATATAACACAGTGTAGTGCAGTGTATATAATACAGTGTAGTGCAGTGTATATAACACAGTGTAGTGCAGTGTATATAAGGCCCCTTTCACACGGGGAGGATCTGCTCAGCGGATTCCGCTAGCTCAGCAGGGATTGCTCCATTGATCCCTGCTGAGCAGGCGGATGACAGGTTGTCTCTGCTCACTGTGCAGGGACAGACCTGTCAGAGCCCCGCTGTTCTCTATGGGAAGATCGGATGAAAACGGACAGTATGTCTCTTTTCATCCAATCCGATCCACTGGACGGATGGCGAACGTATCACCAGCCATCTGTTTTCAGCGGATCTTGACGGATCGGATGGCAGGTGGGTGTCATTTCCGCCGGCATCCGCCTTCCCATACAAGTCAATGGGTGGCCCGCTCAGATCCGCCTGAAAACGGACAGGCGGATCTTTGCGGTCCCATCGTGTGAAAGGGGCCTAACACAGTGTAGTCTAGTGTGAATAATACAGTGTTGTGGTGCTAATGAAGTGTTAGTGTTTACAACACTTCCGTGTCACCACTGATTCAATTTTCTTTTTTCATTAATCTTTTTTTTTTTTTTTTTTCTTTTTTTTTGTTGCAGGTGTTATTTCTTATGTGTCAACATAGCAGTGGTATACTTTTTATTTATTTTTTATTTTTTTGGTGGAGCAGAAGCGCTAACAATATTTTGCTGTCCCCCTTCTGCGTCCCAGGTGTTCCTCTTTCTGCGTTTGCAGTGGTTCCCTTTTTTTTGGGGAGGGGGGGGGGGTGTTTGATTTTTTATTTTTTTCCAGTAGCAGCAAAAAAGTATTTCTCCATAGTTGCTGTTCCTACTTCTGAGTTGCAGGTGGTCTTCCTTCTGCGTCACCACTGTTTGTTTTTTTGGCCTTTCTGAATTTTTTTTTAACATTTATTTATTTAATTTTTTTTGCAGCAGCAGTAAAAAAAAAAAACTGCACAATTGCTGCACCCTTATTTTCTTTATTAAAAAAAAACTATAATAAAACTGTTTAGAATGCACCAAGCACAAAAGTATTGCACCCAAGCACCATATTTTCAACCCACACTCTATAATAAAAAGTTATAAAAATCCCCCAAAATAATCCTCATCATGTCCGAAAGGCCAACAAGGAGAGACAGACGCTCATAGGCCACTAAAAGAGGCAAAAGCAGCTTCTGTGTCTACAGTGCAGGCGGGGCACGCTTCTCCTTTTTTTCCGGTGCTGCTGGCCGTGGTATTGAGCCACACCATGCAGAAGAGGCCCAATTGTTCTGCACCTGTTTGACAGGTGCATATAATTTCAATTTTTATTTCACATTTTTAACAACAGGGCCATTCCTGCGCCCTGCAAGAGTAACTGTGAGGGGTTACAGTGTTCAGGCACCACCAACACCCAAGACCCAATTTTTCTGCATGTGTATGTAAATTAAAAAAATTGGGGAAAATTGGGTCTGGTATGGATATCTGCAGTCCATCAGAGTACCCGAGTACCTATCTGCAGCCCATCAGAGTACCCGAGTACCTATCTGCAGCCCATCAGGATACCTGAGTACCTATCTACAACCCATAAGAGTACCTGAGTACCTATCTGCAGCCCATCAGAGTACCCAAGTACCTATCTGCAGGCCATCAGAGTACCCAAGTACCTATCTGCAGGCCATCAGAGTACCCAAGTACCTATCTGCAGACCATCAGAGTACCCGAGTACCTATCTGCAGCCCATCAGAGTACCCAAGTACCTATCTGCAGGCCATCAGAGTACCCAAGTACCTATCTGCAGACCATCAGAGTACCCGAGTACCTATCTGCAGCCCAACAGAGTACTCGAGAACCTATCCGCAGCCCATCAGAGTACACAAGCATCTATCTGCAGGCCATCAGACTACCCAAGTACCTATCTGCAGGCCATCAGAGTACCCAAGTACCTATCTGCAGGCCATCAGAGTACCCGAGTACCTATCTGCAGCCCATCAGAGTACTCGAGTACCTATCTGCAGCCCATCAGAGTACTTGAGTACCTATCCGCAGCCCATCAGAGTACCCAAGTACCTATCTGCAGGCCATCAGAGTACCCAATTACCTATCTGCAGGCCATCAGACTACCCAAGTACCTATCTGCAGCCCATCAGAATACCTGAGTACCTATCTGCAGCCCATCAGAGTACCCCAGTACCTGTCTGCAGCCCATCAGAGTACCCAAGTACCTATCCGCAGCCCATCAGAGTACTTGAGTACCTATATCAGAGTACTTGAGTACCTATCTGCAGCCCATCAGAGTACCCGAGTACCTGTCTGCAGCCCATCAGAGTACTCGAGTACCTATCCGCAGCCCATCAGAGTACTTGAGTACCTATCTGCAGCCCATCAGAGTACCCGAGTACCTTTCTGCAGCGCATACCTCATAGAATACACGTTGGGGTTTTTTCTTTCCAAAATGGGGTCATTTTGTGGGTAATTTCACTGTCACTCCGGGACCTTCAAAAGTGTGATAGGTAGGAATAAAATTAGATGTGTGATTTATGCTCCTACCCTGTTTCCCCGAAAATAAGACCTAGCATGATTGTCGGTGATGGCTGCAATATAAGCCCTACCCCCATAAATAAGCCCTACCCTGTTTCAGCGAAAATAAGCCCTACCCTGAAAACAAGACCTACAAGGACTTTAACTAGGGCTTATTTGGGGGATAGGACTTGTATTGCAGCCACCACCGACAAACACGCTAAGTCTTATTTTCGGGGAAACAGGGTAGAACGCTTGATTGTGCTCCCTGCATGTTGGAACCCTCTATGTGGCCAGGATGTGAAAAAGTCCCACACATGTGGTATTGTGATATCCTGTTTTGAATTTTAACTGTACTGTCTGCCCACATGTTGTAAAGCGCTGTGCAAACTGTTGGCGCTATATAAATCCTGTATGAAAATCTGTAGCACCTGGGATTTGGCAAAGCAGACATCATTGCTCACTTTTTTGGGTGAATATTTGTTTTGGCCAGCATGACAGTAAAAGTTTATCCAAAGGACTGCTTCTTTATTAGATTGTAGATATCATTGGGTGTAAAGAATTTTTATCCCATATGCTCCGCTAGTGGAATGCCCTGTACACGCGATCGGACGTTCCGACAACAAAACCGTAGAATTTAGTTCGAAGGGTGTTGGCTCCAACTTGTCTTGCATACACACGGTCACACAAATGTTGGCCAACAATTACGAACGTAGTGACGTACTAGACGTACAACGTTGTTTTTCAGCTCTGTAGCGCCACCCTTTGGGCTCCTTCTGCTAATTTCCTGTTAGTAGACGTTTGGTGAGTGTTGATTCGTGCTTTTCTTTTTGCGTTTTTCATTTAGCGCTATTATTATTATTATTCTTGATATCACTTGAAAAAAAGAAAGCCTTTGAAAATTTGTTTGCAATAACTCCATCAGTATCACCAGCAAAGCAGCTTCATTATTATCCCATTAAAGAAAAGGAGAAAATGTGAGCTGCATTTGGAGTTTTCATAAATTGCCACGTCACGAATGTTAATTCTCAATTATGAACGCTAGTTTACAAGACCGGCCGCTTCTACTTCTGAGCATGCGTGAACTTTTGTGCGGCGGACTTGTGTACACACGATCGGAAAGTCCGACAACAAAAATTTCTTGGCGGAAAATTTGAGAACCTGCTAGCCAACATTTGTTGGCAGAAAGTCCGCCAACAAATGTTCGATGGAGCACACACACGGTCGGACTTTCCGCCAACAAGCTCACCTCCAACATTTGTTGTTGGAAAATGCGATTGGGCATTAAACGCATGATCCCTACTGGATCCCACTAAGAGTGTGGGCTTTCTGTTAATGGGGGTCAGCTGCCACTCTGCTAGTGGGAAATTAATTGGTTGCTAAATGAAGTGGTCCTTCTGACTTTATTTATCGGCTTATCAGAAGAGCAAATCGCTGCTTCCCACTGAACACTGGCTTGGAGTGAACGGTTCAGATTCTCTGAGAGTTATGACTTGTGCAAAGCAATTAGCTTATCCCTAGAGACGATTTTAAAACAGAGAGTAAAGAAATGGTAAAAAATAACTAGAATCTGAAAAATAGTCCAATATTGTGTAATAAAAAGGTACAAATATTATAATAACCTATGAATATTATTATAGGTAAAGCTATTCAGGCTAACTTTTGCTATATTATCTTATCCTTGTTGTTAGGATATTGCAAGAAAAAGATGTGACATTTAACAGAGACTTTGCAAAGGGATGAAATGACAGGAAGGTTTAGATTTAAACTTCTCATGAATGCCACCACCCAAATATCTTTGTGTGACCTGAAACTGACACTTTATTCACTTGTTCTAGCCAATAAAAGTAGGCATCAATTTCCTAGTTTATTGTTAAAGTATATCTAAAGGCAAAACTTTTTCTTTAGCTTTGAATATGGCAAAGAAAGGTTACATTGGCTTTCAGTTTTTTTCTCTTACTGTTTATGTCCCATCAGGATAGAGAGAGTAAATCTCTTCAGTGGAGACATAGAAAGCAATAAAAACCTTTCACACTCCTTACAAAAAACAAACAAAAAAAAACAAGTTTTTCTTTTAGATATACACTTACCGGCCACTTATGTTCAATTACTTGGTAAGACAAATTGCTAATCAGCCAATCATATGGCAGCAACTCAATACATTTAGGAAAATTCAGACGGGGTGAAGACGACTTGCTGAAGTTCAAACTGAGCATCAGAATGGGGAAGAAAGGGGATTTAAGTGACTTTGAATGTGGCTTGGTTGTTGGTAACAGACGGGCTGGTCTGAGTATTTCAAAAACTGCTGATCTACTGGGATTTTCACACACAACCATCTCTAGGGTTTACAGAGAATGGTCAGAAAAAGAGAAAATATCCAGTAAGTTTTAGTTGTGTGGACAAAAATGCCTTGTTGAGGTTAGAGGAGAATGGGCAGACTGGTTCAAGGTGATAGAAAGGCAACAGTAACTCAAGTAACCACACGTTACACCCAAGGTGTTTAGAATACCATCTCTGAATCCACAACACATCGAACCTTGAAGCAGGAGACCACACCGGGTGCCACTCCTGCAGCCAAGAACAGGAAACTGAGGCTACAATTCGCACAGGCTCACCAAAATTGGACAATTTTACAAACAATTGGACAAAAGTCCCAATTTCAGCTGCAACATTCAGATGGTGGGGTCAGAACTTGGCGTAAACAACATGAAAGCATGGATCCATCCTGTCTTGTATGAACGGTTCAGGCTGGTGGTGGTGTAATGGTGTGGGGGATATTTTCTTGGCACATTTTGGGCTCCTTAGTATCAATTGAGCATCATTCAAACGCCATGGCCTACCCGAGTGTTGTTGCTGACCATGGGGGTTATTTACTAAAGGCAAATTCACTTTGCACTACAAGTGCAAACTACAAGTGCAAAGTGCACTTGAAATTGCACTGAAAGTGCACTTGGAAGTGCAGTCACTGTAGATCTGAGAGGGACATGCAAGGAAAATAAAAAACAGCACTTTACCTTGCACATGATTGGATAATAAAATCAGCAGAGCTTCCCCTCATTTCAGGTCTACCCCTCAGATTTACAGCGACTGCACTTCCATGTGGACTTTCAGTGCAATTTCAAGTGCACTTTGCACTTGTAGTTTGCACTTGTAGTGCAAAGTGGAATTTCCTTTCGTAAATAACCCCCCCATGTCCATCTCTTTATGACCACAGTGTACCCGTCTTCTGATGGCTCCTTCCAGCAGGATAATGGACCATGTCACAAAGCTCCGATCATCTCACCACTGGTTTCTTGAACATGACAATGAGATCACTGTACTCCAATGGCCTCCACAGCCTTGGGATTTGGTGGAAGGGGAGATTTACATCATGGATGTGCAGAGGACAAATCGGCAGCAACTGCGTGATTCCCTCTGAGGAATGTTTCCAACACCTTATTGAATCCATGCCACAGAGAATGAAGGCAGCTCTGAAGGCAAAAGGGGGTCCAACCCGGACCTAGCAAGGCATACCTAATAAAGTGGCCGGTGAGTGTATTTCAATGTAGTGATTTCGAGATTTCAGTTTCATTTGGAAGAATTGAGTCTCTTGTTGAAATAATTCTACATGGTTCAAAAAAATATTACCACTGAGTTCCTCAAAGACACTCTGTAGCTAATTAAAAAAGAAAAAACTGAGAAGCCTATTGATGACGTTTCCTGTTCTGAAATCATTTCCTGTATTGATCTCACTTCTTGGGTGCTATTTTTTCACCTATTTGTTTGACCATTACCTTTATAATGCATTTTATGCCATTAGCAAATTAGCTTATGAGGAAGATACATGTGAAGTCATTCCATGGACACCCTCCATACCTTATTGTAGCATGAAATGAGTATGGACTCCCCAGGAACTCCTCTTTCTTTTTTCTCTTCTTTTTTTGTAATGCCAGCACTTATTGTTTTTTTTTTTTTTTTCAGTATTATAAGTTAAAGATGTTCCCAGTTGTGTTTGGTATACACAATAAAACCTTGGATTGTGAGCATAATTCGTTCCAGAAACATGCTTGTAATCCAAAGCACTTGTATATCAAAGCAAATTTCCCCATAAGAAATAATGGAAAATCAAATGATTCGTTCCACAACCATTTATTCATAAGTCCTTCAGTTTATAGTCCATAAAAAAAGATTATAGCAATGTGATACGTTGTGTAACCATAAAATGTTCATCCACAAATGGAAGCCTCCACAAGGGGATTAGAAGCAAAAACCAGCAGGAGCTACAGAGTATAAAAGAGAAGAAAGGCGACCTCTAAGTGTAGCAATATGTTGCTAAATGTTGTACCTCCATTAAATGTAACCATATTGCTACACTTAGAGGCGCCTCTCTTCTCTTTTTATACTCAGTTGTGACATGACGCTACTTCTATATCAAGACATCGCTTGTATATCAAGTCAAAATTTAATAAAAAATGTTGCTTGTCTTGCAAAATGCGCCCAAACCAAGTTACTCTCAAACCAAGGTTTTACTGTAGTTTTGGTATATAGTTAGTTGCAACAATTGTACAATATTGGTTAGTATGTTCATAGTTGTGATTAGTATATAGGTGATTTTTGTATACTTTACCTGCATTTGAGATTGTTTATCCTTTTTGTGTAACACTGTTTGTGTTACTTTTACATACATTTGTGTTAGATTTATAGAACCCGTTTTCTCCCCCAATAGGTGCCCGTGCGGAGCACTCTTTGAGGTTTACAAGTGCAATCATTGTATAGTGTTATAACAACTCTGTTTGTATACGCTTGTTAGATTATACACCACTTTCTACATTACAGAGGGCACCTGAATCAATTATACGGGATGTTTAATTATTTTTAAGAAATGGGTTGTTATGGGTTTTTTTCTGAGAGGTAATTGTGATGGTTCCATATTTAGTCTTTCCCTGGCTAGCACACAAGGTAGTGCAGGTCTAGTTTGGATTAATCTATGCTGCTGCCGGTTCCTACAATATTTGTTTTCTTTTAGAACAAAACCTCCAAAAGTAATCCTCAGAATCTGACACTTCCGGGTGGGTCAGATGTTTGTGTACCTTGCAACACAATGTGGTTCCATCCTCCACCCCTTAAATGACTACAGAGATGTGATGTAGGTGGTGGCAGATGGAACCATAGTATGCAACAGGGGACACAAGCATCCAACACTCCCAGGAGTTTTTCAGATGTGAACATTCTCATTTGTTTGATGCATTTTAATTCTCATCTGATTTCTGTGCATTTGTTCATTGCTTTTGAACTATTTTAATAAATCGATTTGCACAATTTGTGCCATTGAACAGTTTTTGGATTTTTTTCCCAGGGGATATTCATTTCATCCCTTGTATGTTATCGTTCCTGGAAAGCATGGTGGTTGAAGCTCTTATATCCTGGAGATTGTACCATACAAGAGCGATATCTAACCTCTGGAAATTGGGGTCCATCCTTCTGGCAAGCTTTGATTCACATTGGGGGATGGAAGTAGTAGTTCCATGTTGAATGAAATCATTAGTAAGTCCTCATCTGGAATATGCAGTTTAGTTTTGGGCACCAGTTCTCAAAAAGGATATCGGGGAACTGGAGAAAGTGCAGAGAAGGGCAACCAAACTGATAAGAGGCATGGAGGAGCTCAGCTACGAGGAAAGATTAGAGGAACTGAATTTACTCTGTCTTGAGAAGAGGCGATTAAGGGGGGATATGATCAAAATGTACAAATACATAAGTGTTTCATATTGTGAGCTTGGTGGTGAGTTATTCACTTTAAAGCGGAGTTCCACCCACATTTTTCACTCCTCACCATGCAGCACTAATATGCATACTTAAAACGAATTGGCAATGTAATTTTCAATTTTTTTTCATTTACCTGATTTATGCCTGTATCTAATTTCACTTCCTCCTTTAGTGGCCGCGGTACCATACTTCATTTCTGGATTTGCATTGGCTCCTGGGAGATGTATGTCATCAATCCCAGGAGGCACTGGGCATCGCCAGCTTGTAGCAGAAACCCAACCTACAAGCTATTGTACTCGCTTGCACCGCACTGCACATGCGCAAGATTGGTAGGTACATGCTGGGTAGTTGGCCTGCACAGAATCCAGGAAAAAGGGCACTGCGGCTTCGGATGCCCACACTGGAGATGGCCGTGCTGTGCAGGAACTTCACAAAGTAAGAAAACGATGCTGCACAAATAGAAAACTAGGCATAGTGTACAGCATACCTTTGCTACATTGCATGAGGCATGAGTATTCTAGGGGTATTTGTATCTTAAAAGTCATATTTCAGCTGGAACACCACTTTAAGGTCATCACAGAGGACAAGGGGGCACTCTTTATGTCTAGAGGAAAAGAGATTTTATCTCCAAATACGGAAAGGTTTCTTCACAGTAAAAGCTGTGATATGTGAAATAGACTCCCTCCAGAGGTGGTTTTGTCCAGCTCTGTAGATTGCTTTAAAAAAGGCCTGGATTCTTTCCTAAATATACATAATATAACTGGGTACTGACATTTATAAGTAAAGTTGATCCAGGGAATATCTGATTGCCTCTTGGGGGATCAGGAAGGAATTTTTTCCCCTGCTGGAGCAAATTGGATCATGCTATGCTGTTTTTTTTTGCCTTCCTCCGGATGTGGGTATAGGATTGTATATATGGGAATGTATGATTTTTATTTTATTACCCCCCCCCCCTTTTATTGGTTTAACTGGATGGTCTTTTTTCAACCAGACTAACTATGTAACTATGTAACGAGTCTCAATCAACTTGCTGCTATGTGGATAATGGTGTGGGATTAACAACTATACCTCTAAACAACCTCTGGAACAGTGTGGTCTAATACTATGGAGAGTCGTTTGTGGTTGGATATGATGAAAACTTGGTGAAGGACAATACATACATTTTTTTAGATGAAATATTATTTTTTTTTAGCTCTGCAGTTTTTATGAAAGACGTGAAGATTCTGCTTAGAGGTTTCGGTTAGTAGGAGTGGTCTACTTTTGTTTTTTTCAATTTTGAAATCCAAGACAGGGCCTCTTTAAGAGATGTGAACCCTCTCCCATCTCTGTTTAACCAAAATAACATTATAGAGGGGTCAGATCCTTCAATATTAAATCTCTTTGTGATTTTTTTTGCTAAATCAGATACTGTACAGGAAGTGGCTTTAGGTCACACATGCGGGTACGGTGGAATGCCATGTTGAGGACGATACCAGCTTTCTATAATACATCACTCTTAGTCCAGATAGTGAAACAAATTGAGATTTGATTCAGTCAGTGCAAAGCAAGAAATATGCGGACAATTCAGCTATTAAACAAACCAATTCTCTCTTCTAATCTGTTTTATTTGAGGTCAGATAGAAGCTTTACAATCTTCCTCTGTGGCATCCTGCATTAAGAAGGAAGCCTTTGTGCTGGAAAGCCTCTCACTATATATGATGCAGATACTACATTGAGCCCACAACACAAAAGGAGCCCTTTAATGTCCCCAAGACATTGAGCAGCCCATCCCGACCCATAGAAATATTTATGGCATGGAATTTGCCAATTTGTGCGTCTGTTGCCAAGTGACCTTTAGCACAGAGACATAGAACGGACCATTGATCTCTCATTTCCTATAAAGACCTATTGCCTCTGGAATAAGTCCAGTTTGTCTGTATACCTTATGCCGACAACAAGCAGGGCAATTGCCATCTTTGACCTGTGCACTTAACATTTATTTCCTGCACTAGTTTGGGTTGTTGTGTGACTGTATTTTGCAACTTATTACTACAGTAATTCATTGTGGACCACAAGTTTGACAGTATAATTGGCTGGCTCCATTTAAAGCCTAACTCCAGGTTTAGTAGAAAATTAAAAATACATTTCCCTAAGGGCTGCTAAAATAGAAATTCTGCTTTTGATGCAATTATAATCAGCTCTCGGACTTTGTTCCCTGTGTTCTGTTCAGCTATGCAGCACTGGTAATTTTGTTGGGGTTATGCAACGTCCAGAGTCATTAAACCCATTTCCTGTTAGCCCAGGATGTCATAGATACACCCATGTGCACCTACTGCACAGAACTGGGCTCATGTGCCACTATGTGAGTGTTGCTGGAGAAGGGTAGAGGAGAAAGAGGACCACACATTAATGTAAAGTAAAAGTCAAAACTTTGCCAAAGCCAAAACTAGTGGGGTGGGATTAGAGCTCCTGACAATCTTTTCATTGTCTGGATCCTTTATAGCAGGGGTCTCCAAACATTATAAACAAAAGGCCAGCCTAATGACCTTTAAACTGTAGGGGGGCAGACTGTGGGCAGTTAAAGAAGAACATTTCCTGGCTTCAGTGGAAGAAACAATGGCCCATCATTGATATTAGGAGGAGTAATAGTGCCCAGCCATTGGTATCAGTGGGAGGAATAGTGCCCCATTGTTGGTGTCAGTGGGAGGAATAGTGCCTCATTATTGGTGTCATTAGGAGTAAGAGTGCCCCATCATTGGTGTCAATGGCGGAAATAGTATCCCATCATTGGTATCAGTGGGAAGAATAGTGTCCCATCATTGGTGTCATTGGTGTCAGTGGGAGGAATAGTGTCCCATCATTGGTGTCAGTGGGAGGCATAGTGCCTTATCGTTGCTGTCAGTGAAAGAAAAAGGATCCCATTATTGGTGTCAGTAGCAGAAATAGGGCCTTATTGCTCATGTCAGTGGAAGGAATAGTGCCTCATTGTTGGTTCTAGTGGAAGGAATAGTGCCCCATTGTTAGTGTCAGTGGCAGGAACTATGTATGACTGTTGCTGATTGTGAAGGGAATAGTGCCCTGAGGGCCACAAAAAAGCAAGCAAAGGGCCACAGTTTGGAGAACACTGTTCTATAGGGTGATTCATCTTCTCTATTTGTCAGGGTGACCAATGTCCCCGAGATTGAAAGTGAAGGAAAAGAAAATGCCAAATTTTGGGTTGTCACCAGAACAGGAATAAATGGGAAATCTTCCAATAGGGTTCTGGTGACCCTGGTGGCAACCAGGAATTTTCCTCACTTTGGCTATTGGACAGGAAGTGAAGGGAAATCTCCCCAATGGGACACAGATGGTAAAAACTGAAAGGGGCTATAACCACCCCTTTACTATAATTAAAATGAAGATATAATGGTTTGGCCTTAGTTCTACTTTAAGGCCAAGCTCCAGGCCAAACCTTTATTTTATTTTTTTGTTTTGGATTGAGTGGAAGGCTAAGAACATCTGCTAGATTTTTGTACCCATTCAGGGGATTTCTTCTCACTTCCTGTTCCATCTGACACTTATCAATTGGAAAGAAAGTGAGAGTAAACCTACCTTATGGGCACACAGTAATACATTCCTAACAAAGGTTCCAAACCTTCCTTTGCTTTTTTTGCTGACTCTGGCTGTGTCCCTGTTGGCTGCACTTCCCCTCACTTCCTGTAATGGCTGACACATGTCAAATAGACAGGAAGTGGGGACATTTACCTTTACTTCCTGTTCTGACTAAAGAATAATCTAAAATGGGGACATGGCTGTAAACATTTTTTTTAAAGAGGTGCCAACCCTTACCCACAAGGATAAAACTTATTACAGAAAAAATATATTTGTGAATGGACGGTTCGTGGCCAGTTTGCATTCATTTTTTTCTCATTAGGCTATTTGGACTGTAAAGCTGTCCATACACGATATAGTCTGACTGTACAATATCTGTACATTTTCCTTTAGATTTACCAAAATGATGAACAATCCATCCAATTTGTACAGAGTCAGAAATAATCTTGTAATACATAATTGTTGATAGACCTAAATCAGATTGTATGGTCCAGCTCACACCGATTTGAAGCCTGTTTTTCAAAGAACTTCAACACTCAACATCAAGATTACCATTATATTCAATGGGGCTCGCTCACGTCTGAGCGTTATGTTGCTTGAAACATATCGTTCGAAGCTCAGCAATGCATATGAGCTTCTTTGGGGCAGAGTAGTGCATTTTTGATCTCTATAGATCTCAATGGAAGCACCAGAAAAAAGACTGGAAATGTTTGTTTGTTTGCCTCTCATTCTCCTAATAACTAGCTTTCCATTAGCTAAAATAAAGACGTTCAAGCCTGAACATTCCGAAAACACTTGAAGAAGATCACGTTCAAGTATGAACCTAGCCTAAATAACCCAGATAACTGTTTGGGTGTATGGGCTACCCTGTCTTGGGTTATTTTGTCATTTGCCATTTTTTCGATGTCTTGCATACACACGGTCACACAAAGTTGTCGGAAAATCCAATCATTCTAAATGCGGTGACGTAAAACACGTACGTTGGGACTATAAACGGGGCAGTGGCCAATAGCTTTCATCTCTTTATTTATTCTGAGCATGTGTGGCACTTTGTCCGTCGGATTTGTGTACACACGATCGGAATTTATGACAACGGATTTTGTTGACGGAAAATTTTATATCCTGCTCTCAAACTTTGTGTGTCGGAAAATCCGATGGAAAATGTGTGATGGAGCCTACACACGGTTGGAATTTCCGACAACAAGGTCCTATCACACATTTTCCGTCTGAAAATCCGACCGTGTGTACGGGGCATTAGAGTTGAGAACTGGTCTAGGAGCTGTTCGATTTTTGTAGAGCCTGACTTCTGGGACCTATTTAAGTTTGGAGACCGCGGATGAGAGAAAAAATAAGGTGTTTGAGTAACTTTGGTCTTATCCAAGTGTGTAGGGGGGTGAAAAGTCAGAGAAAAAAAAAGAACCTCCATCGGCCATGAAGGTTCCGATGGACTGGTGCACTGGAAATACCTGAACATTTGCACCTGAGGCTTGCTGCTTCATCCAGGCTGTACTGTGACAATGAGAGAATCTCTCAGGAATTTGAGATTTCTATTAAAAGCTGTGCTTATTGGGTATTCAATCTGCCTCTCCTGCTTTCCCTCTCAAGCTAATTCAACAAGCAATAAATTGTTAAAAGATTTAAAGCGACTGGTGCCCAATTGCTTTATCGACCACTACAGGCTGAAGATCCATCCCCGAGATTGACAGTGCTTAAAGCTTCAATAAGGATTGAGGACTGCCTAAATGTAATTTATTTCATCTGCTACAGCAATTTTTTTTCTTGCTTTAGACAGACTGGCAAAGGGTTAGAACCTTTGCATGTTTTCAAAGAATATATAATACGGGAGATTTAAAGTTGCAGAAGCCGATGTTCATCCAGACAGACTTTGTACTAACAGTCTACCACATTTCCAGTAGGCGCCACACTGCAACCAATTTTCCAAGTGCATGCTAAAATCTAATAGACAAGAGAAGCCCGGAGTAAAGAAATAAAATGACTAAAGCGAAGTGGCAGATTTGAGAGCGAGCTGTGAGGAGCTTTATCACCAATTCAGAGGTAGAGGCCTTGCTTGAAAGGCTGAGGGAAGAAGCGGTGACAAGGGGGGATGGCTGGCTGCAGGCGCGGCTGGAGGCGGCACTAGGTGAGGGGTCCCCAGAGGTTAACATAGCGGGGAGGGAGTCTGCACGAGCTCGGCGCTCCCCCCTCACCCCCAGAGCTCAGAGGCAATTTGGGAGTCCCCTGAGGGCCCCTTCAGGGCCCCCTGCGAATCTGTCCGTGGTGCGCGCAGCCGGGGGTCCTGGGAGGAATCCCCATCATGGCTGGAGTGCGGCTAGTGGGGCTGCTGATAGATTTGCAGCTCACACTAGACCAGACACACGGAGGGAGACGGAAGATGCGGGCTCCGTCCCTGGCAATCGTGCAGCGGGGGCTTTGGCGTGGGATGCCATCTGCAGTAGCTGCCGGGCCTTGTCCATCCACAGCCAGCAGCTCCCAGGCAGTGGTGGGGCATAGGACAGAGCCAGAGGAGAGACGAGACCCAGGCTGACAGAGCGGTGTAGGCGGCAGAGGCCCAGGAAAAGTGTCCAAAAAGTCGGTGGGTGGATCCGGCGCGGAGGTGTGGCAGAAGAGAACAGCACGGATCCTCGGCATCCAGAGATAAATAACCTGGAGGGCTGTCAGCGGGAACCGAAGACATGGTGGCCGATCAGTCTGAGGGTGAGCTGTCGCTGTCAGATGAGGAAGTGCGATGGAGGCAGGACCGTCGGCTGGTGGGACTCTTCCTAGACAGCCTGGTAAGTCAGTTTTTTCTTAAATGTATATTGTGGGGGAGGACGGGTTGGGGACGGGTGGTGGGACTAGGCCTGGTTGTCAGATTGCCCCGCAGTGGGCGATTCCGCCCATTTCCCCCATTCTGGCTGCGTCAGTCCACGACCACGCCACGGTGGATCTGGGGTTACAGGGGTTTCTGGCGGGTTTAAAGGAGTTGGTAAAAAGGTTTGAGCCAGGGCCAAGCGGGGTCACGTCGCCGGCAGTGGCATGGGTAGCTCACGGGAAAGGAAGGGGGGCCACGGTATAAGGGAATCCCCTAACAGGGGTTGCGCCCATGCCTCCCACAGCAGCAGCTACACCAGCGGGGGGTGTAACAGCGGTGGTAGGACAGGATGAGTCTCCCAAGATGGCGGCGGGGGACACGGCAGAGGAGGCAGCTAAGAAACAGGATCTGGTCAGGCTGGCAGACGCTGCTAAGTGTGAGGTTTATGTGTGTTTTGAGGGGCCTCTTGGGTCGCACCTTAAACCGGAGGTGCGGGAGAAGATATGGAAAGGTAAATATGTGGAGATATTCGCACTACTGCCACTGGAGAAATTCAATTTAGACAGGGTGAAGCTAGGAGGATCATAAGAGGGAGGATGAGGAGAAGAGGACATACAGGCTTATTTCGTGGACTTAGCAGAATTGGCTCCAGGCTTTCGCCATAATGGCTAGCGTAATAGGAGAGAAGAACCCGGAACATTGTTTGGCGCTGTTCTGCTATTTGGACGCCGTGGGTGAGAGTCTATGGGGGAACAGAGTGGTTGCGTTATGGTAAAAAAGTTCCGGCAAAGGAGGGCGATATGCCCGTCATTACGGTGGGATCACAAGGATATTAGCCTGTGGATGCGACTTATGGCGTCGGCGAGGACAATGAGTCAGTTTTTTCCAGGGGGGACTGGAGGCTCATCCAACCCCGGACAATCGGCCACAAGAAAAAAGGGGGTGTGCTGGCAATATAATGAGGGTTCCTGCAAATTTGGGGGGTCCTGCAAATACAAGCACGAATGCTCAGGATACGGAGGTGCGCATCCATTGTCCCTTTGCTTTAAGCAAGGAAAGGGGCGTGCCGAGAAGTCTGTTAGTAAAAGGGATGACGCCGGTGAAAGTGGCAGCCGTTTCTCGATAGGATGCAGCCGTTTCTCAATAGGTACCCGAATAGGGGGGCGGGGGGTTAGTAAAACAGCGATATCAGAACCAATTCAGTCATGCAGTTTGTAGTCTACGTAGATTTGCAAAACAAGGAGATAAAGGAATATTCCTGAACTGTGTTTTTTCTCATGGTTACTGTGAAATTGTGTGAAGGCATCAATGCAGTGCATGCTATCTCAGCTTGCAGAGCTTGGATTCATTAAATGAGTTTACCAAAAATGCAAATATTGCAGAATATACAGCCTCATGCTACATAACTAAGCTCCATTTCATGCTGAATAAACTAAATTATTAATGTATCTTAAATAGAAAATTATATTTAGATAGATTTTTTACTCCAAAAGCATTTTATGAAAATAAATTTGATAAAAATCAAAAAAATCCGATTTAAATCAAAACAATCTGATTTAAATTATAAAAAATATGATTTAAATAAAAACAATCCCATTTTTTTGATTTAAAAAAAAAAAAAAAGAAATCATTGATTTTTATCCACCCTGGCCAAAAGTACTGGAACATCTGACTTTACACGCACATGCACTTTATTGGAATCCCAGTCTTAGTCTGTAGGGTACAATATTGAGTTGACCCACCCTTTGCAGCTATAACAGCTTCAACTCTTCTGGGAAGGCTGTCCACAAGGTTTAGTAGTGTGTCTATGGGAATGTTTGACCATTCTTCCAGAAGCGCATTTTTGAGGTCAGGCACTGATGTTGGAAAAGAAGTCTCTGCTTCAATTCATCCCAAAAGTGTCCTATCGGGTAAAGGTCCAGCCAGTCAAGTTCCTCCACCCCAAACTCACTCACCTATGTCTTTATGGACCTTGCTTTGTGCACTGGTCCAAATCATTTGGTGGAGGGGGGATTATGGTGTGGGGTTGTTTTTCAGAGGTTGGGTTTGGCCCCTTAGTTCCAGTGAAGGAAACTCTTAAGGTTCAGCATACCAAGACATTTTGGGGATGGCTCCTTCCTGTTCCAACTTGACTGTGCACCAGTGCACAAAGCAAGGTCCATAAAGACATGGAAGAGCGAGTTTGGGGTGGAGGAACTTGCCTGGCCTGCACAGTCCTGACCTCAACCTGATAGAACACCTTTGGGATGAATTAGAGCGGAGACTGCGAGCCAGGCCTTCTCGTCCAACATCAGTGCCTGACCTCACAAATGCCCTTCTGGAAGAGTGATCAAACATTCCCATAGACACACTCCTAAACCTTGTGGACAGCCTTCCCAGAGGAGTTGAAGCTGTCATAGCTATAAAGAGAGGGCCAACTCAATATTGAACCCTTTGGACTAAGACTGGGTTGCGTCTAAGCGTCCCAATACTTTTGGTATTATAGTGTATGTGTTATTAGGCCCAATTCACAAAGCTAACACACCAAGATAAGGATTCTTATTTGCAAAAAAGTGACAGTAATTTTCAGCTGTCAAATGTGACTAAAAATCATAGCCACATGACATTAATAAAGATCCTCATCCTTGTGTTAAAACTTCGTCATTTGGGCTTTTGGTGTTGAAAATAATGTAGATTCCCTTGAAGTAACAGTGCACTGTGGTTCAGCTAAGCAGTATAGCAGTGGAGGGCAGTATGAGCATAGTAATATCGCTTGGAGGAATATAATAAGTGAATGCTGTAGCAGGGCCGGGGAGTCTATGCTGTCGAAGACAGAGAGGGAGGATGATTGGCCCGCTCAATGCTGTGTTGAGAAAAGCAATTTCGAGCTGACTCCACAGCAAACACTTAAGATTCTACACTGGGAATAAATCTTTTGTCATCGTATAAAGAGACATCTGGCTTTCCAGAGAACCGGGAACGTCATCGCAAGCGTGGCGGAAGCCTGCTTTTCTTGTACACATATAGCTGCTTTCCATGTACGCCTATTCATACAAACAAATGTAATTATAAATACACTGTGATTTGCATGTATTAAAATATACAAATGCCTACTGAAGCAAACCTGTATGTACATGGTATATTATAAAGCCATAAGGAGGCATAAAAAGGGTCTGCCAAGGAGGCGGCAGCAGGAATTGGGACAGGGAATGCATAATTGCAAATGACCTATAGATTTAATATTTATTGATGAGGTCAGATGGGATATTTGATGCGTATCGTCTTCCGCGCTCATCTATAAAAACATGTTTGCCAACCTTCTCTTTGCATATACTGATCAGGTTGTCCCTGCTGTGCATGTGTATGCATAATATAGTATGGTGCAGAAAGCAGGTGCTAGACAATTAACATGCAGTAATAAAACATTCATATTTCAACTTTATACTTCTAAATGCAAGAGGCATGTGTGTTCTTACGTAAAGCGAGATGAAACCATTGAATGCCTTGGCTCCCTCGCCCCTTATCCACGCTGCCATGTTTGAAACTAATGACAAAGGAAAGATGTAGGCGCATCTAGGTACAGGGTGCCTTACAACAAAAAAAAGCAATACTAGTGTAGGTAATAACTAAAAGTACTATAGAGTACTATAGGGTCCACAAATCATAAAGCATATTGTAAAAGTCCAATATCTGATCACTAGGGCAAGCTCTTCCAGTGAGCAGAGGCAAGCTCTGTAGAGGGAAAAGCGCTTCTGCCTTTTGATACTGTTGACCATCCCCTCCTCCTCAAAAAACTCCACTCTCTTGTCCTTCAAGACTCTGCTCTCTCCTGGTTCTCCTCCTATCTATCACAGCACTCCTTCAGTGTTACCTATAACTCTGTTTCCTCCTCTCCACTTCCTCTTTGTGTACAGGTACCTCAAGATTCTGTCCTTGGATCCCTCCTCTTCTCCATTTACACCTCCTCCCTTTGGTCAATTAATAAACTCCCATGGCTTCAAATACCATCTCTATGCTGATGACACACAAATCTATCTCTCTACTCCTTATCTCAATCCTTCAGTCTCCTCTCGCATTACTAACTTATTAATCGACATATCAGCCTGGATGTCACACTACTTCCTCAAACTCAATCTTTCTAAAACTGAGCTCGTAATTTTTCCTCTGACCCGTGCCTCCCCTGACTTCTCCATCAAGAACAATAATAGAACCATCAGTCCCTCCCCTCGTGCCAGGGTGCTATGTGTAATCCTGGACTCTGACCTGTCCTTTTAGCACCTAATCAAATCGCTATGCCAATCCTGCAGACTTCACCTCTGTAAAATCTCCAAAATACGCCCCTTTTTAACTGTTGAAACCACTAAGCAACTTATTCACTCGCTTTTTATCTCTCGCCTTGACTATTGTAACTTCCTCCTCATTGGCCTACCTCTCCTCAAGCTCTTCCCTCTTCAGTCTATCATGAATGCTGCTGCCAGACTCATCCACCTTACCAACTGTTCAGTGTCCGCCACCCCTTTATGCCAATCCCTACACTGGTATCACATTGCCTAACGAATAAAATTCAAAACACTAACAACAACATACAAAGCCATTTACAACTCTGCCCCGAGCTACATCACCAAGCTTACAGTATCTCCAAATATCACCTAAACCATCCTCTCCGCACCTCCCAAGACCTGTCTAGCTCCCTTGTCTCCTCCTCCTAATGCCTGCTTCCAGGACTTCTCCAGAGCCTCTCCCAATCTGTCCGGTTATCTCCTACTCTGTCCACTTTTAGGCAATCCCTAAAAACTCTTCATTGAGACCTATCCTGCCTTCAGCTAGCAAACGAATCGTCTACTTCCCTCATCACTTCATCCCTCACAGTTACTACCTTTTGTTATACCAGCCCCTCCATATTAGATTGTAAGCTAGCAGGAGAAGGACCCTCCTAACCCTCTTGTATTTAATTGTATTGTTGCTGTATTGTCTCTCTTTATGTTGTAAAGCGCTGCACAAACTGTTGGAGCTATATAAAGCCTGTTTAATAATAATATAATAACCTGTAAGTGCAGACTGATAATACGTATTTATTAGGACAAAAAACACCACTCTCATTATAGCAGATAAGAACAGGCTCACCATAAGGTTTATTGTCCAGGACGATGAAGCAGATGTCAGCTGGGGGGCCACCAGGGTCCACCACAGAGGGAATAGAAGCACAAAAAAGATGGCTGTGGTCTTCCAAGATGGCGCTGGAGCGCAGCGTGGCCTGCAGCATCTGTGGGATGATGTTACCAGGACAGAATCAAATGTGAGTGGCCATTTTTGGCATTTTTTGTCCAAATAAATACAATTTATCATTCTGCACTTAAAGGCGCTTCCTCTTTTCTTCCCTTCATGTTTAAAACTACAGTGCATGTGCATATGCACCACTGGTGTCTTCCAGTTATCTAGGACCTGGCAGAGGCTGGTGGTGCATATGTACATGCGTGGGAGGTTGTCTGCACTTGCGCAAAATGCTTCAAGTTCTTCCCCCGGCCTAAGCTGCTTTACAACACAAAAATAAACAGAACTATAAAAAAATAGAATTAAAATGATTAGCTTTTCTGTAAGAGGGAGGTGGAAGGGATAAAATATAAAAGGTGTTAAAGTGAGTTTAGTTCCTCTTTAAATCTTGGTATCCATTCTGCTTTTTTCCAGTAGAAATCCAGCATGGAAACCTTTTTCCCCTGTGCAGAGGCTTCCTGTAATATAAACCAGTTTGCGCTCTCTGCCTTTACAAGGTGACTGGTCTTGTATCTTCTCTCTCCTGTAGTTCTGCAGGCAGCCTGTAGAGGGAGGACTTGAAGGGCCCAAACCACAACTGAGCTCTCTGCACAGGAGTTGTACTGCGCAATGATGATGTCACAGCTAGTTTCATCATAGGGTCATCAATCAAAAAAAAAAAAGTTCCATCATAGGGTCATCAATCAAGAAAAAAGAACAGTTCCATCACAAAGTCATCAACCAAGTTAAAAAAGGCATTTGGTACAGACAAAAGTGGATTTATATCCTTTAAGGCCTTTGAGAAATATATTCAAATGTAAGATTTTGTGCCCGGAATTCAGCTTTAAACATTGCATTCCATCAGTGTCTCTCTCCACAGTCACTCGTTTCTTTTATAGGACTACTTTGCTTTTTTGTTCCAATTTACTTTCTAAATTTGGAGCGTTTCTAAGTTATTCTGTCGTTTATATGCTTTTCATTTATTGTTTATACAGATTTCATTTGATAGCTACTCACTTGGGAATTGGGTGAACTTTAGTCTTTTCTCACCCTTACTTGCTATGTTACTATTTACTGACAAGATATCTAATTGTTTTGTACACGTTCTGAACCACATCGGTTGCCAGCAGTCTGACTTCTGCTCTATTTTATAGAATCCACTAATTGTGCTGGGGTCGTTAACATGGCCAAAGTCCAACTGGTCCCAGAGCCTTGCCAATCTGGTCAGCTCATCTGCAAAAGCCTAACGTATGATGGAATTCTTAACAGTGAATTGGCCTTTATGTGACACATACCAGAAAGTGAGGGCAATTTACTAACATGGGAGCAAAAGTTCAAGTATGTGTAACCCCTGGCAACAAGAGAGGCACTGGAGCCAAGCTGCGACTATAGAGTGTCTACAAAATGAACTAATAGCATCTTCCTACAGCATTGTCATAGATATGTGCTTGCTACACATGGATACTTAAAGACTATTCAGTTACTTATTTAGCACCATCATTTCAGAAATATGTTGGATGTGGATCATTACCCAATGCAAAGGTGCAGGTTTGTAGAATGATGTTTTTCAAAAGATCATTAAACAGCCAAACTGGACATGGATAGTTGCTTGTCAACTCAAGGGTGTAGGTATTGAAGACCCTGTCTGCATGAAAGCCAATCTAACCTACCAGATGTGGCAGAATGGCTAAAGAAAATCCACCAAAATGGAAAGCATAACTCCATGTAGATAGCTTTTGGAAGGAACCAAATTCATGGCTGCACAGGTGAAGGGTGCTGTGTTAACTATGAATCCACTGTATTACTTTCTTTGGCATTGGGCTGAATAACTATCTGGGGTCACTTGGCACTATTCTGCCAATTATACATGTGGTGGACGTACCATAGCAGTCGTTATGTGAAAGCAGTACATTACACATCACTCTCAAGCCATCTTCCCTTTAACATAGTCTCTCTCCTCCCCAGGGTCATTAGTACTCACTCAGAGCACTCAGATATGCCATAAGCTATATGCATCCAGCTTACGACTCCCTGCATGTTGTTCCAGAGACAGGACTGCTGCAGCTGCTCCTCTAGCTAAGTACACTTCTCCCAGGACCTCCAGGGGGGGACAGCACTCATGACAGAGAACACTTGGCCTGGCCTAAAAGGCCACTTGCAACCCACTCTTAGCCTCCACCAACCATAAAGCGATAGGCAGACTACAGCTGGCTCTTCTGGGTGGAGAACTATCTCATCCTTGTAAGTGGGGTGCAGCGTGGTGCGGAGACATTAATTCACACTGGCAGGTGCAATAGAACCTTGTTTTGAAGGAATGCAACGACAGTTCACAAGCACACAATAAGCATGGTGGGAAGGCGACCCAGCCAGGCACATTCACAGTTCAGTAGCAAGTAGTAGTAGCTAGTAGATTCCAGCCAGAATGACAGCATCTGTTGAGAGGGGCCCAAATGCAGCCTGGCCGCCTGGCCCCAACTGGGAATTGGTCCAGAAGAGATGAGGCCTAGGCTTACCCTCCTTGTCAGGATCCTTTCCCTAGCGCTGTTACTGCCCCTCACAGATGGGGTACCTGTCCCTACTCTGTCTACTCGCCATAGCACACCAAATCCAGGGCCTTAAATAGGCCCTGCCTGATCCAAGATGGCTGCTTGAGTCACATGGGGTGGCAGTATCAAATGGGATAGCTTCCCAAGTGACCCAGGAGACCATAGAGAGACCTTGTTCCTCCTGATTTCCTCTCCAGCAACAGTTCTGCTGCAGTTGAGCACCATCTGCTGTAGGGAAAGAAGACTGCAACTGCCTACACCCTGACATCCTGCCATGTCTGGGGCCTCTGCATAGCTGACTTCATGCTGGTGTGGTATCTGGCTCTCATGCCCAGATTGCACTAGGCTCCTCCCAACCTGGCATACTGTATATACGGGTGCATTTTAAAAAAATTGAATATCATCAAAAAGTTAGTTTATTTCAGTAATTCAATTCAAAAAGTGAAACTCATGTTATATTATTATTATACAGGTTTTATATACCGCCAGTTAAAAAAATAGAGGCAGACAATACAGTTACATTACAATTTGGTACAAGAGGAATCAGAGGGCCCTGCTCATTAGAGCTTACAATCCAAAAAGGAAAGGGTCAATTGATACAAAAGGTAATAGCTATGGGGGATGAGCTGATGGATATATAGATTCATTACACAGAGAGTGATATATTTCAAGCATTTCTTTCTTTTAATTTTGATGATTATAGCTTACAGCTAGTGAAAACCAAGAATTCAATATCTCAGAAAATTAGAATATTGTGAAAAAGTTCAATATTGTAGACTCATGGTGTCACACTCTAATCAGCTAATCAACTCAAAACACCTGTAAAGGTTTTCTCAGTCTGGTTCAGTAGGCTACACAATCATAGGGAAGACCGCTGACTTCACAAGGAGGGTAAGTCACAAAAGGTCATTGTTAAAGAAGCTGGCTGAGAGCCACCACACACAGACGTATCCAGGACATGGGCTACAACTGTCGCATTCCTTGTGTCAAGCCACTCCTGAACCAGACACAACGTCAGAAGCGTCTTACCTGGGCTAAGGAGAAAAAAGACTGGACTGTTGCTCAGTGGTCTAAAGTCCTCTTTTTGGATGAAAGTAAATTTTGGATTTCATTTGGAAATCAAGGTTCCAGAGGAGGAAGAGTGGATAGGCATAGAATCCAAGTTGCATGAGGTCCAGTGTAATGTTTCCACAGTCAGTGATGATTTGGGGAACCATGTCATCTGCTGCTGTTGGTCCACTGTGTTTTATCAAGTCCAAAGTCAGCACAGCCCTCTTCCAGGAAATTCTAGAGCACTTCATGCTTCCCTCTGCTGACCAGCTTTATGGAGATACTGATTTCATTTTCCAGCAGGACTTGGCACCTGTCCACAGCACAGTGCCAAAAGTACCAATACCTGGTTTAATGATCATGGCATCACTGTGCTTGATTGGCCAGCAAACTCGCCTAACCTTAACCTCATAGAGAATCTGTGGTGTATTGTCAAAAGGAAGATGAGAGACACCAGACCCAACAATGCAGATGAGCTGAAGGACACTATGAAAGCAATCTGGGCTTCCATAACACCTCAGCAGTGTCAGAGGCTGATCGCCTCCATGCCACGCCTCATTAATGCAGTAATTCGTGCAAAAGGAGCACCAACCAAGTATTGAGTGCATACTATATTGCAATGTTTCTCAACTCCAGTCCTCAAGTACCCCCAACAGGTCATGTTTTCAGGTTTTTCATTATTTTGCACAGGTGATTTGATCAGTTTCACTGTCTTAATAATTACCACAGCCGTTTCATCTGAGGGAAATCCTGAAAACATGACCTGTTAGGGGTACTTGAGGACCGGAGTTGAGAAACATTGCTATACTGTACATGGACATACTTTTCAGTAAGCCAACATTTCTGTATTAAAATTATTTTTTTATTGGTCTTTTTTATTCTAATTTTCTGAGATAGAGAATTTTGGGTTTTCACTAACTGTAAGCCATAATCATCAAAATTAAAAGATAGAAATGCTTGAAATATATCACTCTGTGTGTAATGAATTTATCTAATATATGAGTTTCACTTTTTGAATTGAGTTACTAAAATAAATTACCTTTTTGATTATATTCTAATTTTCTGAGATGCACCTGTATAGGCACTAATTCCACCAATGACATCACTACAGGGGCGCTCCAGCTAAATAAGACCCAACACCTGATTACACTATTCCCTGTTACCACATACAATTTTGGGACAGAGCCACCTAGTAGCAGACTAGTTAACTGCACACGCTCCTCAGATTACCAACAGCCACTGCATACCTGCCTACAAGCTAGATTTTCTAAAAAGATTGTCAAGCAATGGCAGGCTCCACATCCTTTCAGTACAGGTTGCCAAGGGGTAGAGCATGACCCCTCTTGTTATTAGAGGACCATTTCCAACAGTTTCTCTCCAGGGTGGACAGGAGATGCAAAAATGGAGATGTAGTCATTTTCTTGCTTTGCAATGTCCTCAGGGGGCTTACGGGAGTTACTGCCACTCATATAATTCTCTGCCCCAAGGCGAGATTATCAACAGTGTCCTGGATGCAAGGCTACCATGGCTTCCAGCAAATACGTTGTTCATCTATTGACTCTAACTTGTCTGGTGCATGTCTGTTCTCAGCTTGAGGTTGTGCTTATTATCGCTTCTCTATCCATCTCTATTCTGCACTCCCCCCCCCCCTTCTTCCTCCTGGATGTCCAGACTTGGCAGCCTGTTGAGACTATTGTGTCTGAACTTTAAATACAGTATCAGATATGCATCGTATCAGAGTTTCTTTTCACAGCTAAAATAACTACTCCACAGTAGTCAGAAGAGATGGAGGTTTGACTCATAAGCCAGCACATTTCACATTTATTAGGGGCTCTAGAGGCCCGCTGGCCTCCCTTTCCTATCTGCTGAGCTGCAGGCATAGACAGATGCTACACAAGATCAGTATTCTGGCTTATCAGTCAGTCTTCAGTGATCTGTGCCCAGGCAGGGGAGTCAGGGGCTAGGGAGAGATTAACTGAATCATTCCATCACACGTTCCCATATGACATATGTCTGTGCGGATACACATTCACATTTCAACGTGGCACACTGCGAGAATAGATGAATACCCAGGACAGATCGTTTGCCAGATGAAGCCATTTGGATAATACATTGATATGCAGCGATGACACTCTTGGCTATTACTGTAATTGCGCAAAATATATTAGATAGCAGGAACTGGAAATGTTGTATTCTAGAGATTTTGTGCATTGGGAAAAAGATATTTTTAAAGAGACACTGTTAAAAAAATAGAAAAAAATATATCAATGATGGTATTCATATTGTACAGAGACCACTCTACCATATCTACATGTCCATTCCAATTAAAATATTTACTTGTATATGTATCATGTAAATTTGCATGTCAAAATGATTAGCAGATCTAGAGATATACGCAACTGAAGTTGCATAAAAGTTTTATATTATATTGACCCTGCCTCATTTTGCCTTTTAAGGTTCCCTATTGGTCAGAGATGCCATCTATAACATTGAAGGAGCCTCGCTTTGATTTATTAAGAATGTACTCTGTTCTCCAGGGCAGTGGTTCTTAACCTCAGTCCTCAAGTATCCCCAACGGGCCATGTTTTGGGAACTTCCCTTAGATAAAATAGCCCTTATCAATACTATGTCATTGATATTGATTTAAAGCAGCTGTGCAAAGTAAAGGAAAACCTGAAAACATGGTCCGTTGGGGGTGCTTGAGGACTGAGTTTGAGAACCACTGCCCCAGGGGACAAAATACAGTACTTTTGCTCTGTCTTCCTAGGCGCTGTCTAAGGCTAGCTTTGAGGTTGTGTAGATCACCCCTCCTCTCTTTATAGCCGTCCTAAAACACAAATAGCAAAGAGAGGGCTGCTTTGACAGCCAGCACTTTTCTCCAAGCACTTGCCTACTTGCCTAGAACATTTTAACTCAGGACCACTGATAAGGCAGTACAGCCAGCCCTCCTTGACTGGGCCCGAGCTCCATCAGTTCAAAAGGGGGGCCGGGGCACCTGCTGAGCAGGAGGATCGGCTGTGTTGTATTGCAGACACCAATCCTCTACTGCCTCCCCCTGCAGTGCTACCAGCTTCTCTTCTTCTTTTCCCCTCTGGCTGCACTGCAGGGGGATTGGTTCTGGCATATGCGCCCCTCTTCCATCTGCTGTTAAGGCCCCCCCTTGCCCCTTTCCCCTGCAGTGCTTCCGGCTTCCCTCCTCTCCTCTCCTCTCCTCTCCCGCCAGCAGCTGCTGCAGGCACACAGGGACATTTCAGGATGGAGAGCAGGGTAAGGGGCTGGTAAATATGTAATTTACTGGCCCCCTTAAAGTGGGGTTCCACCCAAAAAAACAAAAATACATAAACAATCCTAAAAAACCAAACAAAAAAAATTTGGATATATTTTTTTGTAACTTACCTCTAAATGCCTGTTGCTAGGTGGTCCCTCGTAGTCTGCCCCTTCCTTTGCCTGGGCTGGTGACATCACTTCCCCCTCGGCACAGGAAGGGCTCCGCTCTGCTCCCTCCCTCCTGTCAATCATCTGGGACCCATTACAGGTCCCAGGTGACTGAGCGGCCAATCACGGCGAGCGGCGCCGCTTGCGCATGCGCAGTGGGTGCCAGTCTGTGAAGCCACAGCCCGGTGCCCACAGTTGCAATGCCGGCGCCGCTGAACGGAGGGGGAGACGAGCGGGGCTTCGATCCCCCGCTTCGCTGGACTCCAGGACAGGTAAGTGTCCAATTAAAAGTCAGCAGCTGCAGTATTTGTAGCTGCTGACTTTTAATTTTTTTTTTTTTAATGGCCCCCCTGGGTGGAACTCCTCTTTAATGAACACAGTGAACGATTGGAACCAATCACTCGTGTGTCCATTCATCACTGAAGCATAATAAACTGTGTTTACTATTCCTTAGTTTGTGAATGAGCAGCAAGCCTCGGAGCGCTTCCTATTCATTCATCTGTGTAGCTGAAGCTACAGAGAAAGGCACTGATAAATGTCCTCAGTCACTTTCAGCCGGGGGCCCTTTCAGGTAGGCTGTATGGGGCCCCATGATTTCTAACAGCAGCCCTATTTTAAAGCTGAGTTCCAGCCTTTAAAAAAAAAATAAAAGTCAGCAGTTACAAATACTGTAGCTGCTAACTTTTAATATAAGGACACTTACCTGTCCAGGATCCCGCGATGTCGGCACCCCAAGCTGATTCGTTCATCGGCTTCGGTTGCAAGCTCCGGCTCTGCAAGTAAGGGAGAAAAAAAGCCACTGACGAAAATTTTGGAGAAAATGTTTTTGTTGACTAAATTAACACTGGTCACAGGAGTGCAGAACTTTGGCCATACTTCTCCTTTAAAGTTAAGTTCTCCTTGGATTTCTGGCAGATCAACGAGTATTTTTCTTTTTTTTTTTTTTTTCCTCATAAAATCTTTTCTTTAAGAAGATTAAGTTGTACAGGTGAAAAAGCGGTACAAAGTGGTATTTCTCACAGAAAGGAAATAATCACATTAAGTCGTAAATTAAACAATAAAACATATCGCTGTGAAGATTGGAACTCTCCATATGTGCACGTAGATAAACAATTGAAAAATTCAGGTTAAGTGAACCTCTGTATAATATCTCCTAATGAGCCTTTATAAAATCTAGAAGCCTCCACTTAACCCAAGACAATCTCAACAAAGTATGAGGTGAATGAAGTAAAAGCAAACCATCATGCGAGAATCTTTCAAGGGTTTACTCAGTAGTCAGTACTGCCATGTGGACCAAGGGAACACCTCTCCCTACCCAAGCACCCCTACTGGGAACAAACTGTGCGAGGAGGGGAGGTGGTGATTGCCAATTGTCAGTGATGTCAGTGTTGGACCCACAGGCCACCCTGAGAACTCTCGCGAATATTGATCTGTAATTTTCATTTCCATAGCTGTAAAGAGATATGAATATTAAGTAGTGGGGGAGATTTCTAATGCTAAATGGTAAAGGGGCGCAAGCCTCTTATACCTTGTGTAGGGGGAGTTTTAATATGAGTGGAGAGAGGTGTGATAAGCGCCAAGTGGGTGTAGAAACAGGGATGATTAGATCGGAATGAACATGAGTATGACTATGGTGGATCTGGCGGACACTCGAACTATATCTCAAGTTAGCCCTTCTATGGGTTGGGACGGTTAGATCCAAGTGTGAATCTGGGATGTGGATCCAGAAGAAGTTGCTGATATTCTGAGGAATCTCGAAAGTGTATCCAGCATGCCCATGTTTTGCAAAATTTTGTGGGGTTGTCTTTAGCTTGGTGTATTAAATCTTCCATCTCCGCTATCTTATCAACTCGTTTTAACCAGTCAGAAATTTTGGGTGGGGACATTTTTCTCCAAAACAATGGGATACATTGTTTAGCTGCGTTAATGAGGTGAAGCGTAAGGGATTTCCTGTATGTGGATTGTGGTAGCACTGTGTGATATAATAAAAACTGAGCAGCAGACAGGTCTAATGTGTATTTGGTTATGTGGGTTATCAAGCTGCGTACCTGTTCCCAGAATGCTTTGATATGGGTGCATTCCCACCAGATATGTAAAAGAGAACCTACGTCAGAGTTGCATCTCCAGCACAATGGTGATACGTGTGAGTGAAAGATGTGAATTCGTTCCGGAGTACGGTACCATCTCGAGTACAGTTTGTAATTGTTTTCTTGTGTGGAGATATTGATGGAACCTTTGTGGGTATGCTCATAGACATTTTCCCATTCTTCTGGGGAAAGGTCTATGAGAAGCTCTCTTTCCCATTTCTGGTATTTTTCTTTCTTTTCAGGTGTTACACTGATTTATCACTTAGCATGTATGCACTTAACATTAAAAAAAATATCTCATGCTGGGTATGCTTTAAAGTTGCCAACCCCTCCTTTTGCATTTACCATAAATTAAACTGAAAATACAAGATGTTTTTTGCCACAGCTGGTGTGTAAGCCTTGGAACTCATACACTCTGCAAAAGAGTCACTTAACATCTAACAAAATCTTAAATATCAGTTTGGGGTGGACTGATGTTTTATAATCCAAAAAAAAAGATAAGGTTAAAATAAGCAATTTATTTACAGTAAATAAAAAGTACAAGCTCTATGGAAGAATTTTCATTTTTTTAATCTTCTAAAATGAAAAGGTGGACTTTGTCGTGTAACCGTTAACCCTATGAACCTATCACCTGACACAACCATAAGGTCAACACTTTCTCCAGGCTGTGAGTCAGAGCCAGCCCTGTCTCATTTGGATTCTCCTGCAAAGAGGTTTAACGGGTGATTGGTCTGAATTTATAAGCAGCTTTACAAGTGCAAAGTTTATATAATCTTTGACTAGCTGTCAGGCAAGAAAACACCTGCTTTACCCATTCCTCCCAGGCTGCAGTTTCCATTAAAGAACTTGATAGTAGAGTCGAGTGAGCCGTTCAGTATTAACTATGCTGCTATCCAGAGTAGACAACCTAAGCCTGCTTTACTAAAAATGTACCCACTAATGAGGGAATACAGTGTTCACACTCCCCTATTGTAAGATAATGCTTTATTCAAGCCATTCTCAAGCAGGGTTCCTCCAGAGGTTGCTAGGGGTTCCTTAAGCTGTGGCTGATTGACCTCCCATCTGATAGGGCTTGGAGAGTTCTCTGTCCAAAGCCAACATGACACCAATAATCTTTTTAGCTGTCTATAAGAGCGGCATTCTGATCACCACTGTTATGCCCCGTACACACGATCAGATTTTCCGACAACAAATGTTAGATGTGAGCTTGTTGGCGGAAAGTCTGACCGTGTGTATGCTCCATCGAACATTTGTTGTTGGACTTTCCGCCAACAAATGTTGGCTAGCAGGTTCTCAAATTTTCCTCCAACAAATGTTTGTTGTCGGACTTTCCGATCTTGTGTACACAAGTCCGTCGGACAAAAGTCAAAGCAAACTCAGAATCAAGTACGAGCCGGAAGCGCTCGGTCTTGTAAAACTAGCGAATGGAGATATCACGTACGTCACTACGTTCGTAATTGTTGGCCAACATTTGTGTGACCGTGTGTATGCAAGACAAGTTGGAGCCAACATCCTTCGAACAAAAATCCACGGTTTTGTTGTCGGAAAGTCCGATCGTGTGTACGGGGCATAAGAGTTGTAGTCTTCCCACTGACTACCAATACAAGGGGCATTCTTCCCACTGACCTGAGACCTCCAATTAATTATTTAAACAGGGGTTCCCTGAGCCATGAAAATTATTTGAAGGGTTCTTCTTGGGTAAAAGAGCTGAGAAAGCCTGTCTTACTGAACATACCTGTATAAGGGCAAACACGTCCTTGGTTAGTGGATGATCAATTTCCACCAATGGTTTGTGGTAAAGGTTTCCATAATGACATATCTGACCTTATTTGTAAGTTTTTAAAAAAAAAACCCCAAATAGGAATTACTATTCTATGGATAATCTGAATGATATAGTGTTTATCTGCATAGTTGAGACTTGTGGGCTGTTTACCAATCCACCTATGAGGACAGGGGCCCTCTTCCTAGTCATGCTTTGGAGCACTACATGTGTTGTGTCTTGATGACATAGCTGTTCTTATTTATATAGACATTGTTAAGTCCGTATTTGGATCCAAATAAGCCCAATAAAGCCTTGTGCTGTCTCATCAATTTAAAGTAGAACTGTAGGCAACTTTTTTTTTTCATTTTAGATGAACCTTAGACCCTTGTAAGGTTTATTTTTGCCATCTTTGTCCTATTTGGGATATTTACCTTCACTTCCTGTCCCATAGCCAAACCATATGTGGGAGCAACATCCAGTTCCTCTCAAGCACCTTGCCAAACAACCTCCCGCAATGTTCCCACAGATCAATGTGCAATTGGATTCCATTTGAAAATGTTATTATAAACGAAAAAAGAGAAGCCCCCCTACTGTGTAAACCAGTAGCGTATGCAGTTTTAATAAGGTATATGCACTTACAATGGATGGATAGTAAACAGGCACTTCACATCACATGTGCAGTTCGTTTGTCAGAAATCGAAATGGCCATGGCTGGTTCACGCATGTGCAGTGGCGTGTGTTTTGGCTCTTCCCAATCCATTTTGGCATAGGTGGCATCATCAGGAGCACCTGCCTAATGCGTTTTGTCATAGGTGACATCGTCAGGGGAAAATGAGAAGTGAAAGGAAATCCCTGCTAATTAAGGGAATCTTTTGGGGACCCCCAGGTCTCCAGAACTAGTGTTCCCATTGGAAGATTTCCCCCTTATTACTTTTCTGGGGACAACACAAATTTTGGGATTTTCTTTTACTTTCAATGATAATGGTAAGTAGGACAAATAGAGAGCATGAATCTCCTTAACAGGGGGACAGACAGCAATAATAATATACACAAAATTACATGCAATGTATGCAGAGAAAAAGTATGACCGATATGGTCTACAATTCCAAGGATAAAGTCTCAATCATTAAGGCAATGGATAACGTATATGTATAACCAATTGTATATACTCTCCGGCCACTTTATTAGGTACACCTTGCTAGTACTGGGTTGGACCCCTTTTTTCAGAACTGCCTTAATTCTTTGTGGCATAAATTCAACAAGGGGTTGGAAACATTCCTCAGAGACTTTTTCAGACCATTCTCTGTAAACCCTAGAGATGGTTGTGTGTGAAAAGCCCAGTAGATCAGCAGTTTTTGAAATACTCAGACCAGCCCGTCTGGCACCAACAACCATGTTCAAAGTCACTTAAAGTGGTTGTAAAGGCAGAAGGATTTTTATCTTAATGCATTCTTTGCATTAACCAGTTTAAGACCGAGCCTCTTTTTTAGATGTGTTGTTTACAAGTTAAAAACATTTTTTTTTGCTAGAAAATTACTTAGAACCCCTAAACATTATACATTTTTTTCTAACACCCTAGAGAATAAAATGGCGGTCGTTGCAATACTTTCTGTCACACTGTATTTGCGCAGTGGTCTTGCAAGCGCACTTTTTTTAAGAAAAATGCACTTTTTTGAATTAAAAAATAAGACAACAGTAAAGGTAGCCCAATTTTTTTTATATTGTGAAAGATAATGTTATGCTGAGTAAATTGATACCCAACATGTCACGCTTCAAAATTGCGCCCACTCATGGAATGGCGACAAACTTTTACCCTTAAAAATCTCCATAGGCAACATTTAAAAAATTCTACAGGTTACATGTTTTGTGTTACAAAGGAGGTATAGGGCTAGAATTATTGCTCTAGCTCTACCGATCGCGGCGATACCTCACTTGTGTGGTTTGAACACTGTTTTCATATGCCGGTGCTTCTCACGTATGCGTTCGCTTCTGCACGCGAGCTTGGCGGGACAGGGCACGTTTAAAAAATTTTTTTTCTTTGTTTATTTTACCTTTTATTTTTTATTTTTACACTGTTTTAAAAAAAAAAGTGTCACTTTTATTCCTATTACAAGGAATGTAAATATCCCTTGTAATAGAAAAAAAGAATGACAGGACCTCTTAAATATGAGATCTGGGGTCAAAAAGACCTCAGATCTCATATTTACACTAAAGTGGAATAAAAAAATAAAATATTGTCATTTAAAAAAAATGAAAAAAAAAATGGCCCTTTTAGAGCTATGGGTGGAAGTGACATTTTGACGTTGCTTCTGCCCTGCGGTGTCATGGAGATGGGTGGGAGCCATCTTCCCCTCACTCGTCCCCATGCACAGCCACAGGAAGAATCCGATCACCTCCGCCGCTCCAATAAGCGGCAGAGGTCACCGGATCGTTGCGGGAGGGGGGAAACAAATAAAAGGGAAAAAGAAAGGGGGGGGTAGAAGAAAGGGATATGGAGGGAAAGCAGAGGGGCCAGCAGAGAGGCAGAGGGTGGGGAAGCGGGCTGGGGGGCACAAACACTTGTGTTCTCCTACCCCATGTACTAAAGCAACTGGTTGGCCCCATCAAGTCACAGGGGTGTGCATCATGGAGTCCCCTGATAACCCAAGCAGTGACAAGCTGTGCAGGCTCAGAACTAATACTGGTACCAGGCACCTAGGGACGCAGGTCACACTATGCAGGGGTTGTTTTAAAATGGAATCATACCAATAGTGGGCGGCACAATGGTGTAGTGGATAGCACTCTTACCTAGCAGTAAGAAGGGTCACTGGTTCGAATCCCAACGATGACACTACCTGCCTGGAGTTTGCATGTTCTCCCTGTGCCTGCGTGGGTCTCCTCCGCTTTCCTCGCACACTCCAAAGACATGCTGGTAGGTTAATTGGATCCTGTCTAAAATTGTCCCTAGTATGTATGAATGTGAGTTAGGGACCTTAGATTGTAAGCTCCTTGAGGGTAGGGACTGATGTGAATGTACAATGTATATGTAAAGCGCTTCGTTAGTTGACCGTGCTATATAAGTACCTGAAATAAATAAATAAAATAAAAAATAAATAAATACTGGTACATTTCTTATCGACCCCTTTCTCATCTGTGCTTTGCAGTGTGGATTCCCATGTGCTGTGGTATGATGGCATCACTGACATTATTTGGTCTTTATTAGGTCCTCATTTGAAGTTAGTAAAGCACAAAAAAAGGTTACAAAGTGGAAGGTTTACTAAAACTGGAGCACACAGAATCTGGTGCAACTGTGCATAGTAACAAATCACCTTCTAACTTCAGATTGTTCAATTAAAATGATACTAAAGTCTTGTTTGTTATTTTTATATTAAAAAAAAACAAACATGTTATACTTACCTGCTCTGTGCAGTGGTTTTGCACAGAGCAGCCCAGAACCTCCTCTTCTTGGGTCCCTTGTCGGCACTCTGTGCCCCTGCCACCTGTCTAGTGCCCCCACAGCAAGAAGCTTGCTATGGGGGCACGCAAGCCTTGTCACAGCTCCCTGTGTCCATTCAGACATGGAGCTGCGGTTCGGCCCGCCCTCTTTCTCTCTCCTCATTGGCTCACTAACTTTGATTGACAGCAGTGGAGCCCATGGCACCGCTGCTGTGTCTCAGTCAATTAAGAGGGAGAGTCCCTGATGGCCGGGGCACTCGTTGACATCTCTGGATCGAAAGGTGGCTCAGGTAATTATTAGGGGGGCTAAGGGGGGCTGCTGCACACAGAATGTTTTTGTCAGAAACCAAGAAATCAGACCGAGACAGAAGTACAGTTAAATCACACTTGTTTAATAATAAAAGTAAAAAGAACAAACGTAATCAAAACATAGCCAAAGTTCAGTAACCGTAATGGATAGTCAGCCAAGCCAGAAGTCAGGGATCAATGTAGTGGAACAGCAAGCAGGATCTGGAGCCAGAAGGGATGTCAGCAAAGCAAGTCTTTAAACAGGAACGCATAGTCTCTGTGATGTTGACCAAGGCAAAGGCAGAGATCCAGTGGTCTGAACGGCTTAAGTAGGCAGGACTAACGAGCAGGATATCATCAACAGCTGAGTAACTGTGGAGAGAAAGGAGCTGGCAATTAGCCAACAGCTGAGCGGCCAGCTCTGAGAAGGAAGGGCTGAGCCCAGCCCTGACAGTTTTTTTTTTATCTTAATGCATAGAAAGCATTAAGATAAAAAAAACCTTCTGACTTTACAACCACTTTAAGCTTTGACAATAAAACCTAGAATCTGATTGGTTTCTATGCACACCTGCAGCAGATTCTGTGTGCACCAGTTTTAGTAAATCTCCCCCACAATCCTAATAAGGCCATGTGCTGTGCCATTAATATATCGTAGTCATGGGTAAAACGCAGGTTGATTTTACGTAAGACTATCTAGAATTCTGGTACTATGTTTAATAGTGATATAGGAAGGTTAAATAGGTTTAAAATATAGGTTTAATAGGAAATATATACAGTATGTTAACATTAAATAAATACATTGAAACAATCAGTCAATGATAAGCAAAATAAAAGGGTATTATAAGGCATCAATGGCAGCTGTGAAAAAGATCATGTTTCTCACCTACGTTTTTAGTGATGTTTGGTCATTTAGCACCTCTACACTCTTCGGAACTTAGCCTATTCACAAAAGAAAAGGGTTAACCCATCCTGCCCTTTTTTTTGGTTTGAACATCTGCAATTTAGAAAAGGGTTACATTATAGGATTAGTCCCTGGCTCTAAGTGTCTGCGGATATGCCACATACACATGTAGTGCAGTCAGCAATACACCTTGTCCTCATTAGAGAGGTGCAGGTCACAGCCTGTGCGGCATGTCTGCTGGAGCAATCATAGAATGGTAAAAATATCATACAACCCCCTTCATTCCTAACCCTGAGCTCCTATTCACCCTTCTACCAGTGCATCTAACTGGCCTCTAAATCACATATTTTCCATATAGCTGTAGTTCTGTTATTGTGCATTGGTCTTCAAACAATATTCCTTAAAGAGTCAGTCCACCCAAAACTGATATTGAGCATGTCCAGACATTTATTACCTCTAACAGAGGTCACAGTACCTTATTTGTAAAAAAATAAATAAATAAAATTGAAAACCATTTATCATTTTCTCTCCACTTTACAATTATGTGCCACTTGGTGTTGATCTATTAAATAAAATCCCAATAAAATACATTTACGTTTTCAGTTGTAACATGACAAAATGTGGACATTTTCAAGGGGTGTGAATACTTTTTCAAGGCACTGTATATTACAAGATTTACAGTATCTCACAAAAGTGAGTACACCCCTCACGTTTTTGTAAATATTTTATTCTGTCTTTTCATGTGACAACACTGAAGAAATGACACTTTGCTACAATGTAAAGTAGTGAGTGTACAGCTTGTATAACAGTGTAAATTTGCTGTCCTCTCAAAATAACTCAACACACAGCCATTAATGTCTAAACCACTGGCAACAGAAGTGAGTACACCCCCTAAGTGAAAATGCCCAAATTGGGCCCAATTAGCCATTTTCCCTCCCCAGTGTCATGTGACTTGTTAGTGTTACAAGGTCTCACGTGTGAATGGGGAGTAGGTGTGTTAAATTTGGTGTTATCGCTTTCACTCTCTCATACTGGTCACTGGAAGTTCAACATGGCACCTCATGGCAAAGAACTCTCTGAGGATCTAAAAAAAAGAATTGTTGCTCTACATAAAGATGGCCTAGGCTATAAGAAGATTGCCAAGACCCTGAAACTGAGCTGCAGCACGGTGGCCAAGACCATACAGCGGTTTAACAGGACAGGTTCCACTCAGAACAGGCCTCGCCATGGTCGACCAAAGAAGTTGAGTGCACATGCTCAGCGACATATCCAGAGGTTGTCTTTGGGAAATAGACGTATGAGTGCTGCCAGCATTGCTGCAGAGGTTGAAGGGGTGGGGGGTCAGCCTGTCAGTACTCAGACCATATGTCGCACACTGCATCAAATAGGTCTGCATGGCTGTCATCTCAGAAGTAAGCCTCTTCTAAAGATGATGCACAAGAAAGCCTGTAAACAGTTTGCTGAAGACAAGCAGACTAAGGACATGGATTACTGGAACCATGTCTTGTGGTCTAATGAGACCAAGATAAACTCATTTGGTTGTCCTAAACAAGAGCTACCATATCAATTTAGTTTTTGGCTGGGCTGTAGTTAGCTCAGACTGACTGTATAGTTTTTCACCTTGTTTTTCCCTAAGCTTAAGTTGGCTTGTGATTTCTCACTATCACCAGTAGATGCCACTGGTATCACTGGTCATAGTAAGAGATTTTTGAAATAAAACTAAGTCATGAATATATTTTCTTCAGCCAATCCAGTAGGAGGTTTATGCCACTGGTGCATGCCAAGGGAGGATCTAAATAGTTGGGGTAGGCCATGTGCTCTCTCTCTTCCCCTGGGCTGAAGCCTAGGGAGGTGTTGATGGATGGAGCTCTGCTGTTAGGCCCAATAGCTTGTTTTGGGGCCTGACGTGTGCTGCCTGGTCAGGAGGAAGCTGTGTCAAGGAGGAGACCCAAGGGAGGCTCTTTGCTGTAGAGAACCAGGAAGAAGGCTGGTCTCTCAGAAGGGCCTGGTAACTCAATTGGAGGAGCCAATGAAATTTGGAGACGTACAAGTTTGCTGGGTCGGCTTAAAGGTTCTGACACTGTGAATCTGGACATTGTTTTGGAACTGGAGAGTGTGTAAGTAATCTGCTATAGTATCTGGGACCCCTAACCCTCACCTCCTTAACCATTTTGCAATAAAACTTTGAAAAGCCAAAGTGTCTGGCACCCGATATCTTTTTTCGGTCTCCCATTTCAGCCAAGGACACAGCCCTAAGGTTAAATGCTAGCCCGCCCCTGCCCCTTGATGTGTCTTCCTGCCTTTTGGGGTGTCATAAGGGTGCTACAGGTTTTTGGAAGCCAGTGAAAGGATCGGCAGAGAAGTAGGGTGGACACTAAGTTTGTCAAGGTTGAGGCTAAATATTATAATGTTGCTGTACAGTATAACCACTTAGCGCCGACTGTACGCACATATGCGGCCTTGGTTTTTTAGAGCGGACGGTCGGCCCTTTAGGGATAACAACCAATTGGGCTAAAAGCCGCTCGGCTGTTGTCCCGAAGGAGCGAGGTGGGGGCGCCTCCCCTTCCGCCACCTTCCGCCGCTCTTCCCGGGCCTCCCTTTACCAGAAGACCCGATGCATGTTCCGGCACTTCCGCCAACTAAAGTAAGACTGGAAGGAAGCTGGAAACGGCTTTGTTCCAGTCTTTTCTGTAAACACGGAAGCGACGTCACAACGTCACTTCCGGTTTACTTGGCTACCAATAGCGCCATTTAAAAAAAAAATTACAGTATTCAGAATTGCCGATCTGAATACTTTGAAGTGCAAAGGAGGGATTTGGGGTCTTTTAGAGTACCTGTCACCACCTATTACTGTCACAAGGGATGTTTACATTCCTTGTGACAGCAATAAAAGTGATCATATTTAAAAAAATTTAAAAGTGACAATGTAGAAAAATAAAAATAAATAATAGTAAAACATTTTTTTTTTAAAGCGCCTGCGAGCTGGCGCAACAAAGAAGACGCACATGTAAGTCGCGCCGGCATATGTAAACGGTGTTCAAATCACACATGTATCGCCACAATCGTCAGAGCGAGAGCAATAATTCTAGCCCTAGACCCCTCTGTAACTCTAACCTCGTAACCGTTAACTTTTTTTAAAGAGCCGCCTATGGATATTTTTAGGTACCGTAGTTTGTCACCATTCCACGAGTGTGCGCAATTTTAAAGCATGTCATGTTAGGTATCTATTTACTCAGCGTAACATTATCTTTCACATTATACAGAATTGGGCTAACTTTACTGTTTAGTTCTTTTTAAATTAATGAAAATGTATTTTTTCCCAAAAAATTGCGTTTGAAAGACCGCTGCACAAATACAGTGTGACTTAAACTATTGCAACAATCGCCATTTTATTCTCTAGGGTCTCTGCTAAAAAATTATATATATAATGTTTGGGGGTTCTAAGTAATTTTCTAGCAAAAAATACGGATTTTAACTTGTAAGCAACAAATGTCAGAAATAGGCTTAGGCATGAAAGGGATTTTATAGTTATCAATGTATTCAATCAGACTTGTAAAGCTAATGAAACTTCAACTTTCAAGCTTCTTTGAGTAAATCATTGAGCGGTTCCATCATTTCCGCACGTTCAAGCCAACCACCATCTTGTCGTGTACGGGTCAGCTTTAGATTTGGCCTAAATGACTATTATTCCTTTCCAGGGTTATAAACGACTTCAGATGCTTGTTCCTCCTATCTCTTGACAGGCAATAAGTGCAGATTGTTAGCCAGATTGTAAAAGCAAGGCCCAGCAATAGTACATCTTCAGGGCTTTAGATGGGGCGGGCTGACAGGTCGATATGTTCATTACGTCTCTCTGCTGCCCGAGCTGATTTGGCTTGTGGTTTTCTGCCTAAAGCCTCCTCCACTTATGAGCTGCAGCACGCCTCATAGAACAAAGTGCTGCCAATGAGAGAATTTATGTGAGCTTGTCAGATGCTTTCAATCTATCAGTAGTAAAGATGATCGCTCTTCCCTTCCCTTCCCTTCCACTCCCATTCATTTACCTGGATCCCTCTAGTGCCTTGTCTCTTCTTGAAATCCCGGCTCAGACATTTGAAATCAGGAAGGTGTTCTGCTCTCTTTTCATGTGCCGTCTTGGCAGCTTGGAGCTTTATTATAATGATAATTGATGTATCCTACAGGCTAAGACAAAATGGAGCTACCAGGATTTCCAGCTAACAATCTTTTTAAACCTAAAGAACAAAATCAGCAGTTATTTCGCCTCTTCTTATTTCACAATAGTTTCTAATCATCTTTGTCTAAACCAGCCATTCTCAGCCAGGGTTCCTCCAGAGGTTGCTAGGGGTTCCTTGAGCTGTGGCTGATGAACCACCTATTTGATGATGCCTACAGAGTTCAAGGTTCAGCACCACTTAGCAAAGCCAGCAGCATGACACCAAATAACACCAAATATAAGGAGCATTGTTCCTATTGAGCCCTGATGATTTGGTTTTAGTAAGGGTTCCTCGAGACATGAAAATTATTTTTGGGGTTCCACAGGGGTTAAAAGGTTGAGAAAGCCTGGTCTAAACCATCCTTTCTCCATTCTTTTCATACCCTATATCACTCCATAATTGTAACGTTACTCTTCTCCAGTCGTTTCTGGTCTTCAGTACACTTCAATATTTCAGTTCTTCCACTGACTTTCAGCTAGCCTCCATTTTTTTTTTCTATAATCATCAAGATTTAGACCTTCGCCTTTCCATTTTTCCCTTACTTCCTGAAGTTCTACATTTATCACTAAATCCCCATGACCCTGTCCCAGCTGTTTCTTCTCCAGGGGTCTAACCACGGTCAGATCTTCTCTTCGCCTTATTTATTTTATTAGCCTGACATGGTATAATGGGTAATCTGAAACATAACCCAATTTCCTGATAGCGTGTAATCATCTGTCTACATATGTAGCCTCTCTTTCCCACTTAATCCCTGACATAAAATAATCACCATATCTGGAATTAATCTAATTTTCTGATCCTCTGTAATATCACACTGTTCCGCTCTGTACACTGGGCTGTATGTGATATACTATGCTGTGTACACTGTGCTGTATGTGATATCTCCACTCTGTACACTGTGCTCTGTTTATTTACTCCACACTGCTCCACTCTGTATACTGTGCTGTATGTGATATCTCCGCTCTGTACACTGTGCTCTGTTTATTTACTCCACACTGCTCCACTCTGTATACTGTGCTGTATGGGATATCTCCGCTCTGTGTACACTGTGCTCTGTGTTATATACTCCACTCTGCTCTACTCTATACTCTATACTCTCTACACTGTGCTGTATGTGATATACTATGCTGTGTACACTGTGCTGTATGTGATATCTCTGCTCTGTATACTGTACTGTATGTGATGTGCATACCTCCCAACTTTTTGAGATGGGAATGAGGGACACCTATCAGCAAAAGTATGCAGCCTCACCAGTGCCCATCAATTGCAGCCTCACCAGCGCCCATCAAATGTAGCTTCACCAGCTCCCATCAATGCAGCCTACCAGTGCCCATCAATGCAGACTACCAGTGCCCATCAATTAATGTTTGCTTGCTTCCATTTATTCTGGAGTCGGGACACAGACACAGTCCCCTGCCCCCCGCTGCGCCTCTGACACTATGTGCGAACACAGTGGTCGCTGCCTGTTGATGCTAAGACTTAGTTGCTTTCTGCAGAGAGAAGAGAGTAGGAACACCAATGGCCAGGTGCCCTAGTAAGCAGGGCGCCTTGCGTGGCTGCCTAGTTTGCCTAGTGGTAGCACCGGCCCTGTTGATATACTCTACACTGCTCCACTCTGTACACAGTGTTGTATGTTACATAAGCCACACTGCTGTGCTCTGTACACTGTATTGTATGTTATATACTCTACACTGCTCTACTCTGTACAAAAATCTTGTATATACTCCCTTATCAACCCCTCCAAGAGCTTGCATACTATTGATGTTAGGCTAACTGGTCTGTAATTCCCAGGGATGTATTTTGGGCCCTTTTTAAATATTGGTGCTACATTGGATTTTCTCCATTCACCTGGTACCATTCCAGTCAGTAGTCTGTCAGTAAAAATTAGGAACAATGGTCTGGCAATTACATGACTGAGTTCCCTAAGTACCCTCAGATGCAAGCCATCTGGTTCCGGTGATTTATTAATGTTAGGTTTCCCAAATCTAATTTTAATTCTGTCCTCTGTTAACCATGGAGGTGCTTCCTGTGATGTGTCATAAGGATAAACACTGCCGTTTTGGTTACTGAAGCCCCCCGATTCCCTCGTAAAGACTGAGGAGAAGAATAAATTCAATACCTTCGCCATCTCCCCATCTTTTGTAACCAGATGTCCTTCCTCATTCTTTATGGGGCCAACATGGTCTGTCCTCCCTTTTTACTGTTTACATACTTAAAGAACTTCTTGGGTTTTTTTGCTCTCCTCCGCTATGTGTCTTTCGTGTTCTATCTTAGCCGCCCTAATTGCACCCTTACATTTCTTGTTGCATTCTTTATAAAGTCTGAATGCTGATGATGATCCCTCAACCTTGTATTTTTTGAAGGCCTTCTCCTTTGCTTTTATATGCATTTTTACATTGGAGTTAAGCCACCCAGGACTTTTGTTCGCTCTTTTAAATTTATTACCCAATGGGATGAATTGGCTAATGCCCTTATTTAATATGCTTTTAAAGCAAACCCATCTCTCCTTCATGTTCTATGTTCCTAAGATTTTAGCCCAATTCATGCCTTCTAGCAAGGTTCGTAGTTTAGGGAAGTTGGCTCTTTTGAAATTCAGTGTCTTTGTATTCCCTTTATGTTTCCTATTTGTGTGATTTATCCTGAAGCCAAATGACCTTTGATAGCTGTTTCCTAAATTGCCCAGTATTTCCGCATCCGTGATCAGGTCTGTATTGTTGGTAATCAGTAGATTCAGTAACGCTTTTTTTCTAGTTGGTGCGTCTACCATCTGAACCATGAAATTGTCCTGCAAGACATTTAGGAACTGGCGAGCCTTATGCCCCGCACACAGTCGGATTTTCAGACGGAAAATGTGTGATAGGACCTTGTTGTCGGAAATTCCAACCGTGTGTAGGCTCCATCACACATTTTCCATCAGATTTTCCGGCCCACAAAGTTTGAGAGCAGGCTATAAAATTTTCCGACAACAAAATCCGTTGTCAGAATTTCCGATCGTGTGTATACAAATCCGACGCACAAAGTGCCATGCATGCTCAGAATAAATAAAGAGATGAAAGCTATTGGCTACTGCCCCGTTTATAGTTCCAACGTACGTGTTTTACGTCACCGCGTTCAGAATGATCGGATTTTCCAACAACTTTGTGTGACTGTGTGTATGCAAGACAAGTTAGAGCCAACATTCATCGGAAAAATCCTAGGATTTTGTTGTCGGAATGTCCGATCAATGTCCGACCGTGTGTACGGGGCATTAGACGAATGCATGGTTCCCTCCGCCCAGTCTATGTCTGGATAATTAAAATCCCCCATTATGATAACACTTCCCATCCTTGCTGCTAATCCAACTTGTGATAGGAGATCCATCTCCCCCTCCTCCCTCAGGATAGGGGGCCTATAGCATACTCCCAGTAATATTTTCCCCTTAGCTTCATCCCTTTGGAGCTCTACCCATAAGGATTCCACCTCCTCCCTAGCTGCCTTAGTGATGTCATCTCTCACATTCACTTGTACATTATTCTTGATATATAGGCATACCCCTCCCCCTATTTTACCCTCTCTATCCCTGCGATAAAGGGTATACTTTTGAATGGTTGCCAGCCAATCATGAGAGCTGTTGAACCACGTCTCTGAAATTTCCACAAAATCCAAATCCTCCTCGTACAACAGTATCTCTAGTTCACCCATTTTGTCTGCCAGGCTCCTGGCATTGGTGAACATGCCACGTAGTTTAGACTGGTCGCATACTATCCTCTTATTGGGTGTTCTGAGATTGCAACTAGGACTTGTTACTATACTTACACTGGGTTTATGTACTTTAGTCAACCTACCACTAATGCCCCCAATACTACCCTCTGGAATATTTTCTGTGCTGACTATCTCTACCTCGGGCCCTCCCCCCCGTTGCCTAGTTTAAAAACCCCTCTAACGTTTTGGCCATCTTTACTGCCAGCTGATCTGAACCCTCCTCATTTAGGTGCAGTCCGTCCCTTCTATAGTACTGGTGATCGACTGAGAAGTCGGCCCAGTCCTCCAGGAAGCCAAACCCCTCCTTACTACACCAACTTTTCAGCCACTTGTTTACTTCCCTAATCTCCCTCTGCCTTTCTGGTGTGGCTTGATGTACCGGTAGTATTGCTGAGAATACTACCTTGGAGTTCCTTTTCCTCAATTTAGCTCCCAAGTCCCTAAAATCGTTCTTTAGGACACGCTATCTGCCTTTGACTTCGTCATTGGTGCCAACGTGCACATGACAGCTGGGTCTTCCCTAGCCCCTCCCAGTAATCTGTCCACAAGATCCGTGATGTGCCGAACCCGAGCGCCCGGTAGACAACATACAGTTTGGCGCTTCAGGTCTTTGTTACGGATTGCCCTCCCTGTCCTTCTAAGAATTGAGACCCCTACCACCAGAAACTGTCTATCCTTTCCCTTCGCTTACCCCCACCCCCCACCACTCTCACTGGAGGAGTTCTTCCCCCAGCAGCTAGGAGAGTCCCTCAGCTCCAGCAGTGCTGGTCCCTGACTGGTTTCACCAATGTCACTCAATGGAGCATACTTATTGGGATGCTCCAGCCCTGGACCAGCCTCCCTGGCACTTCCTCCTCTACCCTTCCTGACTGTCACCCATCTACTCTTTCCTAGAGCCTGCACCTCTTTGTCTCCACCCGCCTCTGTGCTGGCCCCTTATTTCACTTACCAAAATTCTCCCTACAGTCTTTATCATTTGTCAGGTAGTTACACTGCTTTGCAGGGTCCCATGGAGACCCACCATAGCAACTATTTTGTGGATGCTCCTGCCATAGAAACATCAGTATCCAAACCTAAGGGCCACATTGTATATTTTATAAATGAAAAAAAATACCCATCAGCATCCCCCCTTTCAACAGGGTCCTCATCAGAGTCGCTCCTTCAATCATATTCTTCATCAGTGCCCCCCTTACAATAGGGTCCCTCTCAGTGTCCCCCTTACATTAGGGTCCCCCTCAGTGTCCCCCTTACATTAGGATCCCCATCAGTGTCCCCCTTACATTAGGGTCCCCATCAGTGTCCCCTTTACATTAGGGTCCCCATCAATGTCCCCCTTACATTAGGGTCCCCCTCAGTGTCCCTCTTACATTAGGGTCCCCATCAGTACCCCCCTTACATTGGGGTCCCCCTCAGTGTCCCCCTTACATTAGGGTCCCCATCAGTGTCCCCTTTACATTAGGGTCCCCATCAGAGTCCCCCTTACATTAGGGTCCCCCTCAGTGTCCCCATCAGAGTCTCTACTTAAAGACTCTGGGCGTCTAAACCGAGCCTCTATCTTGATCGCCGCTTCATCTGAATGTCTCTGTGCTGCTCTGGTTCACTCCCCCTGCGTGACGTCTTATACAGTCATAAGCGGATAACCAGGAAGGAGAGGAGGAGAGCACAGCATCGCGGGGCTTCCTCTGTGCCGTTCTCAATGCAAGTAAATAACCCGGCATGCAGAGGATAGTGAAACGGCACACATAGCGTGCCATTAAAGAAGCTATGGACTGCGCATGTGCCGCTGACGTCACTAGAGATTGCACGATGGATTCTGAAGAAACAGAAAGAGTAAGAGAAATTTCACAGGCAGCAATCAGCTGCTCGCTGCCTGTTCTATATAGATTACAGTGAGCTAAGTGAAAGTGGAGAGTTTACAACCAATTTAAATCAGGGTACTTATCAGAGTCCCCCCTTCCATTGGGGTACTCATCAGAGGCCCCCCTTCCATCAGGTTCTCCATCATTGTCCCCCATACATCAGGGTCCCCATTATAGTCCCCCCTTACATTAGGGTCCCCATCAGAGTCCCCCCCTACATTGGGGTCCCCATCAGAGTCTCTACTTAAATCTGGGTCCTCATCAGAGTCCCCACCTACATCAGGGTCCCCATCAGAGTCTCTCTTTACATCAGGGTGCTCATCAGAGTCTCTCCTTACATCAGGGTGCTCAGAGTCCCCACCTACATCAGGGTCCCCATCAGAGTCTCTTTACATCAGGGTGCTCACCAGTGTCCCCCCTTACATCGGGGTGCTCACCAGAGTCCCCCCTTACATCTGGGACCTCATCAAAGTCTCTCCTTACTTCAGGGTCCTCATCAGAGTCTCCTCTTACTTCAGCGTCCTCATCAGAGTCCTCCCTTACATCAGGGTCCTCATCAGAGTCCTCCATTACATTGGGGTTCTCATCAGAGTCCTCCCTTACATCAGCGTCCTCATCAGAGTCCTCCTTTACATCAGGGTCCTCACTTACATCAGGGTCCTCATCAGAATTCTCCTTTACATCAGGGTCCTCATCAGAGTCCTCCCTTACATCAGGGTCCTCCTTTACATCAGGGTCCTCATCAGAGTCCTCCCTTACATCAGGGTCCTCCTTTACATCAGGGTCCTCATCAGAGTCCTCCTTTACATCAGGGTCCTCATCAGAGTCCTCCCTTACATCAGGGTCCTCATCAGTTAGCTAATATAGATCTCCTCTAGATTGGTTTTGCCAATTGAAAATCTGTATTGATTAAGAACTTTACCATAGATGAAACCTTAATTTACATCTAAGCTCCTCTTACTTTTAAACCCTTCAACTTGAACAATTTTTTGGCGCATTCCATTAATTCGTTTTCCATGCCCCAAATATTTGGTGCTCCATAATAGTTTGCCGAGCCTGGTGTCCGTGTGAGTGTAGTAAACATGAAATAAATAAATAAAACATTAGATAAATCTTTTCCAATAGCCATCGGCATCCTCATGAGCCATCTTCAGCGATGTAGGATTTTACAAGTCTGGTATCGCCGCTCGTCTTCTATTAATTAAACCCTTTGCAATACACGCAGGGATTTCCACAAGGCAAACCTTATTCATGTTTACATAATCTTTCCGTTTTTCATTAGTGAATTAGCTTTATTCATTTAAACTAACCACAGACACACTTTCATGGTCAGGAAATACAATTTTCGCTGGAATGCACTTAATCTCCGACCTTGAGGTATTTTCCAGCTGGATTGGAGTTAAAGAAGCGCCCCAAGCTAATTAATGAGGATATAATGAGATCACTAAACATACCAAACAGGCACATTTGCCTACTTTTACCTACAATGGCAAAGCAGGTTAATAGCTCCAAGAGCTGACACCCTCATAAACTGTGTACTACCTTGCATGGATTGATAGTCCCACTTACACAGATGTAGGGAATATTCTTATTGCATCCTGGGACCTCAACTTTTTTTCTGGTTAAGTCCAATCCAACTATGAGGTGTTATATAGAGGCTATCACCTTATACTGGAAAATCAGTCCCCAACCCCCCTTCATATCACCCCCCCTTCACATTCCTGTCCTCACCCCCTTTATGGCACCCCCTTCATATTCCTGTGCTCCCCCTTCATATCACCCCCCTCCTTCACACTACAGTCCCCAGCCCCCCTTCATATCACCCCCCTTCACATTACTGTCCTCACCCCCTTTATGGCACCCCCTTCATATTCTTGTGCTCCCCCTTCATATCACCCCCCTCCTTCACATTGCAGGCCCCAGCCCCTTCATATCACCCCCCCTTCACATTCCTGTCCTCACCCCCCTTATAGCACCCCTTTATATTCCTGTGCTCCCCCTTCATATCACCCCCTCCTTCACATTGCGGTCCCCAGCCCCCCTTCATATCACCCCCCGCTTCACATTCCTGTCCTCACCCCCTTTATAACACCCCCTTTATATTCCTGTGCTCCCCCTTCATATCACCCCCCTCCTTCACATTGCGGTCCCCAGACCCCCTTCATATCACCCCCCCCTTCACATTCCTGTCCTCACCCCCTTTATAACACCCCCTTCATATTCCTGTGCTCCTCCTTCATATCACCCCCCTCCTTCACATTGCAGGCCCCAGCCCCTTCTTATCACCCCCCTTCACATTCCTGTCCTCACCTCCTTTATAGCACCCCTTTATATTCCTGTGCTCCCCCTTCATATCACCCCCCTCCTTCACATTGCAGTCCCCAGGCCCCCTTCATATCACCCCCCCTTCACATTCCTGTCCTCATCCCCTTTATAGCACCCCTTCACATTCCTGTGCTCCCCCTTCATATCACCCCCCACTTCACATTCCTGTCCTCATCCTCTTTATTGTACCCCCCCAGCTTCCCCTCCACCCCGTCCTTCATAACAGGGACTCTCTTCCCTGTCCTACCTTACACAGGGTGGAGGGCGGGAGGCACAGCATGTCTAGAGTTGACAGAGGCAGGAAAGTTCTGGATAGAGGGGTGGAGTTGCACAACTTTTCCTGTTAACAAGCTTGTGATTGGTTGCTAGAACCACCCAGCATCCTAGCAACCTATCAGTTAACTGGGGCAGCTCCCACCCTTCATTCAGCGCTGTGCTGCCTCCTGATGTCAGCTCTGTGAAGATGACAGTGAGGGGAAGAACTGACGGCTCTTAAATGGCGTGACCATGGGGTCCAGATGGGACAGTGACTCAGTCCAGGTCTGGACCGCGGTCCACCATTTAGTGATGCTTGCTTTAAAGAATTCAGCCCCAGTAGCATCCTCCCCCGCACAAAACTCAGGCTGCTTTTATCATATGTGACGGAGAACTTGTCAGGAGTTATCAGGCTGATAACAGAAGAACGGAGCAGGAGACAGCTACGGGACACAGTGCTTTGACGAGAGATAACAAAACACTGCAGATACTGTATATGGGCCCACCTCAAATTTAAGGAATCGGGTTTACATCCACTTTAAGGATCACAGCCAATCACAATTCATATAATTTTCAAATGATGCAAAAAATATGAAAAATCAATGAAAGGGAAGGAAGAAAGGAAGGATGAATGGATGGATGAATGGATGGATGATTGACGTACTTTACAACTTTCTGAGATAGAAAGATGAGCACCTTTTAGCAAACAATTATTGAAAGACTCTACATTGCCTTTAACAAAGGACATTCTTTAAAGGAGTCTGTCCATAATTGGTTAATGGTCACAGCCAATCATAATTAATATACTGTACTTTTCAAATAATGCAATAAATATGAAAATTGAATGAAAGGGATGGATAGATCGATGGAAGAGTGGATGGATGGATGGATGGAAGAAGGGAAGGAGAAAGGGAGGTAGGGATGAATAGAGGGATGGATGGATGATTGGCATACTTCCCTGCTTTCTGAAATAGAAAGAGGGGCACCTTTTAGCACAAAGTACAATATGTAGGCAAGGGACACATTCTTGACATGTCCCTACTTATGTAGACCATGCAAACACAGTTGGTTAAAGCGGTATTAAACCCCAAACCACCATTTTTTAATGCTTTTTTTCCCTCTGTTGTCGCCTGGTAATACACACCTCCTGCATTAAAGTGCCCCCACTCTGGATGGAGGAGCATAGGAGGCTCTTTTGGACAGCAGCATTGTCAGACTGGGGGGGGGGGGGTAATAGATGGACTAGCAGATTTAAATACACTAACACTAACAAATTGAAGTTTGAACTCTGTTTTTTTCCTTTTGGATTAAAGGTTTTACATAAAAATCAATAAAAGCTAATCTCTGTAAGCCCCTCTGTCAGTGGTAAAAGGGTTGTCTCAGCCTTGTAAACAGATACATCTGGAAGAGAGCTTGTGCTTTTGAAAAACAACAGGCTTAAAGTGTTACTAAACCCACAACAGTAAAATCAGTCTGTTTAAGCAGTAAAGCATGCTTGTTATACTCACTGTGGAAACTAAGGGGTTAATCCTCCGCATTTTGTAAAAAGGCTGTTTGATCCTCTCTTCTCTGATCCTCCCCTTCTTCCACAGTCCGCAATCTATCAGCTGGTAGTACAGAGCCCTGGGGACACTCTGCACATGCTCAGTTTGGTGTGTATTTTTTGGGGGGGAGGGTGCATGTGATCAGCACAGGGCCATGCACTATCCAGACAGAGTGTTGGCCAGACACTCATAAGACTGCTATATACTGCTGATGAGAGATGATAGAACAGAGCCTTGGAGGCACTCTGCACATGCTCAGTTTGGTGTGTATTGCTAGAGAGTTTTTTTTTTCTTGGGTGGGTGCCTGTGATCAGCACAGGCCCAATCAGCACTGTCCAGACAGAGGGTCAGGGGTCCTGCAGCCTCATAGAACAGTCAGAGGAGAATGAAAACTCTTCCTACAAGCTTTAACCAAACACTGATAGAAGTCACAAGACTGCTATATACTGCTGATGAGAAAAGGTATTTAGCCGTTTATATTTACTAAAATTATTGCATTTCCATGTTCTGTGTACTGTGGGAGACCAGATATAGTGAATGCAGGTTCCTGGGTTTAGTAACACTTTAAAGCTGAACTTCAGTATTTTTTTCATTTTTCCATCTATTAAATCTTCTGCCCTTGTTGTTTTAACTTTGGATAGTAATTTTTTTTTTCTGCCAGTAAATATCCTATACAACCTACTTCCTCTTTCTTAACTGATCATTAGACTAGTCGTGAGGTCATTAGCCTGTTGTGAGAGTTTGCCAGGAAGGGAGTGGTGGGGTGAGTCATAAGAGGGCCAAGGAGAGCTGCAGTGCTGGAGGTGTGCCTCTGTGTGTTTGTGTAAATACAGGACGTGAACAGGCAGCAGCTTCAGCTGCCCAGAGTTAAAATGGATGCAGCCAGACTCAGTGGAGGGAGATTTCTGCAGCATATTTGGCAAGTACAGAATCACAGTATATATAAAATAATATGCAAAGTGGTTGGAGGGAAGCTTCAAAATGGCAAAGATGTTTTTATTACAAATTATATGCGCAGACTGCAGTTCCTTTTTAAGCTTGGATTGTACATTCAGGTTTTTTTTTTTTCATTCAACCAGCAGGTGGAACGAAAAAAACCCAAAAACTGGCAGATCCTTGCAACAATAAAACGATGCATGATGCAAGGATCTCTTCTGCTGCACTATCGTATTCTGACATCGGGGACTCTCCCCCTGCCAGAATACACTGACCAGCACTGCAGCCATAGGCTGCAAGTGCTGATCGAATGCTGGTTTTCCAGTAAGATCGTTTGTCAAAAAACGGTCTTCAACAGACAGTGAGTAGGGATGAGCCCGATGTTCGAGTCGAACGTAAGTTCGAGTCGAACATCGGGTGTTCGCCTGTTCGAATAGCGAACAATTTGGGGTGTTCGTGGCAAATTCGAAAGGCGTAGAACTCCCTTTAAAAGTCTATGGGAGAAATCAAAAGTGGAACCCCAAACCAAAATTTAAAAAAAAATTGCGTGGGGGTCCCCCCAAAAATCCATACCAGACCCTTATTGGAGCATGCAACCTGGCAGGCCGCAGGAAAAGAGGGGGGGGGGACGAGAGAGCGCCCCCCTCCTGAACCGTACCAGGCCACATGCCCTCAACATGGGGAGGGTGCTTTGTGATAGCCAAAGCACCATGTCCCCATGTTGATGGGGACAAGGGCCTCCTCCCCACAACCCTTGCCTGGTGGTTGTGGGGGTCTGCGGGCAGGGGGCTTATCGGAATCTGGAAGCCCCCTTTAACTTCTTCCATAACCGAGGGCGGGGCCACTCGGTGACGTCGCCGGGTGACCCCGCCGCCCTCTGACGCATGGGGACATCCCTATGGCTTCTCCGTAGCGTCAGAGGGGGGCAGGGTCACCCGGTTACAGGGGTGTTCGGCTTATCCTTAACAGTGATACTAATGTACTGAAAGTAGTTTCTCCAGAACTTGTCGACTTTCAGTAGGTGCGTACCGGGCTTTACTGGATGGATCACCAGGATAAAATAGAAGAAAGCCTAAAAAATAAAAACAAATGCAGTTATCATATCTAAGAATTGGTAAACTGCAATATAATAAATATTTGCTTTTGGGTTTAATACTGCTTTAAACCCACAGATGTCCTTTTCATCTTTAAGTTTCCTAAATAATTTTCTTATATGTAGTACAACACTTTTGGTGGTTAATTAGTACATTTTTATAGAGATCTATAGGTGTAGTGCTACCCCCATAGGAGCCGCTGGTTAAGATGGGTTCTCTGTACCTTGCCTCGACCTCCATAAGAACCTAAGCCCCTCTGACCTACTAGGTTGAGTGTACAAAGCATGCAATACCACAGAAAATCACTGAATGTTATATCTGGTAACCATTAATACTACCATGTCCAAGAAAACAAGCACTGAACTAGGTAGGCAAGATTAATATATTGTTACTCGATATGGTTAGCAAAAAGCAAGCATGAAAATGGATTAACAAAGGCAATAACACAATTTAGTATACAGAGTTATTAGCAATAAGGAATAGGCATAAGACGCTTGGCGTCCAGATCAGCATAAACAATAGCAAGGTCACCTAAAGTGCAGCAGTGAGCAGTAATAAAGCTTAATCTACAGAGTGCTGGAACTGTACTGCCAGAGCGCATTTTATGGTGGCGATGCTAGTCCTAGCTAAACTGGGTATGCACTTTCCAAAAGAAAAGGGAGTTGGTAGCAGAGGGGGGCAGAGGAACAAAAGGGCTTGCAGGGTAATTATTACAGGAGAGACAGTCCTTTGAGATGTTCTTCTGCTGGCTATCGTTGGGGCCCTTTAAGAGCGTCAGTGCACTTAATGACAGTCCCACTTAACCTGCATGCAGCATAGGTACAGTATAGTTTTGGCACAGGTGCAAATGTGGATGTGGTTTAGGTGCAGTAAAGATTCAGTATAATGCAGTATAGAGGTGATATAGGTGCAGTATACATTCACTGGCCACTTTATTAGGTATACCTTGTTAGTACCGGGTTGGATCCCTTTTGCCTTAAGAACTGTCTTAATTCTTCATGGTATAGATTTAACAAGGTGTTGGAAACATTCCTCAGAGATTTTGGTCCATAATGACATGATAGCATCACGCAGTTGCTGCAGATTTGTCTCCTGCACATCCATGATGTGAATCTCCTGTTCCACCACATTCCAAAGGTATTGGAATGAGACTATGGAGGCCATTGGAGTACAGTGACCTCATTGTCATGTTCAAGAAATTAGTGGTGAGATAATTTGATCTTTGTGACATGGTACATTATCCTCCTGGAAGGAGCCATCAGAAGATGGGTACACTGTAGTCATAAAGGGATGGACATGGTCAGTAACAATACGCAGGTAGGCCATGGTGTTTAAACGATGCACAATTGGCAATAAGGAGGCCAAATTGGTCCAAGTAAATACTCCCCACATCATTACTCCACCACCACCAGACTGAACCATTGATACAAGACAGGATGGATCCATGCTTTCATGTTGTTTACACCAAATTCTGACCCTACAATCTGAATGTCACAACTGAAATCAAGACTCATCAGACCAGGCAACGTATTTCCAATCTTCTATTGTCCAATTTTGGTGAGCCTGTGCGAATTGTAGCCTCAGTTTCCTGTTCTTAGCTAACAGGAGTGGCACCCAGTGTGGTCTTCTGTTGCTGTAGCCCATCTGCTTCAACGTTTGATGTGTTGTGCATTCAGAGATGGTATTCTGCATACCTTGGTTGTACCCTGTGCTTATTTGAGTTACTGTTGCCTTTCTATCATCTCGAACCAGTCTGCCCATTCTCCTCTAACCTCTGACATCAACAAGGCTTTTCCTCCACACAAATGCCGTTCACTGGATATTTTCTCTTTTTTGGACCATTCTCTGTAAACCCGAGAGATGGTTGTGCCTGAAAATCCTTGTAGATCAGCAGTTTTTAAAATACTCAGACCAGCCCATCTGGCACCAACAACCATACCACTTTTAAAAGTCACTTAAATCCCATTTCTTCCCCATTGTGCTTTGTTTGAACTTCAGCAAGTCATGTTAAACATGTCTAGATGGATAAATGCATTGAGTTTCTGCTTTGTGATTGATAACACAATTTGCTAATCAGCCGAACAATTGAACAGGTGTACCTAATAAAGTGGCCAGTGAGTGTATATGCGGTATGGATTTGGTATAGATGCTGAATAGGTATGGCGCAGGTGCAGTATGGCTGTGATAGACTTAATATCCCAATATCCTTTAGTAGTGAATAGTGGGCGATGAATCCTCTCACCAGTCCCTGTGATGCAGTTGTGAACCGTCACTGTGGAATAAGCCCCCTCTTTTTCTCTCTGATGCCTCAGATGATCAGTGGTGGGAAGAAGAGGGTGAGAGTACACTCCAGTCTCCTTGCTTCAGAGGTACAAGTTTGATCGCTATTGTCCATGCTCCATGTCCCCAGGTGTCCCTCCCGGGTTTCAGACTTGATCCCCACTGGTCTGACCTCTCACCAGTCTGTCAGCCTGCAGCAGATGTGCTCTCCTTGCTTTCCTCAGCACCTAGACAGCCCACTTTCCCAGGCAGTTTAATAAAACATCTTTTGCTAACTCCTTATGCTGCCCAGGGCACACTGGAATCTGTAGTTCAGAAAGTCAGTTCCTGTATTACATGGCTGCTTTTTTGGTCTACAGTTCCCAGCATTCCAAGTGCCTTGCATTGAAGTCTATGGTTTTGCTTGGCTTTAGCTCTCCCCTTGCTGAATAAAGGAAAATGGTGCAGCATAACATCGGGATCTCCGTAGAAAGTGAAAATAAACTGATTGTAAAGAGGGAGTTGTCTCTTTCTCCATGTTTCTGTAGTCCAGCACCTGGCTACACACCATAAGTAACATCAGGGCCGGTGCTACGACTAGGCAAACTAGGCAGCCGCCTAGGGCGCACTGCTGTCTAGGGCACTCAGCTACTGGTGTTCCTACTCTCTTCTCTCTGCAGCAAGCAACTAAATCTCAGCATCATCAGGCAGCCGCTCTGTTCGCACATAGTGTCAGAGGCACAGCGGCAGTGGAGGACTGTGTCCCGACTCAGAAGCAAGCAAACATTCATTGATGGGCACTGGTAGGCTGCATTAATGAGCGCTGGTGAGGCTGCATTGATAGGCGTGGGTAAGCTGCATTTGATGGACACTGGTGAGGCTGCATTTGATGGGCACTGGTAGGCTGTATTGATGGGCACTGGTGAGGCTGCATTGATGGGCGTGGGTAAGCTGCATTTGATGGACACTGGTGAGGCTGCATTTGATGGGCGCTGTTAGGCTGTATTGATGGGCACTGGTGAGGCTGTATTGATGGGCGCTGGTGAAGCCGCACTGATGGGCACTGGTGGAGCTGGATTTGATGGGCGCTGGTAGGCTGTATTGATGGGCACTGGTGAGGCTGTATTGATGGGCGCTGGTGAAACTGCACTGATGGGCGCTGGTGAAGCTGCATTTGATGGAGGCTGGTAGGCTGTATTGATGGGCACTGGTGAGGCTGTATTAAAGGGCGCTGGTTAAGCTGCACTGATGGGGGCTGGTGAAGCTGCACTGATGGGCGCTGGGGAGGCTATATTAATGGGCGCTGGGGAGGCTATATTAATGGGCGCTGGGGAGGCTGCATTTAATGGGTGCTGGTGAGGGCTGCATTTGTTGGGCGCTGGTGAGGCTGCATTTGATGGATGCTTCAATAAAAGGTGGGGTATACATGGGCAGAGCAAAGGGGGTGGAGTCAGGGGTGCAGCCAAGAGGGGGGAAAAATGAGGTTTCGCCTAGGGTGTTAAAAATCCTTGCACCAGCCCTGGGTCACATCAAAAAATGGACAACTGAGGAGAAAAGAGGGACTGAAAAATTTGATCCAAAAGAGGGATAGTCTCACAGCTATGAGATGGACAGGTAGACAAATGTAGGAATAGATAGGTTACAAAAAAAATATTTTTCTTTCTCGCATTTCAGTGTTTCAAATCCAGACCCAGACCCTATACTACAAATTAATAAATTAATAAATTAGTAAGGCTAATATAAAAACAAGAATTCTGATTGGTTAATACGGTTTGCTACACTTTTCACTTGGCTCTGTAGGACACAAGCTCAGATGCAATGTACGCACAGTTGGAAGGAAGACATTTGTCTACATGAGAATTTCCACTTTTCTGAGTGTCTTTTACTGTCATACAGCCTCGTTTGGTCTCATTCTGTAATATCCCTGTAGAGAGACATCATGCTGACAGCTCGCAGTCACAAATCGCTGAGGTTGTGGATCTGATTTATGTCACTGGATGTTGCCCATTTATCACTTTTACTGCTCGCGTGCTTCCTCCGCTGAGCTAAAATATATTGGTGTTCATTTTTTCAGTTAAAGGTGAACTCCAGTCCATGTGCAGCTGAGTCATATGTGCTCAGTGTCTCTGACATTCAGAAGCAGTTCTTGCTTTTTTGCATGCATGTTCCTCTAAATGTAGGTCAGGTTTATCAAAGACACCAACCCCTAGAATGACATACATCCATTATCAATTAACAGTTGTTGACAAACTGGTACCTTGTGCCCTAAAAGCCTATTTACACGTGTTTCTTTTCTCCTGCAGTAAAACACATAAAAATGCATTTCAAATTAGATCTCCCATTCTCTTCTCTATGGTTGGTTGCTATCTACGCACTTCCAGTTTGTATGTATTAAAAGGAAAACTATGTGAGTTCATTAACTTACACATACACATTATAACATTCCCAAAGGTTCTTGTATTGAGACTTAGCAGCTGTGTTGATGTGGAAGTGACACCATATAGGAATGTTACGGAGCTCATTTTTGGTGACAAATGGCATTATGTGCAAGTGTGTAGTCAAGCTCTGCATGCCAAAGGCCATGCCACACTGGTCATCCTTGTCATTGAGTTAGAAGAAGAACCAAGGAAATGTTCTTAGGGTCCAAAGGTATGGACCCTCTACCAACATAAAAGAGGTCCTTAATTGAGCCAAATGGCTTAGGTTTGGCAGCTCTCCCTAAAATGGAAACCCTCCTCAAGGACAGGGGTCACCCAAATTGAGGTCTCTGTATTTGAGGCAGAAGAAGTGCCAAAGAAACTTTCTGAGAGTCCAAATATATGAATCTTTCACCAATATAAAATAGGTCCTTAATTGACCCAAATGGCTTAGGCTCTGCAACTTTCCCCAAAATAGAAACCCTCCTCAAGGACAGGGGTCACCCAAATTGAGAAGTCTGTGTAGTTGAGGCAGATGAAGTGCCAAAGAAACATTCTAATAGTCCAAATATATGAATCCTCCCCCAATATAAAATACGTCATTAATTGGGCCAACCGGCTTAGGTTCAGCAGCTCTCCCCTAAATGGAACCCCCCCTAAAGGATAGGGGTCACCCAAATTGAGAAATCTATGTAGTTGAGGCAGAAGAAGTGCCAAAGAAACGTTCTGAGAGTCCAAATATATGGATCCTCTGCCAATATAAAAGAGATCCTTAATTGACCCAAATGGCTTAGGTCCAGCAGCTCACCCAAATTGAGAAGCCTGTGTAGTTGAAGCAGAAGAAGAGCCTAACAAACATTCTGAGGGTCCAAAGGTATAGAGCCATTTGGCTCAGTTTTGACCTCTTTTCTGGTTGAGGATCTGTATCCAGTGCCTCCATCCCACCTCTACTTGGACACTGGTGATCCTGTCAGTTGCAGCAAGCAGAAGAAGAAGTTGCGAATGGGAACACCAACCCCTCCTGTGGTGTTGTTCGCTCACTGGTTAAAATGCTACAAAAGGGAACTATGACTACACAACACCTCGTTGGATCAGCCAGCAAACCCAGCGAGGAAGCCAGCCATAGAGGCATGTGTGCTTTCTCGCTGCTCTGTTAACAACCCTTTAACTGAACAATTGAGGTTTGAAAAACAAAAGAAATTATAGGTTTGAAAAACAAAAGAAAGATTAATAGTTTCTAACATATCACTTGGGTTGTTGAATTTTGTCTTGTTCCTTGGATTATTCTTGTAAAGTGTATTAAACCCAAAAACAAACAAACAAAAAAACAGATATAACAAATTGCTTTGTGTATTTAACAGAACAAAAATGTTGTTTTCTACATATGATGTACTTTTTTTTTCAGATGGTGTTATTTTTTGCTACTACTCTGTTACTATTATTAATGTTCTGATCTAAGCTGACATCCAGTGGTAGTTCAGTGCTACAGAAATGTGTTGTGTTCCTTGGTATTTCCCTCTGTTCTCCTCTTCTGTTCAGTGATAGGTATTACAGTCTTAGCAAGATCCTCCCTTCTTCTTCCATATTCCTTCAGTTAATCTCTAGACCAGTATTTCTCAACCTTTTTTCAGTCAAGGCACTCTTTAAAATTATGCACTCGAGGCACCCCATTCTAAATGTAAAAAACGAAACTAATAAAGCAACATCCACATACGTAGGACACCCAACGTTAGAGGTGATTTATTCCCCCAAGGCAAATAAACCTTTGCACTCTCACTCACTCAGCTAACATGACCCCCAATGCTCATAGAGAGGAATGGGGCGGGGGGAACAAGGATGCTGATATCCTCCTTATCAACTGATGATGTCATTGGTTTTTAGGATGTCGGCGGCTAGAAGGCTGCAATGGTGCACAATGTAAACCTGTGGCTTTGTGTAACTAAAAGGCAGGCGCTGGCTTATATACTATTTTTGGTCAATTTTTAGATATTTTGCCAAGGGACCCCTAAAGACATCTAACACCCTGGTTGAAAAAGACTGCTCTAAATCTATTGTTTTTTTTACAATACAAGAGACTGAAAAAACATCCTCAGTACTCCAGAACTAAATTTATGTTGGATTTAACTTTCGTGTCTTATTGGAGAGTTAAGCTGTCTGTGGATTCTGCTGAATCAGCAGGTGACCATACAGGTGACCATACTGTCTGGGCAGATCGAGATCAAGATGGAAGTATAAACAAACAAGATATTTGGGGGGCACACCCTAAAAGATGCATTAAAGATGGTGCAGCCATAAAACAGAACAAAATATTACAGCGCACACATGCAAAAAAGACATTTACCTCCAGCAAGGCTTATTTAAAACACCTAAACAAATTTTCAAAAAACATTATCAAAAAATATGGGGATTTGGTCACACCATATTGCTATATGGTGCTTAAGCCCACTTACTGCGACAAAGTACCCCATGATTAATGGGTCCTACACTATCCATAGATTGGGAGATGTTTTTTGAAATTGTCTAGGTGTTTTAAATAAGCCTTGCTGGAGGTAAATGTCTTTTTTGCATGTGTGCGCTGTAATATTTTGTTCAAGATGGAAGTATGTCAACGCATAAAGCGGCATTTAAAACAGAACATAAAGGGAGCAAATAAGAGAAGTTCATTGTTAGCTTTACATTCACTTTCATCCCACCTACACTAAGGAAGTTTGTTTAGCCTTGCAGACAAAAATGTCATTAAATTTTTAGTTAAAGTTTCCTCTTTTGCTTTGTACTAAATTTGTATGCCTAAGATGAAAAAAAAGCAACATCCAATAAAAAGGCTGCGTTATAACCATATCATTGCTAACTGACACAGGAAAATTAAGACCAAAAGGATTTATGGAGCAAAGTGAAGTCCTGGGTACGTTTTAATTAAAATCCAGCTAAATTATTCACTGACTGCTATATTTCACTGTTTAATACTATTTTCAATTTCGGGTTCAGAACCCTAATATCAATCACATTAGATTCTTGGTGCATGGTCTGTTTGAATAATGCTTCTAAAAGGGGGGTTTAAAGAGAACCAGTAGCAAGTGGGCCTATGCAAGAATCTAAAAATTCTGTATTAAAGCCTGACATTTAGTTTGATAAAGCCCTATGTATCATAAAAATGTACCATGTCCTTTTTACCATACAACATTGTTTTACTTTTATCTTTTATCCCTTGTTATATCCCAGTGCAGCTGATCTTTTATAGCCTTTTTCATGCATTCGCTGCACATCATTGCTCTGGATCAACTTCTTTATAATGTCAGAAGAGTGGATCATGCTTGTGTAATTTGGGTTGGCACAGGCTTCTGTAGTCAGCATTAGGGGGGATATGATGGGGTGACAACACAGAAGCACAGTTGGGAGACCGTTTTCACCCCTGTACCACTACCCCCCATAGGAGATGCTGAAGTCAGGGTTCCCCACTGCTGAACAGCCAGTCACTCAGCATTTCCTTCTTTCATCCAGACACAGAATCAGTCTTTGGCTTGTTTTTTTGTAGTTTTAATTAGGGGATGACAACTTGGATAGGGTACGGGGTTATGGGATGCCCAGTATGACAACAACAATGATTCGGGGACACTTCTTACCAATTTATAGACTCCTCTTCTTCCTTCCACCTGCACAAATTTGGTTCCTCTTTGCACAGCTTCTGCTGGCTCACTCCTGAGGGAACTAACAGTCTATAGTCAGTTTAGCAACAACCCATTTCAGGCAGGAACTCTCAGTCCCTTGGCAAAGCAACATATAAGGAGTGAGCAGCATAACACTTGAATCCCTCCAACTACCACCTGTGGTGGGATCCTTTCAGGCCAGCCTCCAGAGCTCCAGCCCAAGGTAAAACCCCTCCCTGTCCGGGGGCCCTCAGGGGTCGCCAACAGCTTCCCTCAGCACTGCTTCTCCATCTTCCACCCGACTCCCCTTGCTGGCATGGCCCATGTCTATTTAGGGGTTCCTTTAGCTCCCTGCCAGGCCCCCAATCTGGTGATTAGCTAAAGGCCGTGTGGCGCTAACGCCTGCTGTAGCCAATAACAGCCAGCGGCAAAAAAATTCTGCCCATAGGAATGATCCTGCAGGCAAAATTCAGCTTCCCCAACAAGGACTGCAGCTCCCGTAACTGAACCTTGCGCCTGATAGCTGCGCCGTTAACCTCCCCACTCAGGGCCACAAGTTTGGCCACTGGCAGACGGCACTCCATGGCCACCAAATCAATTATTAGAAAAACTAGCTCAGTTGCCGGGCCTTCCGTTTTGTCCAGGGCCAAAGGAATACCGAAACGTTCCGCCATGTGTTGCAGGGTCCCCGCCAACACTGCGCAAGCGGTGGAATTCAGCGGGCCAATGCACAGGAAATCATCCAGATAGTGGATGATGGAGTTCAGGCCGGATATGTCCCTTACAACCCATTTGATAAAAAAACTAAAGGTCTTGAACAGAGCATGGAACACCCTATCAGTAGACAACGATAAACAAAGTACGAACCCTGCCACTGACAGCCCAACAGGTGAACACTTTCAGGATGAACCTGAAAGCAGGCTAACAAAGAACCCCGGCCATACTTGTATAGCGCCCTCTACTTTCAGGTAGGTGCTATTATAGTGTTTTATAGTGTAAGGCTAAGGTACAGGTAAATTTAGCCAGGCCTGTGTTTCTTTTTTCGAGGCCTGGTTGTTTTGATCTGGGAGTGGGAGTGTCAGTATAGCGGGGGGGTGTGGTCACCTACGCTTGGGCTCATAGAGAACTCCTCTGCTTGCAGAAGGATTTTTCTGGAAGGGAGGTTGGACCTGAGACCTGAGTGGCAGGCAGCTCATGTGAGAGCTCTGACCAATCATTAACTTGGCATTGGCAGGGGGTGGGTCTCTCATATAAGATGGGGTCACATGCCTCCAGGGGGTGTTCAAGCCCAGGGGGAAGAGAAGAGGAGTCCGGGGCCTGGAGTTCCAGGGGGCTGAGGGCCTGGGGCCCTGGAGGAGGAGAGTCATCAGAAACTACTCAAGGGAAGTCCAGGTTGGAGGCCTGAGGTACAGGGAAGAAGGGCATGTAGCGATGGGGATCGTGCCGGACATCCCCATGTGGGGGATGTGCCGGGTGTGCGGAGGAAGTAGACCGGAGGATTGACTTAATGTGACCGGGGAACACAGAACTTTGATCAAGAGGAAAAGGTCAGTGCAACGTAAAGAAGCCAGAGCAGGAGTGAGTAGAGTAGCATGCTGTGCGGCTACGGAACACAGTATAACCAGAAATGGACAGTAACTTTCAAAGACTGAGAGGTTGTTCGGTAATGGAGTCATGGAAGATAGGCGGTGCAGGCCTTTTGACTCTAGAATTGATAACCAGAGAAGTCATTTTAGTCAAACAGAGGAATTATTCAGAGTGGTCCCTTCTGTTCAACTTGGAAGCACTGTATGGGGAAATTTATAGTCGGATGGTCCGAATTGCACAAGAAGTAATAGTCTCAAGAGGGGATTACACAGGGAAAGTCCAGTTATAAAGGCCACGGCCATGAATGATACCCTCATAGAGTGAAATTCATTGGGGCATCTCATACTTTCCTCGTTGATAACCCAGTTTACCCCGCAAATAAAAGCAAGAAAACTGAACTACTGACTGTTTGGTGTCTTATACTTGGTGATGGGAGATCGGGAAGCAGGGTGATTTGGCATATTGCAACAAACAACTCAGCAGCCCCTACGGTGGTACCGCTACACTTGCATACCCAGGAAACAGCCACAGCGAACGATGTATAGGTGACCGCACAGACTTGCGGGTCAATACCATTGTTGACTGAGCCCCCTTTCGGGTAAGAGAGATGATGTATCAGGCGGTACTTGCCGGGTTCTTTCTTGGGAACCAGGCCCGGAAACGGAGGAGCAGAAAAAGGGCCGCTCATCCTACCCAGGGCAACTTCTTTACTAAGCTTTTCTGACACCACCTCCAGGTACTTGAGCGCCGAACGTAAATTATTGGACAAAGGAGGAACAACCGTCAAAGTGCACGGGATACAAAATCCATCTGTAATCCCCCCAAGGAGTCGGGCAGACTACTTAGAAAAGGAAACATCCTTTCCACCCTCACCGGAGTCATCCCTCTTTCCGGACGTATCACCTGTCCTACCTTTCCCAGATTTAAAACAGTGGGCGAGTGAATGGCTGCTGCCACACCCGGAACATTCGTGTTTAAAACGACAGGTGCCGCCGAAGCTCAGACCCAACAGACCCCTTTTTTCCTAGAGGACGACGTACCCGAGGTACCGGTGCCGCCAGCAACCCCTGAAAAAACTGATTACCCACCGTGGCCAGAGTCATCAGTTTCATCCAGAGGCCAATATCCTTGTAATCCCAGCGAATGGCGGGCCGGACGGCCTTCCATTGCCGGAATTGTTCGTCATAACAGAGCCACGCCACCATAAACCCTATTGGCCTCTCCAATGGCGTCCAGGTAGCAAAAAAGAGCCAAACAATTGTCTGGCGCTTTTTCACCATCACACTGGCCAAAATCACAAAAGCTTGCAACCAATTGGCAAATGTGTGAGGGATGATGCGATACCTCCTCTTCTCCTCTTCCTCTTTCTTGCTATCGTCAGGTTTCACCCGGTTTTAAGGGGAAGCAAGGAAAACATTTCCACATACTCCCCTTTCCAAATCATATCCCTCACCTCGGGCTTAAGGTGGGCGCCTAGAGGACCCTCGAAGCACACATAGACCTCGCACTTCACTGAATCTGCCAACCTCACTTTTTCTGCATCTTTTTCACCCTCCGTCCCCTTTCCAAATCTTATCCCTCACCTCGGTTCTTAAGGTGGGCGCCTAGAGGACCTTCAATGCACACATAGACCTCGCACTTTGCTGAATCCGCCAACCTCACTTTTTCTGCATCTTTTTCACCCTCCTTCACCTTCTCCACCCCCACGGTCACACCGTCTTTCTCTGTCGTAACCCCAGCCGCGGATCCAGACTCCCTCGCTGTCACCGGGACATCCTCCTCGAACTCCTCCTCCTCAGAGCTGCTGGCTTCCACCTCCGCCTGGGACTCTGTCACCGCAGGACCTGCCGACCTCTGGGCTGCAGACCGTCCTCTCCCCTCCACTGCCGCAGGCGAACCGCGTGCGGCCGACATGCTGGATGCATGTTGTGTCCTCCGGGCTGTTCCCAACCCTCCTCCGGTGCTGACGTCATCAGCGTGCGTCCCAGGTCTCCCAGGCCCCAACCACAACCCGGAAGTGTGCGTTGCCTCAGAGGAGATGTGCCCTCTCTCTCATGCCGATCCTCTGATCTCATGGAGGGGCCGCCGGCTTCACCAGGGGACAGGCCGAAGACCGCAGAGGTCACTCTCCCACGCCAGGCTGTCGTGCCGACCGGAGCCTCACCAGTCACGATGGCTGCCTGGTCCGGAATTCGGATGATGGAGGATGGGACTGGCGCCACATGCCGGTGAGTGCCCATCCCCTAGGGCTCTGCCAGGGCTGGAGATTCCTCCCAGGCTCGCCTCCTGCCACAGCCAGCGTGCACTTGGCAGGGGGGCCTAAAGGGTCCGAAGGCAGGCTCCCATTGCGGCGCTGAGCCCTAGGGGTCCTGTCTGGACTGGAGCGCTCCAGAGGCCTGGATCTCTGAGCATGCAGGGAAGGGGTTAACACTAGGGGGCGATCAAGGGGTTAAATGTGTTCCCTAGGTGTGTTCTATCTGTAGGGGGGATGGTACTGACTAGGGGAGGAGAGAGATCGGTGTTTATACTTAGTATGAACACACGATCTGTCTCCTCTCCCCTGACAGAACCAGGATTTGTGTGTTTACACACACAAATCCCGGTTCTCGCTCTGTCGCGAGCAATTGCGGGTACCCGGCGGTTTGCCGCCAAATCGCTGTAGCTGTATGAGCGACGTACAGCTACGCTGATTTGCACAGCCAACCTACTGCAGTATAACTGCGGCTGCTGGTTGGCTAGTGGTTAATACACCACCTGAAGTGTATTAGAAACAGTACACCACGGAATGCACTGTAGATATAGGCTACACTAGATGCAGAGTATATATACAGTATATATACGAGACTGTATATATATATATATATATATATATATATATATATATATATATATATATATATATATATATATAAATACACTGCCTGCACTGACTGAATATCTAATAAACACTGAATATATAGTCTATGCTAAATGCAGAGTCTATCTATATATATATACTAGACTGACTGTATATATATATATATATATATATATATATATATATATATATATATATATATATATATATCAAATACACTGCCACTAACTGAATAACCTGCCTGCTTAATCTAACTCAAGCTATCTTTCTGTCCACGCCAACAACAACACACACGGCTGCCGTGTAAGCAGCCTTATATATTGTGGGGTGTGGACTTAGTCCCCCTGAGCCATGATTGGCCAAAGGCACCCTGCCTTTGGCCAATTATGGCTCTCTTAGCAGAGCGCGCTGTGATTGACCAAAGCATGCATGTCAGGTGCATGCTTTGGCCAATCATCATACAGCAATGCACTGCGATGTCGCAGTGCATTATGGGGCGTTCCGCAGCATTTGAATTTTCCTCAATTGGCCCATAATGTTCGCTGTTCGGCAAACAGGTGAACACCCAATGTTTGAGTCAAACTTATATTCGACCCGAACATCGAGCTCATCCCTAGTTGCCTGAGTCCGTATGATGCAAAATTTGGGTGTATTTTTCTGCTCAGGGCCACGGGTGCTGCATACAGCTGCCCATAGAAATCAATGGCAATACACAGGTATACAACAGTGCATGCGTAAACACCATGCCCAGGAGCACATGAATGTATGTCCCCTGGAGGTAGGTGTACGTTCGCACACATGTGCATGTTTATGCAATACTGGTGTATGCCCGCATACAGCTGTTGATTTCTATAGGCAGCTGTATGCATTACCTCTGGCTTCCGAACAGAAAATTAAAACTGAATTTTACGACATACCGCCCCGAGTGACCGTTTTAGAGACCTACAAAATATTTCTTGGGGTTGAGCTTAAATTTGTTTACTTCTTACTCAACAAGCATCAACTCAGTCCACATGGCGTCAACGCTGCAGTGATTGCGTCAACGCTGCACAGCATTGTCACCCTGATAAAGAAAACCAATGAGCATGGTTCTACCTTAATTATGTTATGGTAATAGTTGGTCTACTTCAAGGCAGTAGCATGGTCATTGCACGCATGGCCACCACCATAGACAACCAATTCTTTGTCAAATATATTTTTGTTCTCTTTGTTGCCTTTTCATTCTCATTTTTGTCTGCTTGTCAGTTTTTTTGTTTCTTTAGGACTGTGGAAGGCAAGCAGTTACATGAATGGTGACAGATGGTCATTGTCACCTCCTGGTCCTTCTTGTCTCCCCATGGGAAGATCAGACATACAGATAAAGAAATCATAAATGGGATTTTTTTTAAATAGCACAAGCAGATGCCCACCCGGCTATCCCGGACATAAAGAAGGCTTGGGGTTTTAGGTTGCATCCGTAAGGAAGGGAAGGGCCATATAATAGGCCGAGGCTTTCAGGCCTTACAAATGGGAAGATGGATCTCTTGTGAAGCGGCGGCTAAGAAAGCCAAGCTTTAAATATCAGTGCTTGTCACTGGATATCCTTAATCTGATATCCTGCAGAGCCGCGCTCTCATCTGTCTCTCTCTGCCCGCAATCTCCTTAATCTCAGTACAGGAAACCTGAGAGGCTCTGCACAGGGAACAACAGACCCCCCGAATTACCTATCTGCGTATGCATAATGGACACATATGAATTTCTCTGGCTAAATTGGTCCCGGAAAATATTCCCATGGTGCGTCAATGCATCAGCCTGGATTATTTCACTTTGTGCTGTCTATGTTTGGCTGCTGATTTTAACACAAGAATTTGTGTTTCTTATTTTAATGTTACACAGAGGTCACCGACCCTGCCAGGCAACCAACCAGGTTGTCAACCCAAATAAGCGCTAAAGGGTCTATTGATTAGACACTCCGTGCAACGTATGTGAATGATTTTCTGTCTGAACTTCAGAGACGAACATCTGAAGTGGGAGGGGGACTCACTGCAAGAGTTAACTGCCCGCTTTGCCTAGGGGATGATAAATAAGGTGATATACTTAACTTATTCTCTGCTGTCCAACACTCTGGGCTGTAAGTGAGCCCTTGACGTCCTCCTGTAGACTGTAGAACTGCTGGTCCTGCATTGTACAGAATGACATCAGAGAGCCGTGACTGCTTGGACAGTAAAAGGAGGCAGCCCTGGAGGACCAATCACATGAAGAGAAGTAAACCTGCAGAACCAAGAAATAAGGCAAGTATATCACATGATTTATCATTCCCTAGGCAATTGAGCAGTGGGGGACACTCATTACAAGGACAGAGGTTTTTTATCAGATTTAAGCACTTCAATACTGCACCATAGCCAAAAGACGGCTACAGCGTGGCTCTCTAGTTCTGGGAGGGAGTCCATGGACATTCTCCCAGAACACACCTCCCACGTGCCCCCGGGGCTGATTACAGATCGAGGCAAAGGGCCAATCACAGTGGCCCTTTACCATGTGATCAGCTGTGTCCAATCACAGCTGATCACATGTAAACAGACTTGCGGGTATTGGCATTCCTTTCTTCATGCGCTGTCACTGTGTGAGGGAAGGAGAGCCTATTACCAGCAAGGCTGACAGGGCACATTTACATTGATAATCAGGGCACTGATCATCAGTGCCCTGATAATCAGTGCTGCCCCATCATTGCCCATTAGTACAGCTTATTAGTGCTCATCAATGCTCACCAGTGCTGCCTCATCAGTGCAGCCTCGTCAGTGCCTCCTCATCAGTGCCCATCAGTGCCACCTCATCAGTGCCTATTAGTGCTGCCTCATCAGTGCAGCCTCACTAATGCCCATCAGTGCAGCTTCATCAGTGATCATTAGAGCAGCCTTGTCAGTGCCTCCTCATCAGCGCCCATCAGTGCAGTTTATCAGTGCCCATCAGTGCTGACTCATCAGTGCCCATTAGTGCTATCTCATCAGTGCACATCAGTGCAGCCTTATTAGTGCACATCAGTGCAGCTTCATCAATGCTCATCAATGCATCCTCATTAGTGCACATCAGTGCCGCCTCATCAGTGCCAATCAGTGCAGCCTATCAGTTCACATCAGTGAAGAAGAAAAATTACTTATTTGCAAAATTTTATAACAGAAACAAAGAAAAAAATTATTTTTGTTTGTTTAGCAAAAATAAAAAACCCAGTGGTGATTAAATACCACCAAAAAAAAGCTGTCTAAAAGCATGATCACGCAATCCTAATGCTTCGTACACACGATCGGGCTTTCCGCCAACAAAACCGTGGAATTTTGAAGGGTGTTGGGTCAAACTTGTCTTGCATACACGCGGTCACACAAATGTTGGCCAACAATTACGAACGTAGTGACGTACTAGACGTACTATGTGTTTTTTCAGCTCTTTAGCGCCACCCTTTGGGCTCCTTCTGCTAATTTCGTGTTAGTAGAAGTTTGGTGAGTGTTGATTTGTGCTTTTCTTTTCGCGTTTTTCATTTATCGCTTTTCATTTCGTGCTTTTTAATTAGTTTCTGAACGGCCGTTCGTCAACCAGATATGTTGCGGAATCTGAGGAGATAACGTGTTATTTATTATTGGCCTTGGAGTTATTGCTTTGACATTATTTTTGGTTGAATAATGATTTGATTTGGTAAATTTTCTATATTTTTGGATGCATAGAATGCACTTTTTGTTTAAGTTCTATTGGCAGATAGCATGTCTAATTTTTTTTTTAATGCACAATAAAAAACTGTGGAGAACAATACTTGGCAATGTGTTTTACTTTAAATGACAGTTTGGGAGTCGGCAGTTACATTTTAAAAAATACAATGTAAAATTAACAAGGGACACCAACATAGTTGTATCTTTGATCTTAAAAACTACGGGATAATGGTGTTGTGGTAACTTGCCCAAAAACAAAAACAAAAAAACATAATAATATTATTTTTGATATCACTAGAAAAAAAAAGCATTTGAAAATTAGTTTGCAATAACTCCATCAGTATTACCAGCAAAGCAGCTTCATTATTATCCCATTAAAGAAGAAGAGAATTGTGCGCTGCATTTGGAGATTTCATAATTTGCCGTGTCACGAATGTTAATTCTCCATTGCGAGCGCTAGTTTACAGGACCAACCGCTTCTGGCTCGCCCTTGCTTCCGAGCATGCGTGCTTGTACGTTGGACTTTGTCTGACGGACTTGTGTACACACGAACGGAAAATCCGACAACACACATTTGTTGGCGGAAAATTTGAGAACATGCTAGCCAACATTTGTTGGCGGAAAGTCCAACAACAATTTTTCGATGGAGCATACACACAGTCGGATTGTCCGCCAACAACCTTACATCCAACATTTCCCGTCGGAAAGTCGGATGGTGTGTACGGGGCTAAAGTGTGACAGCGCTGAAAATTGGCCTGGGCAGGAAGGGGGTGAAAGTGCCCGGTATTGAAGCGGTTAAAGTCAATCCTCTGACCCACTGGCATGTCCAATCTCGATTAATGCTCTTTGTGAATGATAGCTCTCATGCCCCACAGTGAAGCATAACCAAAAGGCAGGGGGTAGGACATTGACATGACAATATTTAGTCGGTGACATCACAGGGGATCCCGAGTGATGTCATTGAGCAAATATGAACATGTCCACATCTTTGGTAAGTAATGTCACAGGGTATACTCTGCACCATTGTTTACATTTGCCTATCAGTCGGGGAGCTGTCATTCACCGTGAGTAGTTGTTATGAGTGGATAATGTCAGCAGTTGGCGTAGTTATTTTCAGTGGACGTCATTTATCGTGATTGGCGAAGATCTGCATCACTGAACAACATGATTGACAACTGACTTTGAATAAAACGGTCTTGTAAAAGTATGCTATGTCCTTATTGGCTATTGACTTTTTTTTTTGTTGTTGAAGAGTTAAACATCTGTACTGAATTCTTATCAGTTACATTGTTCTCAGCTATCTCTGAGAGCTACAGAACCCTCCCCTTTATGTTATGGGCAAGGGGAGAAAGGGAAGATTCTGTAGACATGTTGTCCTGATACAACAGGGTGAGTGAGCATTGCCACCCTAGTACAAGAGAAAACAAAGTTAAAAAAAAGCCTGAAAAAAGAAAACGAATGCAGCCACCACATCTAAGGACCGGTAAGTTGCAATATATCATATTGTTGTGTTTGGTCTTAGGTAAAAGATGTCCCTCTTTCCCATCTAAATGAGTTGGGAAGTACTGTATACAAATATAAATGGTTTAATGCCCCCATCATCTTCCAAACACTGAAATATCAGATTTGGTTGGGCTGACCCTTTAAAAACGTTTTTCCTTCCTGTCGTATCTTCCATTTCATACTGATAAAAGTCCTTGCAAATTTTGTAAAAATAGAACAAAAAGCTTATTTATAATTGATGTAAATATGTACAGATCAAGCTGGGCTTCGTCATTCTGATTTCAATAAAAAAATTTATTTTTTATAGTATTGGAACAATCTACAACTTTATTATGTTCTTTGCATTAACATATCCGAGTTCAAAGAGATCCCAATAAAACAAGAGACAAATATTTGTGCATCATAAACCAACAGCGTAAGCGGCCACATGAGGTTTTCATTGAACTATTTGTAGCTGTTTGGAGATAGATTTTTATGTTTATCTCCGCTCATGTGTGTTTCTCATTTGAAGCTGTTGCCTGATTGAGCATGAACTATTGAAGATAAAAAATGCGACTATGCACTGCTCAGAAATGGAGAATTATTATAATACTAGTGTGAACTTTGAACATGTTTTACTGAAAATCAAACTATATTGCAGATAACCAATTCTTGATTGATGTGGTGGCTGCATTCGTTTTCTTTTTCCAGGATTTTTTTTTCTTTATTTTCACCTGGTGATCCAACAGTTACACACTTCTTGTCCTAGGGTGACAACGCTCATTCATTGTACTGTATAGAGGAGCAGTGTTGTCACTTCAGGACAAGACTACAGAACCCCCCTAATCCCCCAACCCCTCCCCTATCTCCATAACTTAGATTGCGGAGTTCTGTAGTCCATGGGGAGAACTGAGAACAAGGTATAGCTTAGTTTACATTGACCGCAGAGAGGAGATAAAACAAGGTGATTAACTAGCATTTTTGCAAGCCCCGGACCGCCTCTGAATTTACATGGTGGCTGGAGTGGTAAATTCACATTGCTACACCGCGATGCTTGGCTACACAAAGTTTAACCTGGCATGTCAACTTTCACAGGTAGAATCTCCTTCCAGACTCACCAATTGAAGTCAATGGGACTGCGCCACAAACACTATGGCAGTGACACAATTGTTCATTTACAATCTCTTTGGGATAGAAAAAAATATCAAAAACAGGTTGATAAATGGTTTACAGGCCTTCAGGAGGTAATACTGCAACCAATGATCCACCATTGGTTTCCCCACACATCTGTCCACTGGGATGTCTGACACTGCCGGTCATCTTCTTCCTTCTCCATTGACATGAAGAGCAGAACTTGACTTGTTAATCTTGTTTGTGTTTACCGGCTTGTGAGAGGGGGTTACTGCTCTCTCTGGTCTTTTATGCCCAGGTTGAATAAATGTCCACCCCCTAGTAGTTTATACATGTAGCTCCCCCTTGACCTCAGGAGGCATGGTGGTAACCATAGCTCCCAACTGTCCCTGATTTCGAGGGACTGTCCCTGATTTGGAACAAAATCCCTGTGTCCCTCTTTCCTCCTCATGTGTCCCTCATTTTGGTCTGATCCATATATAAAATGCACTATTTAACATTCAAAAGGTGTTTTCCAGTGCTAAACCTTTCATCCAAATTCAAAATTGCTGCATTTGTAAACTTCTGAAGCCAGTATAAAGCAAAAGTAGTGGTAAAAAGAAGCACTTGGGGATTTGACTAATAATTTTTTTGCAGAATTCTCCTTTAAGGGCGTGGCAGGGGTGTGTCATATGCCTACATACTTTTGCTAAAAGGTGTCCTTTATTACCATTCCAAAAAGTTGGGAGGTATGGTGGTAACCCCCAGAGACAGGGTGGGCTTACATTTCACCTCTGGGTGTAGATTACTTAGGCTAAAGTGGGATGTGAACAATAGGGCACCAGTTACTTTAAGGTACAAACAAAAAGGAGTTTATTGCTCACACAAAAACTCCTGGGAGAGAGGTATAGGGAGTTCAGAACATCCATCACTGGCCTGCAGACTCAAAACCACAAAAAGAAGAGGCACCAGTACAGAAAAGAGCCTTTAGGCTGATTCCAGCAATCTGTGCATTCTTAAAGTGGTTGTAAACCCACTAAAAAAAAAAACCTGCAAGACAAAGGCATAATGAGCTAGTATGCATAGCATACTAGCTCATTATGAAATACTCACCTTAGATTGAGCACTGGCTGCAGTCCCCACACACTGCTCTGGCCGTGGACATCGCTCCCAAAGTTATTTCTGGGTATCACGGGCTCCGGCGCTGTGATTGGCCAGAGCCGCGATGACGTCACTCCCACGCATGCGCGTGGGAGCCGCCGGCAACGCCACGACAGCTGAAGCAATGGCACGAATGAGCCGTGGATTAATTGTGCATATGCCAATAACGTCGGCAAATGCTGATACAGGGGATAGCTCTTAAACCGTGCAGGTTTAGGTTATATTCACGGTAGCTACAGGTAAGCCTTATTAGAGTATTACCTGTAGTAAAAAGTGGATTGTAAGGGTTTTCAACCACTTTAATAGCTTATCCAGGACCTTATGTGACAGAGTGACCTCTGGTACTTCATCTCGGACATCTTCTATTCCTCTGCTGTCCTTAGTTGGGCTCCCAGACCACAGAGCCTCAAGCACCAAGACTTAATGGACAGGCTGTCAGGTCACCTGAGGCTATGAGGCTAGGTGACAGATGCACACCGTTGGGATCAAGAGTGCACCGCAAGGTAGTGGACCCTACGGCTGACTGCTGCGGATGGGAGTCAGGGTGGTAAGGAAGGCAGGGCCGCTGAAACACCAACACGAATCCCACCAGGGTTAGAGCGTAAGATTCCATAGGGCGCAGAGTCTAAGAGCCAGCAGGTGTTCACCAGAGCCTCTAGTGGTCAGGATGGACTGGGCTGCAACTGGCTCCAGGTTGCGACCCCCAGGGTCCCCTAGCTCACGCCCACAGTAGGCAACAGGAGAATAGGGATAGTAAGGGAATAAGCCAAGGTCGGGGCCACAAGCAAACAAGGACAACAGAGTACACGCCAAAGGTTCAGGGTCACAGGCAAACAGGGATAGTCGGGGACACGCCAAAAGGTCAGGGTCATGAGCAGACAGGAATAGTTGAGAACATGCCAAGGTCGGTAACAGAAACAAACCTAGAGCACACGGCAGGCAGGAACAGGAAGCCAAACACACAAGTTGATCAGCTGGGCTGGCCTGCAGTGCACAGGTTAATATAGAGTTCTCTGATAAGAGCTGGGGTGGGGCCATGCTTAGAGGAGAGATTATAAAAGCAGTCAGATGAGGGTGGCTGGTCTCTAGAGATGAACACATGGTGAGAGGTAAACTGACAGACAAACTCTGTTGCATAACCATGACACAGGCAGACCTATGTCTCTGGACAACATGATTGATGACAAATTTACATTGAGGGACATCGCTTACTTATTTTTTATTAATGGAATTTATATTAAAGTGGAGTTCCATGACAATTTTTTTTCCAATTCATATAATTACATCATAAGATACAATAATCAGTGGGGATACAATTTGGAGGGCACGCACTGACGTCACCACGCTGTCTGTGAGGAGGACGGGCTTTTATGTTTGCCGGCCAGCATTTTGATCTATAAGTTTTTATCTATGTAAGTGCAATATATTCTTTTACAAATAAATGATCTGCAGTATTACGATATGGTCAGTTTCTCCCTTCTTTGAGCATTCCCCGGAGTACAGCCCAGTACATCTTCGATCCAGAGGGACGCCCAGGGGGTTGTTACCATCAGACCTATGACTAGGGGCAGTCCCGTGTCAGTCCAGCAGCTGTCTTTGGAAGTTAAAGACTGTGGCTGGGCTACAGTCGATTGCTTTTTGTCTCCTGCCATTCGGTAAGCAGGCAATCCGTAAAGTGGTCGGGCACTTTTTGATTGGTGTGAAGTCACTGTCGTGGTTACCTGATCAATTTATGGACTATTGATTTAGTATTTATGGACTGATTCACTGTTTATTTTTCACATTTATTTTTCACAATTTGTATCATATTTTTTATTATTAATTATTTATCATATTTACTATATTTATTTGTGTTTTGAGCGCAGCTCCTTTTTATCTAAGATACAATAATGGCAAGCATTATTCCTATGCATTGCGCCACTAAAAATACTATTTGATAAGAAAAATCACCTTATATTTTTCGTTCTTGGCATTTCCCATCTTGCTTGTGGGCATGTAAAGCCCACATACATAATCTTCCATGCGCAGTATGCAACACTCGCAGCGCAGGAAACGAATCAGGTTGCCATCACAACAGGCCTCGTCGTCTGAAGTACCCATTCCCGTTATCATGGTAACAATGGCAACTATACACTGGTTGCCCTCCTTTGAAATGGCGTTTGGCAACGCCTTGTATCGTGTCACTTCCGGTTTTCGAATCTCGCGATGATGAGCGGCGGCAATCCACACTGACTCCTGGGAATTATGACACAAAGCTCCCAGGAGACAGTACGCCGCAGGAAATGACAGAGATAGCTGCAGGTGGGAGAAGGAGGAAGTGATATTAAAAAGCTTACAATCATGGTAAGCTGACATAAAAAATAAAAAAAAATTGATCATTGAAGAAATTATTGCCATTGATATATAGATTAAGATTAAGTATATAAAGTTGGTGGAACTCCGCTTTAAAGAACTTTTTCATGTTGTGGTTACCTTTTATTTATTTTTGGGGGGGGGGAATGAGTAATAAGGGGTACTCCGGTTTAGGACAGGGTGGCTACATACAGTGGAGGAGGTAATAGATGAGGAGGGAGGTAATAGCATTGGGTCCATGGGCACCACAAAAAGTCAGGATGTAATAGTGTACAGTTCTAGGATGAATTCCTCCTCAGGAGGAACGCACATGACAGAGCCAGGGGCTCTCAGAGCATGCCAGCAACCATGACATGGTAGTGAAAAGGAGCACTGCAGTACCCCCTCTTGACACCTATTTCTGGGATCAATAATAAAGAGAGTTTCCCCAGTTTGGACTGTTACTCTATGACTGAGCATTATACTATCACATGGCTGGAGTGGAAAAATACCAAATGTTTGGGCAGATTCTTTGCAGTCCTATTATAAATATGCAAGTGGACAGTTACAACAGGACAGTCTGGGTTGGTTCCTCCAGTATGCCAGTTGCACCACCTAGGCACCAATGTATCATGGGCCCCAGGTGTGAGCTGCTTGGGAATTCAGCCTGAAACTAATGAAATGCAGAAGCCCCTAACGTAAAGTGTTACTATGCCCCTATCTAGGCCATGGGCCTGAGAAGTGGAACCAGTGTAGTGACTGTAATGTGGAAGCAGTGACACTAGTGTGGGACTTCAGCTAAAGTGGATGTGGGGTTCTGTTTAGGCCTGTGAATTGGCTTAACCATGCTAGGGGGTCTTCTAACAGATTACCACCCAATCCTTTTGCCTGAAGTTGGTTCGATCTTACCCAACTTCTTTCATGGACAGCCTTAGGGCGAAGTCACCAGTGACAGAATCACTACGAGCCCCCATGGTGTCACTCCTTGCCATCCAAACCAGTGTGATGTCATCCCATTGCTCTTTTTCTTTGCTAGAAATTGAGATTCTCCAGCTTTTTGGACAGTGAGGGAATGATTGAGTCTCATTAAGTCTGCTGCTGGCATTGTGTCATGTAATTCGTGAATGTGCCATGGGCCTTACTTGCTGTCAGGTTAGTTTAGATATGATGTTCTGCAATATAAACACAGCGAAAAAGGACCTGCGGGGCTGAGGTGAGATGTCGCGGCACCACAGGCTATAAAGCAGAACGAAACAGATCCTGAAGGTATAAAGAGCAAAGAGCTAATCTCTGCATGTAGACATTAAAGCTGAGATGAATGGTCAAGGGCAGCAGGTCATAGTCAAGGTAATAGGTCATAGCCTGGATTCCAAGAATAATAAGCTTCTGAATAGCTGGCCAAGGCTGGGATGGATTGGATTATCTTAATGCCTCTTTCTCAAATACAAATGAGAGAATTTCAGTTTATTTGCTAGTAACATCTTTGTGCAAAAATAAATACATCATTTATGTTATCTCTAGACCAATTTTATGCCTGGAAATTTATGTTGACATTGTGTCAGTTATATCATTTTTTCCCACCCATGTTCAATAAATAAATCATAGCAGCCAACTACAACTGTTTTTAGTTTCCTAAAGTTGTCCCTCAAGAGAAAAACACAAGGATTGCCAATGCTGTGCTCTCTTTCTGAAAATGTTACTTATCTGGCTGCACCTTAAAAGTCCCATAATTATCTCTTTTTTTCTGTTGTATGGGTATTTACCTGGGTGATGTGTATGACTTCAATACCTTCCAAGTCACCAACCTGTAAGTATTTAGATCAGGAGGTCAGAGAAATGTCAGAAGTCCTTTTTTGAATGCTTGTTTGTGTCTGTGACAGCATGAGAGCCAGGCATCTAGCATCGGAAGAGGACCACAAGGGCATCCTTTAAATCTTGTTCATGAGCAGTTTCCAATAAAAAGAAGGCCATTAGACATGTGCAATTCGTTTTATTACAAATTGAAATTCAGATGAAATCTTTGTTATTCAGAGATTCGGATGTATGTGAATTTCCGAATCAAAATAGTAACAACTTTCAATGAATCCAAAACATATTATAAGGAAATGAAGTATCCAGATTCGAAAATGAACTAGAAAATGAATTTGAATTTGAAATGGAAACATATTGCAATAAATACAGTAAGATACAAAAGTAAAATAATGACCATTCCTACTCAGGCTGCTGAATAGAATAAAAAAGATTAGAACAGAATAGAATGAAAAATAATTGAATAGAATAGAATAGAATAGAAAATAAAAGAATAAAAAAGAAAACAAAACAGAACAGAATAGAACAGAATAGAGACTAAAAGAATAATAAAGAACTTATATAGTGTTGAACTGTAGTTTAGTGACTGTACTGCCACATCCCAAATGACTATCTACCAAATAAGAAGGAACCCCCTATGGGACTGTAAGGGCAGTAGATAGAGTGTACCCAAAGTAAATACAAAAGTATACATTTTATTACAAATAAAAAAAAAATTAGTCCATCAATTCATAAGTATTGCATAAAAACAAAAAAAATCATATAACAATCAATGTACAGTAGTATACAATACTCTGAAATAGAAGGTGGTTGGCCCCAGGTTAGTCTCATATAAATATGGACTTAGTCATACATAGGGGTTCACCAAACGACTCCTACTTCCAGAATAGAGATTAAAAGACTAGAACAAAATAGAAAATAAAGGGCTAGAATAGAAAAGGATAGATTAAAACAGAATAGAATAGAAAATAAAAGAATAGAATAGAAAAAACAGAATAGAACAGAATAAATAAGAACAAATAAAGCCATCTTCCAAAATACGAATTTCAAATAAATTTGAATTTCGAATCGATTTGAAAATAACAAATAAACAAATCCAAATATACAAAATGAATTCCGAAAACAAGTCATTCTAACATAACAAGTAGGACAAAATGAAATTATTAACCCCTTGATGCCGACACCTCCCGACCCTTTAAAGGGGTTTCTGATCTCAGGGGGGCGGGGTTTATGATCACGTGAGCACCGCGATTGGCTGTCACATGATGGGAAAGCTCGGGAGTTTTCGCAGGGCACGAGCTCTCGGCACACGTTCGTTTACACTTAGGTGCGCAAATACATGGCCTCTCTGCGTCAAAGCCCACCCGCTGAGAGGCCGCATATGTGCGTAATCTCAGCGCCAAGAGGTTAACTTACGAACAAATCTGAAACAAAACTAAACAGATGTTTCCATTGTGCAAATCTCTGAAGGCCACCACACATTTTGAATAATTAAAGTAATATTTACACTTTCACATGCCTTCTATATTTCATGCAATGGTTGAAGATTGTTCTTCTAGTAGCTATGTATATATTATTGTATTTCTACAGAGCTCAGTGTTCCATTTCTTCCCTCTAAACAAATAAATTTAAAACAACCCCTCAAAGCAGCTGCACATTCAGCTATACAGCTAATACAAAAAACACAAACACAATATACAGCACTCCTAAACTAATTAACTCCAGCCAATGTGATGTGACTAGGGATGAGCATTGTTCACAGTTCGTAACAAATGCGTAACAAACTAGTTACATTTAACCAGTTCCCCGTCATAAATTCCTGGCTGCTGTTTGTACCCCTGAATGACAAATTGTATCATTAAATGACAAACTAGCTGGGAATCCTGGGTGACGTCACTAACTAAATATGGTCAGGATCCTATTGATCAAAGCCATCACTCAGCTTGTCCCCGGCTGATTTATTAACAGACAGAAGCGGCAGGGCGACATCATCAATGGGTCATATTGATTGACTCTGGATATACATCGCTGGATGACATGATTGATTACAAATATACTTTGTGAGACACTTTTTTGGTTTACTTTTTTTTATTAATGGAGTTTTTAGTAAATAACTTTTTCATGGTGTGTGCCTTTAAAGTGGACCTTCACCTTCCCGATAAACATTAATTATTTGTAATTCTCATGCTGCTAGCATTGGTAAATAGATACGAAAGTACACTATATTACCAAAAGTATTGGGACGCCTACCTTTACACGCACACCAACTTTAATGGCATCCTAGTCTTAGTCTGTAGGGTTAAATATTGATTTGGCCCACCCTTTGCAGCTATAACAGCTTCAACTCTTCTGGGAAGGCTGTCCACAAGGTTTAGAAGTGTGTCTATGGGAATGTTTGACCATTCTTCCAGAAGCACATTTGTAAGGTTAGGCACACAGTCTCCGCTCTAATTCATCCAAAAGGTGTTCTATCGGATTGAGATCAGGAATCTGTGCAGACCAGTCAAGTTCCTCACCCCAAACTTGCTCATCCATGTCTTTATGGACCTTGTTTTGTGCACTGGTGCGCAGTCATGTTGGAACAGGAAGGGGCCATCCCCAAACTGTTCCCACAAAGTTAGGAGCATGAAATTGTCCATAAAGTGTTGGTATGCTGATGCTTAAAAGATATGTAAAGGTTTGGTTTAAAAAAATAAAAAAATAACAAACATGCCATACTTAACCTCCTCTATGCAGTTGGTTTTGCACAGAGTGGTCCTGGCTCCTCCTCTTCTCTAATGCCCCATTGGAGAGCCACTCTCCCTCAGGGCACTCATAGGGGCACACTCCCGTGTCCTTCTGCTGTGTCCATTGACACAGACAGCAGGACTCGGCCCTCCCCACTGGTTCCCGCATCATTGGATTTCATCACCGGCTCCCACGTCATTGGATTTAATCACCGACTCCCACATCATCGGATTTAATCAATCCAATCAGGACCTGAGACACACCGGCTGGAGCTGGTGTGCTCGTCCCCGTTGCTGGAAAGACCGGGTTCAGGTAAGTAAAAGAGGGGCTCTGGGGGGCTGCTACATCACAGGAGGTTTTTCACTTTAATGCGCAAAATGCATTAAGGTGAAAAACCTTGAGGGTTTACAACCCCTTTAAAAATTCCCTTCACTGGATTTAGGGATCAAGCTCAACCCCTGAAAAACAACCCCGCACCAAATGATTTGGAGAGTCGTCCCAATGCTTTTGGCAATATAGTGTGGATGAGCAAGTTTGGGGTGGAGAAACTTGACTGGCCTGCACCTCTGTTGTGGTGAAAATACCAAATCACATAAATAAACACATTGTAGTGGACTGAAACCACCTCTAGATATCAGCATACACCAATCAAAGGCAACCTCATGCAGTTTTATACAACACACAAAAAAATACTTATAAGGGCACAGAACATATTGTACGATTGTCTTTGTATTCTTTCAGCACTGCTGCTTAGAACACAAAAAAAAATCTTTCTTCTAGAAGCAAAGAATATGGTAGTCAGATGTTCAAGAAGTCCTATAAAGATGTATTAACATTTCCCTCCCCTGATCGGAAACAGGAATTTCTGATTAGGAGTCTTGGAAGAATAACACTTCCTGCGGTTGCGATCACTTGATTAATAGAATTATGCCGCCAATAACTGTAGCCAAGGAGTTCATCATCCCATTCATTGTTCTGATTTAATCGCCATGAAAGCGTATGTAAACCCCAACAATCAACTTAATTTATTTGCTCCCTTTTGATCCATTTTAATTTACCATTGGAAGCATTGTGTTATATCTCTTCCATAAGGGCAAAAAGAACCTGTTGATCTTGTCAGAATTTCAGAATTGCCCTGTGCACATGACCTGTATTATCTCAAAGAGCCTTCCTAGTTCTTTTATTGGACTACAGCAGTGGTCTCCAAACTACCACCCAAGGGCCAGATTGGACCCTTTGGAGTCCAATGATACCAACGACGGGGCATAATTTCTCTCAATGACACCAACAATGGGACCCAGTGATACCAACAACAGGGCACAATTTCTCTCAATGACACCAACAATAGGGCCCAACGACACTAATGATAGGGCACAATTCCTGCCAGTGACACCAACGATAGGCCACAGTTACTCCCACTGAAACAAATGATGGAGCATTATTTTTTTCCACTCACATCGGGACCTTTTATCTCAATGGCCACAGTCCAGCTCCCCTAAAGTCTGAAGGACAGCAAACTTGCTTGTTTAGAATGTTAGGAGACCGATGGACTACACAATGTTTAGTCTTCATGTTGTAGAGATCAAAGTGTGGGAGTGCTTGAATAGTTTAGGTAAAGACTCTGGGCAGGGCTGACACCAAAAAAGCTGTGTGTTATTACCCCACAATGGGACCACAATGAAGACCACCTTTTATATTATACGCCAGCTTGCTTGGCTCATTTTATTCCATCTTATATATCGACCTGCTTCGGTGGTTGTTCACAACCAGAGACGATGGCACACATATGGTGGTGCTGCCCTAAGGTACGCAGACTATGGGTTTGGGTTTATTCGCTCCTACGCACACTCTTCCATTCAGGCATCAAAAGAAATCGTTAGGAAGCTCTTCTTTGTAAACCTATTGAGGAGTTGCTTTAACGAGAGCGGAGACTAGCATTGCATCTCTTTGCAGCACCCAAACTTACCATAGCCAAGGGTCTGAAAAACCCCAAGTCTCAGTTTCGAGGCAGTCAAGTGCCGAATGACCGATATTATGGTCAATGAAAAATGAACGGCCATTTTACTTGATACCCAGAGTCTGGCAGCCTTGGATTTCCCATGCTCAGCTATTGCGTTTTGATAACCTCCTTATGTCAATCTGAGGACTTTAATCCACTGTTTCCACCTCTTTATCTTTATCTCTATCTCTTCTTCCTTCTATTTTTCTACCTTTCCTGGGATCTCTCTTTTGTTTCCTGCTCACCTGCTTTTCTTTTCTTTTTTTTTTTTTTTTTACTGTATCTCCATTTAATTAGTGTATAAACCTGCTAGGCCTATAGAACATGAAAATAAGAACGGGCAGCGCTGAATATGTGCAAATGAATACACAATTCAAGTGACAGTGCAAAAATGCAATAAGGCTTCATTCTCACGAGGCGGATCTGCTGCCACGGAGTCCGCCTCTGTCCGCCAGCTTAGCGGGAGATCTCTCCATTGATCTCCGCTGAGCCGGCAGATGACAGGTCCCTCTCTGCTCACTGAGCAGAGAGGGGCTTGTCAAACGCCGCTGGTTACTATGGAGAGATCAAACAAAAACGGACAGCATGTCTGTTTTCATCAGATCTCACCCGATCCGATCCACCAGGGACGGATGCAAACGTAGGGGCATCTGTCTGATTTTAGCAGATCGGACCGGGTCAGCGGACATGTCAGCGCCCGTTCAGCATGGAACGCCCGTTCAGGTCGGCCGACAAAACTGACAGGCGGACCTGAACGGTCTCACAGTGTGAAAGGGGCCTAAGACCAATGACTGGCACCTGTGAAAAATGTTCCAAAATATACAATTGTGCAAACAATATAAAGTGACAGTGCAAATAATATGTTTGAGGCCAAAGACTGGGATCTAATAATTATCGACATATGTAAAACATATAAATCGCAATGTCCATCAAAAAGGTTCAAAAAACGTAAACGAGCCCACAAAACGTAAGAAAAGTGACTTCAGGTAAGAAAAAGTTGATAGACTGTGATGAATGAATGTTCTGACTTTATGAGGATAAACTACCATGAAAAAGGTTTGCAGTACCCCTTGGAGAGGACAACCACCAAGCACAATAAATCACCATCCAATGTGTAGCCACCACCACATAAAATAATTGGGTACTCTTGCCAAATTCTGTGAGCACTCTACCAGCGGCAAAGTGCCAAACACGCAAAAGACACTGGAGAGACTTGAATATCCTAGGAGCCAGCATACAGGGTTGTACAGCAGCACAAATCCGACATCCAAGAGGGTTACGCTCCCATCATCAGAAAATGGGTCATGAAAAGAAAAATCGCCACATAGCGTAAAATATTTATTGAATAAAGTAATGCACTTACAATGTAGGCAAATACAGGCGTTGTATAATGTGATCAGGAGAAAAGAGTAAGAATGCAGTATCATGGAGCCAGCACTGTACGTCCCGATGTGTTTCGTCCACTAAGATGTCATCTGGGGTCAGGGGCCCATACCCCAGATTTTAGATCATGGCCTGGTTATGATGCTAATGAGTCTTCATCTCTTTTCTGTTTATTTTTTTCTGTATATTATAATTTAACCAATAAAGAAATTATTGTTGGAGTGCGGCCATCCGGATTGAATTGCTCTTTACATTATTTTTTTCTGTGTTCTTACCGTGGAATTGCAATTTCATTGGCCTGATAGTTCAGCTAACCTTAACATCAACACTCCAATCAGATAGAGTGTAGTTTTGCTTTTTGTGATGTTGTGAAGTTCTAGATTTACTTTTTCATTGTTGTATGGAACTACATCAATGGTATGTTTGCAATCCCCATATATGCATACATACTGTATGTTTTGTAATTGTCTCCCCATCGGCTCTGTTATGTATGTTCTAAAGACAATAAGCCTTTTGTAAAAGAAGACCACCTTTTAGACCGTGTTTCTTGTTGCACCCATAACTCAAAAGCATTCCCCTCTGGGTGATCAATGTACATTTCAGGGATTTTAACAAACTTTGTTGCAGAGTCTTACCTTTTGTTATTCTGAAGAAATGGCTGTTTGTTTTTCTGTGTCCATGTGCATCTAATGGGAGGGGTTTAATAATTATTAATCAGCTGCTGCACTTGCAGGGTTCTAATGAGGAAAGTGGCTGGGTCTACATCCCTTTAGATGTGATTTCCCTTTGGGAGTAACTCACCAAAAATTACAGTTTTTGTTGCAAGGGATGCTGAAATCTTACTTGCATTTTAGTGCAGACTTCTGGGAAAATCAGTAAGCCAATCACACAAGCAGGAAATGACATACATCTACTCCTCCAGGTAGCCATATTGCATTTTACAGAAAACTACAGAGCTGCAGATTGAAAAGAAAAGGTCATTTTTAATAACATTCAATTACAATATCACTTGTGTCGCAATTGTATATGCTATATTATTTGTTTATTATTTGCTATTTGTTTTTTCACAAAAGTGGAGTTACCCTTTTACCACTTACCACCAGTAAACCTAATTATACTGTGGCAAGGATTACGTACCTAGTAGACCGCCCACTGCACATATACTGAAAATCTATCCCCTATTTTGAAGACGCGATAACCTTGTGCGCAAACCAATCAATATACGCTTATTGCGATTTTTTTAACAAAAATATGTAGAAGAATACATATTGCCCTAAACTGATGAATGACAATAATTTTTTTTTTTTCAAAATTGTCGCTCTTTTTTTGTTTGTTTATAGTGCAAAAAATAAAAACCGCAAAGATGATCAAATACCACAAAAAAGAAAGCTCTATTTGTGGGGAAAAGGGACATTTTTTTGGGTACAGCATCGCACATCCACACAATTGTCAAAGCAAGTCCACCAGTGCCGTATCGCAAAAAATGGCCTGGTCATTAAGGGGGTAAATCCTTCAAAGGCTGAAGTGGTTAAAGGGATAAAACAAAGGGAAGTAATGTGCATGTATTGCAGAAATGTACTGCTTATGTTTTTTTTGTTTTTTTTTTTGGCTTGACATATACACTATATTAAGTATTGGGACACCTGCCTTTACACACACATGAATTTTAATTGCATCCCAGTCTTAGTCCGTAGGGTTCATCATTGAGTTGGCCCACCCTTTGCAGCTATAACAGCTTCAACTCTTCTGGGAAGGCTGTCCATAAGGTTTAGGAGTGTGTCTATGGGAATGTTTGACCATTCTCCCAGAAGCGCATTTGTGAGGTCAGGCACTGGTGTTGGAAAAGAAGGCCTGGCTCACAGTCTCTCCACTCTAATTTATCCCAAAGGTGTTCTATCGGGTTGAGGTCAAGACTCTGTGCAGGCCAGTCAAGTTCCTCCACCCCAAGATCGCTCATCCATGCCTTTATGGACCTTGCTTTGTGCTCTGGTGCACAGTCATGTTGGAACAGGAAGGGGCCATCCCCAAACTGTTCCCACAAAGTTGGGAGCATAAAATTGTCCAAAATGTCTTGGTATGCTGACGCCTTAAGAGTTCCCTTCACTGGAACTAAAGGCCCAAGCCCAACCCCTGAAAAGCAACCCCACACCATAATACCCCCTCCACCAAATGATTTGGACCAGTGCACAAAGCAAGGTTCCTCCCACACAGCAATTCCCCAGAAATACCCTACATGACAGGTGTATAACACACAATTATATATGTATGACACTTTGGGGTTGATTTACTAAAGGCAAATCCATTGTGCACTGCAAGTGCACTTGGAAGTGCAGGCACTGTAGATCTGAGGGGAAGATCGGAAATGAGGGGAAGATCTGCTGATTTCTATCATATAATCATATGCAAGCAAAAATACTGTTTTTTATTTTCCTTGCATGCCCCCCTCAGATTTACAGCGACTGCACTTCAAAGTGCACTTCCAGTGCACAGTGGATTTGCCTTTAGTAAATAACCCCCTATGTGGCTATCAACCTAAACTGGTTTAAAATTATTGCTTTAGGGGATGTCCAGATGGGGAGATATTTATCTTGACGCGTTTCGTGGGATCACCCGCTTCATCAGGAGGAACGGAAGAGAACCTTAGAATATTGTAAGCAAATAGCAATACATATTAATTAACAGAGTGAAAGAAGCACATATCAAAAAATACCAAGGGTATCATATTTAAAGAGGTAGACTGGCTCACCATCTATGCGCCCAGAGGGTTCTGAACCAGAGAATGACCAGGGAGCTCCCAAGCCACCCCATGGGCAGGCATGGGATACAGAAGTAAATCAAACTACAGAGGGAAGGAAAGGGGGGAAAAAGCAAAATGAAAATACTAAAAACTAAAATCAAAGCCAAGAGAAGGGGAGGATTTAATAGGACACTATTAAGCTAGAAGCACCCATCTGTAGGTGACGCACTAAAGAAAAAGGGGAACGATCATCACTGTACAATATTATCGAACCCAGTGTGGGAATTAACCCAAGAGCTAGGAACTCATGCTGTGTCACTCAGGCATAAACCTTCACAATATGGATTTAATTTAAAAGGACCTATTAAGAAAAAAGAAAATGAAAACAACAATAGAGGCAGAATATTAAGGAATTGTGGAAATTCTGAATAATAACAGAACTGTCTCAAACTTGTGTCAAAGACACTCTGCATGTGTCCATTCAAAACCCATCCACACAGACCCTAAAGCATCCGTGAGTTAATTTTTAATGGGTTTACATATACTATAATGAACAAACTGGAGCTGCCAATTGTGTATTTTATGTGATAATGGAGATAATTTCTCTCTTTTCCAATAGACTTCAGCAGATCTTTGTATCCCCCTGGATTCCAATGCCAGTAAAACAAGATTAATTTTAACAGCTTCACATTCCATAAGATGCTGGGGAGCAGATGGCTTAGAGAAGGTAAGTGTACTATGTGAGCAATAGTGGCTAAGTATCTATTATACTAATTTTCGGTTAGAAAATCAGGAAGAGTGAAACACGAACGCAAGTTGGTGCAATCAAGTATAAAGCAACTACCTAGGGTATACCTGTCCTTTGGTCACATTTAAATTTTACAGTGCCCCAACCCCCTCTCCTTACTAATGCTGGAACTACTCTAATATAATACCTCAGAACTGACCAGACTGAATATCTTTCAGGTCCCTGAAGCTATCTGGACTGGTTTGGTGCTTACAAAAGTTGAGTCATTTTTGAGGCAGATATCCAGTTTTTGTTTTTCAAAATGATGAGACGTATGTGACATCCTGAGCATTTCTCTTTTACTAAAAAGGGGAGGATGCCAGGAGGACAGAGCAGCAAGAGTCCAATGCTGTCAATTAATCTGAAAATGGCCTAGAAAAACTTGCTAAACAATATCTGCATAGGAGAAATGGGGGGATATGGGCAGAAGGGGACCCAAACCTCTGGTGTCCCCTATTTGTCCCGCTATCCACACTCATGTCTCTCCCCTGTTTGCTCTCTGACTTCTTTTTTTGGCTGCATTGAGCGCGCTCGTTAGGTTCTGGTGTTGGTAAATCAAGGTCCTGTTGGGATTCTGTCCAGTCCAGCCATTATGTGCTACACCCACCCACCAGTCCCGAGGAAGCAATACAACTCCTGAAACACATTGACTTCTAAATATGGAGAGTATATGGACATGGATACAATATATATATATATATATATATATATATATATATATATATTTGTCAGAAAAGAGCCTGTCAACATCGGAAGGTTCCTGTGCGTTTGCGCGGCGGAGCCGCGCTTCGGCGCATGCGCGTCAGCAAACTAGCGGCACACACGGGTTCACTACACGGCGTAACGGCGTAATGGCGTACGAACGTTCGCTCGTCAGCGTCACGCCCCCTTTCTGGCCTATATAAGGACTGACTTGTGCCCTGTTTAATTGCTGGTTTGGCTTTCAGCTTCCAGTGTTCAGTTCCTGATTCCTGCTTCTTGTGTTTACCTGTTTGACCCGGATTTGCCTGACCTACCTTGTCTCTCTCCAGCATTTGACCTCGGCTTGTTTAAAGGACTTTCCCACGATCTGCTTCCAGTGTTTGACCCTCTGCCTGTCTCCGGATTCTCCTGCCTTCTCGTATATGACCCCGGCTTGTTTAAACGGACTTCTCTGCTGACATCTCCTGCCCCCTACCTCTGGCTTGCCTTCAGGATTCCTCTACTTACCATCGGCTGTGTTTGACCCTCGGCCTGTTTCAAGGACTTCCTCATCTACCAGTCTCCAGTATTAAGTTATCGGTCTGCATCATAGACTCTCCACTACTGGGTTCTCAGTGCCTGATCTCCTGCACTTATCCCAGCTCCCATTGTGTTTGCGGGTTAGAACCCCGGCCGGGTCTTCTTCTCCAGCTCTGGGTCAGAGCCACCATTGCTCTCATCTCTGCGTGACTGAAGTCCTCCTCTCAAGAAGCTTCCTGCCTGCAGGCGACCCGTGCCTCTCTGTGCCCTACACCCTCTGTACCACTACCAGGGGTGTAGTGCGCTTAGCCGCAAGGGAAGCCACTCCCAGCATCTCGGCCTCGGTGAGTACCCGTGATAGTACAAACCAGCCAGATGTCTGAGGCCGACAGAGTGGGTTCCCCTCTCGAAGCTCTATGCCAGCAGGTAACGACCCTTACGCAAGCAGTCCAGAGGCTACAAGATGGCTATTTCCAACTAGAAGGTCGTCTCCAGCATCTAATCTTATCTCCCGGGGATGCAACTTCCACATCCCCCAGTGGGGCCAGCTCTTCACAAGATCACTCCAGCACAGCTCCTGCAGTTGTTATGACTCTCCCAGAACCTAGGGTGCCCACACCCGAACGATTTTCCTGGAAATCGGAAGAGGTTTAGAGCATTTAAAAACGCCTGCTTGTTATACCTGGCTCTCCAACCTAAGACTTTCAGCTCTGAGACAGTAAAAGTAGGGTTCATCATTTCCTTGTTGTCCGAAGAACTCCAAGCTTGGGCTCACAACCTCCTGGAGCAGAAAAGTCCCTTACTAAACTCCGTGGAAACCTTCTTTGAATCTATGGGAAGATTATATGATGATCCCCAACGCATAGCCACGGCCGAGTCCATCTTACATACCTTAGTCCAGGGAAAAAGACCGGTGGAGGACTATACGGTCGAATTTCGGAAATGGTCAGGGGACACTGGATGGAATGAGGCGGCTCTCAAATACCAGTACCGCCAGGGACTCTCAGAGACTCTCAAAGACGAATTGGCACGTGTTGATTCTCCTTCCACCCTGGAGGAGTTGATCCAGCTAGCCATAAAACTGGACCGACGTCTACGGGAACGACGTTCTGAACGTCTTCAATCTCCTCGGCCTACATGGATGCTACCCAGGGTCCCCACAGGTCATCCTCTTCCTGCAGTCCCTTCCTCCTCTACCTTGGAGAGCGAGCCAATGCAACTGGGACTGATCCGGGCTCCACTTACACCTGATGAGAAACAACGCCGGAGGGAGGCCAATCTCTGCCTATACTGTGGAGGGTCAGGCCACTTTTTGCGCAACTGTCCTATAAGACCCAGTAAGTCCCAATTACAAACAGCTATGAACTTTCAAGTCAATGGTTCAAGTACAACTCATCTTGTCCTTCCTGTCTCCCTACAGGTGGCAGGCGAGGAGATCCGGCTACCAGCCATTATTGATTCTGGCGCCTGCAGCTGCTTCCTGGATACATCCCTATCTCGAAGTTTACGCATCCCTCTGCAAAATAAAAGACAAAGGCTCCAAATCCACCTGGCCGATGGATCATCCCCCTGTTCCGGGCCTGTTACCCAGGAAACTAAACCCATTCTCACCATCACAGATTCAGGACATCAAGAATTTCTGTGCTTTGACATCATCTGCTCCCCCATGTTCCCTATCATCCTGGGACTTCCATGGCTGCAAGCTCACGACCCCCATATCAATTGGAGTGAGAAGAAGATCTCCTTCTCTTCGGCTTACTGCTCCCAGCACTGCTTCACCTCTGGTCCTGTCTGCACAGCTTCCTGTCTAACTGTCCAGCCAGTTCCTGATCACCTTCAGCACGTCCCTGCAGCCTACCATGAATTCATGGACATTTTTGACAAAAGGAAAGCTGACAGTTTGCCTCCTCACCGACCATACGACTGTCCCATGATCTCTTACCTGGCTCCGAGATTCCTTTTGGTCGTATATTCCCTCTATCAGAAAAGGAGTTGGAGGCTCTGCGGTCCTACATCAACGAAAACCTTGAAAAGGGATTCATTCGTCCTTCCTCTTCTCCGGCTGGAGCAGGGATTTTCTTCGTTGAAAAAAAAGATGGTACTTTAAGGCCTTGTGTGGACTACAGGGAGATCAACAAGATCACCATCAAGAACCGTTATCCACTTTCCCTCATCCCAGAACTGTTCCAACGGTTTCGAACCGCACGAGTTTTCTCTAAACTTGACCTAAGGGGCGCCTACAACTTGGTGCGGATACGCCCAGGGGATGAGTGGAAAACGGCTTTTAGGTCTAGATTCGGACATTTTGAATATCTAGTGATGCCATTCGGTCTGTGCAATGCCCCAGCTACATTCCAACACCTAGTAAATGATATTTTTCGTGAATACTTAGATGACTTTGTGATTGTTTACCTTGACGATATTCTGATTTTCTCTACAACCATTGAGCAACACCAGGTCCATGTGAAGAAGGTACTCACGATCCTCAGGAAGCACGGACTTTACCTAAAGGGAGAGAAATGCGAATTTGAAAAAACAGTAGTCCAATTCCTAGGGTTCATTATCTCCACTGAAGGGGTCTCAATGGATCCTCAGAAGGTGAAGTCTATCCAAGAATGGCCAGCCCCTACAGACAAAAAGGGGGTCCAACGATTTGTGGGCTTTGCCAACTTCTATCGCAGGTTCATAAAAGGATTTTCATCGATCATTTCTCCCATAACCCAACTGACTCGCCAGCAAAGTCGATTCCAGTGGTCCCCAGAAACTCAGGAAGCATTTGATAAACTGAAGAATCTATTTACTTCTGCCCCGGTACTACTGCATCCAGACCCCGCTTTTCCCTATGTGTTGGAAGTAGACGCCTCAGAATCCGCTTTAGGAGCAATTCTATCTCAAAGACGAGGCCAGAAGGCCCTTCTTCATCCTGTGGCATTTGCCTCCCGGAAACTGTCCCCGCCGGAAAGGAACTATGACGTGGGGGAGCGTGAACTACTGGCCATCAAATTTGCTCTTGAGGAGTGGAGATATCTTTTGGAGGGCGCTTCTCACCCCATTATGATCTTCACCGATCACAAGAACCTGGAGTACCTTAGAACAGCAAAACGCCTCAGACCCCGGCAAGCCCGCTGGGCTTTGTTCTTCTCCAGGTTCAACTTTCACATTTCCTATCGGCCTGGTTCCAAGAATGGGAAAGCGGACGCCCTATCTCGAATGTTCCCAGAAACCTCTCAAACAGCAGAACCTGGTACTATTCTATCCTCACAGAATTTTCTTTGTTCAATCCAGCCAGATCTAAGAACTGCCATTGAACAGGCCTCCAGCCAATGCTTAAACCCTGAAGTACCCACACTGAGGAAACAGGATGGTTTACTATGGGCCCAAAACAAAATATTTGTTCCAGCGCAAGTAAGACCCTTGGTACTAAAAACATTTCATGATAACAAATTTGCAGGACATTTCGGGGTACAAAAGACCTCGGAACTAATACATCGTTCCTTCTGGTGGCCAGGGTGGAGTCAGGACTGTAAGAACTACGTAAACTCTTGTATTATTTGCCAGCGCAGCAAGGGATCCAATGCAAAAGCCTGGGGTCTATTAAGACCATTACCCATTCCAGAGCAACCCTGGAAGGAAGTGGCTATGGACTTTATCGTTGACCTACCATCTGCTGAAGGATTCTCCACCATTCTGGTAGTAGTCGACCGCCTTTCAAAAATGGCCCACTTCTTACCCATGAAGGGCACACCCTCTGCCTCAGATACCGCGGATATATTCATCAAGGAAGTGGCGATTGTTGCAATCAGCTGGGAGCGCTCCAATGAGGGTATATACCTTAGCCCATCCACTCTGATCTTGTGATCGGAGGTGGATGGTGCACTTGCGCTGCGCTCCTGGCTGCCATAGGTAAGACATTCTGATGGATTGGGGGTACTTACTAGACTATACTTTGGAGAATACTCTACTGCATGGTGTTTTTTACACACCATAACTTGTCTACATATCTCGTTTTGGATTTTACCCTCTCTCCTTTTGTTTTCTAACAATAGGTTCCTACTCTATTGTCAGCCCGTTAGTCGGCATGGTGATATACGAGCCTCCCCTCCCCCTTCCTACATTACACCTTGTAGGTGTCCCCCTCAGCTCCAACTTTCAGGTATGCTTCTGGCCTTTATCTTTCATACATATATATATTTTTTTTTTTTTGGTGCTATCTCTAGAATTTTGCCTTCTTTAGATCTCACCATCTCCAGTAGCATTAGCTTTCTCACACGATACTGGCCCTCTCTCATGATATGGTTTATACAATCCTAGGTCCGAAGATCCATTTGGACCCCAGCCTGCGCACAGGCGCTGCGCCTATATTTGGACGCGGCGTCTCTTCAGCATCTAGGGGAACAGTACTCCTCATACGGATCCCTTTATAGCATTCTGCCTACCCACCTTTGGACTTTTGACACATGCACGCGGCCTGGGACACCACAGCAGAGCTGACTTTATGCTTTGAATGTTTGTTTTACACCTGCATTGGGTAAGTGTGTACTCTCTCACACTTGGGGTGTGGGGGGTATACTACTTTGTGCATGTATGTGATATTAACCATTTTGGCACTTTTCTGTCTTCATAATATTCAATAGATGTTAACTCTCACTTGTCAAACCCTGACGAAGGACTTTCCGAAACGCGTCGGTTTAGTGAGACCCACTCCATCTTTTATCATTGGTCTGTTTTCATTTATTGTCTTGTGTGACATATATACATTTTTTGTTACCTGCATGTCATTCCCGATGCAATCCTACATATGTATTCTTCATGTGTGCTATGTTTTATTTTGATAAATTGTGTGTTATATTTCTGTTTTTTGTAATAAAATATTTTTCTTACCATTAATATCCTTTTTGTGGTAATGCCTCTAAAATCCCACCCTAGGGGAACCTATTGTTCTTTTTTTTGCTATTAAGGGATGTGGCATACCTTCTTTTGTTTACTACTTCTGGTCAGAGCCTTTTGTCACTTTCTCATACTGGTCACTGGAAGTTCAACATGGCACCTCATGGCAAAGAACTCCCTGAGGATCTGAAAAAAATAATTGTTGCTCTACATAATGGCTATAAGATTGCTAAGACCCTGAAACTGAGCTGCAGCACGGTGGCCATGACCTGACAGACACCGGTTTAACAGGACAGGTTCCACTCAGAACAGGCCTCACCATGGTCGACCAAAGAAGTTAAGTGCAAGTGCTCAGCGTCATATCCAGAGGTTGTCTTTGGGAAATAGATATATGAGTGCTGCCAGCATTGCTGCAGAGGTTGAAGGGGTGGGGGGACAGCCTGTCAGTGCTCAGACCATACGCCACACACTGCATCAAATTGGTTTGCATGGCTGTCATCCCAGAAGGAAGCCTCTTCTAAAAATGATGCACAAGAAACCTGCAAATGTTTGCTGAAGACAAGCAGACTAAGGACATGGATTACTGGAACCATGTCCTGTGGTCTGATGAGACCAAGATAAAATTATTTGGTTCAGATGGTGTCAAGCGCGTGTGGTGGAAACCATGTGAAGAGTACAAAGACATGTGTGTCTTGCCTACAGTCAAGCATGGTGGTGGGAGTGTCATGATCAAGGGCTGCATGAGTGCTGCTGGCACTGAGGAGCTACATGCCAACATGTACTGTGATATACTGAAGCAGAGCATGATCCCCTTCCTTTGGAGACTGGAACGCAGGACAGTATTCCAACATGATAACGACCCCAAACACACTTCCAAGATGACCATTGCCTTGCTAAAGAAGCTGAGGGTAAAGGTGATGGACTAGCCAAGCATGTCTCCAGATCTAAACCCTATTGAGCATCTGTGGGGCATCCTCAAATGGAAGGTGGAGGAGCGCAAGGTCTCTAACATCCACCAGCTCTGTGATGTCATCATGGAGGAGTAGAAGAGGACTCCATTGGCAACCTGTGCAGCTCTGGTGAACTCCAGGCCCAAGAGGGTTTAGGCAGTGCTGGAAAATAATGGTGGCCACACAACATATTGACACTTTGGGCCCAATTTGGACATTTTCACTTAGGGGTATACTCACTTTTGTTGCCAGCGGTTTAAACATTAATGCCTGTGTATTTAGTTATTTTGAGAGGACAGCAAATTTACACTGTTATACAAGATGTACACTCACTACTTTACATTGTAGCAAAGTGTCATTTCTTCAGTGTTGTCACATGAAAAGATATGATAAAATATTTACAAAAATGTCAGGGGTGTACTCAGTTTTGTGAGATACTGTATATACACAGTGTATACAAATATACAGTATATTGTCAAAAGTATTGTAGCGACTGCCTTTACACGCACATGAATTTTAATGGCATCCCAGTCTTAGTCCGTAGGGTTCAATATTGAGTTGGCCCACCCTTTGCAGCTATAACAGCTTCACCTCTTCTGGGAAGGCTGTCCACAAGGTTTAAGAGTGTGTCTATGGGAATGTTTGACCATTATTCCACAAGCGCATTTGTGAGGTCAGGCACTGATGTTGGATGAGAAGGCCTGTCTTGCAGTCTCTGCTCAAATTCAACCCAAAGGTGTTCTATCGGGTTGAGGTCAGGACTCTGTGCAGGCCAGTCCAGTTCCTCCACCCCAAACTTGCTCATCCTGGTCCTTATGGACCTTGCTTTGTGCACTGGTGTGCAGTCATGTTGGAACAGGAAGGGGCCATCCCCAAACTGTTCCCACAAAGTTGGGAGCATGAAATTGTCCAAAATGTCTTGGTATGCTGATGCCTTAAGAGTTCCCTTCACTGGAACTAAGGGGCCAAGCCCAACACCTGAAAAACAACCCCAAACCATAATCCCCCTCCACTAAATGATTTGGACCAGTGCACAAAGCAAGGTCAATAAAGAGATCCACAAAACAAAATGCTTTATTTGCTTTGTGAGTACGCACCCTCAGCATGTAATGAGAGTTTTTTTTATAGTCTGGGTTTAATGACAAGCATATGCAAAATTATACATTATTATTTGACTGCAAAATGTCTTTATTTTGACAAAATGCATTGATGTCAAAGGGGAAGGTGAAATTAAGATAGTTTGGTCCTGATCTTATGCCAAAAAGGTCCCTTATTAGCCTCATTATTTTACTTTTTGTTTTTTTTTCCCCACAGAAAAATTAAAAATTAAAGAGCAACTTAAAAAATCGTTGAAACCTTATGCAAATAATAAAATACACAGGCAGTAGAGGAAAAAGGGGAACAAGACAATCAACACTAAATTAACACTAAACCTAACTTAAAAACGCTCCTAATAGGGTCTTTAATGTAAAGAAAGAAAGATAGAGCTTTTTTTAATTTTTTTTTTCTATTTTTTAGGCAAATTTTGCCTAAGCAGTCAAATGGGAGAAACTTAAAGTTTGCACCTCTCTACAGTGCAAACAATTTCAGCTAGATCACCCTGCTTATTCCTAGTCATTCTGTATCACTGCAGCTTCTAGTCGCTGTGATGTTCAAATACACCGGAAAATTACAAGATCATGTCAACTATGATCAGATTACAGCACCTATCATGAAACCATAATTCTATTTGAAGGCTAATTATTGTAATGTAAACTTCATATTTCTCTGAAGAGCTTTGAATAAACTCCTTAGTTAAAAATAGAATTAATTTTACTCTACATTCAGAAAGATTCTTATGAAGATCTTGCAACGTAGTTTAAATAAAGGTACTGTGTGAACCCCACTACTGATTTTAAGAAGCCACCCTACCAAATCTCGATTACACCTACACACACCTATAGTTTTTTTTTTTTTTGTACAATTTAATCGTCAATTATAAAGCACAGTAGAGCATGTTTAAAATATAAGAAATTCACTTCTATCACATTCTTACATACTACATTTTAGGGTAGTGGGCAGAGCCATGCAAGACATTGGTTTTTGGTTCTGAGTCAACTGTACATCCAGAAACACTAGATTACAGAGCAGATACAGCCTATTATTACAGATAAAACTGCAATATTAATAAATAATCTGCATATAGGTAGTTGTTTCCAGTCTTTTGACCATAATCATTGAAGCGTGTGAATACCTGGTAGGGCTTGAAGAGCAACAAGACAGTAGACCAGATAGGTAATGGTGGGTTGAGCTGAGGAACCTTTGTGAAGGGCCTTTTGGTTCCTTTAGCCCAACTCCCCATAACCTGTCTGGTTATAATGTCTTGTTGACCCCCACACATGACATACTGGGCTCTCAGGAAGTGGGTTGAATGACACCAAGAGCCATTTAATTAATAATATCAGGTACCTATATAGCAGCATCAATTTACACATATATATTGTACATTCAAATCAGTCCCTGCCCTCTAGACGCTTACAATCTAAGGTCCCTAACTCACATTCATACAGGTACATACACATACTAGGGCCAATTACCCTACCAGCATGTCTTTGGAGTGTGGGAGGAAACCCATGTAGGTATAGGGAGAACATGCAAACTTCAGCCAGGTAGCACCATGGTTCGGATTTAAACCAATGACCCTAGTGCTGCTAGGTAAAAGTACTAACCACCTAGCCACTGTGATGCCCAACCTGGAAGAAGATCAGCACTGGACCTCACAGGAAGAAGCAAAAGGCAGTGCTACAAAAAAATAACTTTTTTTGTTCTTTACTTTGGGGTAAAGGGGCATCCAAATATAAAGCCCAGATGATGAAGATGAGTTCTAACACAATGCCTGTAGTGAACCAAGGTAAGGATGACATGGCTATGTGGTCATGTGCTGAAATAACAGATGAGAAAACTTAGCATGCCCAACATCTATCCACCCTGCCACTCAGTACAAAACAGTAACCCTTCTTCACTCCTCACTGTCAAAAGCATGCTGCTGCTATTTTGCCCCTAAGCATTGTGGGGTTGATTTACTAAAACTGGAGAGAACTCTGGTGCAGCTGTGCATTCTAACGTCAGCTTGTTCAATTAAGCTTTGAAAGAAAAACCTGGAAACTGATTGGTTTCTATCATGAGCTACTCCAGATTTTGCACTCTCCAGTTTTAGTAAATCCACCCCGGTGTGGCTTTTTTTCATCAAACAATTAGTGGTGTTGAATCTGCCATTTTTGTCATCCCATGTTTATGCAGTATCAAAGCTCTGAAGAAAGGAGGACACCTTTGAACCCCCAACGTGTTGTCTTGCTGAACAACCACCAATATCAAACACTTTGGTCTTTCAGTTCATTGATCTGGGTGCTCTTTTAGGACTGTGTATTTGTAGCTTCCAAACTTGAGGTCCCCTGTTTATAGGGGCACCCTGTTTGTGATTAAGGGCAGCCTCACTGGGCCAAAGCACCCCATATGAATATGTTAGGTCACATCCAATCATCCACTGATGGCTCAAATCCAGAGCCTCAGTTACACAAAATTTTGTAAGATTCTGAAGTCCATTGGACAGCACAGACAGCCCAATTAAACACCAAAGCAGATCAATGCTGCACTTTAGAATTTCTGTGTTCCAACTAGGAACCATCGCCCCCCCAGCCAGACTATAGACATTAACACTTATGTTGGCACTTCGATTGTTATTATAATTATTCCAACATTCACTTTAATGGAATGTCCTTCTTGTCACCTTTAATCACAGTACCTTTTTTATTCTCCTAATATTCGCTTTTGTCCTCATTACTTTCAAGTCTCCTTTTCTATTCTAAAGTTTCTTAATGACATTCCAGATAGTGAGAAATTATGTGTAAAATTCAATTATCTTTATTTTTAGATCCTCACTCGGCCGCTTGAAAGAGCTGTTGGGTGTAGGTATGCTGAAAAGTTTCAAGGCTCAGAAAGTTAATATTGTACTTATGCTCAGTTAGACATCTTGCCCTACTAGGGAGTAGACTGTGGAAACCAACGTTCTGGTGGACAGGCATTGTCTATTATTTACTGAGAAAAAAAAACCCAGCAGTTTAGCTGAAAATGAATATGTCAAAGCCAGAAAATTAAAAAAGACAGAACAATAAAAATACATATGTTGGTATACTATATTATGTTTAAAGGTGAACTCATGGCAGGTATAGGAAAAAAATGAAATTTGGTTATTTATTCATTATTTTTATTTATTTTTTTATTACAGACATAAAAAATTGTCAATAAATAACCCTGAACAACTTTATTCACACTAAATCAGACTTCTGTTGCTTTGCACAGTGCTGTCAGTCAACCATGTGTACAGGAAGGGAGAGTCATGACCTCATCAACCTGTACTTCTCCTTCATTGTACAGTCATAGGTTGGGGGTGGGTTGGTGACCATGCTGGATTAGTTAACTGCAGTGGAGAAAAGTGAGGTCACCCGCTTTGCTTTGCTGTAGAGCAGTGGTTCTCAACTCATGTCCACAGGGCCCACTAACAGGCCAGATTTTAAGTGTTGCCTTGGGGAGATGCAGACTAGAATACTGCAATCACTGAGCAGCAAATGATATCACCTGTGATGTATTTTGGTTATCTTGCAAACCTGGCCTGTTGGTGGGTCCTGAGGACAGGAGTTGAGAACCACTGCTGTAGAGGATGTGTAGATCACAAGGCTGGCTAAACACATTTACTACTCCATTAATAAAGTAGCTCCTATACTATCTATCTGAAAAAAAACAAAAAAAACAGCTTAGACTTTTCTGGGAAGGCTGTCCACAAGGTTTAGGAGTGTGTCTATGGGAATGTTTGCCCATTCTTCCAAAAGCACATTTGTGAGGTCAGGCACTGATGTTGGATGAGAAGACCTGGCTCACAGTTTCTGCTCTAATTCATCCCAAAGGTGTTCTATCGTGTTGAAGTCAGGGCTCTGTGCAGGCCAGTCAAGTTCCTCCACCCCAAACTCGCTCATCAATGTCTTTATGGACCTTGCTTTGTACACTACTGCACAGTCATGTTGGAACAGAAAGGGGCCATCCCCAAGCTGTTTCCACAAAGTTGGGAGCATGAAATTATCCAAAGTGTCTTGGTATACTGATGCCTTAAGAGTTCCCTTCACTGGAACTAAGGGGCCAAGCCCAACACCTGAAAAACAACCCACCACCATAATCCCCCCTCCACCAAATGATTTGGACCAGTGCCCAAAGCAAGGTCCATAAAGACACGGATGAGTGAGTTTAGGGTGGAGTAACTTGATTAGCAGTTCTCTCAGGACTAGTAAGTTCTCATTTGGGACCTGGAATTCAGGGGCTTGGAGAGACTTTGGGTGGGAAAGAACCTCCAATCCCTGACTACAGAGACTTTGGTCCTGTAAGTGCTAACTGCAAGTGAGGCTTGAAAAGGGGCAGAAAGGAGTCAGAACTTGTCTGTGATGGGGAGTGGAGTAGTTCACAACTGTGAGAAAGTGTGGACTGTCTGGCAACTGGGACTTCGTTTGGTGAACTCCCTAAAGTGGTAGTAAATGCAGTATTTGTATTTTTACCTACAGGTAAGCTTATAATAAAGCTTACCTGAAGGTACTATGAATATCTCCTAAACGTGCACCATTCAGGAGATATTCTAGGGAGCAGCCCGTGACATCACCGGTGCATGTGCTCTGAAGGAACGGCATACCCGTGCCGTTCCTTCAGAGCCCTGTGCTGCGGCTGTGAATCCCTTGTACATGAGCCGGAGTGACGTCATTGCGGCTCGGCCATTCAAACTGCCACAGCCTGCAAACCCAGAAGGAAGTTCAGGTCAAGATGGAAGCCTCCACAGCGGTGACAGCATGCCACTAGCGGGCTTTGTTTCAAGGTAAGTCTTTCATAATGTGCTATTATGCAATACATATTACCCACATGCCGACCACAATACGTATATACGTTGCAGGCTGCAAGTGGTTCACTGGGGTTTTGGATGATATCAGCCATAACCCCATTACCGTTTTTTCAGCAGATGGCCTGCTTTCTCATGAAGCCTGTCCAAGCAGAACATAGGCTGGTTTCCAAAGCGGTGGGAGGCCACGTCCCTCCTCCCGGCACTCGTTGGTGCTTCTCAGGTTTACCGTTACTGCCAGTTCACCCGAGAAATGATCCGACGGTGCGGTCGTCTAATCCTATAGGTGATCAAAGAGTTAACACTCTTTGATTGACTCTATGGCCTTGGAGGACCGGAGCGATGTCATGGCACCACTTCCGGTCTAGGCTGGAAGAAAAAAAAAATTAAAAAGAAAGATCAAACAAAATAGTTTTTTGATCTTTTGCTTTTAAAGGTAAAGAAGAGATCTGGGATCTTTTTGATCCCACATCGCTCCATGAAGAGGACCTGTCATCCTTATTTCTATTAGAAGGAATGCTTACATTCCTTCTAATAGGAATAAAAGTGATAAAAAATAAAAAAAATTAAAAGGACAGTGTAAAAATAAAAAGTAGCACTAGTCCTCCTCTGTAATTTTAAACAGGTAACCTGTAAAGGCATTTAAAGCGTTGCCTATGGAAATGATTAAGTACTGTAGTTTGTCGATATTCCACGAGCGTTCGCAATTTTATAGCATGACATATTAGGTATTTATTTACTCGGCATACCTCAATGTTTTTCTATAATGTAAAAGATGATGTTAACTATTGTGTTTTTTTGTTTTGTTTTTTATTCATTAAAGTGTATTTTTTCCCCAAAAATTATGTTTGCAAAACTGCTGCACAAATACAGTGTGACATAAAAAATTGCAACAATCGGCATTTTATTCCCTAGGGTCACTGCTAAACAAAAAATTATAATGTTTGGTGGCTATAAGTAATTTTTTTAGCAAAAAATGCAGATTTAAACTTGTAAACAAAAAGTGCTAGAAAAAGCCTGGTCTTAAAGTGGTTACTAGCACATTATGCCTTTACCTTGCAGGGTATCCTAATATTACAATATATATTTATATACACTCACCAGCCACTTTATTAGGTATACCTTGCTAGTACCAGGTTGGACCCCCTTTTGCCTTCAGAATTGCCTTACATTGCATCCGGAATGTATTCACAGCGCTTCACTTTTTCCTCATTTTGTTATGTTACAACCTTATTCCAAAATTAATTAAATTCATTATTTTCCTCAAAATTCTAAAAACAATACCCCATAATGACAACGTGAAAGAAGTTTGTTTGAAATCTTTGCAAATGTATTAAAAATGAAAAATTATAAAAATCACATGTACATAAGTATTCACAGCCTTTGCTCAATACTTTGTTGAAGCACCTTTGGCACCAATTACAGCCTAAAGTCTTTTTTTTGTATAATGCTACAAGCTTGGCACACCGATTTTTGGGCAGTTTCTCCCATTCTTCTTTGCAGGACCTTTCCAGCTCCATCAAGTTGGACGGGGAGCATCGACGCACAGCCATTTTCAGATCTCGCCAGAGATGTCCAATCGGGTTCAAGTCTGGGTTCTGGCTGGGCCACCCAAGGACATTAACAGAGTTGTCCCATAGCCACTCCTTTATTATCTTGGCTGTGTGCTTACGGTTGTTGTCCTGTTGGCAGATGAACCTTTGCCCAAATTTGAGATCCAGAGCATTCTGGAGCAGATTTTCATCAAAGAAGTCTCTGCACATTGCTGCATTCATTTTTCCCTCGATCTTGACTATTCTCCTAGTTCTTGCCACTGAAAAGCATCCACACAGTATGACACTGCCACCACCATACTTCACTGTAGTGCCTGGTTTCCTCCAGACATGACGCTTGCTACTCAGGCCAAAGAGTTCAATCTTTGTTTCATCAGACCAGAGAATTTTGTTTCTCATGGTCTGAGAAACCTTCAGGTGCCTTTTGGCAAACTCAAGGCAGGCTGTCATGTGCCTTTTACTGAGGAGTGGCTTTTGTCTGGTCATTCTACCATACAGGCCTAATTGGTGGAGTGCTGCAGAGATGGCTGTTCTTCTGGAAGGTTCTCCTCTCTCCACAGAGAAATGATGGAGCTCTGTCAGTGTGACCATCAGGTTCTTCTCCCCCGAATGCTCAGTTTGGCCAAGTGGCCCATTCTAGGAAGAACCCTGGTTGGTCCAAACTTCTTCCATTTATGGATGATGGAGGCCACTGTGCTCATTGGGACCTTCAATGCTGCAGAAATTTTTCTGTACCCTTCCCCAGATCTGTGCCTCAATACAATCCTGTCTCAGAGGTCTACAGACAATTCCTTGGACTTCATGGCTTGGTTTGCGCTTTGACATGCACTGTTAACTGTGGGACCTTATATAGACATGTGTGTGCCTTTCCAAATCATGTCCAATCAACTGAATTTACTGCAGGTGGACTCCAATCAAGTTGTAGAAACATCTCAAGGATGACCAGTGGAAACGGGATGCACCTGAGCTCAATTTTGAGTGTCATGGCAAAGGCTGTGAATACTTATGTACATGTGATTTTTTTCGTTTTTTATTTTTAATAAATTTGCAAAGATTTCAAACAAACTTCTTTCACTTTGTCATTATGGGCTATTGTTTGTAGAATTTTAAGGAAAATAATTAATTTAATTAATTTTGGAATAAGGCTGTAACATAGCTAAATGTGCAAAAAATCAAGCACTGTGAATACTTTCCGGATGCACTGTATTTAAATTGCGCGTTAATAAATTCTGCTTTGAACTGCAGCAATTACTGATAATTCACAGAAAGGTAGAGATACATTTTAAAATCAGATAATTAGACAAAATCTGCTAATTTAATCTAGGGGTGCAGGGATAAGGTGTAAAACTTGCCTTTTTCCTGGCCCTTACTGGCTCACTCTTTCCATGCAACAGATCCAGTGCCTCTCTCAGCCGTGGTTGCATGTTCGCCTCCTCCATGTACAACTGTACAATGCAAGGTTAATCGCCCTGCATTGTAGCTGATAACACCACGGGAACCACAGACAGCCCAGAACTTTGGACTGAAGAGAAGACCTCTGGAGCCTGCTGAACTGAGGGATAGGATAAGCAACCACCTTAACCATCCACCCCTTAATAAATAAGTGTATACTCTTGCAGTGATTGCCAATTTTCTCTAATTCCCAGAGTTCATTTTTGAATGTGTCCCCCCCCCCCCAAAGTACAGCCTTCAATATTTTTCCAGAGTAATCAAATCAGCCAAAACCTTTTGCTTTTGACACCAGCTGGATCATGCAAAGCAAGCATCATCACATGGCCAGATTGAGCACCAAAGTACACTGTTGGCTGGCACTCAACATCCGTTTCGAGTTAGCTGCTTGGCCAGCCTTTCCTAATGGGTTAATAACGCACTCCTGCATTTCTTTTGTTCACACGTCTGCAGTTATAAAACCATATAATAAAAAATTCAGGAGCAAGGGCCGCTGTGCGCACAGCGTTGTCAATAAAACCTGCAGAATCCTGTCTCTAATGTACATTAAGAGAGAAATTAGACTTATAGTTTCAACTTGTCCAACACGAAAACTATTACACTGAAGACGCAGCCTCTCCATTTGGCACGAGCCCTGTTTATAATATTATATTATTCATGCTGCTGCAGTGTTAATTCTCTGCTGAGGTTGCAGCCTGGTATACAGGATGGAGATTGCCCCATACAAGGAATTAGTGATTGCATGGTGGTGGTGGTGGTGGTGGGGGGTGTTCAGGGCTAAATAGATAGTACAGCTCTGGACTCAGGGCTGGGACAAGGGGTGGGCAGGAGAGATGGCCGCCCTGGGCGCAATGGTTTATTGCAGGGATGGGGGTGCCCTAACCCTAAGAGAAGGAGGACATGCCTTCCAACATTTTGAGATGGGAATGAGGGACACCTACTAGCAAATGTATGTAGGCATAGGACACCTATATAGATCAGACCAAAATGAGGGGGAAAGAGGGACAGAGGGACATTGCTCCAAATCAGGGGCAGTCCCTCCAAATCAGGGACAGTTGGGAGCTATAGGAGGAGGGGGCGCCGTTTGCCATCTTTGCCCTGCCTGGGCGCTGGATGACCTTGTCCTGGCACTGCCTGGACTACAACTTTTTATTCGTGTGCCATGTCTGGCAACCTTTGAGCACTTGTTCTAGGTGAAGAAAGACGGTAAGGGAACTACAGTGAGAGGAATCACAAGAGTCTCTACAGCTCTAGCAACATACAGGATTCTACACCTTTTCTAGTGAAGTAGACAGTCTAATAGCAGAAAGGTACTAAGCGAAGAAATTTGTGAAACGCGTCAGACATGCTCCCCTCTGTGCGTGCCATGGTGCTGTTGCTGTAATCGTTTTTCATGTTGGATGTTTTTTACACAATAAAGTTCTTTTCCTTATTTTTTTGGAGTGCAGTCACTTGCTTTGCTTTCTGAATCCATTACTAAGACCACGGACTGGACCAGTACCTGATCATTAGGGATAGAACCGTCATCACCTGGAGAGGTGTTACCTGTCTGTTTGTTGCACTAATGGCAGATATGTACATAAAGCAGTATAGTGCTATGGTGCTTGATTATAGAATTTAACCGCTTGACCTCCGGAAGATTTGCCCCCCCTTCATGACCAGGCCATTTTTTGTGATACAGCACTGCATTCATTTAATTGCGCGCACGTTACGGCACTGAACCCAAATAAACTTTATGTAATTTTTTTCCCACAAATACAACTTTGCGGTATTTGATCACAGCTGCATTTTTTTTTCGCTATGAATAAAAAAAGAGCGTCAATTAACCACTTGCTGACCGGGCCATAGCCGAAAGACGGCTACAGCGCGGTCGGCTTATTCTGGGTGGGCGTCCGTGGGACGTCCTCCCAGAATGGGGCGCGCTCCCGCAGACATCCATGACTGCCGGGTCCGAAAGAGCCGGCGCATCACGGATTGCGGTAAACGGCCGCTTGTAGCGGCCGTTTACCGCGTGATCGCTCCGTCAAATGACGGAGCGATCACTTGTAAACAAACCGGTGTCATGTCATAATGCCGGTTCCTCCCTCCCCTCTCTGTACCGATATGTACAGTGCGAGGGGAGAGGGGGAGAGATCATTTTTAGCAGCGCTGTGGGCTGGATCTGTAGTGCCCACAGCGCTGCTCTGTGCCCATACTGCAATAATGTGCAATACCCTGCCAATACCCTGCCAATACCCTGCCAATACTCTGCAATAAATTTTACCAGAAACAAAGATTTTTTTTTTTTACTGAATTTTCAATCTTTTTTGATTTATAGCGCAAAAAAAATAAAAAACCCAGCGGTGATCAAATACCACCAAAAGAAAGCTCTATTTGTATGAAAAAAAGGACAAAAATTTCATATGGGTACAGTGTTGCATGACTGAGTAATTGTCATTCAAAATGTGAGAGCACCGAAAGCTGAAAATTGGTCTGGTTAGGAAAGGGGTTTAAGTGCCCAATTGTCAAGTGGTTAAAAACAAAACAAAAAAACAAACAAAATAAAAAACAGTATTTTTTACTTTCTGCTATACAACACATTCAAATAAATGTAAAAAAATCGAATTCCTTCATAAATTTAGGCCAATATGTATTCTGCTACATATTTTTGGTAAAAGAAAAAAATCCCAGTAAGCGTATATTGTTTAGTTTACACGCTTAAATGTTGTAGCGTCTACAAAGTAAGTGATATATTTATGGAATTTTTATTTATTCAATTTTTTTATACTAGTAATGGCGGCAAACGGAGACCTATATCGGGACTGTGATATTGCGGCGGACAACTTTTGACACTTTGCAGGAACCAGTGACACTAATACAGGGATCAGTGCTAAAAATATTCACGGTCACTGTACTAATGACACTGGCTGGGAAGGGGTTAAACATCTAGGGCGATCAAAGGGTTAACTGTGTGCCTAGCCAGTGTTTTTGTGTACCCAGTGTGCTGCTTTCACTAGGCGAAGAGATCGATTCTAGTCCCTGCTTTGCAGAGACACAGAATACATCCCTTCCCCCCTGTCAGAATTGAGATATGCCTTGTTTACAAAGGCAAATCTCAGTTCCCTGTGTTTTCCTGAGGATCGGCGGGTGCCGGCAGACATTGAGTCCCCGAGACCCGCAGATCGGCCTCTGCTGTGAATTATTACAGCGTGCATGTGCTTCCTGCAGGTGGAAACGCAGGATCGTGTATATAAACACGATCCTGCGCACAATCTGTCTGGACAGTCCTGATTGGCCCTGTGCTGATCACATGCACCCTCCCAAGAAAAAAATAACTCTCTAGCAATACACACCAAACTGAGCATGTGCAGAGTAACTCCACTAACTCTGTCTCATCCAGACATGTTATGGGGACAATGCAAGAAGAGGAGGATCTGTGCATACAGGCTCAAACAGCCTTTTTACACAATGCAGAGGATTAACCCCTTGGGTTCCACAGTGAGTATAACAAACATGCTTTACTGCATATACAGACTGATTTTACTGTTGTAGGTTTAGTAACACTTTAAATCCTCAGTGTTTTTTATTTAACACACTGAGCACAGAAAAAGAAACATTCCCCAGTAAACTATTACAATTCTTAACCCAGCAATCGCAGTTTACAACTTTCAATGCTGCTGGCTTGTGCTCTCTCAATGCTACTTCCCTGAACTTACGGTTTTCACAGGGAATAGATAACAGTGGACAGTTCAGTCCCCAATCAATTTGCTAGCTTGGAGAAGAGAGGAGCAGGGGAGTATCTCGTCATCCTAGACTACAGGGCTGTGCTTCTGGACCAACCCACGCAGATATACAGAGGCAGGGCGGCCCTCCTGCGCGAAATCACGTACCTATACGTGCACGGGGTCTGGGGCGCGTGCAATGCCGGAAACCTGCTTCCGCTGTGATTGGACACACGCGATGTCCGCCGGGACCTGCCAATCGTTCTGAGGAGAGTAAAAAAGGCAGACCGCCGTTCTGCCAGAGTGGAAGATGGAGATCTTGTGTTTCTGCTAAGCAGAAACATGGATCTCTGTCTTCCCCCAGTCAACCCCCCCCCCCAGTTAGAAAGCACTCCCTATGGACACACTTAACCCTTTGATCGCCCCCTCGCCCCCCGATGTTAACCCCTCCCCTGCCAGTGTCATTAGTACAGTGACAGTGCATATTTTTTAGCACTGATCACTTTATTGGTGTCACTGGTCCCCAAAAGTGTCAAAAGTGTCAGTTAGGTGTTTGATTTGTCTGCCATAATGTCGTAGTCCCACTAAAAATTGCTGATCGCTGCCATTACTAGTAAAAAAATAGATTTATATGGGGACGAAATACCACCAAAGGAAAGCTCTATTTGTGGGAAAAAAAGGGCATAAATTTTATTTGGGTACAGCGTCGCACAACCGTCAGTTGACCACTTCAGCCCCGGAAGATTTGGCTGCTGAATGACCAGGCCATTTTTTGCAATTCGGCATTGCATCGGTTTAACTGACAAGTGCGCGGTCGTGCGATGTTGCACCCAAGCAAAATTGATGTCCTTTTTTTCCCACAAATAGAGCTTTCTTTTGGTGGTATTTGATCACCTCTGTGGTTTTTATTTTTTGCACTATAAACAAAAAAAGAGCGACAATTTTAAAAAAACAAGCAATATTTTGTACTTTTTGCTATAATAAATATCCCCATTTTTTTTTTTTAAAGCTATTTTTTTCTCAGTTTAGGCCGATATGTATTCTTCTACATATTTTTGGTAATAAAAATCGCAATAAGTGTATATTGATTAGTTTTTGCGAAAGTTATAGCGTCTACAAATTAAGGGGTAGATTTATAGCATTTTTTTTTTTTAACTATTTATGGCGGCGATCTGCGATATTTATCAAGACTGCGACATTATGGCGGACACATCGGACACTTTTGACACATTTTTGAGACCATTGGCATTTATACAGCGATCAGTGCTATAAAAAATGCACTGATTACTGTAAAAATGTCACTGCAGGGAAGGGGTTAACACTAGGGGGTGATCAAGGGGTTAAATGTGTTCCCTCGTGTGTGTTCTAACTGAAGGGGGGATGGGACTGTTGAGGGGAGATGACAAATCGCTGTCCATACTTTGTAGGAACACGCGTTCAGTCTCTTCTCCCCTCAGAGAACCGGGATCTGTGTGTTTACACACACAGATCCCGGTCCTCGGTGTGTCACGAGCGATCGCGGGAGCCCGGCGGTCATCGCCTGCCGGGCACTCGCATCGGCTCGGGGGGGCCAGCAGTGCGCGCACGCCCCTAGTGGCCACAGGGCGAAGCGACGTAACATAACGTCGTTTCGCCCAGCTGTGCCATTCTGCCGCAGTAAAACAGCGGAGGCTGGTCGGCAAGTGGTTAAAGTAACGTAGTGCCGTATTGCAAAAAATGGCCTGGTCATGAAGGGGGGTAAACCCTCTGAGGCTGAAGTGGTTAAGGAGACACAACTCCAGTCCCTGCATTCAGAAGAGTGACTCCATAGGATGCTGCAAACAAGCAGCCACTCTAAAATCAGGAAATCTGGGGCATTAGTCACGGCAGGAGCTTAAACAGTAACATAAACTAAAAGATTAAAAGATAAAAAAGCTGCATATTCAGTAAGTGATTTCATTAGCTTCTGAAAGTGTATTTTAATAGCACTTTAAGTTCATTTGCAATGACCCCAAGAAACTGATTATATATGCGATTTAAATCTCATGACATTACATGCCAATGAACTGTACCAGTGAAATAACATACTCACACAATGGGAAAAAAAAGAAAAAAAATGTACTTAAATAATAAAAGATGACAGGTTACAGAAATGGCAGTCTCAGGTGTCACTCTCAGGTTCTCCGGGAGAAGACCAAACCGGCAGAAATCACCGCAGGCCACTAAGTTCTCAAGGTGTTACAGGCCTCTGACCAGGCAGGGTGTGAATTGGTTCAATGCTTCAAAATTGATGACTCTGCAGCCCCTCAGTATTCTGTGACCTCCGAATCTGAACTAGTAGCAGTTTTATTCCAGATACCTCCCAACATTTTGGTTGAGATGCAGGATCTTTCATTCTATGAATAGTGTAGGCATACCTCCCAACATTTTGAGATGGGAATGAGGGACACCTACTAACAAATGTATGTAGGCATAGGACACGCCCCCCTGCCACACCCCCTTAAAGGAGAATTAACCAAAAAAAAGGTTAATTAAATCCACAAGGGCCTCTACTATTCCTTTATATTGGCTTTTAAAATGTACAAATGCAGCAATTTAGAAATTGGATGAAAGCTTTAGCACTGGAAGATAAAGATAAAAAGTGCATTTTATATACAACTATATAGATCAGACCAAAATGAGGGACAAATGAGGAGGAAGGAGGGACAGAGTGACATTGCTCCAAATCAGGGACAGTCCCTCCAAATCAGGGACAGTTGGGAGCTATGCTTCAAGTGCTTAGTTGGTGAGGCCACCTTCATCAGCACACTCAGTTGAGCCAATTAACCTACCAGAATGTTTTTGAAGAGAGGGAGGAAATCCACCCATGCCCAAGGCAAACATGCAAACTCCATGCAGCTAGTGTCCTGACTGGGGTTGGGCCGAGGATGCCAGTGCAAAAGTTATAATCCACTAAGCCAATGCAATATAACACTCATCTAGATTCTAATTTCACTCATTTGTAGTGAGTGTTAACAAAACAGATTACAGCACACACATACAAAAATGACATTTAAATCCTGCAAGGCTACTTAAAATACCTGAACATATTGAAAAATATGGGGATTTGGTCACACTATATAGTCATATAATGCTAAGCCCACCTACTGCTTCAAAGTACCCCATTATCAGTGGGTCCTACACCATACCTCCCAACTGTCCCTGATTTCAAGGGACTGTCCCTGATTTGGAGCAATGTCCCTCTGTCCCTCATTCCTCCTCATTTGTCCTTCATTTTGGTCTGATCTATATAGTTGTATATAAAATGCACGTTTTATCTTTCAAAAAGTGTTTCCCGGTGCTAAACCTTTCATCCAACTTCCAAATTGCTGCATTTGTAAATTTTAAAAGCCAATATAAAGGAATAGTAGTGGTAAAAATAAAGCCCTTGTGGATTTAATTAACCTTTTTTTTGGTTAATTTTCTTTTAAGGAGGTGTGGCAGGGGGCGTGTCCTATGCCTACATACGTTTGCTAGTAGGTGTCCCTCATTCCCATTTCAAAATGTTGGGAGGTATGCCTATGCCTACATACATTTGCTAGTACCCTGTTTCCCCGAAAATAAGATCTTGTCGGTGATGGCTGCAATATAAGCCCTACCCCCCAAATAAGCTCTAGTTAAAGTCCTTGTAGGTCTTATTTTCAGGGTAGGGCTTATTTGGGGAGTAGGGCTTATATTGCAGCCATCACTGACAATCACGCTAGGTCTCATTTTCGGGGAAACAGGGTAGGTGTCCCTCATTCCCATCTCAAAATGTTGGGAGGTATGCCTACACTATTCATAGAATGAAAGATCCTGCATCTCAACCATGGGAGACAAACTCCTCATTGTGGGAGAACTACAAGGACTCCTCCTATAACACAGGCCAGGTGGCGGGGGGGGGGGATGCAGTGCTCCAGCCCAGGGGATCTGGTCGGGATCCATACAATATACAAACAACAGACTTGGGGGGGGGGCACACTGTTAACCCCTTCCCTGCCAGTGTCATTAGTACAGTGACTGTGCATATTTTTTTAGCACTGATCACTGTATTAATGTCATTGGTCCCCAAAAAGTGTCAAAAGTGTCAGTAAGGTGTCCAATTAGTCCACCGCAATTTCGCAGTCCCGCTATAAGTTGCTGATTGCCGCCATTACTAGTAAAAAAAAAATATATATATTTATATATATCCCATAGTTTGTAGACACTATAAATTTTGTGCAAATCAATATACGCTTATTGGGATTTTTTTTACCAAAAATATGTAGCAGAATATATATTGGTCTAAATTTATGAAGAATTTTGTTTTTTTACATTTTTTATTGGGTATGTTTTATAGCAGAACGTAAAAAATATATAGTTTTTTTTCTTTTTTGTCAAAATTGTCGCTCTTTTTTTGTTTATAGTGCAAAAAATAAAAAACGCAGAGGTGATCAAATACCACCAAAAGAAAACTTTATTTTTGGGAAAAAAAGGACAACAATTGTACTTTTTTATTTGGGTACAGAGTCTCACGCAATTGTCAGGTAAAGTAACGCAGTGCCGTATTGCAAAAAATGGGCTGGTCATGAAGGGGGGTAAATCTTCCAGAGCTGAAGTGCTTAATAAAGTTAAATGCAATGTGCAATGTGTCTTACTACTCTGCTAAAGGCTGAAATTGGTTACTTTGAGATATTTTACATAACTTCAGTTTGTTCTGCCTTAGTACATAAAGGCCTTTTATCTGCTCTTACCGAATGAAACTTTAATTTCTATACAGTTACTTACAGTTGCAGTCTTTCTCTGGGGATGAAGAGGAATTTTCTTCTTACAGTAACTGCATCTATTGATCACCTCTCCAGCCAGCAACGCATAGCTCCCTCTTGGTTGAAGAGCGCTTTTGTTTTTTTAGAAATGTGTTAGAGAGAATATTGAGACATATGGAAGTACAAGTAGTATGTACAGTATATGATAGTGCAATTGTGGTCAATTTAGAAGGTATAAAGAGCCTCAATTGCAACCTTTGACACCACCAAGGGTCACGCATAATATTCGGTATATGAAATGCTACACAAAACTGTTAGAGGCTGCAAACATTCCACAGGAGATGGTCAGCATCTGTGGGCATGCTATGGGTGTGGTTGGGGATATGTTACAAGAGAATGCTAGAGATCAATGCCATTTCATCCCCTTTAGAGTCCCATGGTCTCGCTTTCACTTAGGATTCTGGGAGTCTGAGAGATACACAACAAGCAGCAAAGAGCCAGTTTACCCTGTAAATTGACCACCATTGTGCAATTCCATAGTGGAGAGCATATAATCTTGTAGCACCCTCTACCTTAGGTAGGTAGGTGCTAGTGTAGGTTTTTGTGTAAGCTGCCAGTGCAGGTAAATTTAAGCAGGCCTATGCTGTGAGCTAGGCCTATTTGTTTTGATCTGGGGGCAGGGGAGTGGTTTAGTGTAGCAGTAGTTGCTGACATGTACTTCAGCTCTTGGGCGCCTCCTTTGTTTACAGGGAGAATGTTTTGGTAAAGGGGCAGGGCAGAGAGCTGAAGTGACATAGGGGAACATGTGAGTATCAGGAACCATGAATCAGACCAAGACAATGTATAGTTAAATCACACTTGTTTAATAATAATAATAATAATAAGGTAAACAGAGTAAGAGTAGTCAAAACAAGCCAGAGTCCAGTAACCGAATCGGGTAGTCAGCCAAGCAAATGTCAGAGAGCCAGAGATAAACGTAGCAGTACAGCCAGCAGGATCAGGAGCCAGAAGGAACGTCAGCCGAGCAAGTCTTCAACAGGAAAGCAGGAGAAAGTCACTGTGATGTTGACAAAGGCAAAGGCAGAGATCAAGTGAGCTGGACGACTTTAAGTAGGCAGGACTGACGAGCAGAATCAACAACAGCTAGGTAACTGAGTTGAGAAATGGGAGCTGGCAATTAGCTGACAGCTGAGCGGTCAGCTCAGAGAAGGAAGGGCTGAGCCCAGCCCTGACAGTGAGGAGCTCTGACCAATCCCTAACTAGGATTCGCAGGGGGCAGGCCTCCTACATATACCCATGGTCAGTCTGCTGGGGGAGGAGTTGTCAGCTGGGTGGACTGGATGATGGAGTGTTAGACTGTCGTGTCTGAGGGAACCTTCTTTCTGAGGGGGGGGTGTACCTCAGGCAGGGAGCTCGGGAGCTGGGAGGGAGCCTCTCCTTACACGGTCATAGAGAGGTGTCCTTGAACAGGAGCTGGAGGAGACAGTTGGTCCGCACGTCCAGAGTAAAGTCATTCAGGAAGGATCCAGGGCAGGTGTCGGTGAGTGGAAAGCTCTGGAAGAAGCATGCCAGGGGAGCTGAATGTAGAGCCAGAGGGAGAGACTGTGGGAGTTTGTGTCAAGTTGATGCAGCCAGGAGGGCGGGCAGGATTTGCAAGTCTATCAAGTAAATCGGTTGCTTCCACAAAGGGGTACTGCAGGCCCCGGCCTACAAAGGGCCACCAAGTAAAGACACTGGGACTTATCCAGAGAGAGGCCTATTCATGTTCTGATGGTGTGACAGGAGTACTAAAACTGGACAGTGAAGTAGTGTGCTGGAGGAAGTGAGCTGGAAGTGAGCTGGAAGAGGTGTTCTGAGGTAAAAGTCTGTCAAGTCTAGGGTCAGCCATCTTGTCCTGCTGAGAAGTGTGACGCAGTTACTTTTATTCTACGAAGTACAATTTAACCTATGGGCATCCCATGTCCCTTTTCTCCAACCAAGTTCAATCCCCTAATAAAAACAACAAAAATAAGCCAAAGATTGTTCATTGACTGAAATGTGTGTCTAATGGAGGTCTGGGAGCAGGGTGAAATGTGTGGATGTTGTAACATGTAGCAACCCCACGGGGCCAGCTCTACAATCTATATCTAAATCTGGGGTGCTGTATATTTCCTAGTGGAATTAACTGGTTTAGTTGCATTACATACTTTCCCCTACGTCTTGCAGTTGCACAATGCTATGAGGACCGCAAAATCCTCATTGTGTGCCTGTCCCAAATCCATAATTGCTTAAAGAAAAATGTGCCCCCAGTCCTATCAACCAGGCATTGAGCAACATTGACCATATGGAAATTTATCTGCAATACAATATTACAATATAAACCAAGCCAAATTTGTCTTAACTTCTAAGACGAAAGTACATATTGAACTTATTTGTCATGGTCTTGTTCCAGCTACTGAACCTTATTGGGGCCTCTCCAATGCGACTGTATAAAAATTAGTTATTTCCTAATACTTTATATAATTTAACAATTCCACATCCACAATGTAGATTGTTTTGTGCATACAGAATGCTGAGTTAGATTTGTGTAACAACAAGTCCTGGGTCCCTTGAGCCCTAAAGGAGACCTCCAAAGTTAAGGACAGCTGACATCCTTCTGTGTAGAGTGGGTTACAAGGCATCATGGGTGTACTGCAAGATGAAATGGTGGGTGCCAGACACTTTTTGAATGCAAAGAGATTTATTGTCTCTTGAACAGAACAGTTCTCCGCTTACTCCACAGTCACGCACTGTGTGTCTTTACTCAATGAACTCCCAGTCTTTCACTAGACTTCGGATCCAATAGCCACTGGATCTCCTTCCGCTTTTAGCACTCAGTATCTTCCTCAAGCGTCACCCCCGCTTCCCTGCTGGGTCCCTGGCTTGGCACTCGCTGTCCTTGGCTTGGCACTGGCTTCAGCTTACTCACAGTGGTCTCCGGTAACAAGGTGGATGGTCCCTTAGTGGCGACAGCTTCCCCTTCTACCTCTGACCACAGCAGGTTCCCCGTCTGGCTGAACCACTAATTCTGGTTGGACTAAAAGCCAGCAGTCCCAATCCTACGCTGCTCTCACACTCCTGGAAAGGCCCTCAGGAGCCTAGCAGCCAAATGCCCCCAGGATAGGCCTCAGGCTTCCAGCCTAGTGGCCCAGGGTAGCAAATCACACGTCCACCCAGACAGCCGTCCAGGTAGCACAGAACCTCGATCGCCTGACTCCACCTACCAGCAGGCCAAGGGACCAAAGAAAATCCCTGCCCATTGGCTGAGACACCACATCCATTCATGTCTGAGCTTGCAAAGCCCCTGTCTTACCTAATGTCACTAGCATAGGGCCACCTAGTGACTGAAGAGAAAGGGTGCAACAAGTCCAGATTTAGGGAGGAATCAATTAATCTCCTAACAATTGGCCAAGGCAACTATTGCCTGGCAACTAAATGTGATAGCAACCATGCCTAAACATCAGGGTGTCATCTACATCTGCAAGCTATATTATTTTGCATCTCTTTATCTTATGGTAGACCTTCATAATCTGACTTGTTGGGGGTTAACGTATTCCAATCTATACTACAGTACTACCGTAATATACTGATTTAAATTAAAATTAGGTATTACATAGCTTGGTCTCAAAAAGGCTGCAAATCCTCACTTACAATGGTTCATAGTCCTCAATGTATGGTTCATAAAAATCAGACTTAAAGTAATTTTCGAACCTAATAAAAAAAAAATCTCATTACTCTTTCATTCTGTGTGTGCCAGGATTAAATTGTCATTCAAGGCTGCCCGCTCAAATATGGTATTTCAATTACCATGAAAAATTGGCATTTGAGCATTAAACTAACCACTCCAAAGAAGTTCTGTTAGGGATATTTTGCCACTGCTGCGCTCCAAGGTAATCTATGACTACCCATTGGACTCATGCACACCTGATTTTGTTTGTGTTACAACTGTATTCTCCTTGTAAGTCAATGCAGCTTATAAGGAGGTCAAATGGAGAGCAGCAGGAGGTCAACTGCAGACCAAATGCGCCTGTCAATGAACTGTGAATGATCTCAGAAAGATTTCAAACCGATCTCAGATGCAGGCAGAATGCACTTAACAGCATACTGCATTTACCCCTATAAAAAGCCCTAAAGCTGTCCAACAGGCTGATAACTGGCACTTTTAAAGATATTTGTCCAATTTTCAGACTACGGAGAAACAAATACCGGTAATTACCTTGCCTAACTGACATCTGGTCAGATGTCTGCATGGCGAGATGGAAATCCAACTGCATGATGAACACATACTGCTTAATATATACGTATGCAGTAACTGATATATCCCCTTTTTCCTTTTCTTTGTTGCTTATCATAGCCATTCTGCAGCCTTTTAAAGTGGCGTCTTCCAAAGATTGGGACTTCCCATCATAAGTTGGTTCAAGCAACATGTTTGGTCAGAATCTTAGTAAGATTCAATCAAAAGTCAAGTTGAAATTATGGAAAGAGTAGAAGCAACCAATTGGCATGCATCTTATACTGACTAGAGAAGCCATTCTCAAACAGGGTTCCATGTAACCCTCCAGGGGTTCCTAGAACTGTACCTAAGTGACCTTCTATCTGATGGTGCATGCATAATTCCAGGCCCAATGCCACTTGGCAGAGCCAATGATTTTTTAGTTGTCTATAAGGATGCCATTCTGACAGCCACCGTGAAGAAGGCATTCATCCCACAGATCACCAATGTAAGGGGTGCATTGTTCCCACTAACCACCAATGGGTACCATCAATCTAAGAGTTCCATCTATCACTCTGAGGAGAACATTCATCCATGACCACCATTGTAAGGGACATTCTTTACAGTTGATACATTTTAGGTGGGGTTCTTTGAAACCTGAAAATTAAATGAATGGTTCCTCTGGGGTAAAAGGTTAAGAAAGACTAGGCTAGAGTTAAATGAGCTGGTTGCCATGGATTACTGCACTTTACTCTTAGCACTTGGCTCCTTGCTCTTCTTAGAAGGCTAACAATATAAGGGTTAATATTTAATGGTTTGAATTGAGGTGCTTTTTTAGTAAGAACCTGTAAGGTCTTGGAAATTTATAGGTAATTTAACTTGCAGGGTTTTTGCATAGCAGGCTACACGGTGACTCCTATAAAAACCCATGCAGAGGCTGTTTCTAATAAACATTAAAGCATTTTCCCAAGCCCCTGCAGTCCTATACTCTTTTACTCATTAATCCTAATTGTGCCAGATTTTCCTAACGAACAGCATAAAAGAACCACTTTAGAACAAGCTGAAGAAAGGTTTTTTTTTTCTTAATAAACGAAATGTTTGTGTGGAGATTAGTCAAACTGTGAGAAACATTAGCTCTGGATTGTTTGGAAAGCTGTTAGGTACAAACTGCTACAAATCCTCTTACATCATTTTATAGCATTTCTTTTGATCAAATTGTAGTTTTTTGGACACAAGGTCCCCATATTATCCTGTCAGCCAGAGATTTTCATTCATTCTCTGCACTGGGGAAATTATAGATGGAATCCAATTGGTGATTGCTAGATAACACCTCAACATTTTCTTCCTACATAGAGTTTGCATGTTCTCCCTGTGTTGGAGTGAATTTCCTCCAGGTACTCGATTTTCCTCCCACACTCCAAAGACATGCTGGTCGGTAAATTGGTTTTAGTATTTGTGTACACATTGGCAATGGACATGTGTCATCGCATTCTTCATGCCTATCCCAAGCCTGAGAAATTGGGGTGTTTGGTGTGTAGAGAAAGGTGTGGCGCAATACAGCGGTGTACCCATGCCATCTACTGAGTTATATACCCTCTTGCTTGGGGTAACACTTCGCCCCAAAGATGCGGTCAGCAATGAATCAGGCGGGGATGCGGTCATGTGAAGAGTCAAACATTAAGGCGGCTCTCCAATTCAGAGATGAGCTACATGTGTGCAGTACCAAAACACGGAGTTCCTTCATAAGCTGCTTTGTCCTACTCACTTATACTGATATATGTGTTGCATTCAGAGGGATGCTGAGCCTCTCCCCACTCCACCAGTCACCGTACCTCTGTTACCTCAATGCTTGAACAGAGAAGTCCATGTTCTTAGGGTTTTCCAGGGAATTGGCATTCCAGAGTGGACCACAGGTCCAAGCAAGTCTCTGCACGTATTTCTAGTTGCATTTCCCCCCCCCCACAAGGATCTAGACCACTTCCCTTTTATATAACACAGGAGGAAGGCTGGATCCCAGAGAAAGTCCACAAACACATTGAGGAAAGTCAGAAAAACATTTCCCTTTCCCCCTGACCTGGGCAATCAGGTGCAAACTAAACATACAGTAAGCCACCTGCCTACAAGGGCCAGCAGATATGGTGTCCAGAAAGCTGACCCATAAAAACGCCAGGAGTCAGATATGACTTAATGTATACAATATATATATATATATATATATATATATATATATATATATATATATATATATTGCCTTGAAAAAGTATTCATACCCCTTGACATTTTCCACATTTTGTCATATTACAACCAAAAACATAAATGTATTTTGTTGGGATTTTATGTGCTAGACCAACACAAAGAGGCACATAATTGTGAAGTGGAAGGAAAATGATAAATGATTTTCAAAAATTTTTACAAATAAATATCTGAAAAGTGTGGCGTGCATTTGTATCCAGCCTCCCTGAGTCAATACTTTGTAGAACCACCTTTCGCTGCAATTACAGCTGCAAGTCTTTTTGGTTATGTCTCTACCAGCTTTGCACATCTAGAGAGTGACATTTTTGCCTATTGTTCTTTGCAAAATAACTCAAGCTCTGTCAGATTGGATGGAGAGTGTCTGTGAACAGCAATTTTCAAGTCTTGCCACACATTCTCGATTGGATTTGTTCTCTGATGGTGGAGGCTTAGTTGGCTTTCTCATAAGCCGCCTTTAAGTTCCTTTCCGGAGCCCTTTCGACATATCCCCTATAGGAGGCTTGAGAGGTATGATCTATTAATTTTCCGAATGCTAAATCTACAGGTAAGCGAGCGTCTCTCCCGAACATAAATCTATAGGGGGAATATCTGGTAGAATCATTTGAGGTACTATTGTAGGCATGAACTTTTGCAGTGAAATGGTCTCCCCAATGCTGTTTCTTCTCTAATGGGAGGGTTCCCAGCATGTTCAACAGAGTGCAGTTGGAATTCTCAGATTGTGGATCCCCTTGGGGGTGGTAAGGAGTCGTTTTGGATTTCTTTATGCTTAAGAGTTCACACAGTCTGCGGACCAATTTTCTCTCAAAGTCCTGACCTTGATCTGAGTGGAGGCGTTGAGGCAATCTGTAATGGATGAAGAACTTCTCCACTAGTGTTTTGGCCACTGTACTAGCTTGTTTAACCCTGGTAGGGAAAGCCTGGGCATATTGGGTGAAATGATCTGTCACAACCAGGGCATTACTTCTGCCGCTTAGATCAGGTTCCAGGCACAAGAAATCAATGCACACCAACTCCATTGGCCCTTGGCTCTTTAGATGGCCCATTGGGGCTGCCCTGCTGGGCAGAGTTTTTCTCTGGATACAAGATAGCTTTCCACCTCCGCTCTCATGGATGGCCAGTAAAATCGATCCCTGACCGATTTGAAAGTTCTATCTGGGCCTAAGTGACTATGATCATCATGGAGAGCGGTTAGCATAGTTAACTGATATTTCTCAGGAAGGAACAGCTGACTCACACCTTCTGCCTCTTCAGAGGGACCTCTCCGGTATATGATCCACTCTTCCAGCTTCATTCGATCCCATTCTCTCTGAATCACCTTGGCTACCTCAATGGGGCTATTCATCAATACTTGAGCATCCTTAGTTGATAGTGACCTCCTTATTAGATTTCTTGGTAGATCTTCCCACTGATCCCTCCTCATGTCCTCCTTAGGCAGTTCTTGGCTGTATACTTGGGTCAAATTGCAGTAGTGCTTTGGTACTCCCACAGGGGCGACTCTCGCTGCTTCAGCCCCTATTGCTCCCCTGTGCTTATATTCCACTCCCTGACACACAGCCTGTACTCCTTCGGGAGGTAAATTAATCCAACTCTTCTGACCATTCTGGGTGAAGTGAGGTCTTCGGGAGAGAGCGTCAGCGTCTCTATTTCCCACTCCCAGTTGATATTTCAAACTAAATTGGAATTTGCACAGAGCAGCTAACCACCGATGCCCAGTGGCGTCCAGTTTGGCAGTGGATAGCAAATAAGTCAGGGGGTTGTTATCAGTCTTCACCACAAAGGTGACACCGTACAGCCCACTTTAGGACCAAGAACTCCAACTTGTGCACAGGATAGTTCTTCTCAGGGGGGGTGAGGCTGTGACTCACGCAGGCCACTGGACGAATTCTCTCTTCCGACTCCTGGTACAACACTCCCCCATTACCATCTCTACTGGCATCCACGTGGCTTTGAGGGATCCGTTTGAGGCCCCCCTTCAACCGCTCAAATGACCTCTCACACTTCAATGTTCATTGTTCCTGGATAGATTCCTGAGGCCTCCTGGCTCCCCTTTCTGGGTTTTCTGCTGTTCTCCTTCCATTTGCTTCTGCAACATCTCATTTAATGGCCGAGCACTCTGTGAGAAGTTCTTCACAAAGTAGGAGCAAAAGCCCAAGAATGACCTCATTCGGTGACAGTAGTTGGACGAGGCCAATCAGTGACCACTTCCAGCTTTTGTGGATCTGGGCATACCTTCGGCAGATACCACGTGTCCCAAGTAGGTGACTGAAGTCTGACAGAATTAGCACTTCTCTAATGACAGCTTCAATCCTTCATCATGTAATCACTGGAAAACGTTTTCCAATTGGGCCTCATGCTCTTCCAATGTTTGGCCAAACATGATGATGTCATCTAGGTAAACTAATACTCCTACCAAGTTCTTTTCACCCACCGTGTTTTCCATCACTCGCTGGAAAGTGGCAGGGGCTCTGGTTAATCCCTGTGGCATTCGATCAAACTCAAAGAACCCCAGTGGGCTAATGAAAGCCGTCTTCTCTCGGTCTTCTGGGTGCATAGGAATCTGGTAGTATCCACTCTTTAGATCCAGCACACTGAACCATTTGGACCCTGATAAGCATTGTAAGGCTTCTTCTATGCGAGGAGTCGTATATTGATTGGGGATAGTCCTTCTATTCAAAGTTCGATAATCAAGACACATCCAGAGGGACCCATTCTTCTTTATCACCACCACAATCAGGGAAGCATAAGAGCTTCTATACTCCTTAATGACTCCTGACTTCTTTAGTTCAGCCAGTTGCTCTCGAAGATCCTCCAAGTCACACAAAGGGACTAGCCTTGCCCTCTCTCGAAATGGCTTATCTTCAGTCAGTCAAATTCGATGTTGAGCGCATTTAGCACAGCCCACATCAAAGTCATTCTCTCCCTGTTGCACAAAGAGGTCCGTCTTGTGTCAGTCCTAGGAGGAAGAGAGCATCCACGCGGGCTTTGGTTGCTTTTATAGCTACTCCCAGCAATCTTCAGAAGACAGCAAAGCAACTTTCTGATAGGGGAACTATTCGTCCCACAATCCCTTATATAGGGCACACAAATATGATGTCACTGGAAACATTGAGCCCTAGAGGGACAGGTAATGCCCAGCAATGCTAGAAGGTACGGTGTTTGCTTTATGTCTGTAGTCCATACTTCTACATAAAGAATTTGGAAAACCATTTATCATTTTCCTTCCACTTCACAATTATGTGCTACTTTGTGTTGGTCTATCACCCCAAGGCTGCACAATGTCTGCTTGTAACTGCCTGACTGCTGCTACTGCTTGGGCAGGTCCAGCGATGGCAGTGCAGAAGCCCTGATACCCGGGTAGGAAAACAGTGGCAGAGGCTTCTGGCCTGACATGAAAGGAGGAGGACACGGTGTCAGGATTACGGTCCCACCATTTGGGCTGATGTGTCATCTGTAGACCGGACTCCTCCCCCCCCCCCACCCTGCACTTCACTACAAAGACGGAGGAAACCTGGCTGTTGTAGGAGGTGATGCCAACAACCAGGAGCCGCAGTACATACACCATAAGCTGGAACAAGTGATTGTTGGGGCCCTAGCAAGGTGAGGGCGAGCAGGAAGGAACTAGGAGGGCTGGGAGGTGGACAGCGTGCTCCGCTTCTCCCAACACTGACTTAAAACAAAATATATATGAAACCCTGCGAGCCACTTACGGATAAATGCCTACAAAATAATAAGTGAACAGTGGAGACCAGCTGCAAACACTCAGTCACGTTCCATATTCGTGCAAAGTATTAAAATAAAAAACAATGTGTCTGCGCTAGAAAAAATCGCTGCACTCAAAGTGCAGTACTGGTAAACATAAACAACATGGGTGTTGATATATATGTGCATGCGTAAAAATACCCCTAGGTGCTAAAGTATAAAGTGCACAGTGCTATGTGAAACACAGCAAGTGAGTGATCAAACAAAACAACATATCCATTAAAATATCAAAATAAAATACAAGAGGATATAACAAACAGTGAATAAATGAAGTCCAAAAACGTGTATATCCAATGATATAAAAGTGCCCAAATAAATTAGTCCAAAAATTTGGTGAATTTCACATATCCTATCTTCCAAACTGTGCCACCAAAAAACATGCTGTGGTGTCTTCCAGCCGCCCCCACAGGTGTATATGCTCACCTTCCTGTGTGTGACACAGCGATTAGACTATGTCAAACAAAGCCTTGGAGCCACTCCTGTGCTCATTAGGAACCAGCTGTGCAAACTTCCAATGTTCTCAAGTGGAGATGGTTTATGCAAGAGAAAAAAAACTCCATAGCGCAATATGTAGGTATAAAGGATTTTAATCAAATAATCAGCTCCCCTCACTGGGGTACTCACATATTGTGGGTGCGTGAGTGCACCATCCTTAACAAGCATAAAACGGTCAATCTCTCGGTATGGTGTGCGGTGCGGCGTGTGTAACGAAAATCTCCTGCTCTCTCTCTGCTGACAGCTCCTTCCGGGCCCCTCCCCTACGCGTGTTCGGCACCGGGACCACGTGCCTTCTTCAGGGGGAATCTGATTGGACGAGAGCTCCAGAGTGAATATATATAGCTCCGGCGGCCATTTTGCCTAAGACCGCAGAGACATCTGTGTCTATAGCGGCCATTTTCCCTTAGGCCATGGATCAGGCTGACACCAGCCGTGTCAATCATGGCAGCCATTTTGCCTAGGATCACAGATGTAAATCCTAATGGGCAGTATAGGTAACTACAGCGGCCATTTTCCCTGAGACTACAAATCTGCTAAATAGCAGAATGTGTACTATTAATAACAGGATCTCACAATAAATGATCTAATCAGATATTGTGCATAAAAATAATCTACAATGATAATGATATATAACCATGTATTCTATCTTAATATAATAATATTATACAGGACGGAGCGGTCTCGCAAAGAGAGCACCGCCACACACCACACACGTTTAGATCGCCGCAAACGATAAAATATCACATAATATACGTACAGCATTCCATATATGATTAATCGACCCCAAAATTGGATCAACCAAATTAAAATTAAATATTACTAAAATATTAAAAACAAACATGACATACTTTATTATAAAAAATTGTTATTAAAAATATTTAAATCACATAAAAAAAAAATCATAAAAAAATTCTTTTTAAGATATTAATCTAAAAAATCTATTTAAAAAAATATTCCAAAATGGATAAAATTTATACACCCAACATAGAATCACTGTGGGGAGGTAATTGAACTATCAAGGGGAACATCACAGTATACAATCTATAGTGGATGCCCTAGCTGAGCCCAATAGATAAGGCATCCCTTTCAACTCAAAACGAGAAAGAACAGAAATGGTAAAAGGTATATCGCCAAAGCAAACAGTATCAATAGTTACTAAGAAAACATCTCAAATCGAAATCTCTATTCAATCCTCCAGGGACCAAAGACCCAAGCTGGTGTATCCACCAGGATTCCCTTTTGCTTATCTCTCTGACAAAATTCGAACCCCTCCAGTGGCGTTTGGGCGCCTCGATCCCCCAAAACTTCATGCCTACGGTACTTTGGTTGTGTACCCTCTTAAAATGCACATATAAACCATGTTTATCGGACCCATTGCATATGTGCCTCACATGTTCTTCTATGCGATCTTTAAGGGCCCTGGTGGTGCGCCCCACATACAACAGGTTACATGGGCACTTTAAGGCATAGACCACCCCTACTGTATCACAAGATATAAAATCCCTAATCTTATATGAAAAGTTGTTTCTAGGGTTCGAGAATTCCTTTAACCTCCTAGTGTTGTCCGGGATCCTCCTGCAACTGTAACACCTGCCGCAGCTATGGAACCCTTCTAGGTCCAAAAACATTTTAGGTTTTGGAGGGGGGGGATCTACCACATTATGTATCAGCCTATCCCGCAAGCTAGGAGCTCTCTTAAAAACAAATTTCGGTTTATCCGGGAGAACATCTTTGAGCTGGGTGTCCTGTTTCAACACACTCCAATATTTACATATGATCCTCCTTACTTCATAACTTTGTGCTGAATAATCAAGTATTACACTAATACCCTCATGAACATCATTACCGGTTACTTTGATAGCATCTTTTAGAAGATCCGCCCTACTCATGTTGCCAATTCTACTTCTTTCTTTCTCCAAAAACTCCTTCTGATATCCCTTCTCCAAGAACATGGTACTCAACCTCTCTGACTGGGTCTCATAATCAACCATCCTGGTGCAATTCCTTCGCATCCTCATATATTGTCCACTCGGGATGTTTTTTAACCAGGGTTTATGATGACAACTCGTAACCGGAATATACGAATTCCGGTCCGTAGCTTTGAAGAAGGATTTGGTGATGATACCCTCATTGGTGTTGGAGATCTCTAGATCCAAAAAATGTATATTTTCTGTACTAACATTCCAGGTGAGGGAGATGTTTCGATCGTTGACATTCATGGAGTTCAGTAAACCCATCAGACCTTCCATATCCCCTCTCCAAATAATTAAGAGATCGTCTATAAATCTCTTGTATAGTACGATATCTCCATTGTCGTCCTTTAGGTTTTCCTCTTCCTCCCATTTGGCCATATAGAGATTAGCTACACTCGGGGCGAATTTGGCGCCCATCGCGACACCTTTCTTCTGTAAGTAGATCTTGTTATCGTACCAGAAAAAATTATTCTGTAAACAAAAATCTAAACATTTCAAAAGAAAGAATGTAAGGTCCTCATCGATTGAATCTTCCTTATCCAAGGCCCATTTGACAGCATTCAGGGCACCCTCATGGTCGATGTTAGTTTATAATGAGGCCACATCTCCTGTGGCCATAATTATATTCTCATGTGTAGCACATCCCCCAAGCAACTGCAAAGTATGCTTGGTATCCCTAAGATAGGCGTTGGTTTTCTTCACTAAGGGCTGTAGATGGATGTCTTCATTTATTCACTGTTTGTTATATCCTCTTGTATTTTATTTTGATATTTTAATGGATATGTTGTTTTGTTTGATCACTCACTTGCTGTGTTTCACATAGCACTGTGCACTTTATACTTTAGCACCTAGGGGTATTTTTACGCATGCACATATATATCAACACCCATGTTGTTTATGTTTACCAGTACTGCACTTTGAGTGCAGCGATTTTTTCTAGCGCAGACACATTGTTTTTTATTTTAATACTTTGCACGAATATGGAACGTGACTGAGTGTTTGCAGCTGGTCTCCACTGTTCACTTATTATTTTGTAGGCATTTATCCGTAAGTGGCTCGCAGGGTTTCATATATATTTTGTTTCCCAAATTTTCATATTCTTGCTAGTAGCCTGATGGATCCTTTTGCCTTTTTTGAGAACAAAGAAATTGATCTGGAGGATCTTTTCTCCATTACCAACACGAATGAGAATGATATTACGCAGCTTTTTAGGAAATTAGGACACTGCGTGGATAAAAAGAGTAATATATGGTGGGACATGTCCACCATGAGAAAATATTTAAAGGATGGTCTGGTCCCTAGGAAGTTACGATGGGATGTTCCCATTAATGATGGCTTACTAGGGGTGGATGATGTGGAGGAGTGGTATGCGTTTTTTGTGGGTAAGGGAAGGGAGATTATGGAATTCCTTATGAAGAGAAAACAGCGTAAACTAGATCTTTTGGAGAACCAAATTAAGGATATCAGGGATAAACTTAGCTCCCTCATTAATCACCCTGAATACACTAAACTCATGGGGGAGCTACAGAGGAGTATGCAGAAGAAAGACACGGAAAATAAAAATGTAAAGAAGAAGAAGTACCAAAGGGACTTCGAAGACTATCAAAACAAACAAGTCTTTCGTTGGCAATCAACATTGGCGTCCACCACTGTGGTTAACCCCCATTCACAGATGGGGACAGTTACCAATAGGGTACCACAACCACAGGGTCAGTCTCATTCACAGCAACAGAGCAACAGACCAGGTAACAGAGGGTTTCCACCGCAACGTCAGGAGGAGGTGTTACCTCATACGCCTTATCGCCAACCCCCTAGAAAATCGCAACAAAATCTATCGAGGCGACCTAATAATGAGGGGAGAAATGGCCCGCCGCCCAATAATGGGAATTGGAGATATGAGGCACCCGTTTATCAAGATAATGGCTATAGGGAGAGGGAGCATCTTGATTTGGATTATCCTCCGAATCCTGCCCCTCACTACAGAAATGGCCAACAGTACTCATATGGCCATCAAAGGCCATATGGATACCAACACAGTACTCCATATCATCAATATAGGAGTTATGGAAATCAGCAGAATACACCCCAGAGAGGAAATCGTGCACCTTATAGGGGCCCCTTACCGTATCAACCTCCTTTTAGGGGACACCCCACACATACAAGAGAAGATGCACGTAGAGGTGGAGTTTACTATTCCCCTAAACCGCAGAGAGTCAGATATGAAACACATCAGCAGGACCACTATGGGGTACCTGTGGCTAATAGCTTCCAGCCTTTGAGCGACAATGACAATTTTCTGGATGAATCTTTTTTAGGGGGGACCAGGGGAGGACCCTCCCGAGAAGTACGAAATCCAGGAAGAGAGGAGGGAGAGCTGGACGAAGAGTTCAACAGAAAAAGAAGGCGGGAAGACTAGGACGGGGAATCTATAATCTGAGCGGAGCAGAACTATCAAGGGAGGAACTACTAGTTTTAGATAAGGGAATCAAATATGCCCCTAAAAAAGGACTCAACAAATTCGACACCTATGTTGGTGTACAAAAATTGGTCAGGAAACTTAATATCAAAAAGTATTATGCCCTCAATCCTGTTGAGAGGGCTGTCACTGATCATAGGTTCACTAACCTAAGAAATAACTCAGTGTTTAACCCCTATATATCCAGCAATAAATATGTCGATTTATTCAAAAAATTGGTTACCTCGGAGTTAGAACAGTTACCGGTTAAGAAAGTGTATGAACATATAGATATTAAAAGAGGAATGGATTCACTGGAGAAAAGGAAAGACATAGTGATTAGACCGGCGGACAAAGGGGGAGGTGTCGTCGTCCTCTCACTACAACAATATAAAGATGAGATGGGAAGGATACTGAGCGACATGGACACTTATCAACCCCTTAAGGATAACCCCTCCAAGATGTGTAAAAGTGCATTAGAGGGCATTATCAAATATGGAACCGATAAAGGCTTGTTGAACAAGCATGAAGCCAAATACCTAGTCCCTATGGTCAGTAAAATGCCTGTAATCTACTACTTACCCAAAATCCATAAGGACAGCCTAAATCCACCCGGAAGACCGATAGTGAGCGGTATTGGATCCCTTACCTCCAGATTAGGAGAGTATATAGACATCCATCTACAGCCCTTAGTGAAGAAAACCAACGCCTATCTTAGGGATACCAAGCATACTTTGCAGTTGCTTGGGGGATGTGCTACACATGAGAATATAATTATGGCCACAGGAGATGTGGCCTCATTATATACTAACATCGACCATGAGGGTGCCCTGAATGCTGTCAAATGGGCCTTGGATAAGGAAGATTCAATCGATGAGGACCTTACATTCTTTCTTTTGAAATGTTTAGATTTTTGTTTACAGAATAATTTTTTCTGGTACGATAACAAGATCTACTTACAGAAGAAAGGTGTCGCGATGGGCGCCAAATTCGCCCCGAGTGTAGCTAATCTCTATATGGCCAAATGGGAGGAAGAGGAAAACCTAAAGGACGACAATGGAGATATCGTACTATACAAGAGATTTATAGACGATCTCTTAATTATTTGGAGAGGGGATATGGAAGGTCTGATGGGTTTACTGAACTCCATGAATGTCAACGATCGAAACATCTCCCTCACCTGGAATGTTAGTACAGAAAATATACATTTTTTGGATCTAGAGATCTCCAACACCAATGAGGGTATCATCACCAAATCCTTCTTCAAAGCTACGGACCGGAATTCGTATATTCCGGTTACGAGTTGTCATCATAAACCCTGGTTAAAAAACATCCCGAGTGGACAATATATGAGGATGCGAAGGAATTGCACCAGGATGGTTGATTATGAGACCCAGTCAGAGAGGTTGAGTACCATGTTCTTGGAGAAGGGATATCAGAATGAGTTTTTGGAGAAAGAAAGAAGTAGAATTGGCAACATGAGTAGGGCGGATCTTCTAAAAGATGCTATCAAAGTAACCGGTAATGATGTTCATGAGGGTATTAGTGTAATACTTGATTATTCAGCACAAAGTTATGAAGTAAGGAGGATCATATGTAAATATTGGAGTGTGTTGAAACAGGACACCCAGCTCAAAGATGTTCTCCCGGATAAACCGAAATTTGTTTTTAAGAGAGCTCCTAGCTTGCGGGATAGGCTGATACATAATGTGGTAGATCCCCCCCCTCCAAAACCTAAAATGTTTTTGGACCTAGAAGGGTTCCATAGCTGCGGCAGGTGTTACAGTTGCAGGAGGATCCCGGACAACACTAGGAGGTTAAAGGAATTCTCGAACCCTAGAAACAACTTTTCATATAAGATTAGGGATTTTATATCTTGTGATACAGTAGGGGTGGTCTATGCCTTAAAGTGCCCATGTAACCTGTTGTATGTGGGGCGCACCACCAGGGCCCTTAAAGATCGCATAGAAGAACATGTGAGGCACATATGCAATGGGTCCGATAAACATGGTTTATATGTGCATTTTAAGAGGGTACACAGCCAAAGTACCGTAGGCATGAAGTTTTGGGGGATCGAGGCGCCCAAACGCCACTGGAGGGGTTCGAATTTTGTCAGAGAGATAAGCAAAAGGGAATCCTGGTGGATACACCAGCTTGGGTCTTTGGTCCCTGGAGGATTGAATAGAGATTTCGATTTGAGATGTTTTCTTAGTAACTATTGATACTGTTTGCTTTGGCGATATACCTTTTACCATTTCTGTTCTTTCTCGTTTTGAGTTGAAAGGGATGCCTTATCTATTGGGCTCAGCTAGGGCATCCACTATAGATTGTATACTGTGATGTTCCCCTTGATAGTTCAATTACCTCCCCACAGTGATTCTATGTTGGGTGTATAAATTTTATCCATTTTGGAATATTTTTTTAAATAGATTTTTTAGATTAATATCTTAAAAAGAATTTTTTTATGATTTTTTTTTTATGTGATTTAAATATTTTTAATAACAATTTTTTATAATAAAGTATGTCATGTTTGTTTTTAATATTTTAGTAATATTTAATTTTAATTTGGTTGATCCAATTTTGGGGTCGATTAATCATATATGGAATGCTGTACGTATATTATGTGATATTTTATCGTTTGCGGCGATCTAAACGTGTGTGGTGTGTGGCGGTGCTCTCTTTGCGAGACCGCTCCGTCCTGTATAATATTATTATATTAAGATAGAATACATGGTTATATATCATTATCATTGTAGATTATTTTTATGCACAATATCTGATTAGATCATTTATTGTGAGATCCTGTTATTAATAGTACACATTCTGCTATTTAGCAGATTTGTAGTCTCAGGGAAAATGGCCGCTGTAGTTACCTATACTGCCCATTAGGATTTACATCTGTGATCCTAGGCAAAATGGCTGCCATGATTGACACGGCTGGTGTCAGCCTGATCCATGGCCTAAGGGAAAATGGCCGCTATAGACACAGATGTGTCTGCGGTCTTAGGCAAAATGGCCGCCGGAGCTATATATATTCACTCTGGAGCTCTCGTCCAATCAGATTCCCCCTGAAGAAGGCACGTGGTCCCGGTGCCGAACACGCGTAGGGGAGGGGCCCGGACGGAGCTGTCAGCAGAGAGAGAGCAGGAGATTTTCGTTACACACGCCGCACCGCACACCATACCGAGAGATTGACCGTTTTATGCTTGTTAAGGATGGTGCACTCACGCACCCACAATATGTGAGTACCCCAGTGAGGGGAGCTGATTATTTGATTAAAATCCTTTATACCTACATATTGCGCTATGGAGTTTTTTTCTCTTGCATAAACCATCTCCACTTGAGAACATTGGAAGTTTGCACAGCTGGTTCCTAATGAGCACAGGAGTGGCTCCAAGGCTTTGTTTGACATAGTCTAATCGCTGTGTCACACACAGGAAGGTGAGCATATACACCTGTGGGGGCGGCTGGAAGACACCACAGCATGTTTTTTGGTGGCACAGTTTGGAAGATAGGATATGTGAAATTCACCAAATTTTTGGACTAATTTATTTGGGCACTTTTATATCATTGGATATACACGTTTTTGGACTTCATTTATTCACTGTTTGTTATATCCTCTTGTATTTTATTTTGATATTTTAATGGATATGTTGTTTTGTTTGATCACTCACTTGCTGTGTTTCACATAGCACTGTGCACTTTATACTTTAGCACCTAGGGGTATTTTTACGCATGCACATATATATCAACACCCATGTTGTTTATGTTTACCAGTACTGCACTTTGAGTGCAGCGATTTTTTCTAGCGCAGACACATTGTTTTTTATCCCAACACTGACTTGACTGGAACAGGCTGGTTTGCATGGCATGCATCAATGGCTGCCAGAGTGCCCCCTTACATCCTCCTCCAGAGTGCCCCATTACATCCTCCTCCAGAGTGACCCCTTACATCCTCCTCCAGAATGAACCCTTACATCCTCCTCCAGAGTGACTCCTTAATACCTCCAGAGTGCCCCTTTACAGCCTCCTTCAGAGTGACCCCTTAGTACCTCCAGATTGCCCCTTTACATCCTCCAAGGTGCCCCTTTAGTACAGTAATACTTATGAGGCACTCTGGAGGAGGATGTAAGGGGGCACTCAGGAGGATGTAAGGAGACACTCTGGAGGAGGATGTAAGGGGGGCACTCTAAAGAATGTAAGGGCGCACTCTGAAGGATGTAGGGGGCACTCTGGAGGATCTAAGGGGGCACTCTGGAGGATGTAAGGGGGCACTCTGGATGAAGATGTAAGGGGGCACTCTGGAGGAAGATGTAAGGGGCACTCTGGTGGAGGATGTAAGGGGCACTCTGGTGGAGGATGTAAGGGGGCACTCTGGTGGAGGATGTAAGGGGGCACTCTGGTGGAGGATGTAAGGGGGCACTCTGGTGGAGGATGTAAGGGGGCACTCTGGAGGAAGATGTAAGGGGCACTCCGGTGGAGGATGTAGGGGGGCACTCCGAAGCATCTAATTGGGTGCTCTTGAAGTACTGAGTTAGTACCATCAGAGCGCCCCTTAGATCCTCCAGCGTTCCCCCTTAGTACCACTCTGGAGGTTGTAAGGGGGCACTTTGGAAGATGTAAGAGGGCACTTTGGAGACACTGATGTAAAGGGGCAATGATGTAGGGGGGCATGCTGGAGGATGTAAGGTGGCTATGATGTAAGGTGAGACTCTGGGGACAGGTATGTAAGGGGGACTCTTATTTATAGGGGAAATGCTGTGGACTTTGATGTAAGGCTTAATGTACACGGGACATTTTACATAGTTATGTAGTTACATAGTAGGTGAGGTTGAAAAAAGACACAAGTCAATTAAGTCCAAACTATGTGTGTGATTATAGGTCAGTATTACGTTGTACATCCCTGTATGTTGTGGTCGTTCAGGTGCTTATCTAATAGTTTTTTTAAATCATCGATGCTCCCCGCTGAAACCACCGCCTGTGGAAGGGAATTCCACATCCTTGCCGCTCTTACAGTCAAGAACCCTCTACGCAGTTTAAGGTTAAACCTCTTTTCTTCTAATTTTAGTGAGTGGCCATGTGTCTTGTTAAACTCCCTTCCACGAAAAAGTTTTATCCCTGTTGTGGGGTCACCAGTACGGTATTTGTAAATTGAAATCATATCCCCTCTCAAGCGTCTCTTCTCCAGAGAGAATAAGTTCAGTGCTTGCAACCTTTCTTCATCACTAATATCCTCCAGACTCTTTATTAGCTTTGTTGCCCTTCTTTGTACTCTCTCCATTTCCAGTACATCCTTCCTGAGGACTAGTGCCCAGAACTGGACAGCATACTCCAGGTGCGGCCAGACCAGAGTCGCGTAGAGTGGGAGAATTATCGCTTTATCCCTGGAGTTAATCCCCTTTTTAATGCATGCCAATATTCTGTTTGCTTTGTTAGCAGAGCTTGGCATTGCATGCTATTGCTGAGGCTATCATCTACTAGGACCCCAAGGTCCTTTTCCATCCTGGATTCCCCCAGAGGTTCTCCCCCTAGTGAGTAGATTGCATTCATACTTTTGCCACCAAAATGCATTATTTAAATTTTTCTACATTAAACCTCATTTGCCATGTGTTTGCCCACCCCATTAATTTGTTCAGATCTTCTTGCAAGGTTTCCACATCCTGCGCAGGGCTGTCTTTAATATTAATTGGACCCTGGGCAAAGATTTTCTTGGGCCCCCTGTACAATTTCGCTCTCCACCTGCTCTGAGCCTACAATAAATAGCATCTAGACTCAAGATCAGTTTACTGAATCAGATCAGATTGCGATAGGTTGCCAGAGGTTACAGCGTATCATTACCACTCACTGACTTTTACAGTACACGTTATGGCTCACTTATTATTTGCTAGAGGTACTGGACATCCTTACCACTCACCAATTGGTTGATAGAGGTTACTGCACATTATTACCGCTTACTAATCGGTTGATAGAGGTTACTGCATATCCTTACTGCTCAATGATTGGTTGCAAGAGGTTAGTGCACATCATTACTGCTCACAGATTGGTTACGAAAGGTTACAACACATCATCTCCTCACTGCCTGCACACCATGGACTGGGGAGGTGAGGGAACCCATCCATAGACAGAAAACCCCAATGTAATGGGGATTCACATTGCCCACTAATATAATGGGGATTAACACTGACCCCTAATGTAATGGGGATTTACACTGACCACTAATGTAAGAGGGATTTACACTGACCACTAATGTAATGGGGATTTACACTGACCACTGTAATAGGAGCATTCACAGGAACCACTGTGGCTATTTACATATTAATGCAGCCACTATTTACATATCAATGCAGGTTATTTACATGTAAACACAGGGTCTGCAGGTTAGTCATTTGTACATGGCAATAGGCAGAGCTGAGCAGCATTAGAAACAGAACTTCATACTGAGATATCGAGACACAGCACGGGACTAAAACTTCAAGGGAATTTGAACTGGCATAGTTGGCAAGTATGAGGCAGCTGCTTTGGGCCCCACAACAATAATGGGGCCCAGGGCAGATGCCCCTTTTGCCCTGCCTTAAAGATGGCCCTGATCCTGTGGAGAAGTTATTGCCCTGCTTAGCTTAGTGTCATCCACAAATACAGAGATTGAACTGTTTACCCCATCCCCCAGGTCGTTTATGAACAAATTAAACAGGATTGGTCCCAGCACAGAACCCTGGGGGATCCCACTTCCCACCCCTGACCATTTACAACCTCCCCTGAATGATGTAACTTGACAGATAGTAACCAACGTTTAAAACGTTCATGTTGCCGCATTTACATGCCGCATACATATATATATACATTTTTTTTCCAAAAATTTAAAACGCCTGTAAACGAAACATAGCTAAATGCGAGTTGCCGCGTTTATAAGCTGTTACAGGCATTTGGCGTTTCAAATGCTTCTGAACATCCGTTCTGAATGCATTTTTTTGCTTTCCAAAAAATGCTTCTAAACTCAACTGCCTAGAAACGACTATGAACGACCCTGTTTACATGTACTGATAAGATAAGATAGAGGAGAGTTCAGGGGCAGATGCAAAAAACGCCCACAAAACTACAAAACATCTTTTTACTAGCAGCAGTGTACATGAGGCCTTATCAATAAAAAAAAGTAATTGGGGGTTGGCAACAATGGAGGGGAAGGATGGGCTGGGGGGGGGGGGGCAGGGGATGTCGGGGGGGCCCTTAATGGTTTCTTGCACTGGGGCCCTGAAGGTTCTAGTTACGCCACTGGTTTTTGGTAGTAACATGACAAAATGTGGAAAATGTCATGGGGTATGAATACTTTTTCAAGGCACTGTACATGTGTAAAACCAAACACTAAATTTTCTTTTAATCTTTAGACACAATAATGTAATTTGAAAAGTAGTTTTTAATCTATCTAACTCTATAGCTTTCGTTGGAATAATACCTAAATCATAACCAGGGGTATGACACTCTTTACCCATTCACATTACACACATTCAGTAGTTAGTAGTTGGACCCCCTCCCAAAAAAACCCATCCATTGGTACATTGGGGGGGTGTAGGCAGATTTCTGGGGGTCCCCTTACTTTAAAAGGAACTTCCAGAGGCAGATAGATCCACATTCACTGGGCCAAAGATGTGTCAAAGAGGCCCATCTGATGACTCGTGTGTTGATGGGGGGCTGGCATGGTTTCCCCTCCAATGCTTGCTTGCTACCTCCCATCTATTGCACAGCCAGGCTGCATACTTGGGTTTGGTATGGAGTTTGCTGACCACCCACAGTATATACAGGTCATTACTTTGACGTTCAATACCAGAGTTATGACAGCAGCTAGCAGCTGTATCATTCTTTTTCTGTGGTCTTTTCGGGGTCAGATAAAAGTGATCCGAATGGTGCATTTGCAGCCGGATCACTTTTAGAGGCAGCGGGAGAGGTGCACCCCCATGTCGCTTCCCAGTCGATCCGGGTTTACTGGAGCCATCAGTTAACCCGGAAACGATCCGATGTGGCTGATGGCTAGGGAGGAAGTTGAGTGAAGGCAAGATGGCCCCCACACAGCTCTATGCCCTTGGAGGACCGGAGCGACCTCTCTAAGTCAAAGTGTCAAACTTTTTTTTTTCTCTTTTAAAGGTATTTTTGACCACAGATCTCTCAATAAAGAGGACCTGTCATGCTTATTTTTTTTTACAAGGGATGTTTTCATTCCTTGTAATAGGAAAAAAGTGCTTAAAGAAAAAAAAAAAAAAAAAAGAAATTTAAAGCCCTCCATCCCTCCGTGCTCGCGTGCAGAAGCACACACATTCATAAGAGTGAGAGCAATAATTCTAACACTAGGCCTTCTCTGTAACTCTAAACAGGTCACCTGTAAAAAAATTTAAAGTGTCGCCTATGGAGATTTTTAAGTACTGTAGTTTGTCGCCATTCCACGAGTGTGCGCAATTTTAAAGCGTGACATGCTAGGTGACTTTTTACTCAGCGTAACATCATCTTTCACATTATACAAAATGGAGGAGCTATTTTTCCAAAATAATTTGCGTTTGAAAGACCGCTGCGTAAATACAGTGTGACATAAAATATTGCAATGATCACCCTTTTATTCTCTAGGGTCTCTGCTAAAAAATATATATAATGTTTGAGGGTTCTAAGTAATTTTCTAGCGAAAAATACTAATTTAAACTTGAAAAAAAAAAGCTACAGAAAAGGCCTGGTCAGCAAATCCATATGAGATCCTCATCAAGGGTCTGGTATGTAATTTTTTTAGGGGAAATCCCATTTTTTTTAGTGGTACTCCCTTACAATTTATACCAGGCCCCCATCTAGAATAGATATAGATGAAGGGAATCTTTCATCTATGTCAGGTATAGATGAAGGGAATCCCTGGCTGCTTTGTTTACAAAGGAAACAAAGCGGATGGGAAATGTCATTTAGTGGCCTGCAATTTTTACTTTGTAAAGGTAATTTTTTGTGTACATCCTACAGATGTGCCACAGACTTTAAAGTGATTGTAAAGGCTCGTTTTTTTTTTTTTTAAATAACAAACATGTCATACTTACCTCCACTGTGCAGCTCGTTTTGCACAGAGTGGCCCCGATCCTCGACTTCTGGGGTCCCTCGGCGGCTCTCGCAGCTCCTCCCCACATCAGATAACCCCTAGGAGAAGCTCTCTCCCAGGGAGTTATCTTGCGGGCACGCTCACGAGTCCAGCATATGCGTGTATAGACACGAATGCCGGACTTGGCCCCGCCCCCTGGTGCCCCTCGTCATTGGATTTGATTGACAGCAGCGGGAGCCAATGGCTGCGCTGCTATCAATCTATCTATTCAAGAGCTGGGACCCCAGGCAGAGAGGGACAGCGCATCTCTGTCGAGTGAATTCCAGGGCTCAGGTAAGTAAAGTGGGGAGGCTGGGGGACCGGTGACTGCCAGAAGTTTTTTCACCTTAATGCATAGGATGCATTAAGGTGTAGAACCACAAGGGTTTACAACCCCTTTAACCGCTTCCTGACCGCCTCACGCAAATATATTGCGGCAGAAGGGCACGTACAGGCAGATTAACGTACCTGTACGTTGCCCTTTAAGAGGCGGCTTGCGGGAGCTCCGTGATCATGATCGTGGGTCCCGCGACCGTCTCACGGTGAGGAAGAACGGGGAGATGCTAATATAAACAAGTATCTCCCCGTTCTGCCTAATGACACTGTCACTGATCACAGCTTCCTGTAATCGGGAGCGGTGATCAGTGATTTGTCACACACAGCCCCCCCCCCACAGTTAGAATCACTCCCTAGGACACACTTAACCCCTACAGCGCCACCTAGTGGTTAACCCCTTCACTGCCAGTGACATTTTTACAGTAATCAATGCAATTTTTTAGCATTGATCGCTGTATTAATGCCAATGGTCCCAAAAATGTGTCAAAATTGTCCGACGTGTCCGCCATAATGTCGCAGTCACAATAAAAATCGCTGATTGCCACCATTACTGATAAAAAAAAAAAAATTTCAATAAAAATGCCATAAAACTATCCCCTATTTTGTAGACGCTATAACTTTTGCGCAAACCAATCAATAAATGCTTATTGCAAATTTTTTTTACCAAAAATATGTAGAAGAATACGTATCGGCCTAAACTGAGGAAAAAAAAATTTTTTATATATTTTTTGGGGATATTTATTATAGCAAAAAGTAAAAAATAATGCTTTTTTTTTCAAAATTGTCACTATTTTTTTGTTTATGGCGCAAAAAATAAAAACCGCAGAGGTGATCAAATACCACAAAAAGAAAGCTCTATTTGTGGGAAAAAAAGGACGTCAATTTTGTTTGGAAGCCACGTCGCACGACCGCGCAATTGTCAGTTAAAGCGACGCAGTGCCAAATCGCAAAAAGTGCTCTGGTCAGGAAGGGGGTAAAATCCTCCGGGGCTGAAGTGGTTAAGTATGTTATTTAAAGGAAATTTACATTTTTATATTTACTTACTGTATCTAGCTTATCTTAGCCTAACAGTATATATTTTTTTTGCCTCGGTTCTGTGGGGCAGTGCCCAGCAACTCATACCCCCTGTTGACGATCTCTTGCCTATTAGCTTTGAAAATTGAGAAAATTGATTTGCTGAACCAGCCCCCAATACAGGCCCAAGCAGACTAAAGATAATTATATATAGCTTTAGAAAACATAATCATTTAAAAGAAAATATGGTTATTAAAAAAAAAAAAAAAAGGAGCTATTTTCAGGGACATATTTCAATCACTCTGAACAGGCTTTGGAAATAATCCCAGCTACAGTTGGCTATTGCGCAGAACCTCTCCTGAATTCCTATAAACTATTCCCTAGTCTCTTTATCTTTTCTTACATTGAGCAAATCATGGATTAAGTGAACGTTTCCCACTTTAAGATCATAATCCTATTATAACCTCTAAAGACTTAATAGCACTGAGTAATTACACTGTTAACCTTTTGAAGTGTACTAAAGTTCTAAGCCACATTCCTGATGATATAGGCTTGTAGGTTTTGCTTTCCAGTTCTGACTCCCAAAACAGTCCTGCTACTGAAGAACTGTAAGTCTAACCTTTTTATTGTCATTCTAGGCTTTCATGCCAGCCATTATGAGCGTTTTATGGTTTTTAAGCATTTTCTAGGTATTGATTAATTGATAAAACGTAGTTAATGATGGCAAAAAAACATGAATAAAGCTACAGAAGCTGCAACTGTATGCCGTGGTTACAGGCTTAACCTTCACCTGATCAGATCCTTTTAACTTTAAATGTTATGATTAAATTAAACATGTAGGCAGACAAAAAAACACTACAATTTAACAGAATGGTTTCCAGACTGGGACCAACAAATGACCTGCCTTTATTTGGCCCTTGGGGCATAGTTCGTGCCACTGACAGCAACAATGGGGCACTGTTCCTCCCACTGACAACAATTAAGGGGCACTATTCCTCCCACTGACACCAATTATGGGACACTATTCCTCCCACTGACAACAATTATGGGGCACTATTCCTTCCACTGACACCAACGATGGGGCACGATGGTTTATTGCCTTACCCTAGTAAAAGCACCTTCCACAGTTTAGTAAAACACTGGCTAGGCACACAGTTCAGTTAACACTTTGATCCCCCCCCGGTGTTACCCCTTTCCAGCCAGTGTCATTAGTACAGTGACAGTGCATATTTTTAGCACTGATCACAGTATTAATGTCACTGGTCCCCAAAAAGTGTCAAAAGTGTCAGTTATTGTCTGACTGCCCACCGCAATATTGCAGTCCCACTATAAGTCGCTTGATCGTGCCATTACTAGTAAAAAACTGTAAAAAGTAACTAAAAATATCTCATAATTTGTAGACATTATAATTTTTGCACAAACCACTCAATATACGCATACTGGGATTTTTTTTAGCAGAATACAGATTGGCCTAAATTGATGAAGAAATTTGATTTTTTAATTTTGTTTTATTGGATGTTTTAAAGCAGAAAGTTAAAAAATATTGTTATTTTACTAAAATAACATTAACCAAACGTTTGGAAATCAACACTTCTGGGAATGTCAAAATCCCTTTGCTACTACACTCAGTGGTTCCTCCCACTGACCCCTATGTTACTATAGGACACAGTAGTGACCAGGGGCAAAACTAGAAATTACAGGACCCCATAGCAAATGTTTTTAATGGGTCCTCCAACAGCAAGTGTTCATGGTGCACACACAGTCCATAGTTTATATTCTTAAACCAAGAGATAAGGCAAAATAGGTAAAGGTCAGTAGGTAGAAAAAAAAATCCCCTGTCAGTGGTCAGTAGGAAGAAAAAAATGCCCTGGAGTCAATGGTTAAAGGAATGGAAAAATGCCCTGGTAATAGTGGTCAGTGGTAGGAAAAATACCCTGGTGTTAGTTTCCAGGGTGAAGACAAAAATTTCTCACTAGTGGCCAGTAGTAGAAAAATGCCTGAAAATCAGTGGTCACTAGGGGGAAAAATGCCCCGGCATCAGTGGGAGGAAAAAAAATGCCCTGTCAGTGGTCTGATCAGTAGGGAGAAAAAATAGCTTGTCAGCTGTCGGTGAGAGCAGAAAATGCCCTCATGTCAGTGGTCAGTAGGAGGAAGAAATGCCTTGGTGTCATTGGTCAGTAGGAGGAAGAAAGGCCTTGGTGTCATTGGTCAGTAGGAGGAAAAATTGCCTTGGTATCAGTGGTCAGTAGGAGGAAGAATTGCCTTGGTATCAGTGGTCAGTAGGAGGAAGAATTGCCTTGGTGTCAGTGGTCAGTAGGAGGAAGAAATGCCCTGGCATTGGTGTCAGTAGGAGGAGAAGTATTAAGGCCTTTGCAGAGGTTCTGTGGGGGCTTGCGGACTCTGTGGGTAGTTGGGTGCACTGCAGGCACTTGGAGAAACTATTGGAGGTTTTGCAGTAGGCTGAGGAACAGTGGGGGCTGTGGGGGTTTGTAAGTGTAGCCCTGGGTCAGGTTTAGGGGAACTATGGGGTTTAAGGAGCTCTGTGGGGAGGGAAGGTGGGGTGATGGGGCTACTGCTTCTGGAAGGGGGCATTGTGATTTTAAGGAGGCTCTGCAGGGTAGCTGGGAAGAAATATGGAGTGCTGAAGGAACTATAAGGAGCAGATCTTGCAGATGACAGTGCAAAGAGATAGCTCATTCCCTCCCTCCTCCTTTCCTCCTATACACACACAATGACTTAGAGCTAGGACACAAAAAGGAGCCTCCTGTAGTCCACCACTGGTCATCCCATTACCCCCTGTCCCAGGCCCTATAGCCCCTGCATGGGCTGTTATGGTGGTAGATTATGCCACTGGTAGTGACATAGAGGTCATTGGGAATAATCACTGGGCGAAGTGTCTGTTTTTCAAGGTCTTTTTTTCTCTTATTAGTACTCAGCAAGTGCAGATGAAGCCCTTTCAGTCATGGTTGTATTTTTGCGACAGGGTCGCTTTAAACATATTTACTTTGAAGCGTAGTTTGTAGGATTAATGTATGTTCGCTTTTACATTGTGTGCATCTACTGCATTCCTTCTCTAATTGAAATGAATAAGCCTCCAATTTTCCATTAGGGTTCTCATTCATCAGGACCAATGTTCAATTATCAAAGGGCGAGAGACGAGATGCGTTCCCTGACGCCACGTCTTTTTTGTCACCGCAGCATACTCTTCTAATGACACTAATTAGCCAGTGTATGGGGACATTGGTGTGTGTCCCAGGGGAGGGGGGCAGCTGGACGTACAACTGAGTGCTGACTGGATGGATGAGGGAGGAGGGGGACATTCAAGAAAGGATATCAAATGAGAATGCATGAAAGGAGAACATGAGAAAGAGAAAAGTAGAAAGTGGCTGAAAGACGGGAATGAGAACAAAGTTTTAGAACAGAGAGATAGAGAGAAAGGAGATGAGAGGTGGTATCAGGAGAGGAGTGAGAAAGGTCATGATAGTAGAGGACAGGAGCTTAACCTCTAATAGTGTGGAGGGTTCGCCAGTGAATCAGGTTACGAAAGCTCAAAGTAGACTAGACTATACCTTGGTGTATTCATAGAATAATATACAGTATTTAGAATAATATACTGTAGAATAATATACAGTATTTAATATCTAATAGTAGGTGTATTTTCTTTTAATGCTAGAAAAGAGTAATGCCGCGTACACGCGGTCGGATTTTCCAGCAAATGTTCGATAGGAGCTCGTTGTTGGAAATTCCGACCGTGTGTAGGCTCCATCGGACATTTTCCGTCGGAATTTTCGACAAACAAAATTTGAGATCTGGATCTCAAATTTTCCGACAACAAAATCCGTTCTCGTTAATTCCGATCGTGTGTACACAATTCCGATGCACAAAGTTCCACGCATGCTCTGAATCAATTACGAGACGGAAGCGCTCAGTCTGGTAAAACTAGCGTTTGCATTGAAGGTAGCACATTTGTCAGGCTGCAAATTTTTAAATCTTTTAATGCAGATCATACTCTTCTTCTTTATAATGCTAGAATAATGAAGTTGTCTTGCTGCTGATATTCACACAGAGTTCTGACAACCTGATTTCTTTATTTTTTCTCGTGATCTCATGAATCATTTTTTTTTTTTATAGTGATCTCCATAATTTTTTCTTTCGTTTTGTGTTAAGTTACCACAACACCATTATTATGTCGTTTTTTTTTTAACCTCAAGAAGGTTGGTGTTGGTGTCCCTTGTTAATTTGACATTGTATTTTTGAAATGTACCTGCTTACTCACAAACAAGCTGTCCTTTTTGAAGTAAAACACATAGGCAAGTATTTGTGAAAAAGTAATAGCCGTTTATTATGGGTCATAACAAAATAAAGAGGAAGGCAACGCTGGAGAAACTGTTGAAATTTGCGAAGCCTTTGTACCCCAGGGCACACATCAATTATTTTACAGTCAAAATTTTGGTCTGAGGAGTCCTTATAATAGTGAGCACAATCCAGGACTACAAGAGATCAGGAACAGCAGCAGATGACATATATGTCCACAGACTCTGGTCATAACACAGCCTGTGTCTTTTGTCAGACCAGACTGAACCCAAGCCATCACTTTCTTGTTTTCCTTCCACGCTTCCTTCCACGCTTGCTTCCAGGCTGTGGCTCTGGTGTTGTAGTTGTGGCAGGAGGTGGTGGAGGAGGTGGAGGACCATGGTGGAACTCAGAAACGTGGCTTTGGCTAGTGAGTTCGCCCCTCAACCCCTTATTTAGGGCTTGTAACATAACTTCCTCACATAAGAGGCATTGGCCCTCCTCCATTTCCTGCATTTTGCAGGCTGCCATGTAGGCATAGTCCTCTTGAATATGGGGGGGGGGGGGGGGTTCTGAGGGCCGCAGTATCCTTCTGAAATAGCCCAAGTGCTGCCTCCTCCAGATTACTCGTCTTCCTGGGACTTTTTTTTGGAAGGCAGAGGGGAGGGACCTGGGATTCAGGCAGGCTACTGGGCCCAGCCACCTCCTGGCTGCCACTTACCCCCGCCACCTTCTGGCTGCCACTTACCCCCGCCACCTCCTGGCTGCTACTTTCCACAGACTCCTCCTGGTTGAGACTTTCCTGTGTATGAAAAAGGGACATAGTTTTTGTTTTTGGTTCATCAATCACACACAATTTTCAGTTCATGACTGTTGCAAATTGAATGTTAATAAATAGAAAAGGCTATCATTCAGAGCCCAGCATTTTTCATTCTTGTCCCAATCATTTGTGGCCACTACTGTCTATTGATATGTAAAACACTTTGTAAAATCAGAAATTACTGATCAATAATAACATCTAGTTAATATCATTAATGATTTGACTAGAAATATGTTGAACAATGCTATACCTGGCTCAAGCTGGGCTCATCCACTTCTTCCTGCCTGGAAGGCCCAGGTTGGACGTCGGAAGCCTCAGCTGAGGTGGAAGGAAGCCTTGAAGGAAGACTGGGGAGTGCTGGCCTGGGTTCAGTCTGGCCTGCCAGAAAAAGCAGTCTGTCATAGTACCACAGCCTGGGTACATAAATGTCATCTGCTGCAGCTCCTGATCTCTGGGAATCCTGGACCTTCTTGCGCTCCCTATTATAAGTGCTCCTCATGCCACCAAGTAGGGCCTTCAAATATGGGGATAAAGTCCTCATCATTGAATAGATCCATTTTATCTGCAAGACACAACACAAGACAAACCCTAATGTCAGGCTAAACTCTCCTAATCTTTCCCAATACAGGCCTCAATCTAGAAGCAGTATAGGCCACTGATGCACCAAGTTAAAATTGTACCTTCGTTAGAACGATCGGCGCTTTCCGCTACACCTTCCTCCACTTACAGATCGTACGTATGACGCACGCGTGTTGCGCTTTATATACACTGCGCATGCGTGAAACTCCGCCCGCCCCTGACGTTCTTTCTGGTCTATTCCCCGCCCCTTGTCTTTCTGCGCAGTGGGAGAGCACATGGCGGAGAAAGAGCAAGTGCATATAGACAGCAGCAGCAGCAATGACGAAAGGCCGGAGCCATGAACGTCCTGATCCCAGAGGAGAGTTAAGGCCTCAAATATGTGCTTAATAGAGATGATGGAGATGGTGGACATCTTGAAGAGGGCCGACTATGATGGGAAGCATGGACCTTACCCAAACCCAAATGTGAGAAAGGCCAAGATCATGGCTAAAGTTGTGAAAAGTCTGCACAGGAATTTTGGGGTACGGCAATCCAAGGATCAACTGAGGAAATGCTGGTCAGACCTGAAATTGAGGGAGCAGGATCAGTACAGAAAGATCAAGAGAGTTCTTCAAAAAAGTAAGTATTTGTCCTGTATTCATATTATTTTTATTACGTTCGTACTGCTCCCATGTGCTTTTTTTTACTGTTGTACAGTTTAAAATGGCAAGTTTCAGGTTCGTGGGCACAGTAATCGTTCGTATTAAACATCCTTCGTTCGCACACTAATACGATGTTTTTGGCAGATCCATGTTAACTACATTTGTTCAGGCCTATTTGTATTCAAAGAAGTTTATGACATTGTTGTCTAAATGGGTTTGTACTAGAATGAAATGCAAACTTGATTCAGTATAAGGAGAAGACACTCATCAGCTGTTTACACACCTGGATGCAGGAGCACTAGTGTGGGACACCAAAACAAACTTTTTAGGGTGTCCCACACAGGTGCTCCAGTGGATACTAGGGGTGTCTCCATGTGTGAAAATTGTACAAAAAAGGTAAGTATTCCAGCTTTAGAAAGGGAAATAAATAAACAATTGTACAACGCTTCCAAGAAATGTTTCATGTTACTATTTCTCGCCTCGACAATCTGTGTGCTAAGTATACCTATTTTTCATTCACATAGGGGAGAAAAGACTTGGGACATCTGAGGACACCAGGGACCCCCCATCTCCTAAAGAAGGGGAAATCCCCACACCACAACCAGAAAATGTGGAGGAAGGAGAGGTTTATGAAGTGGGTGAAATAGTGACCACAACAGGTGAGTGTCTGAGACCACAGCTTCAGGTAATAGATGGATGCCTGCATATTTACAATACATGGTGTGTTTTTTTTATTTTAGGTGATGTGGATGTTGTGGAAGAAGAATCTCATTTCACAAGTGCAAGTGCACACGTCCTCATCGGGGAGATCATGGTGTGCAATCGGGATTTACAGGAAGATCAAGGAAGACATCAATGATGTGCAAAAAAGACTCAAAAACATCATTGATGTTTTAGGCAGAATCTAAAACACACCAAAATTCTGCAATTTGTTGATATTTTATACATTTTAGAACATTTTTTGCAGTAGAAACACGTCCATTGATCCTCCATGATGGGAGATAGCACATGTTGACATTAGGCATGGGATCAGAAGGGAAATCCACATTTTGACTCTTAATTTGTGTGCATCTTCAAAACTTGGCTTTCACAGGGGTGACATCACCCCATCTGATGAAGGCAATATCAACACAGTTTGGACATACTAATGTCTGATATTGCCTTCACTTTGTCAAAGTTGAACTTTGTAACTTCCTGAGTTGTGTATTGATTTATGGTTTTAAATGCCTGTTTTAAAACAAAAAAGGCTATTTGTACTGTCAAAAACAACAATGTTATTACTAAAATATGTTGGTTTGTTCCACAAAAATGTGCACAGAGTAAAAAGTTTTCTACTTCTACAATGTGTGACTTCTTTTAATGTTCAATATAATTTTTTGGACTAAGTTGGTGTTTACACTGAAATGGGGGTTATTTACTAAAGGCAAATCACTTTGCACTACAAGTGCACTTTGCAGTCATTGTAGTTTTAAGTGCAGTTTCATGTGCACTTTTGCAGTGCACTTGTAGTGCAAAGTGGATTTTCCTTTAGTAAATAACTACCAAAGTGCTTTATAATTTGCCACAATCAGGCCATTTTCGTGACTCACCAAAATTCATTCATGGTGCTGAAAATGATGTATATTTTTATCAGTAATGCATTACATACATTAACAACAAAAACAAGGTGTGTGTGTGTAGCAGACCCACAACATAATAATAGTTCGCTGAAGAAGAGATTGTCACCTCATGTATCAAATAAATTACGTTTACACTATTGAAGAAAATGGCCAAAAAACCCATTGGAGAACCTAGGAGACAGCTAAAAAGAAACACAAGCAGTAAATCAAAGGAAATATTATTTCGGTTTAACTAAAAAAAATATTTTGAAAAATGTTTATTAAACATTTTCTGGCATATCAATGGCCCCCCTACCCGCAAAGTACTCTTGCGTGCGCTTTGGGGAGGCAAGCACGAAAAACAGATACGAACCCACAAGCACAAACTGAAGAGCAGTAACGATCGGAAAAGCATGAGGCTGATAATCGCGAATCGTCTCTCACCAAACTTTTACTACCACGAGATAAACAGGAGATTAGCAGAAGGAGCCCAAAGGGTGGCGCACTTAGTATTGAACTTCCCTTTTCTAGTGTCGTCATACGTGTTGTACGTCACCGCGTTCTTGACGTTCAGAATTTCCGACAAGATTTGTGTGACCGTGTGTATGCAAGACAAGTTTGAGCCAACATCCGTCGGAAAAAAAACATGGATTTTGTTGTCGGAATGTACAATCGTGTGTACACGGCATAAGACTGATTTATTTTCCTCACATCATAATCATGAAACAAATGTGTTCATTATCTCAGTTGTTGTGGATTTGTGGTTTGATATGCTTTTTTATCACACTTTCTCCACAAATCCACATTACCTGACATTGTGAAATCATTTGTTTCATGATTATGATAAATAAAAAGGGAATAAAACTAGGCTTACTGTTACTTTAAAAGAAAAGGTTAGCCTGGATACAAATAAACGTACAGCACGATTAATTGCCGCTATTCATACCAGGCTAGTCTGAACTGGCTAATCTCCGAAGCTTCCTTGTAGTGCGCCAGCTTGCCTATCCCACCCATATCTATGCATTACTATTGGCCAACATGGCAGCTCATCATAGTGATGTAGCTCATATGAATGCCCATGAGTGGGTGGACAAGCTCCATCAGGCATTCAGAATGGCAAGGCATTTCGGCACAGATTTGGCATTGAAATCTACAGAAGGTATGTGCAAGTACCTCATACCTCAACTTTTTTTTTGACAGGGTCATTTTAAAAAGACACTGACACTTTGTCCTCTGAAAAGGCCTCCAACCCACTTATAGTCCTCCGGTACTCCCCTGCTGTTCCGACCACTATCTCAGCTAGAGCAAATTACCCAGTGTTTCTGGGTATGGGGGTGCACATAACCTCCCTCTATGTGGGGGTCAAGCAGTAAGTCGCTAGGTTTGCTCTGTCACATGATAGTGGTGACATCAATACTCCCTCTAAGCTCCAACACCAGCAAATGCCAGCTAAGGTAGAAGAAGGAGCTGTGAGGGAGCACTGGAAAGATAAGTATTAGTGGGACGAGGGGGGACTTTCAAAGTTATTGCACTTTGAACCGAGTGGGCAAAATGGCACCATTTCTTATATCTAGAGTTTCACTTGGGCAAATCCCACCAAATGTTTGTGCCTGACACTGCACAGGGAAGCCAACATTTTTTCTTAAAACTACAGTTGGGTTTGGTAGGTTATCAACCAATAAAACTTTGAAGACCTATTAATTAGAAGCACAATTATTAACTATAGTGACCAAGTTCAAAATCCGAACATGAATGCCAACTTTGGCTGCACGTCTCACGCTGAACACCAGAGCCGGTTTTCAAAGCCTCCCAAGGTTGCCATCTTTTGTGGGACAATTGCCACCCTTATGATGTCTTTATTATGTTACCTTTGAGGCCTCTTTGATAAAATAACATTGCCAAAAAGTCCAATATTTACTAGTTAGGTTAGTAAAATACCAGCCAGGTGGCAGCTTAGTCATACTTGACCCTTGGCTGTTTACCTCCATCAGTACTTTATCTATGATTTGGGCTGTGCAAGATTAAAGCTAAAACCTAATTGGTTGATGGGTTGTTATGTTTTTTGTTTTTTTTCCTAAATCAGAACTTTTACCTTTTTATGGCACATTATATTTTGGCAGAACACATGTGAATTGTATTGTGACCACCCATGAGCACCCATTAGATCACCCATGACCTGTTTAACCTATCATGCAAACAACCTATTCCTTCTACCTTGCCTAACCCCCTCAAACTAACTCCTAAAAGGAACCATTAACACTTTGTTCCCTTAAAAACCCAACCTTTAGGCTAAGTTTACACTTAGGTACTTGATCCATGTTTTTAAAGCCTCACAAACCCCTGTCAACGCTCTGTACCAAATATGTCCATTGCAGCTGACAGTGTAGTACACATGGTCACGTTACATCTACTTTAACCCTTATCTTAATGCTAAAACAACCTTTAAATATTTATACTAACCTTACTGGTGCCAAAAATAGCAGCCATTAAAAACCGTAATGCTTAGATATAACTGCTCTAAAATAGTGCTAAAATTTAATAACTCCGAAATTACAATTTTAAAAGTGTTAATAAAGAAAAGGTATATATATACAGATCTATAAAACTTAGAAAACAGCAAGGCAGCAGAAAAATAATACATTACCCTTTGAAAATACCATAAAACAAGACAATTACGCATATGAAAACAGGAAAAAATTGCAAATCAATATTTCAACCTTTATACAGACTCTCTGGCAGATTGATCCAACTCACAACAAGTCAATATTATAGACACAGGTTTATAGTGGAGCAAAGCAGTATTGTAGCACACAGAGGAGTTTATATAGAAAGGTTATGTTAAATAATTACTTCACTGGATTTGCTAGGTGCATTTCAATAGTTTTTTTGTTACATACAGTATACAGTATATGTGTTTTTTAATATTTATTTCATGTCATCCTCTCTAAAAAATCTTTTCCTTTCCTTTCGAAGACAACTCTTTTCTAACCAGTAGGGATGACCCAAATGAACCCCAGTTCCGTTTGCACCAGAACTTTCGAACACCGCGAAAGTTCGGACCCGAATAACGAACCCCATTAAAGTCAATGGGACCTGAACGTCAAAAATCAAAAGTGCCCATTTTGAAGGCTTATATGCAAGTAATTGGGCATACAATGGTTATAGGGGTCCGGGTCCTGCCCTGGGGGACATGTGTCAATAAAAAAAAAGTTTGTGAAAAACGTCATTTTTTTAAATGAGCAGTGATTTTTTGATTTTTAAAGTGAAAGCATAAAAGTGATTTTTTTTTTTCCAATATAGTGCCTGGGGGCCCCCCTTAGTCTACCTGTAAAGTGGCAGATTTGTACCATGTCTATAATCTGCTGCAGCAATAATTGCATTTATAAAGCCAAAAAAAATAAATGTTCCCTGCAAGCTGCCTTTATTTTGCTCAGCAACAGCTGGGGAGCCAGTGTGTATGATGAGGCCATAATGTAGTGCATTGGGAACAAGATAAGAGATTTTTTGGATACATTCTGGTGTCACTTTGACTTTGGATAAAAGTAACGGGTGTGTAAAAATTGGTATTTGGGTGTTGGTGGTGCCTTCCCACCATAACCCTATAGAGGTATTCTTGATGAAAACAAGAATTGGCCTCGCTGTAAAAAATTGCAATGATATGCACCTGTCAAACAGGTGGAGAAAAATTGGTAAAGACCAATTTTTCTGCACTTGTTTGACAGGTGCATATCATTGCAATTTTTTACAGCAAGTGGCGGTGGCGCCTTCCCACCGTAACCCTATAGAGGTACTCTTGATGAAAGCAAGAACTGGCCTTGCTGTAAAAAATTGCAATGATATGCACCTGTTGAACAGGTACGGAAAAATTACTCTTTGGGTGTCGGGGCGCCTTCCCACTGTAACCCTGTAGAGGTACTCTTGATGAAAGCAGGAATTGGCCTTGCTGTAAAAAATTACAATGATATGCACCTGTCAAACAGGTGCTGAAAAATTGGTCTTTGGGTATTAATTGTGCCCATGAAACCTATACCAAAAACATTCTTCCAGATGAAGTGATTGAACACCCTCAAAGCTAGGCAGCCTCGAAGTCTTGCAGTGATTCCACATCCCAAAAAGACTTAATCAGTGACATCGGCATCAGGGGGTTCATAGCTGGTAATCCAGGACTGTTTCATTTTTATAAAAGTCAAACGGTCCACGGAGTCTGTGGACAGACGCGTTCTATGATCAGTAACAAAACCTCCTGCAGCACTGAATGCCCATTCTGAAAGCACGCTGGATGCAGGGCAGCCAAACAACTCTATAGCATACTGGGCAAGTTATGGCCAGTGGTCTATTCTCATGACCCAGTAAGTCAGTAGATCATCAGCTGGAAAGCTCTCCATCTCCGTTTTGGCACAGAGGTAATCGTCTACCATGTGATACAGACACTGCCGATGAGATGTGGAAGCTGACAGCCCTGGGCGGCGAGGACTAAAAAAATTCCGAAATGCCTCACTTAGGCGGACACCTGATCCTCTCTTGACCAACAGAAGACTTAAATATTAGGTTTTCCACGACACTGTAACCTACTGGAGTCATGAAAACCATAAATAAATAAAATAAAATCCTCTTTAACGTGTCCTCAAGAGATTTTATCTTCTGCACTCTCGGTGGGGACGGGATGAGTTCTGAGACCTTCCCCTTATAACGGTGGTCAAGGAGGGTTGTCAACCAGTAATCATTCTTCTCCTTTATGACACGTTTTCTTGGGTCCTTTCGCAGGCTTTGAAGCATGAGGTTGCCCATGCACCTCAAATTTGCCGAGGCTTAAGAAGCAGACTCCTCGGGGTCACTCAGGATGACAGCATCTGGAACTTCCTCCTCCCAGCCACGTACTACTCCCAAGGGTCCTGGGGTTGGAAAGCCATCGCTTTCAGATTGAAGCATGTCTTCCTCTTCTTCCAAGTCTATGAAAGTGCCAGAATCCTCCTCCTCATCCTCCTCCCCTCTCTCCTCCTGGGTGTTCTGTGACATAGGAATGATGGTGTCTGGATAAAGTGGGCCTTGAGAGGAAAGGGAGTCCTCCTCTTCCTCCTGCTGCTCTGCCTCCAGTGCCCTGTCCATAATGCCACACAGATTCTGCTCCAGCAGGAACACAACAGGGATTGTGTCCTTATGCATGCACTGTCACTGCTCAACGTCCTTGTGGCCTCCTCAAATGGTGAAAATACAGTGCATGCATCCTTAATGATCAGCCATTGGCGTGAGGAAAAAAAGCCAAGGCAGCCTGAGCGTGTCGTCGTGCCGTACTGACACGGGTACTCGTTGATGGCCCTCTGCTGCATGTATAGCTGCTGCAGCATTCCCAAAGTTGAGTTCCACCTGGTGGTCATGTCACAAATCAGACTGTTTATGGGCAGGTGGAATTCCCGCTGAATTTCAGCCAACCGAGTACTGGCTGTGTATGACCGCCTGAAATGGCTACAGACTCTTCTGGCCTGCTTTAGTACATCTTGCAACCCTGGGTACGTACTTAGGAAACGCTGCACCACCAAATTGAGGACATGTGCCAGGTATGGCACGTGTCAACTTTCACTGTCTAAGGGTGGACAGGAGGTTTGAGCCATTATCGGACACCACCATTCCTGGCTCCAGCTGGCGTGGTGTGAACCACCTCTGGACCTGTCTCTGCAGAGCTGCAAGATTCTCTGCTCCAGTGTGGTTCCTGTCCCCTAAACACACCAGCTGAAGCACTGCATGGCACCTTTTAGTCTGACTCTCTGAATAGCCCTTTGAATGCTTAGGGGGTACCTGATGTTCATAGGACAATTCTGCAGAGGGGGGCATGGAGGTGATGGAGAAGGAGGAGGGTGTAGAGCTCACAGGTCTGGCATCATCACCACCAGCTGTATGGAGACATGGGGGCACAACAAGCTGCAGCACCGAGCCCTGTCCTGCATCCTTTCGAGTTGCAAGCAGCGTTACCCAGTGTGCTGTGAAATAAATATTTCGTCCCTGCCCATGCTTTCTGGACCATGTGTCAGCAGTAAGGTGGATTCTATGGCTGACTGCCTTGGCCAACGATGCCAGAACATTCCCTTCCACATGATGGTAGAGGGATGGAACGGCTTTACGTGAAAAGTAGTAGTAACTGGGAACCTGCCATTTTGGTACAGCACATTGTGTGAATTCACGGAAGGGGGCAGAATCCACCAGGCTGAAAGGCAGAAGTTGGAGAGCCAATAGCTTTGACAAGCTTGCATTCAGACGCTGGGCATGTGGGTGGCAGGGACTGTATTTTTTTTTCCGCTGCAGCAGATGGAGCAAGAAATTTTCCAGCTACAGTCTACAACTGGTGGTGTGCTGCTGGCAGATGTGCTGCTAGGACCTGGGACATCCTGTGCTATACCATCATACCTGTCAGAGGAGGCTGCTGAGAGGTAATGACTTGGTATCACAGGGGCAGACTGAAGTGGGTAAGAAGGAGGAGGAGGAGGAGGGACAGATTTGTGCCCCTTTTCTATGGCTTTTAGGTGCTCTTGCCAACGGGCTGAGTGGTTGGACATTAAATGCCTTGTTAAGCATGTGGTACCCAAATAGTTGGTGTTTTTGCCACGTTTGACCTGAGACACAGTTTGTAGATAGCACCAGTGCGATCTGCTGCAGATGTGCTGAAAAAGTCCCAGACAGCCGAGCTTTGGGGAGTGGGCAGGGAGATAACAGCTGCAGAATGTGATGGAATAGGGTGTCTGCTCTCTACTCTTTCTTGATGTCGGCCTCCTTGGGGTTGTGCCGCCTCATGTTCAGTTTCCTCCTCTGCTCTATCTGGCACCCAAGTCGTATCAGTGACCTCATCATCATCATCATCATCTCCATCTCCTTCATCTTCATCATTACCACTGGAGACAACTTGGCAATACGCTGTGGCTTGGGGAACATGAATGCCAATTTGTCTACCAGTGTTCCTCCCTCTCTCTAGGCTCATGTTCCTGTCATCCTCAACCTCAGAAACAACATCTGAATTCAGTAATGGCTGGGTATCATCAAGGTGCAAGAAGCTGACGCTGTGGTCAAATAACTCAGCTGACTCCACAATGGCTGATGCTGGAGCTATGGCAGGAATAGATGTGGACAAGGAGGTAGGTTTATCCACTCTGGCAACTGCAGGGGACTGCACACTTATCTCTGCTTGCGTGACAGAGGATGAGAAGGATGAGGAAGGTTTAGTAAGCCAGTCCACCACCTCCTCTGCATGTTGTGGCTGGATAGCACAGGCAAACTGTGCTATCCAGCCTCTGCTACTAAACAGAGGAAATTATGCCCTGCCTGAAAACTGACCACCATGTCCACCTTTGCCTGTGGACACATTTGTTGCTAGCCCCTTACAGTACCAAGGGAACGTCTGCCTCTCCTTGTTGTCCTCCCAGACATTATTGAGAGGGAGGGGGCCGTGCTTATAAGCAAATGTAAAGATGAAGTTGCAATCTGCACATAGATGCACTTTATTCAATGTAAAGAGGTGTTTAGTGCTCTTTAATTTGAGTACTCACACCACACAGACACACTCCATAGATACACTATAATATACCAAAATATAATGCGCCAAACATACAGTGACGCACAGAACTATATGGTGTTAATCTGGCAGGAACGCACACAAAACTACATGGCATTAACCTGGCATTAATGCACACAGAACTATATGGAGTTAAACTGGCAGTAACACACACAGAACTATATGGCGTTAAACGGCCAGTAACGCACACAAAACGATATGGCGTTAAAGTGGCAGTAACGCACACAAAACTACATGGCCGTTAAACTGTCAGTAACGCACACAAAGCTATATGGCATTAAACTGGCACTAACGCACACAGAACTATATGGCGTTAAACTGGCAGTAACGCACACAGAACTATATGGCGTTAAACTGGCAGTAACGCACACAGAACTATATGGTGTTAAACTGGCAGTAACGCACACAGAAGCAAATGGCGTTAAACTGGCAGTAACTTACAAAACTATATGGCGTTAAACTGGCAGTAATGCACAAAAAATGATATGACGTTTAACCGTCAGTAACGCACACAGAACTATATTGCGTTAAACTGGCAGTAACGCACACAAAACTATATTGCGTTAAACTGGCAGTAACGCACACAAAACTATATGGCGTTAAACTGGCAGTAACGCACACAAAACTATATGGCGTTAAACTGGCAGTAATGCACACAAAACGATATGGGCGTTAAACTGGCAGTAACGCACACAGAAGTAAATGACGTTAAACTGGCAGTAACGCACACACAGAACTATATGGCGTTAAACTGGCAGTAACGCACACAGAACTATATGGCCTTAAACTGTCAGTAACACACACAGATCTATATGGCGTTAAACTGGCAGTAACGCACGCAAAACTATATGGCATTAAACTGGCAGTAATGCACACAGAAGTAAATGGCGTTAAACTGCCAGTAACGCACACAGAACTATATGCTGTTAAACTGGCAGTAATGCACACAAAACAATATGGCATTAAACTGGCAGTAACACACACAAAACTATATAATGTTAAACAGGCAGTAACGCACACAGAAGTAAATGGCATTAAACTGGCAGTAACCCACGCAAAACTATATGGCATTAAACTGGCAGTAATGCACACAAAACGATATGGCGTTAAACTGGCAACAACGCACACAGAAGTAAATGGCGTTAAACTGGCAGTAACGCGCACAGAACTATATGGCGTTAAACTGGCAGTAACGCACGGAAAACTTAATGGCGTTAAACTGGCAGTAACGCACACAGAACTATATGGCGTTAAACTGGCAGTAACGCACACAAACATATATGGCGTTAAACTGACAGTAATGCACACAAAACGATATGGCCTTAAACTGTCAGTAGCGCACACAGAAGTAAATGGCGTTAAAATGGCAGTAACGCAATCAAATAGATGGTGTTCAACCGTCACTACACTGACGCTATCTGAACTGTCCCTACTCTAGTTATACACTAATGTAAAGATTATTGAAATGGTCTCACTACACTACACTGAAACTATCTGAGCTGTCCCTACTCTACACTAATGTATGTATGAATGACATGGTCTCACTACACTACAGTGAAACTATCTGAGCTGTCCCTACTCTAGCTGCACACTATGCAAAGCTGAATGATGGTCCTCCTCACTACACTCACACTATCTCTAGACTGACACTAAAATAATATTCTACACTGACAATTCAAGCAAAATAGCACAGTATAGCACAGGCCCGGACTGGGACAAAAAATAGGCCCGGGCATTTTAGACTGAGCAGCCAACTTTTCCAGGGACCGGGGGGAAGGGACGGTTGGTAGACATTCGTGGGGGTGGCTGGTATCGGTCCTCCACACTGTAATTGACACATACCTCGAGTGTGAGCCTGACGCGCAGAGGGAGACCTCTCGTACAGCCCTGGTTCCCAGATCACTGGAGTTGAGGACAGTGACCGTAGGAGCACAGCGGGGTATGATTGCCTGGTGGATTCTCTGGAACTGGAGATGATGTCCACTGGGAGACACTGGAACTGGCTGGAGTGCCGGGTGCAGGTAAGCTGGATACAAGTCAGCAGGTAAGCTGGATGCAGGTCAGCAGAATGCAGGTAAGCTGGATGCAGGTCAGCAGGATGCAGGTAAGCTGGATGCAGGTCAGCAGGATGCAGGTAAGCTGGATGCAGGTCAGCAGGATGCAGGTAAGCTGGATGCAGGTCAGCAGGGTGCAGGTGAGCTGGATGCAGGTCAGCAGGCTGCAGGTAAGCTGGATGCAGGTCAGCAAGGTGCACACAGCAGGCAGAAGCAAGGTCAGACAAGCCGGGTCATACACAGTGGATCAGTTCAACAGAATCGGCAGGCAAGGAATAGTCAAGTTCGGGCTGGTTTCTGGTAACAGGAGATCAGACAGGCAGGTAAACAGAATCAGAGTCAGGGATAGCCAAGGTTCAGGATTGGAGACAGCAGCGTGGTCAGAGAGCCAGGTCAGGTGATCGGATGCTGATTACAGGAACAGGTCACAGGTGAAGCTGCAGATCAAACAGCAAGAGCTGAATGGTGGAAGCCCCTCTTAAAGGCCACTGGGCGCCAAAGCCGAATCACTGTGCGTGCGATCTCTGCGATCGGCACATGCGCATTGGCGCACGCCTGTTCGTTACTGGGAAACTGTTGGTGGGGATGCGCCTGAGCCCTGTTGCAGGTCTGGAAGTAGTATGTCCATGACAGTAATGTGCAGGGACACGGTGATATAAAGGGAACTGTGCTGTAAAGGGGCACTGCAATGATTACAGTGCCCTTTTACAGTGCAGTCCCCCTTACATTACAGTGTCCCAGTCCTATTGTGGCCATACAATGCTAGTACTGTCTGTCTCCTATTGTGTCCACACTGCCCAGTGACACTGACCTGCTCTCTTTTTGGTGGTGCTAGTACAGCGTGACTCTCTCTGGTGGAGCAGTACAGCTTGGCTCTCTCTCTAGTGGTGCGGTACAGCGTGGCTCTCTCTCTGGTGGTGCGGTACAGCGTGGCTCTCTCTCTGGTGGTGCGGTACAGCGTGGCTCTCTCTCTGGTGGTGCGGGTACAGTGTGGCTCTCTCTCTGGTGGTGCGGTACAGCGTGGCTCTCTCTGGTGGTGCGGGTACAGTGTGGTGCGGTACAGCGCGGCTCTCTCTCTGGTGGTGCAGGTACAGTGTGGCTCTCTCTGGTGGTGTGGGTACAGTGTGGCTCTCTCTCTGGTGGTGCAGGTACAGTGTGGCTCTCTCTGGTGGTGTGGGTACAGTGTGGCTCTCTCTCTGGTGGTGCGGGTACAGTGTGGCTTTCTCTGGTGGTGCGGGTACATTGTGGGTCTCTCTCTGGTGGTGCGGTACAGTGTGGCTCTCTCTGGTGGTGCGGGTACAGTGTGGTGCGGTACAGCGTGGCTCTCTCTCTGGTGGTGCGGGTACAGTGTGGCTCTCTCTGGTGGTGCGGGTACAGTGTGGCTCTCTCATTGGTGGTGCGGCACAGCGTGGCTCTCTCTGGTGGTGCGGGTACAGTGTGGTGCGGTACAGTGTGGCTCTCTCTCTCTGGTGCGGTACAGTGTGGCTCTCTCTCTCTGGTGGTGCTGTACAGCGTGACTCTCTCTGGTGGTGCGGGTACAGTGTGGTTCTCTCTGGTGGTGCGGGTACAGTGTGGTGCGGTACAGCGCGGCTCTCTCTGGTGGTGCTGGGGCTATTAGTTCCCCCAGCACAGTCCTCTCTTTCGTTTTTTTATGTCTCCTGTAGTAGCTGCTACAGGCACTTCTCAGCTTGTTTCTGGGTTTTCCTCCCCCCCCCAGCAGAGTGCATGCTGGGGAGTGTAGTCAGTTCCCTTCTGAAAACAATTGGGCCACCTATCTCTGGGACTACATTTCCCATGATGCCCCTCTACTTCTCCGATTGGCCCTCTGTTGTGGCCAATGGTGAGGGAAGAATAGGCAGGAAGCTTTCTCCTCACATGTGCTGCTGACAAGAGAAGGGGAGGGGGGGGGGAAACGTCCTGACAGCAGCCCTCCCCCTTGCCGCACCGTGTGGACACCTTGGCTGGAGGAGGAGGAGCAGTCCCTGGGAGCAGAGAGCGGAAATGTCAGCGCGGCTCTGAGGCTGAGCTGTGTGTGAGAGAGACACACAGCTCAGCCCATGCAGCCAAAAGTTCCGCCCGAGAAGACACAGGCACGGCCGCATAGCGGTAGCGGCGAGTGGCGAGCGGCGGCCACGGCCACGGCCTGTGTTAACCATGTTCAGGCCGGGTCGCCGCTTACCTCCCGCTGTGCGGCCTGAACAGCAACATGCTATGGAGTGGGCGGCCCCGGCCCACCGGGCAAATGCCCGGTCTGCCCTATGGCCAGTCCGGGCCTGGTATAGCACACTAACTAATAGCACTGAACAGAGCACTGTTCTATCTCTCTCCACGCCGAAATCACACTGAAAATGGCTGCCATTGAAAGAATACTTTTATACTGTGGGGCGTGAATGAGCCATGATTAGATAAAGTCACTATGACAGTGTCCAATCATGACTCTGACAGTGCTCTGTGTCCTGATTGGCTGAAGCTTTCACTGCTTCAGCCAATCAGGGCTTGCAATGCACTGTTCAGCGCCGCAATGCATTGTGGTCGGTTTGGGGGGGCGAACAAACGGTTGAACGACCCATTTGTTTGGCTGTTCGCTGAATGATCGAACAACGAATGTTTGGCCCGAACTTATGCTCGGGCCGAACCGTTCGCCCATCCCTACTAACCAGTACATCTCTTATACTTGTGTTCACCTCCTGAAATTTGAAGCCTGCGAATGCTATCAGAGCTCCTGAGAGACAGACGGGGACCCAGCTGTCAAAGTGACATTGGGTACTTGCAATTTCAACCACAGTGGGAGAAAGACATGACCAAATAACTTACACTCAGTTTTTTGGAGGTACCTCATAGACTCAAGACCTTTAACTGGTTACAGTAGGGTGGTTTATTGCTGTCTATAGAAATACTGAAGGGAAACTTTACAGGCAAAAAGAAGCATATTTTACAAATTCTGCTCCACTGGCATGCTGCCAAAATGGCTCATTTCTCAGGGCTGGGGCCGGACATCAATGGCTTACCGGTGCATGAAATGAACTGGTGAAGGGGACTCTGTACTACTTCTATAGCATGCCCTAAATGCCTGTCTTTCCACACACACAAAAAAAAAAAAAAGGGTTCCGCAGCTCCTGTATGAATTAAATCTGCAGTTGAGAAAAAAAAAGGATGAAAGGTGCTTCTAACTCATTATTAATCCCTCATTTACCCCATTTTATGCTTATGAACTTCTTCCTTTAGCCATTTCTTTTACCATTTGTAGAGTTGGGAGGTATGTGTGTAGAGTAAGGGATGAGGAATAGATAGGAGGGAACTTAAATCTAAGGGTGAATATCCTCTTTAAGTAACATTTAAAAATCTTTTTCCTCCCCCAGGCTGTGCCCGAGCATAAAGGAAAATCAGCTGACTGATTAGCTCCTCATTCTGTCACTCTGATCTCTCCACCTATCAGCATGCCTCTTGTAAGCACTGCAGCACAATTGGTTCCTTGTGCTGCTTACTTCCCTCCCAAAACTGCATTTGTTGAGTATTTTATAGTACATCTGCATGGAGTTTAGCTTGAATGCTCCAAATTATAGAGAAACGTCAAAGGGAAAATCCAAGACCTGTGTATATATTTGCAAAATAAGTTATAATCGTGTTTTTACCTGAAGGACCACACAGATGTAGCATACCTTAGATCCACCACACATTACAGTATGTGTGTACTTTAAGTCTCTCTTAAACCCGGAGCATAATTCAGAGCAGTTTGATTGCAGTTATCAACGAGGGCTACAGGTAAAGTGTTAGGATCAGCTGGCTCAGCATCCACTAAAAGGGCCATTAATCCCCTTCTTTCAAGCGTTACATCTCGAAGGAGGCTTTTGTTAAATATAGAAACCATTATGCCTGCATTAGAGACTGCACAGGGCCTGGTGTTAATACAGAGCAGGATTAATTCCCATGTTATATGGAAGATGATTGCACAGAGTGGCTATACTGAACAATAAGGAAGGTTTTTATCTATATAAGAGAAAGGAATAATAATGTAAAAGAAAAGTTAGATAAATTATATGAGATGATGGAATGGTTATTTACTTGAAAAAAGGATCATTTCACTAGGATGGGCAAGTTATTTTAACTCTACTCGTGATGCTAATAACGTTCATAAATATGGCTTAGGGGTGTTATTCGTATTTTTTCACATTAAATTAACTTTACTGTAACTATCAAAAAGGTTATGTTATCATGAAACATTATGTTATCTCAAGTAGTATTATTTTATCATTACACCAAACTGCTCTAACAACTGAAGCTAGCAGTATTTTTTAAAGATAGCTTGTGCATTGACCTTAGTGAGTTTTAGTGAATTGATTTTTATTTTTATTTCATTGTAATGGATGTTAAAATAACACCGCAATGAAGAAATAAGCATCCAAGAGGTGTTGAGAATTTAATCCTAATTCCTATAAAGTAGTAAGTAAGTAAAGTAAAGTAGTAAGCATGGGAAAAAAAGGCATTCGGAGAGCTCACTGGTCTAGGTTAGGCCACTCGCAATAGACAGAGCTAACCTCCAGTGCAAGCTTTCTCCACCAGGGTTCCATGCAACCATAAGGTTCACCAGAGGTTGTGAGGAATTTGAGCAGTGGCAGATTTGTTTCCCACCTATACAGTAATGACCACCAATGTAAGGGGGTACTTTCCCACAGACATACAATTTATTGCAGTCTTTCTCAACAAGGGTTCCATGAAATCTTAGGGTTCCTTCAGAGATTGCTAGAGGTAATTGAGCAGTGGTGGGTTAAAGTCCCACCTGATGGTGCCTGCATGGTTCTGGCACCAATGCCACATGGCAGAGCCAAGGGAGCTTCTCCTCTCTTTTGTTAGTTAAGTAGCCACTGACACCAATGATTATGTTAGCCACTTCTAAAAGAGGGCATTCCTTCCAATGACCACCAGTATAAGGAACATTCTTTCCACTGCCCACCAAGATGTGGAGAATTCTTTCCACTGACCACCAAGATATGGGGTATTCGTCCCATGACCACCAGTGTAAAGAACTTTCTTCCCGCTGACCACCAGTGTAAGGAGCATTCTTCCCACTAACCACTAATGTAAGGAGCGTTCTTCATTGACCACGAAAATAAAAGAGGACCACTTCTTATTAACCACTTTTGGAACATGCCATGCATATATTCTTGCGGCAGGGCGGCCCTCCTGCGTGAAATCACGTACCTGTACCTGATTGGACACAGCGGGAGCCAATCAGCAGGACCAGCAGACGCGATGTCCACTGGGATGAGAGGCAGAACGGCGGTCTGCCTATGTAAAGAAGGCAAAGCGCCGTTCTGCCAGAGGGGAAAATGGAGAGCTTGTGTTTCTTCTAAGCAGAAACACGGATCTCTGTTGTCCCTTACTCAAAGCACCTCCCTCACAGTTAGAAAGCACCCCCTAGGGACACATTTAACCCTTTGATTGCCCCTGATGTTAACCTCTTCCCTGCCAGTGTCATTTGTACAGTGACAGTGCATTTTATTTAAGCACTGATCACTGTATTGGTGTCACTGGTCCCCAAAAAGTGTCACTTAGTGTCAGATTTGTCTGCTGCAATGTCACAGTCCCGCTAAAAATTACTGATCGCTACCTTTACTAGTAAAAAAAAAGTAAAATAAATAAAAATTCCATAAATATATCCCATAGATTGTAGACGCTATAACTTTTGCGCAAACCAATCAATATACGCTTATTGGGATTTTTTTTACCAAAAATATCTAGCAGAATACATATTGGCCTAAATTGATGAAGAAATTTGTTTTTTCATTTTTTTTTTGGGTATATTTTATAGCATAAAGTAAAAAAATATATATTTTTTTCAAATATGTCGTTTTTTTGTTTATGGAGTAAAAAATAAAAATCGCAGAGGTGATCAAATACCACCAAAAGAAAGCTCTATTTGTGGGAAAAAAAGGACATAAATTTTGTTTGGGTATAGCGTCGCACAACCGCGCAATTGTCAGTTAAAGTAATGCAGTGCCGTATCGCAAAAAATTGCTTGGTCAGGAAGGGGATAAACCTTCCGTGCCTGAAGTGGTTAAAGTAGATCTTCACCCATATTTACAACTTATGCTGATCGTAATGCCCCACTGCAGTACAATAATAAATTGATATTATCAATATTTTATATTATTTACAAATACTTTTTTCTTTTAATATGCCGGCACTTCCTGTCCCGGCCGCCTGGGTGATTACGTCATTAGGGGTTCCCCTGGACTTCTGGGATATCAACGTCATCTATCCCAAGAGTCTTCGGTTAGCCTAATCGTCTAGCTTTGCGGTATTTCCAGACACAATGTGCTGCCAGGTAATGAAACCAATGTGCATGTGCGAAAACTGGAGGTGCATGCTGGATAGGCAGCTGCACTAGATCCCGGAATTTTCTAGCTCTAGCTTCAGAGGCCCACAAACAAGATGGCCACCGCCAGCATTTCTACAGGGGCCAGAAAATAGAAGATTTGGCAAGTAAGGACTACATTTAGAGTGAGAACCCATTTTCAAAGTAAATAGTGTGATTTTTAAGGATCACGGGGATGTCTTTATTGAAATTATGAGTAGGCCAATGTAGCTCCTCTTTAACCACCATTGCAGTGTGGCTTACATACCACAATTTGTTTATAAAATCATTTATAGCAGGGGTTCCCTGAGACCTAAAAATTATTTTAAGGGTTCCTGGGGAAAAGGTTTGGAAAGGCTGATTTAGTGGGCACCCAGCAAGTCCGCAACAAAACATGCCCTAACAGAAGGAGTGCCAGACCAATTGATAAAAGTGTCCAAATTGATTTATCAAACAGAGGCCAAGACAGCTACTTCTTTAGCTGTAAAGAATAGGAGGGTTTAATTTTATCGGACACGGACCCAGAAATGCTCCCCCTTCTTCAGGGCTTAGGTTAAAGTTAGAAATGTGAATGTTCTCAAAATTGGGCTTTTCACTGTTAATGTAAGGTGGTTTATAGATAGAAAAGCCAGCAGCATCTGTATGAATGGCAGTACAGATATGTTTACTGTCATTACTTTGGTCTGGTGCTCCTTCTGTTGGCGCATTCTTTGGTTAAAATAACACTGGAAAGAGATGTTTATAAAGCACTTGATTCCAACCAGGGTAAGCTAATCTCTTTGGTAGGGATGAGCCGAACACCCCCCGGTTCGGTTCGCACCAGAACCCGCGAACGGACCGCAAGTTCGCACGAACGTTAGAACCCCATTGACGTCTATGGGACTCGAACGTTCGAAATCAAAAGTGCTCATTTTAAAGGCTAATTTGCATGGTATTGTCCTAAAAAGGGTTTGGGGACCCGGGTCCTACCCCAGGGGACATGTATCAATGCAAAAAAAACTTTTAAAAACGGCCGTTTTTTCGGGAGCAGTGATTTTAATGATGCTTAAAGTAAAAAAAAAAAAGTGAAATATTCCTTTAAATATCGTACCTGGGGGGTGTCTATAGTATGCCTGTAAAGTGACGCGTGTTTCCCATGTTTAGAACAGTCCCTGCACCAAATGTAATTTTTAAAGGAAAAAATCTCATTTAAAACTGCTTGCGGGTTTAATGTCATGTCGGGTCATGGCAATATGGATGAAAATCAGTGAGACAAACGGCATGGGTACCCCCCAGTCCATTACCAGGCCCTTTGGGTCTTGTATGGATATTAAGGGGAACCCCGCACCCAAATTAAAATAAGGAAAGGTCCCTATATACTCTGAACAGCAGTATTCAGGCGGTGCAAACAAGACAGGGACTGTAGGTTTGTTGTTAAGTAGAATCTGTTTGTAATTTTGAACATTTTTAATGTGTTTAGCTCCAGCCAAAAAATCTTTTCTAAGCTTTTTGGAAAACATAGGGAAGGGTTATCACCCCTGTGACATTTGTTTTGCGTCTTTCCTCCTCTTCAGAAGATTTCACCTCACTTTTTTGTCCCAATGAAAAATGTTTTTTGAAAATTTGGGTTTTTTTGTGGAACAAGGATTGGAAAGCATCAGTGGAAAGGAGAAATTGTTTTCCCATATTAACTCTTACAGGAGAGAATTTCCCTTCCTTAGGGGTAGATTTCATCTCACTTCCTGTTGTCTCCTTCCGTTTGCAAGTAGGAGTCGTTTGTAAGTTAGATGTTTGAAAGTAGGGTCCTGCCCTATATACTCAGCAGAAATTTGGGCCTTAGGTGTTGCTGTGGCCAAAACACTGTAAGCCCTCACAGGGCCCTGCTGTGAAATATTAGATCAAGAATTGTAATTACATGCCCCTGTTGAACAGGAGCTGAAAAATTAGGCCTTAGGCACTGGTGCTGGTGCCACAACACTGCAACCCCTCACAGACACTCTAGTTGGAACGCAGGAACGAGCCCTGCTGCAAAGTATTGCATCAAAAATTGTAATTACACGCCCCTGTTAGACAGGGGCAGAAAAATTGGGCCTTAGGCACTGGTGCTGGTGCCACAACACTGCAACCCCTCACAGACACTCTAGTTGGAACGCAGGAACGAGCCCTGCTGCAAAGTATTGCATCAAAAATTGTAATTACACGCCCCTGTTAGACAGGGGCAGAAAAATTGGGTCTTAGGCACTGGTGCTGGTGCCACAACACTGCAACCCCTCACAGACACTCTAGTTGAAACGCAGGAACAAGCCCTGCTGCAAAGTATTGCATCAAAAATTGTAATTACACGCCCCTGTTAGACAGGGGCTGAAAAATTGGGTCTTAGGCACTGGTGCTGGTGCCACAACACTGCAACCCCTCACAGACACTCTAGTTGGAATGCAGGAACGAGCCCTGCTGCAAAGTATTACATCAAAAATTGTAATTACACGCCCCTGTTAAACAGGGGCTGAAAAATTGTGCCTTAGGCACTGGTGGTGGCGCCCAGAACCAAAAATGTTCTTACAAGCTATCAGCGTGATGATTGAGGAGGAAGAGGATAATTACTCAGGGATAGTCACTCAGCATCAGCATAGGCAGTCTTTGAAGGGATCTGAGATTTCAAAAAAAATTATTCGGTTACATCTGCATCAGGTGCTTGGTAGCTGGTGGTGATCCAAGACTGATTCATTTTTATGAAGGTCAGCCGATCGACCGAGTCGGTGGACAGACGCACCCTGTGATCGGTTACCACGCCTCCAGCAGCACTGAATGTGCGTTCCGAAAGAACGCTGGATGCAGGACAGGCCAGTAGCTCAATTGCATACTGTGCAAGCTCTGGCCAGTGATCCATCCTCAAGACCCAGTAACCCAGAGGATTTTCGGTGGGAAAGGTGTCCAAGTCTGATCTTGCCCCTAGGTATTCCTGCACCATGTAAAACAGACGCTGGCGATGGTTGCTGGAACCGATCATACCTTGGGGCTGCGGACCAAAAAATTGTCTGAACGCATCGGTCAGACGGCCACCTTCTCCACCGCTCCTTCTTTGACTGACCGAAGCCTCAGCAACACGTTGTCCAGAAACAGGAGTTTGTAACCTCCCAGTCTCTGGGAACGCGTTGCACAGACCTTTCTGCAAGGCCTCCCGAAGATGTTTCATCCTCTGCTCCCTCTGCGATGGCAAGATAAGGTCCGCAACCTTACCCTTGTAACGTGGATCAAGGAGGGTTGCCAGCCAGTATTGGTCCTTCTCCTTGATACCACGAATACGAGGATCCTTACGCAGGCTTTGCAGGATCAGGGAGGCCATGCAGCGTAGGTTTGCTGAGGCATTCGGTCCGGAGTCCTCTGGGTCACTAAGGACAACAACGTCCGCAGCCACCTCCTCCCAGCCACGTACAAGTCCATGTGTTCCTTGGGACTGATCCCTTAAAGACTGCTGATGCTGAGTGCCAGGCTCCACCTCCATACTGACACAATCTTCCTCCTCCTCCTCCTCCTCCTCCTCGTCCTCTTCCTGTGTGATCGGCGGGCACGCAGGAACACTGTCTGGATAAAGGGGGCCTTGAGAGCTAAGGAAGTCCTCCTCTTCCTGCCTCTGTTCTGCCTCAAGTGCCCTGTCCATTATTCCACGCAGCGTGTGCTCCAACAGGTGGACAAGGGGGACAGTGTCACTGATGCATGCACTGTCAGTGCTCACCATCCTCGTGGCCTCCTCGAATGGTGACAGGACAGTGCATGCATCCCTGATCATGGCCCACTGGCGTGGGGAAAAAAAACCAAGGTCCCCTGACCCTGTCCTGGTGCCATAGTCGCACAGGTACTCATTGATGGCCCTCTGCTGCGTGTGCAGCCGCTGCAGCATGGCCAACGTCGAGTTCCACCTGGTGGGCATGTCACAGATTAGGCGGTTCTTGGGCAGGTTAAACTCCTTTTGGAGGTCCGTCAGCCGAGCACTGGCATTATATGACCGGCGGAAATGCACAGAGACTTTCCTGGCCTGCCTCAGGACATCCTGTAAGCCCGGGTACCTGCCCAAGAACCGCTGCACCACCAAGTTAAGGACGTGAGCCAAACAGGGCACATGGGTCAGTTGTCCCTGTCGGAGGGCAGAGAGGAGGTTGGTGCCATTGTCGCAAACCACCATTCCTGCCTTAAGTTGGCGTGGCGTCAACCACCTCTGAACCTGCCCCTGCAGAGCTGACAGAACCTCTGCCCCAGTGTGGCTCCTGTCCCCCAAGCACACCAGCTCAAGCACCGCATGGCATCTTTTGGCCTGCGTACTTGCGTAGCCCCTTGAACGCCTACGGAGCACCGCTGGTTCCGAGGAAGAGGCCATCGAGGAAGAAGAAGAGGAGGGGGAGGAGGAGAGAGGTGTGTCACAATCAGCATTTTGGAGGCGTGGTGGCGGAACAACCTCCAACACTACTGCACCTTGTCCTGCATCCTTCCCAGCTGCCAGCAGAGTCACCCAATGCGCCGTGAAACTTAAGTAACGTCCCTGTCCATGCCTGCTGGACCATGAGTCAGCGGTAATATGCACCTTACCGCTGACCGCCCTGTCCAGCGAGGCATGGACATTGCCTTCCACATGCCGGTAGAGAGCCGGAATCGCCTTCCGTGAGAAAAAGTGGCGTTTGGGTACCTGCCACTGAGGAACCGCACATTCCACAAACTCACGGAAGGGGGCAGAGTCTACCAACTGAAAAGGCAGCAGTTGAAGTGCTAGCAATTTTGCCAAGCTAGCATTCAACCGCTGGGCATGTGGATGGCTGGGAGCAAACTTCTTTCGGCGGTGCAGCAGCTGGGGCAGGTAAATTTGCCTGGTACAATCTGACGTCGGTGTACCAAAAGCAGATTGCCCACAAGTACTTGGCTGTGACACACCTAATTCTACACCTTCATTCCTCTCACTGCAGGTCTCAGAGAGGACTGAAGGTCTAGTGGGGTTGGAAATCTCAGCTGATGAGGAGCAAGGAGAGATCGTCTTTGTTCTTTGGTGTGGGTCTTTTAGATACGCTTGCCAACGAACTGCATGGCAGGTCAACATATGTCTGGTCAAGCATGTGGTACCCAAGCGGGAGATGTTTTGGCCACGCGAGATACGCTTGAGACATATGTTGCAAATAGCAGCGGTGCGATCTGATGCACTCGTCTCAAAAAAGGCCCACACCAAAGAACTTTTTGAATAACGCGCAGAGACTGCAGCGCCCTGCACATGTGGAGCTTTGGGGTGTGATGCAGTCAATGTGCTGCCCTTAGGCTGGCCCCTGGAGGGCATCCTGCCTAGTTGGTGATGTGCCACCTCCTCCTCCTCCTCCTCCTCCTCCTCTCTCCTATCAGGCACCCACGTTGAGTCAGTGACCTCATCATCCCCTCCCTCCTCATCACTGGAGCAAACCTGGCAGTATGCTGCAGCAGGGGGAGCATGACTGCCAGATTGCTGTCCTTCTTGGGCACCCCCTCTGTCCGTGCTCATGTTACTGCCTTCATTGAGCTCAGTATCATCATCAGAGCCTTCCAAACGCTGGGCATCCTCCTGGAGCATGTACCCAACACTGTGGTCAAACAGTTCGAGGGAATCCTCATGAGGACATGGTGGAGCTAGGGAAGGAGTCACTGATGACATTGAGCTGAGGGAAGAGGCCGCTGCTTTGCCAGACAAAGCACCCTGGGCATGGGTGAGAGAGGATGAGGAGGATGAGGACGGCTTGGTCATCCACTCGACCAAGTCTTCCGCATGTTGCGGCTCAACACGGCCAGCTGCCGAAAAAAAGGCCAAGCGTGTCCCATGGCCACGTGCTGATGAGGATGCACCGTCTCCACGACCAGCACTAGACACAGAGCCTGCTTGCCCTCTCTTATTGGCTTGTGACTGTCTGCCTCTCCTTCTTGGCCTTCCAGACATACTAATGGCCTGTAGCTGCACTAAGCTGGGATAGAACACCTGTAATTTTCTTAAGGTAGCTTTATATACTGTAACCAGACAAGCCTGCCTGTCAGTAGGAAGATAACAGGAACGGTTCTAGCTGAACACTGTGAGCAGGACGCACTGTACTAAATGTAAATAGTCTAGCTGCCTGACCGTGGTACTAATAGGATCAAAAAGAACACCTGTAATTTTCTTAAGGTAGCTTTATATACTGTAACCAGACAAGCCTGCCTGTCAGTAGGAAGATAACAGGAACGGATCTAGCTGAACACTGTGAGCAGGACGTACTGCACTAAATGTATATAGCAGGAACGGATCTAGCTGAACACTGTGAGCAGGACGCACTGCACTGAATGTAAATAGCAGGAACGGATCTAGCTGAACACTGTGAGCAGGACGCACTGCACTAAATGTAAATACCAGGAACGGATCTAGCTGAACACTGTGAGCAGGACGCACTGCACTGAATGTAAATAGCAAGAACGGATCTAGCTGAACACTGTGAGCAGGACGCACTGTACTAAATGTAAATAGTCTAGCTGCCTGACCGTGGTACTAATAGGATCAAAAAGAACACCTGTAATTTTCTTAAGGTAGCTTTATATACTGTAACCAGACAAGCCTGCCTGTCAGTAGGAAGATAACAGGAACGGATCTAGCTGAACACTGTGAGCAGGACACACTGTACTAAATGTAAATAGTCTAGCTGCCTGATCGTGGTACTAATAGGATCAAAAAGAACACCTGTAATTTTCTTCAGGTAGCTTTATATACTGTAACCAGACAAGCCTGCCTGTCAGTAGGAAGATAACAGGAACGGATCTAGCTGAACACTGTGAGCAGGACACACTGTACTAAATGTAAATAGTCTAGCTGCCTGACCGTGGTACTAATAGGATCAAAAAGAACACCTGTAATTTTCTTCAGGTAGCTTTATATACTGTAACCAGACAAGCCTGCCTGTCAGTAGGAAGATAACAGGAACGGATCTAGCTGAACACTGTGAGCAGGACACACTGTACTAAATGTAAATAGTCTAGCTGCCTGACCGTGGTACTAATAGGATCAAAAAGAACACCTGTAATTTTCTTAAGGTAGCTTTATATACTGTAACCAGACAAGCCTGCCTGTCAGTAGGAAGATAACAGGAACGGATCTAGCTGAACACTGTGAGCAGGACACACTGTACTAAATGTAAATAGTCTAGCTGCCTGACCGTGGTACTAATAGGATCAAAAAGAACACCTGTAATTTTCTTCAGGTAGCTTTATATACTGTAACCAGACAAGCCTGCCTGTCAGTAGGAAGATAACAGGAACGGATCTAGCTGAACACTGTGAGCAGGACGCACTGTACTAAATGTAAATAGTCTAGCTGCCTGACCGTGGTACTAATAGGATCAAAAAGAACACCTGTAATTTTCTTAAGGTAGCTTTATATACTGTAACCAGACAAGCCTGCCTGTCAGTAGGAAGATAACAGGAACGGATCTAGCTAAACACTGTGAGCAGGACACACTGTACTAAATGTAAATAGTCTAGCTGCCTGACCGTGGTACTAATAGGATCAAAAAGAACACCTGTAATTTTCTTCAGGTAGCTTTATATACTGTAACCAGACAAGCCTGCCTGTCAGTAGGAAGATAACAGGAACGGATCTAGCTGAACACTGTGAGCAGGACGTACTGCACTAAATGTATATAGCAGGAACGGATCTAGCTGAACACTGTGAGCAGGACGCACTGCACTGAATGTAAATAGCAGGAACGGATCTAGCTGAACACTGTGAGCAGGACGCACTGCACTAAATGTAAATACCAGGAACGGATCTAGCTGAACACTGTGAGCAGGACGCACTGCACTGAATGTAAATAGCAGGAACGGATCTAGCTGAACACTGTGAGCAGGACGCACTGCACTGAATGTAAATAGCAGGAACGGATCTAGCTGAACACTGTGAGCAGGACGCACTGCACTGAATGTAAATAGCAGGAACGGATGTAGCTGAACACTGTGAGCAGGACGCACTGCACTAAATGTAAATACCAGGAACGGATCTAGCTGAACACTGTGAGCAGGACGCACTGCACTGAATGTAAATAGCAGGAACGGATCTAGCTGAACACTGTGAGCAGGACGCACTGCACTAAATGTAAATACCAGGAACGGATCTAGCTGAACACTGTGAGCAGGACGTACTGCACTAAATGTATATAGCAGGAACGGATCTAGCTGAACACTGTGAGCAGGACGCACTGCACTGAATGTAAATAGCAGGAACGGATCTAGCTGAACACTGTGAGCAGGACGCACTGCACTAAATGTAAATACCAGGAACGGATCTAGCTGAACACTGTGAGCAGGACGCACTGCACTGAATGTAAATAGCAGGAACGGATCTAGCTGAACACTGTGAGCAGGACGCACTGCACTGAATGTAAATAGCAGGAACGGATCTAGCTGAACACTGTGAGCAGGACGCACTGCACTGAATGTAAATAGCAGGAACGGATGTAGCTGAACACTGTGAGCAGGACGCACTGCACTAAATGTAAATTCCAGGAACGGATCTAGCTGAACACTGTGAGCAGGACGCACTGCACTGAATGTAAATAGCAGGAACGGATCTAGCTGAACACTGTGAGCAGGACGCACTGCACTAAATGTAAATACCAGGAACGGATCTAGCTGAACACTGTGAGCAGGACGCACTGCACTGAATGTAAATAGCAGGAACGGATCTAGCTGAACACTGTGAGCAGGACGCACTGCACTGAATGTAAATAGCAGGAACGGATGTAGCTGAACACTGTGAGCAGGACGCACTGCACTAAATGTAAATACCAGGAACGGATCTAGCTGAACACTGTGAGCAGGACGCACTGCACTGAATGTAAATAGCAGGAACGGATCTAGCTGAACACTGTGAGCAGGACGCACTGCACTAAATGTAAATACCAGGAACGGATCTAGCTGAACACTGTGAGCAGGACGCACTGCACTGAATGTAAATAGCAGGAACGGATCTAGCTGAACACTGTGAGCAGGACGCACTGCACTGAATGTAAATAGCAGGAACGGATCTAGCTGAACACTGTGAGCAGGACGCACTGCACTAAATGTAAATACCAGGAACGGATCTAGCTGAACACTGTGAGCAGGACGCACTGCACTGAATGTAAATAGCAGGAACGGATCTAGCTGAACACTGTGAGCAGGACGCACTGCACTAAATGTAAATACCAGGAACGGATCTAGCTGAACACTGTGAGCAGGACGCACTGCACTGAATGTAAATAGCAGGAACGGATCTAGCTGAACACTGTGAGCAGGACACACTGCACTAAATGTAAATAGTCTAGATAGAAGATAACAGGAACGGATCTAGCTAAACTGAATACAGTGTATATATATATATGCAACACCTGGGATGCATATATATACACAATACACTGTAAGTGCAGCTAACTGACTGACTGTTCTGCCTAATCTATCTAACTCAAATCAAATGACACTGTCTCTCTCTCTCTCTATCTCTCAGCACACCGGAACACACACTACACAGGGCCGCCGTGCAGGCGGCCTTATATAGTGTGGGGTGTGTACTAAATCCCCTGAGCCATAATTGGCCAAAGCCACCCTGGCTTTGGCCAATTACAGCTCTCTCTACTGACGGCGCTGTGATTGGCCAAGCATGCGGGTCATAGTGCATGCTTGGCCAATCATCAGCCAGCAATGCACTGCGATGCCGCAGTGAATTATGGGCCGTGACGCGCCACACGAATTTGGCGCGAACGGCCCATATCGTTCGCAATTCGGCGAACGACCGAACAGCCGATGTTCGAGTCGAACATGGGTTCGACTCGAACACGAAGCTCATCCCTACTCTTTGGACAAAGCAGCAGGCAAATAGATCTTTATCATGGGTTTGTTATTTGTTGGTAAAGTTATACAGCCAACACGTTTCAAGACAATTACAGTGCTCCTTCATCATGGCCATTTTTCCAAAATTGTTATAGTCACAAAGTCACTAAGGAGGAAGCCTGTCCCAAACACATCACAAATGACTAGATACAAAGATGTAATAGGTTAAAATGAATTGTGCGCTGTTGTTTCTGACCTTCAGCTGTACCAATTAATTTTATTTATACCTTTCAGGTATTCTTATAGTGCAACAATTTACGTGGTTCTTTACATATTGTACATTTCTATCAGTCTTTTCCAAGAGCATACAATCTAATGAAAAAGAAAATAAGTGCCTGCACTATGGTATGTGCAAAAAATAATCAAATGAAACACATTATTTCAATTAATTAAACAATAGGCTGCTGCTGACGTGTAAGGAAAAAAAAAAAAACTGATAATGAAATAAAATGATTAAACTCAGCACTGCTCCTAAATATACAAATAGGTAAACAATACCTATGCTTGTGCAAACACAATAAGGTGCAATCAAAGTGCAATCAAATAAAGTCTTTACGTGCAAAATAAACAAATATGTCCACTTCTGCTTGTGAGGATGAAAGTGCCACTCCGTGCTCCACTCCTGGGTCCCCACTCACCAGCAGTAAGCTGTAAATTTGCAAGGTCTTTATCCTGTATCACTAGTTTTGATGTCTTCCACCAGCCGCAAACTTTAAAGGATTCCAAGGCCTTTACTCCACATCTTATTCCCTCCCTATGCAGTTTGTCAGCTTTCCATATGCTTTTCCTACAACAGCTACAATCTAATGTCTCAATTTAACTTGCATACATACAGTACACATACTAGGGCCAATTTAGACAGGAGCCAATTAGAGTACTAGCATGAATTTGGAGTGTGGGAGGCAACCAGAGTACCCGGGGGAAACCCTCGCAAATACAGGAAGAACATGCTAAATTCACCAGGTACATCATTGTATTGGGCCTTTCTGTATATTTTGTGTTAAGGATGGGCTGCCACCCGCATAACTTTGTAACTACAGGTTTGGTAGATACAGCCCTGATGAAGTCGACAGTGATATTGCCAAAAATGTGTCAGTTATATAACTTTACCTCCAAATAAAGCACTCTTAATCAAGACCAATTCACCTGTTTATTTATCACTGGTACCTCCTAGCTGTGGTGAACACATAACACAATGTAAAATACATATCCCAATATTCCTATTCTGCCATTATTGGGGTGAGTACTGGGAGCGTGATTGGCAGGAATATCTACTCCCCCTGTAAAATTGCCATTTATTAGCTGGAAAGCAATGGAAAGGTGGAGAGACATTAAGACAGCAAAGGGATGATGTGGTTCACTTTGGCACATAGTCCTGTAGTAGAGGAGTGGGATGTAGACACAAGGGTGACAACACTGGCTACCATTTTAATAGTGTACTATCAGCATTCCCACCGGAAGTAAGAAAGTGACATACAGATGAGTCTTCTGGCAGGATCACAGTTATATTTTATAATAAACTGTGCTTGTTGTGACTATTGGTGGCCAATTTGTGATTTCTTTTTTTTTCCTATTTTGCCTATACGTACACATAAGGCTAAATGGTTATCAGAAATTGAATACATTTAAAGTTTTTTTTTTTTTTTTTTAATTACTTTTTCTCACAGGTAAATTGCATGCCTCCCGTGGCCGGTCAGGCTTGTATTGTCTAACCTTGTGCATTTTTGGCCAATGTTTATACTACCTTCCATATGGAATTGATGGCCTTCACATATATCTCCTCTTTAAACTTCAAAATCCTATTAAAAGACATACATGAAGGTTGCATACCTGAACTGGCCCCATCCACAGTGGGATGTAGATAATATTTCACATCCAATCTATCTCTGCTTGCTCTTGATTCTTCATCCTGGCTCACAAGGATTTGGTTTCTATCCGCGCGGATCAATCAATATGCTGACAGTTTCCTAACTCTATTGAAGGAAAATTGAAACCAATTGTTAAGAAAAAAAAAACATATATGTACCTGAGGTTAAAAGCTTAAAGGGATAGTCCCAAAGGATCTCATGACTATAACATGCTTAAAGCGTTAAAGTGTCAATCTTGCCTTGGGTTTAGCATGACTTAGTGAGGGAACATAACTTTATAATTTGCAGAGGAATGATTGTTGAAAACCTAAAGTGAAATCACTGACATGTACTTTGATATATATGTAAATGGTCACTTCATGGTCAAGGCATATATCTTACAGTACTTTCATTCTTCCCTTATGAAGTTATTTATATTCCCGTTGGGCCATAAACTCATGTATTTCATCTTGGGAATCCAGTTATATGTTACAGCTGTGAGGTCTGGGTCACACCTTTCCAGCTTTCCTAGGGCCTCCAGGTATGGGTATGGAACGCCTATATTTATGGAAAGAAAGTTAAATCTAGGGGTGCAGAGAGACATGTCTTCTGGTAAAAAGGCAGATTGACCCATGTTTCATCCAAATTAAAACCCAACTTCAAACAGAAATTGTTTTTTTTTTTTTTTCTGTGGGGGACCAGTAGGTTCTCTCAGGGGCACAAATGGTTATGGTTTCCCATGGTAATTTATGTGTCCAACCCTCCCAAAAGTCTCTCTTGTAGTTAGATTCACCAGTTTGCTAATTCTACATTATGGAGCTTATACTGTTAGAGACATTATAAAAGACTGTTTTCAATTTAGTTACTTACGCTAGCAGAATTTAAAATATATTATATACATAACTGTATTCATTGGGGATTTCAGTTAACAAAACAGATTTAGGATTTACCCCTAAAGGCCCACTTAAGTCTTCACTCTATTGTGGGGTCCCCCCTGCACTACATGAGTTAAATACTTGTATTTTAGTGCCATGAAATTTATTGACAGTATTTTTATATTATTCAGTGGGCAATAAATATCAACTTTATGAAGAATCAACTCCAAAACTTCTTTATATTCGGGTGTCTCTGCTAACACCAATTTTCCACCTTTTGGGGTTCAAAGATTTCTTACTGTAAACACTTGTTTGTTTTAGTCTCCAAACTTTGGCCATGTTTGCAGGATGAGGCCCTTTACTTGCCATTATCTGGACCTTGGAGTAGTATTATACCCATCGCTTGCCTTTATTTGGCCCTTGGGGTACTATTTCTCTCAGTAACACAAACAGGGAGGGCATAATTTCTGCTGCTGACACCAACAATGGGGCATTATTCCTCCTAATACTAAAGATGGGGAATTCTTTACTCCCACTGACACCTGAGCTTTTTCTGCTCCCACTGGCCACAGTCCTGTGCCCCTAAAGTCTGAAAGACAGAAAACTGACCCTTTGTTTAGAAGGAAAACTCTGTTCTGTTGTCCGTGTGTGTGGTCTCTAATCATCTTTGCATGCAGCATAGGACTGCTGGTCCTGCATTGTACATGATGACCTCAGAGAGCTGCGACAGGTCAACAGTGAAGAGAAGAAACTTTGGAAGACCACTCTCATGGAGAGTAGAAGGAAGGAGTGAAGAATAAGGTAAGTATTTACATTTATCCCTTACGCCCCTTGGAAAAAGAGCATTTAACCCATTCTGTGTGGGACCCCATTGCATGAATACGTATGGCATGGGGCTTTAAAGTGAATGAATGTCTTAGAAGACATTTCTCACTACCTCTTAAGAAAGGTTCATATGCTAAAAAGCCTTGTACAGGAACAGGAGATCTTGCAGAATTTTTAGCACCCACTGATGTCACCCATGCTTCCCAGATGCCAGGTTCGGAGGTAAATTTTTCTTTCCTTAGAAGATGATTGCACATCATTGCTCTAGAAAGGCATCCTCAAAGTAACTTACAGTTGACCATGCCTGTGCAACATGTGTCAGCACTGCTGCATGTAGTCTCTATAGGGGGGTGCATATTGACAGCTTAGGAGCACAATTATGAGACATTTGTCATTCCATACCAGGAAAAGCCTGAAGAAGGACCTTTGTGGAAAGATCAATATGTATACTTTTAATGAAAGCTGCAGATTTACAGAGATTTCTCAGCTTCTACAGCTCTTTAGTTTACATTAGCATGTTAAAGGTTATGTAGAGCCACCCTGCTGGTTGGGTTGGGCCCTCTGCACTCACTACAACCTTGTTGAAGGCGTCCACCCCACTGACACCACCAGTTTTACCACTTCAGCAAATGTACAGTAATAATTTCTCAACACATTAGGGTCACCTTAAAATTAGATTTAGGACTCTGTAGTAAATAGTAGAGTGCATAGGCGTGCGCACAGGGTGTGCCAGGTGTGCCTGGGCACACCCTAATCGCCTTGTGTGGTGCATATTCCCCCCTGTTTAGACCACTGATATTTCATCCAAAAAAAAAATGTTACAAAATAAAATAATCTAAAAAGAATAAAAATAATACTGACACTGTCCACTGCCCTACTGACACCATCAGTACATATACACATGCATATGTATTTGAGCTTTGGCGTGCACAACCTAATGCAAGAGGCTGCGCACACCTATGGTAGAGTGTATTATTAATTTCAGGTCAATCAAGATAAAGCATAACAATGGATAATAAAACAGCACAAACAATGCACTCAGAGTTTATTGAGATGATTTAAGTCGCAGCATAAATTGTAACCCCAACTAGTATAAACTGTAGCCTAAGCTGCTGGGTGGATCCCGACTGTAAAGATGGGATCCTTCCAAAGCCATGGCCGGCTGAGGAGTGCAGAATGAACTCAAAAAAGCTTTGACCCTAATTCTTTTTTCAGGCTCTGCATAATTCAGTAACAGTCATAGGCATGTGCAGGGGGGGTGCCTCTAATCACTCAGTATGCCTTAGCATTATCGCTCTGTTTGCCGGCAGGAAGATGGGAAAGATCTCCTACTGACCGGCTCTGTCATAGGAGTGTGTGTGTTTATGTATATATATATATATATATATATATATATATATATATATATATATATATATACAGTATTCAGACCCCCTTAAATTTTTCACTCTTTGTTATATTGCAGCCATTTGCTAAAATCATTTAAGTTCGTTTTTTTTCCTCATTTTCCTCCGCAGTTCCTTTGACCTCAATGATAATCTCAAAACCTTGACTGCCCACAGCTACAAGGCACTTCCATTAAGGAGGAAAAATATGTGAAATTTTCACATTCTCTTAAGTGGTTCAAGACTATATCTTGCTTGGGCCCTATATACTCTTAGCTTCTGGTCCGCATCTGCCACCCCCCCCCCCCCCCAACCTGACAACACGGTGACTCCATCATCACTGGCAACTGCATCCTTCATATTCAGTGGTCATGCTGAACAGACCACATCCTGTGAATATGAACTGTAGTCAAGTAATGACTGCTGCATAATTCATGATAATAATATAATAGCAGCAAAACACGAACCTTCTCTAGGCTGCTAGTTTGATTCGACCGAATGCAGCAAAATATACTTTTACAGATGTTATAGGCTGAATATTTTTTGGCAAACAGAAGGACAATGTTGCATTTTTCCAACAGAAACATTTGGAGAACACTCAAAATAAACTTAATTGTATTAAATATAAATACATGTTATAAGGATAGTAGCTTTCTAAAGGGTAAATACATGAGTTCCCAAGATAATGTTTTCTTGGGAAAACCAAGTTTGTAGCTGTAAGATGTCCAGTGTTAAATGAGGACATTGGTCATGGGTGCCTTGTTCGTTTTTTAAAGATGTCCTTAAAGGGGATCTTTTTGTGTGATTTATGGGTTTATTTTGTCAGTGAAATGTTTATTGAGGTTTCTTTCCAGACATTCAAGAATCATACAGTAGAATACATGAATACATAGGTTAAATATAATAAAGTCATTGGGGCTGAGTATAAGATATATGATAATAAATAATAACAAACGGATAGCAGTGTCATTTTTCTTTAAAGGGGGGAGGAGAAGGAACGCTATTATGTTTTTAATATGTAATTTAAATGCAAAAGAAAAAATAGTCATGTATAGCAGATGGCATATACAGTATAAATGTGATAATTAAAGCTAAAAGCAATGCAATGATACAGCGGGTAAAATAAGTATTGAATACCTGGAAGTGGAAAGAACATCATCTCACCATAAACCGGCTGTGACGGGAGGGCCCGTGGAACCCAGAATCCCTTGTGAAGGTTGGAAAACCCTTGTTTCAGCTCCCCATGCACCTCCTATGCCTAAGTCACCCACAGGGTGACCGAGAACCCTAGTCTGATCTGTACTAATCAGACTCATTGTACAACCACACTGGAATGTTTTATATATATATATATATATATATATATATATATATATATATATATATATATAGTATATTGTCTCATGACATTGTGATCAAATACCACCAAAAGAAAGCTCTATTTGTGGGAAAAAAAGGATGTAAATTTTGTTTGGGTGCAACGTCGCACGACCGCGCAATTGTCAGTTAAATCGTCGCAGTGCCGTATCGCGCAAAAAATGATTGAAGTGCAATATTTCTATTATTACATTGTTATATAAAATAAAATAGTTCAACTCACCATAATGCAGAATCAGTGGAAGCCCCGAACGTGTCACTTGCCAACGTCACCTGCCTTCAGATGCGGATTGTCACTTGCCATGACGCCACCTGCCACACATTGCGGATTGTCACTTGCCACGACGCCATCCACCACACATTACGGATTGCCACAACGCCACCTGCCACACATTGCAGATTGTCACTTGCCACAATGCCACCTGCCACACATTGCGGATTGCCACGACGCCACCTGTCACACGTTGTGGATTGTCACTTGCCGCAACGTCACACATTGCGGATTGTCACTTGCCACGACTCCACCTGCCACATGTAGCAGATTGTCACTTGCCACACGTACCGGATTGTCGCTTGCCAAGTCACCTGCCACATGTACCGGATTGTTGCTTGCCAAGTCACCTGCCACACGTACCGGATTGTCGCTTGCCACGTCACCTGGCATACATTACTGATTGTCACTTGCCAGCCCGTTCCGCCCGCTCCGGATCCCACTGTGAGGAGCCCAGTGTTCTGCCGAGAAAGGTCCCCCATCGGATAGTGTCTGCCCTGTACTGCTGAAAGTCTCCGAACATGAACAGCGGGAGCGTGTGGCACAATGTACTCTAAAGCGCAGGCGCCGCACAGAGCTCACGAACAGCTGTTCATGTTCGGAGACTTTCGACGTCTCCTTTGTCCTCGGCCGGACACTATCCGATGGGGGGACCTTTCTTGGCGGATCCTCACAATGGGATCCACAGCGGAGCGGGCGGAATGGGCTGGCTGGCGGCAATTTGCCGCCTCCCTGAAAGTGCCACCTGGAACCATGGCTCCATCGGGTCCCATGGTAGGACCGGCCCTGCAAATGCCATTGTAGGGATACCTACCTTGCATTTTCTGTTTAGAGGTGTATTCTGTACATATCATAGTTACATACATAGTTACATAGAAGGTGAGGTTGAAAAAAGACACAAGTCCATCAAGTCCAACCCATGTGAATATTTAGGTAGTCCTAAACTACATAGATAGAAATGACTGCTGGACTTTTTATCCTACAACATAAGAAATTTGGAAAGACTATGCAGATTAATATATCCAAGCCTAGGAAGGAGAGATTTTTAACAACATGGCATATGTCATTTGACTAGCAGATGATAAACATATTTTTTTTAATGCAATTTCTGCTTTAATGATACAATCATGGTAGTTATTACTTGAGAACAATGACAGTTGTCTGAGAAAATATAAATGGTTCAGTATATAAAATGGCAAAGGAATTTCTTTTAAATATTTAAGTGACGCTGAAGTGTACATAAAGATGGAAACTCGATACTCTTATTAAAGCTTTAAAGCTGTTACAAGTTTACAGTAAAAATCCCCGGTGCCAAAAAATATTGTTAAAAGCTAGGATAGGCTTTTCGAATTGTGTTAATATAATTAACCCTTGAGGAGTTAAATATAATTTCTCGAACGACTTGGATGAGGAGTATAGAATGATGTTACCTTTTTGATCTCGTACATCAGTGGTGTTCAGTGGGCTGCATGAGGTTCTCTAGGGCTTCTTCTGAGGTCCTCTTGATCCTGAGAAATGTTATCCCCTCCTACAAAATCTTGTGTGGGCAAGACAAAAATTAAATCAGAATCTGAAACAGTGCTTATATATATAGGAATATATAGGAAAGATATGTAGGATAGGAAAGACATAGGAAAGGAAGCATAGGAAAGACACCCCCCTCTTTAAAATAACCACGTTTCGATGATTTGCAGCCTGAAATAAAGACAGACATTTTTGTTTTATCCAGCTGTATTTACTAGTGCAACTTATAACATCCAAGTGAAACATATAACACCAACATGTCAGAAAAAAAGAAAAGAAAAAACAAAAACAGAATCACTGAGTTGGAAAAAGGATCACCCACTTATGTCAGTATTTTGTATAGCCACCTTTTGCTTTAATTCCTGCCTTTAGTCTGTTGGGATATATCTCTACTAGCTTTGCACATATAGACTTTGCAATATTTTCCCACTCTTCTATGCAGAACTGCTTAAGTTCAATTAAATTTGATGGTGTCCGTTTGTGGACTGCAGTCTTCAAGTCATTCCATAGCTTTTCAATGGGGTTTAAGTCTGGGCTCTGACCATGCAAGGACATTCACCTTTTTCTTCTTCAATCACTGTGTGGTCATTTTTGCTGTGTGCTTTGGGTCATTGTCATGTTGAAAGGTAAACCTTCTTCCCTTTGACAACTTTCTGGCAGAGGACAGCAGATTTTCCTCAAGAATATGATGGTATTTTGCCCAATCCATTTTTCCTTCTATCCTGACAAGTGCTCCAGTCCCTGCTGCAGAGAAACTCGCCCATAACAGGATATTACCCCCTCCATGCTTTACTGTAGGAATGGTGTTATTTGCATGGTGAGCTGTAGTAGATTTCCGCCAGACATATCATTTGGCCAAATAACTAAATTTTAGTCTCATCTGACCATAACACCCTCTTCCATGTGGCCTCAGAATCTTCAAGGTGCGTTTTGGCAAAGCTCAGTTGTGACTGCATGTGGCCTTTCTTGAGGAGTGGCTTTTTCCTTGCAATCCTCCCATACAAGCCAAATTTGTGGAGAATTTGTGATATTGTTGTCACATGCACACAATGACCCCTTTTTGACATAAATTCCTGCAACTGCTTCAGAGTTGCTGTAGGCCTCTTGGTAGCCTCTCTGACCAGTTTCCTCCTGGCTCTTTCATCCAGTTTGGAGCGACGTCCTGATCTAGGGAGGGTCTGTGTTGTGCCAAATGCCTTCCACTTCTTAATAATAGACTTCACTATTATAGTTTTGTAGTCTGGGATAAGAACTAGGAGGGCTAATGGGACTCCCAATGAGATAACATGGGAAATGTGCACAGGACATCTCAGAATTCCTGATATGATCAACGGGTTTTTTTTTGCGCTTAAACAGATACAACAAGATTGTATTAAACATTGGTATATGCAACAGAACAAAAAGAGGCAAATAGAAGAAGTTCATTTATTAAAAAGAAATTCCGGATGACTGCACACCAACAGTCATCCGTAGGACGTGGAAACCTTGCAAAAAGATCTGAACAAGTTAATGGGGGTGGGGAACTACATGGCAAATGAGGTTTAATGTGTAAAAAATTAAAATAATGCATTTGGGTGGCAAAAATATGAATGCAATCTATACACTGGGGGGTGAACCTCTGGGGGAATCTAGGGTGGAAAAGGACCTGGGGGTCCTAGAAGATGATAGGCTCAGCAATAGCATGCAATGCCAAGCTGCTGCTAACAAAGCAATCAGAATATTGGCATGCATTAAAAAAGGGATCAACTCCAGAGATAAAACGATAATTCTCCCGCTCTACAAGACTCTGGTCCAGCCTCACCTAGAGTATGCTGTCCAGTTCTGGGCACCAGTCCTCAGGAAGGATGTACTTGAAATGGAGCGAGTACAAAGAAGGGCAACAAATCTAATAAAGGGTCTGGAGGATATCAGTTATGAAGAAAGGTTGCGAGCACTGAACTTATTCTCTCTGGAGAAGAGACACTTGAGAGGGGATATGATTTCAATTTATAAATACCATACTGGTGACCCTACAATAGGGATAAAACTTTTTCGCGGAAGGGAGTTTAACCGCCTCAAACAAAATCAACGTCCTTTTTTCCCCCACAAATAGAGCTTTCTTTTGGTGGTATTTGATCACCTCTGTGTTTTTTACTTTTTGCGCAATAAACAAAAAAAGAGCGACAATTTTGAAAAAAACGCATTATTTTTTACTTTTTGCTATAATAAATATCCCCAGAAAATATATAAAAAAAACATTTTTTTCCCTCAGTTTAGGCCGCTACGTATTCTTCTACATATTTTTGGTAAGAAAAATCACAATAAGCGTATATTGATTTGTTTGCACAAAAGTTATAGTATCTACAAAATAGGGGATAGTTTTATGGCATTTTTATTAATAATTTTTTTTACTAGTAATGGCGGCGATCAGCGTGATTTTTATCATGACTGCGACATTATGGCGGACACATCGGACAATTTTGACACATTTTTGGGACCATTGGCATTAATACAGCGATCAGTGTGATTAAAAATGCATTGATTTCTGTAAAAATGTCACTGGCAGTGAAGGGGTTAAGACTAGGGAGCAGTGAGGGAGTTAATGTGTGTCCTAGGGAGTGTTCTAACTGAAGGGGGATGTGGACTCTGCAGGGAAACTAACAGATCCTCTGTTCATACTCTGTATGAACAAACGATCTGTCAGTTCTACCCTCAGAGAACCGGAAACTGTGTATTTACACACACAGATCCCAGTTCTCCGTGTGCCCCGAGCGATCACAGGAGCCCGGCGGTGATCGAGACCGCTAGGCACTCGCATCGGCTCGAGGGGCCAGTGGGGGACGCGCGCCTCTGGCTGCGTGCACACGCCCCCTAGTGGCCACAGGGCGAACCGACGTTACATAATGTCGTTTCGCCCAGCCGTGCCATTCTGCCGCAGTACAACTGCGGCGGCTGGTCGGAATGTGGTTAACAAGACACGTGGCCACTCATTAAAATCGGAAGAAAAGAGGTTTAACCTTAAACTACGTAGAGGGTTCTTTACTGTAAGAGCGGCAAGGATATGGAATTCACTTCCACAGGCGGTGGTCTCAGCGGCATCGATAGTTTCAAAAAACTATTATATAAGCACCTGAACGACCACAACATACAGGGATATACAATGTAATACTGACATATAATCACACACATAGGTTGGACTTGATGGATGTGTGTTTTTTTTCAACCTCACCTACTATGTAACTATGTAACAGAGATCGAAATGTCTTTATTCATATAAAACCATGAACATGAGGAGTACTACATGTACAAGCAAGGGAGGAACAGCTTATGCATTTCACATACGAGTTGGCTCTGAAGCAGTTGTATATGATATATATATGTTTTTTGTTTTTTTTTTTGCTGTATTTTTTTTTTTTAATGAAAGTGGAATTATTCATTTCTAGGAATACTCTTTGTTAACAAGATGGAAATTTCCATCTCGTTGCTTATTTTTGGCTCTTTCTCAGAAGGCTGCAGGTGGCTTCAGCATATAAAAAATAAGTAAGGTCCTCCTCTATTTAAACTCTGTGTAAAGAGATGCTGGGAAATTTATTATGTGATTACAGTGAAGACAGATGTAGCATAGGCAATTCAACAAATTCAAGTCATTATCAGACAAGACATTACTGGTCGCTCTGTAAACTCGAACATTACTATTTCTGGTGTGGTCACATTTTGGAATCTGGGCCCCCTTGAGTCTACCCAAACAGAGCTGGTTTCATTAATTAGCTTGTGCCACTTGCTGCTCCAACTTGTGGCAGGAAAGAGCACTCATTGGATATCTAAATATGTATACTTGTACCCGTACCACTGTAAAACTAAACGTGGAGTCATTGAGCCCAGGTGACATGTGTAGGTGGGGTGCAGCGTGTTCTGCGGCAGGTGCAAAAGAGAACTTCTACTGAAGTAATACAACAATATATTAGTGTATGTAACAATCAGTTCCACCACTAATTATTAATAAAGTGCTAAAAAAATAATATTATAAAATCTTGTGCAAAATAATACTAATTATTCGCAGCTGCTGTGAAACTCTCAGTGAATCCACCACACCACACAATAAAAATAAGTCATCTTACAGTGCAATATTATGTGAATTACACGTAATAAATTTTAATAATAGTAATATATGCAAAATCCTTGGAACCAGTCTATATGTGAACAATAATCAATAAATCAATTCCACCAAAATCTTCTATTCGTTATAGTTCATATGTATGCATATTATTTCTTGATTGTTGTGAATTCCAGTTCATATATACAACCACCACTGTGCTCCTCCGTTCTCCACGGAAAACGCTTCATTGTGCACACCGTCACCAGCTGTTATACCTGCTCACCTCACAATTGAGTAGGATAAACTCAGATGATGATCTTTCCTTTCACTCAGCTACGGTCTGTTTCGTCCACACCAGGACAACTGCTCAGCGTCAGCTCCCTCAACCCAGCCACCTCACGGGTGATTCCAATGGATTAGGATAATGATCTCTCCTGCATAGAACCCTGCTACTATCTCCTTCCTCCACTCCTGGAATTCCGCTTAGTTACACATCTCTATACACGGCACAAAGTAACATGTAATCATAAACAAAGACTACATAGTGCTCTCTGTAACTATATTTATTAAATTAGCCCCAATAAAAGAACACTTACAAGATAACTTTTACAAATTTGCATGTACACAAAATAGTCTCTTATGTCCGCTCGCTCACCACGGTGGCTGCGTGACGTCACAGGCTTGGCTCCTCCCCTCTATACACGTACCGCCCTCTGATTGGGCTTCCTTAGTAGATGAGCGGGCCGCCTAACCTGAGCCCTAAATACCATTATGTTGTCATGGTAGCCTTCCGGGCTTCTCCACGACTGTCTAGAGTGGTTGCGGACACGCCTACTTCCTGCGGACCACGGAAGACAGATTTCCCTGAACCAAATCCTGCAGATTTATCAGGACCTCTCAAATTAATTATAAGAGACAGGTCTCTCCGCACCTCTCATCCTAACTGCCGGGGTCACCAGCCATTTACAATCTAAACAAGAAATCTATATTCAAATACCATTAAAACTTTATTAACATGCACACATTCTTTACACCACTCTTAATCCTCTCTCTATTAATAAAACCTTTTATTAAATCACCTAAATCTAAATAAAACTGTATTTGTGTAATACAATAGCTCACAAGAACCTGGAGGGACGCCTGCCCAATTGGGTGCACTCACAATTTCCAACGATATGAAGATGATAAGTATCAGCTGGGTAGACAGCGTCTGTTAAGGCAGTGCAATGCGATCTGGTCATCCAGTGCCCAATGGGAAGATGACCAAAGGAGTTACGACCCTACGCTTTCCATCCTCTTCAGGAACATTTCTCTACTGCTAGTACTGTCCCTAACTGGTGGGGTACTTGTCTTTACCCTACCATCTCTCAAAAAGTGAAAAGCCTGGGAGCCAGAGCCTTAAATAGGCTCTGCTTGACCCAAGGTGGCATGCTTGAGTCACATGAGGTGGCAGGATCCTGCTTCCCCATTGAGTCAGGAAGCCAGAGAAGAACTGTGTTCCTCTCGACTTCTCCAGCTGCGGTGCTGCTGAGAAGGAGCACCACCTGCAGTGGAGAAAGTAGACTGCACCTGCGTACACATGCATAAGTATACCATTTCATACCACCCCAGGTGGATCAACACTTGCCTGCTCCAAATACCAGGTGCACATTCAGTTTCATTCTATTTGAACAATGATCCAAAGAATATAGTCAATGGCACAATCAGTTTAAGATGCATAAATCCTTTTATTGTACTGAAAGTGATACGATTGGAAAAGCTGATAAACTTTAAAGTGTTTCATGCTAAACAGTGCTTACTCATACAGTACTATTAGCCATTTTCTTTGGATTACTGTTGATTATATACTAGGCAAGGTTTCTCAAACCGGGTTGCATGGAACAATAGGGTTCTTCTAAGGGCTCATTTACACTTGCTTTGGCTTCAACACACATTGTTTTTATGATGTGTTTTGATGCTTCAGTGGTGCTTCGATAAAGCTTCAGTGGTGTTTTGATGAAGCTTCGGTGATGCTTCCGTGATGCTCTTTTGAAGCTTTGTTGAAGCTTGGCAGATGCCCTGTGTGTGTGGATATCTCATACCTGCAATTTCTCTAAAACAAAGCAAAGCTAAAGCTGAATTAAAGCCTCTCAAAAGCCGCAGGTGCTTCAAGCGAACTTTGTCATAGAGTTCTATAGAGGCTTTGAAGACGCTTTGAAGCACCACTAAAGCGACATGGGGTATTAATTTTTGAAGCGAAGCCGAAGCAAAACAAGGCAAACGCAAGGTGTAAACAGGACTGTAAGCTAACCATTTTATTTAGTGACAGGCTTTGACTGGCATTCAGAGAGCTTTAACAAAGCGTGTCCGAAGCCTTGTTTTGAAGGAAGTGTAAACAAGCCCTAAAGGTTGCTCTGGGTTCCTTGAGCAAAAAACAACTTCTGTCTCTCAAACTCAAGTTCCTAGTGACACCCATGATCTTTTGAGGCATCTGTAAAGGGCTAATTCTTACTAATGACCACAATGGTAAGGAGCATTCTTACCAATCTCCATTACACTAATGTATTGTGAACTGTAGATATAGTAATTTCTAGAAGGGGTTCCCTGAGACCGAAAAGTTATTTTAAGGGTTCCTCTGTGTTGAAAAGGTTGAGAAAGGCTAGGTTTACCAATATTGCTTTCCTAATGGGGTTTGAATAATGATGTTTGTTAGAGCAAGGAAAATGTATGGGAATAATGTAGGGACAAGGAAGTGAACCAGCAGCCAAAAGAGTTACAAAACCCAGGTTTTTACTTTTGCCATATGGCGAATGTTGTATGTGATAAATAATTGTAACTCAGGTATTATTTATTGCATGTTCTTTTCCCAAGTCATTTCCGGCCAATTTCTGAAGAATAATGGTCAGAAGGACAGGGACTACAGCATTTTGTCAATGTAGAGATACTTCCCAGTCCATCATCTGATAGTGAAGGTCATGAACTTCCTGCTGAATGACCCAGACAACCAGATTAGAAGTTTCCAGACTTAAAAATATATCCCGACAAAGACTGTAAAGGTTATGTAAAATAAATGAGGGGATTTGGAGGAATTTGTTTTTGTAGATAAGTAACTTCTGCAGTCCCAAGCAGCTTCCAAATCTTGTTTTGAGATTGCTTAGAAGCAAAAAATGCAACCAAGCTATAAATATATCTCCAAATACCAATATATCAGAAACACATGCAGGGTGACATGATAACATAACGAAAGGCAAAACTTAAAGCTCATCTCTAGAAATACAAAATGAAACAAATTTCTCTTTCCAAGTACTGCATCTATAATTTTTATAAAGAATATAACTAAAAATCCCAGTTATTTATCAAAAACTTCAGTCATATGACATACCGGGGCCTTCTTTGTTCTGCTCTGTACTGTATGAGGGTTTGTTTTGTAGTACCCATATTGCTTCATGGTGAGGTAATGGCTGACCATTGGTTGCCACAAATGTCCATCATCCAGTTCTCACACTATCCTTAAGCCTTCCAGTGACACGTCATGAAGAGGGGTGAACACAATACTGATTGGCTAAGCAATGGAGAGAAAAATAGAAACTTCCGATTGTCAGCCACCATTGCCAGAGTTGGTTGGTTTAGTGTTGTTTTTTACCCTGAGATGTGATTTACAAAGCTCAGACTGAATGCAGCATAAAATAAATCAATGAAAAGTATGCGCAATCACTATCAGGGAAATTATTGCACTAATATCCAAAAAAGTAAATTCTTTTCCTGATGAAGTCATGTGATCAGCTGACACAACGCGTTGGAAGGAGCCAGTGACGTCACGCTGCAAACCGAAAGTGTATGGTCGGCCATTTTGTTGTAGGTTTTCCTCATTGTAATGCTTGCTAAATGCTGAACACCAGAATATGTTCACATTGTAAGTTAAGTATATGGAATTTTAAATAGAAAATACTGCACTTTATACGGAGAGCACTATATAACCTCCCTTTTTTTTAGTTCCAAATTATTATTGGCAAAAGGATTGTGGAGGATGGAGATGGATTGAGGAACATCTGGGTGCTGGAGTGAGGAGTAACATCCATGGCTTATGTGACCCCCACTTAAAGGAGAAAGCATATGTGACCTAATGTTTGTTAGGTCAGAATATAAGGCGAAAGCATCAGTGTGTTGGTGAAGGGATACACACAAGTGGTGAAGCACAGTGGAAGTTCTGAAGAATTGTTGGCATTATCATGAAGAGTCTCTGACATTTTGGGGAAATTATATTATCCTAAACATTCACGCTTTGAAATTATGTTTAATGTGGATATATGGACGTGTGGGACTATTGTTTAGTGATCTCTATTGAAAAATATTGTCTTTTTCACAGGATATAATTTGTAATTTATTTTTTGTTTTTGCTAAGTACTGCGTGATTTGACTGATTTAACATATTTATTCACTGAATGCAGCACAAAGTATTTTTTTTAGTGTTTTCTTATTTTTCAGTGTACAGTAAGTTGCAATGTAGACAGAGGATTATAGCTAATGAGCCACAAGCCAAAATAAAGGTTGTCTATGGGGTTACTATAGCAGTAAAAAGAAGATTGAAATAATGCCTTGAAAGTCCCGAGGCCCAGTGTTTTGGGAGAGGACTCAGAATTTCTTCAAGCTATTGCGTTCATCCCTTTCAAAAAACTTGATCATGCTGCTATATCCTGCAGGATATAAGCTGCCAATTTGAAATGACTAGCAGCATCAACCCCCGATTTCTTGTTTAGGTGTTAATTTGCTCAAAGTGCTTTAGATGTCTACATTTGCCCCATGAAACCCAATGGCAATTAAAGGTTTATTTATTACATCACACTGTCAATATACGCAACACTTTACATATATGTTATACATTCACATCCATTATTGCCCTCCAGGAACTTACAATTTAAGGTTCCTAACTCACGTTCATACATACACATACTAGGGCCAATTTAAACAGGAACAATTAACCTACCAGCATGTCTTTGAAGTGTGGACAGAAACTGGAGTACCCCGAGGAAACCCACACAGTCACAGGGAGAACATGCAAATTCCAGGCACATAACATCATGGTTGGGATGCAAACAGTCCAAAGAAATGTCCAGAACCTGGAACTGAGTAGCTGTGCCAAGGGCAATGGCATTCAGATATTATGGACACTTGAACAGTGGCACACTTGAGTCTCTTGACCATATGTGTTGAATGCTGAAGACTTTGTCAGAAGCTGTGGTGTAGGAATTAAGGAAAAAAGGAGACACAGGCTGCCAGAGAGGTAAGTATATTTTCTGTTAGCATGTAACCTATATACATAACAGCATCACTGACCTTGAGAAGTACATGTGTCCTTTCTGAATTGTTTATACCAGAAGGAAATATGAGGCCAGGTAAGAACTTTGACTGCTGCCTCCCCTAGAAGGCACCACCTGAGATACATTTATTACTTTTCCTCATAGGAAATAGACCTCTGACTTTTTTAATGATTCCATAATAACCCAACTCAAATTTCTGAGGTTTGGAACTCATTAACACTTTGCAATTCTTTGCAGAGTTATTGTCGAGCCCTCAAAAGATTTGGAGAAACTCCAAGTATGAGCTGGTATATTTGCTTAGACTGCCTAGTGATGTATTCCCACAAGTTAAAGCTCCAGGCAAGCAGCTATCTACAAAGTTGAAATAGATGTTAGGTGGATAGTATATATCCCATCTTGAATGTCTACGTGCAATTACTCATCTTGAATGTCTACGTGCTATAACTCTAAATTGCAGATACGTGAGCATCAAAACTTTCCATGTCACAAAGTAGCAAAGTTGTCTTTGTTGGCTGGATCGATGGCTGTGAAGTTACTGAAGCTGGAGGATCAGCATAGCAGACAAGTAGCAAGCAGAACATTGTTGGCCTAAGGTTTCTCTCATGACAGGTCTCCTTAAAGTATTACTAAACCCATAACAGTAAAATCAGTCTGTACATTCAGTAATGCATACTTGTTATACTCACTGTGGAACCTAAGGGGTTACTCCTTTGCATTGTGTAAAAAGGCATGTTTGATCCTCATGGGCATCAGCAGAACTTTTTTCAAGGGGGGGGCATCATTTTAGGGTCACCCATTCTTTGCCCCTTTTTGACAATGTCAAGAAGGGGAGGGGCTTAGTCATTCAGTATCACATAAAGCGCAGGCCAGGGTCCCCCATATAGATCCCCCTTTAGAGCAGGCCAGGGCAGGTCCCCCATAGAATAGACCCGTCTTTACTTATGCCGCGTGCACACGAGCGGACTTTACGGTAGACTTTGCCCGGCGGATGGGATTTCGTCGGACAATTCGATCGTGTGTGGGCTCCAGCGGACTTTGTTTTCTCAAAAGTTGGACGGACTTAGATTTGAAACATGCTTTAAATCAATCCGTCGAAATCGAGTCTGGTCGAAAAGTCCGCTCGTCTGTATGCTAGTTCGACGGACAAAAAGCCACGCTAGGGCAGCTATTGGCTACTGGCTATGAACTTCTTTGTTTTAGTCCGGTCGTACGTCATCACGTACGAATTCGACGGACTTTGGTGGATTGTGTGTAGGCAAGTCCGTTCATTCAGAAAGTCCGTCGAAAAGTCTGCCGGGCAAAGTCTGCCGTAAAGTCCGACCGTGTGTGCGTGGCATAAGTCTTTTTACTCTTACCTTTATTTCACCACTCCGCATTACATGGTGGGCACAGCACATTACAGGGTGAACACTGTACATTACACAGTGGGCACACAACACCACATGTGGGCACAGCACAACACATTACATATGGGTACACCACATCACATGACATGGTGTGCACAGCACATTAGACAGAGGGCACACTACTCCGCATTACATGGTGGGCACATTACAGCACAGTACATGACATGGTGGGCACAGAACATTACACAGAGGGCAGACTACTCCGCATTACATGGTGGGCACTGTACAGCACAACAGATGACATGGTGGGCACAGCAAATTACACAGAGTGCACACTACTTCGCATTACATGGTTGGCACTTTACAGCACAGCACATGACATGGTGGGCACAGCACAATACACAGAGGGCACTCTTCTCCGCATTACATGGTGGGCACAGCACATTACACAGAGGACACTCTACTCCACATTACATAGTGGGCACAGCACATTACACGGAGGGCACTCTACTCCGCATTACATGGTGGGCACTGCACATGGTGGGCACAATACATCACATGGTGGTCATTGCACTGCACATGGTGGGCACAATACATCACGTGGTGGTCACTGCATATGGTGGGCACAATACATCACGTGGTGGTCACTGCATATGGTGGGCACAATACATCACATGGTGGTCACTGCATATGGTGGGCACAATACATCACATGGTGGTCACTGCACATGGTGGGCACAAAACATCACATGGTGGTCACAATATATCACATGGTGGTCACTGCACATGGTGGTCACAATACATTACATGGTGGTCACAATACATCACATGGTGGGCACAATACATCACATGGTGGTCACTGCACATGGTTGTCACTGCACATGGTGGTCACTGCACATGATGGTCACTGCACATGGTGGTCACTGAACATGGTGGGCACAATAAATCACATGGTGGTCACTGCATATGGTGGGCACAATATATCACATGGTGATGGTGGTCACTGCACATGGTGGGTACAATAAATCACATGGTGGTCACTGCATATGGTGGGCACAATATATCACATGGTCATGGTGGTCACTGCACATGGTGGGTACAATATATCACATGGTGGTCACTGCACACGGTGGTCACTGCACATTGTGGTCACTGCACATGGTTGTCATTGCATATGGTGGTCAAGTTTTTTTTTTTTTTTCTTGGAAGGGTGCATGTGATAGGCACAGGGCCAATCTGACCTGTCCAGACAGAGGGTCCGGGGTCCTGCAGCCTCATAAGACAGTCAGAGGAGAATTAAAACTCCTCCTACAAGCTTTAACCAGACACTGATAGAAGTTATAAGACTTCTATGTACTGCTGATGAGAAATGGTATTTAGCAGTTCATATTTACTAAAATAATTGCATTTCCTTGTTCTGTGTACTGTTGGAGACCAGATATAGTGAATGAAGGGCCCTAGGTTTAACACTCATAGGTGTGCACAGCTTATTGAATTAGAGTGTGTACCGCAAAGCTCAAACACACATGCGTGTATATATATATATATATATCATGGACAGTATCAGTAGAGCAGTGGGTGATGTCAGTAGAGCAATGGGCATGTCAGTAGGGCAGAGGTTGGCTGTAAGACAGTCGATGGTGTCAGTCAGTAGAACAGAAGTCAGTGTTAGAAGAGCACAGTACAGTGAGAGTAGGGCAGGATTTGGTATCATTTATTACAATATTATTTTTTTAGATTTTTTTACAACTTTTTTTTTAGGAGCCCTCTTGAGGGGCTTTGGTCAAATATCAGGGGTCTAAACAGACAACTGATGTCTCACTTTTGAGGAAGTGACTGAGGATAGAGAATCCCCAGCCCCATCCTAAAACATCTCCCTGTGTGCCCGCAGTGGCAGCTGGCGGGAGGGGAGAGGGAAGCCGGATTTGATGCAGACAGACAGGGGGATGTTTTAGGATGAAGATCATAGAAGACATGGGGGGAGGGCAGGTAGGAAGGGGAATCTGCTTTGTACAGTGTGATTAAGGTGTGCCCAGGCAAATCTGGCACACCCCATGCGCACGTCTATGGTAACACTTTAGGCTCTGTTCACACCTAGGCGTTTTGTTTTCAAGCAGAAATTCACGGCAAAAGGGCAAAAGGTCAACAATGTAAAAAGCAGAAACTGCCTGTAATCTGCCAAAAAAAAGAAGCTGTACTTTTTTGAGCTTCAGATGTGAACAGGGGCCATTGAAATGAATGGGGTTTGTCTTGTTGGGTGTTTTTATAGCTGAGGCTTATAGCAGAAAAACACCCAAAAAACCTCAGCTGCTCTAGAGTAGAGCATAGACTGTGAGAGGTAGGGGAGAACGAGAAGCCAGTCAGGTGCTAACATAAAATATGCCAATACAAGGAGATTGCTGAGGGTTGAGCTCATCTGTCTACAACTTCTCCTTCATTGTCAAGTCAAGTTCTCCTTCATTGTTAAGTCACAGGCCGGGGATCGGGAGGTGACCAGGCTATATTTCGTAACTGCAGTAGAGAAAATTCAGGTCACCAGTTTATCTGTCTGGCAGGGTTGTGTAAATCTTAGGGCTGGATGGCTAGAAATGAAAATCCTTTGGTAGACCAAAAGATAGGTAGACCTTTGGTTTGGTCCAATGGTGTATTTAGTTTGCCTGGAGTTCGCGTCTTGTTTTCTGCCTTCTGTTTAGAGTGGAACTGTGAAAGAAAGCTGCAGACAGGATATCACATTGTAGATTTATCTGATGGCTCTTTTTAAGATGATGGAAATTTCCATGTCCCGTAAGTACATTTTATGGCAATATAAATGATTTTGTGAAATGTTCCAGGCCTGTTAATGACAACTGTTTTCATTGGCCTCTCTGAGGCCGTAGAAGAAAATACCATTAATAGCTAGGATTAGCCCTGAATATACAGACATGAGTGAGCCTTTAAAAGTATGCACAAATATTGATAACAGTGACAAATTTGTCGTCATTCTAGGTACATTTTGGAGGAAAAAAATATCTTTTTCTTTTTCCGGCAACGATGTTCCAAATTTACGTGCAGGTTAATTCCGATCAACCATCTAAAACCTCATTTTACATAGTTCTTGTTTTCTTGCAAGTTAAATTACAGGGTTGGATTCTCTCTATCTTTAAATTTTAGATAACACAAGCAATAGAAAACAATGTGGGATCAAAAAAAAAATCCCTACCCTGTCCAACATTTTTTTATATGTCCTTGAAAAGTATAATTTCACCCTATTCTTTGTCTGCTACAAAAAAATATTCTTATCATAGGACAGCACCACTCCTTACTTTTGCCAAAAACTATTTTAGTCTTTCAGAATCTGCAACTTTTTCTTTAAAATGGTGTTAAAACCAGAAACAAAAATGAATATGTTGCAGCTTACCAGTCCTTAAATGTGATGGCTGCACTCGTTTTCTTTTTTAGTTTTTTCCCTTTATTTTCACCTGGTGATCTGGCCAGTAACACCTCCTGTCTTAAGCCTCCTACACACTATCGGATTTTCCGCAGACAAAACCTCCGACTTTTGTCCGAAGGGCGCTGGCCCAAACTTGTCTTGCATACAAATGGCAAGGAATTGTCGGCCAACAAACTGGAACGTAGTGACGTGCTACGTGGTTTTTCAGCTCTTTAGTGCCACTCTTTGGGCTCCTTCTGATAATTTCATGTTAGTAGAAGTTTGGTGAGTGTTGATTCGCGCTTTTCAATTCGCGCTTTTCATTTCGTGCTTTTCAGTTCCTTTCTGAACGGCCGTTCGTCAACCAGCCATGTTGCGGAATCGGAGGAGATAACGTGTTATTTATTATTGGCCTTGGAGTTATTGCTTTGACCCAAGTCCAGTCCAGGAACAGGAGGAGGAGGATTTCTTGGACCAAAAATTGGTTGCTTTATTAATCGTGATCAATTATGTCATATGCCTTTGCTGCGGGAGCTCCAGGAGAATAATCTGGATGATTTTCAGAATTATCTCCGGATGACGGACCCCTGCTTTAACCAACTCTTGGCATTGTTGACCCCCTATATTAAGAAGCAGGACATATGCATGGGGCTTTTATTTTATTTTTTGGTTGAATAACGATTTGATTTGGTATATTTTCTATATTTTTGGATGCATAGAATGCACTTTTTGGTTAAGTTCTATTGGCAGATAGCATGTCTAATTTTATTTGTTTTCTTTTTTAATGCACAATAAAAAAACTGTGGAGAACAATACTTGGCTATGTGTTTTACTTCAAATGACAGTTTGGGAGTAGGCAGTTACATTTAAAAAAATACAATGTAAAATTGACAAGGGACACCAACATGGTTGTATCTTTGATCTTAAAAACTACGGGATAATGGTGTTGTGGTAACTTGCCAAAAAAAAAAAAAAAAGCATAATAATATTATTCTTGACATCACTAGAAAAAAAAGCCTTTGAAAATTAGTTTGCAATAACTCCATCAGTATCACAAGCAAAGCAGCTTCATTATTATCCCAATAAAGAAGAAGAGAATTGTGCGCTGCATTTCTAGATTTCATAATTTGCCACGTCACAAATGTCAATTTTGCATTACGAACACTAGTTTACAAGACCCACCGCTTCTGGCTCGTCCTTGCTTCCGAGCATGCGTGTTTGTACTTTGGACTTTTGTCCGACGGACTTGTGTCACACGCTCGGAAAATCCGACAACAGACATTTGTCCGCAGAAAATTTTAAATCCTGCCATCCAACATTTGTCCGGGAAAAATCCAACAACAATTGTTCGATGGAGCGTACAAACGGTCGGATTTTCCGTCAACAGCCTGTCATCGAAAATTTCCCGTCGGAAAATCTGATCGTGTGTATGAGGTTTTAGGGCGTTTCCATTCTGGATGGAGGGGCAACGGAGACACCCTTGGGCAGCATCGTTGTCCCTCTAGGAGTAGGGTAGTGTTAGATGCACTAGCAGATTTATATAGACAGAAGTATTTTTTTCCTTTCAGGATAAAGATTTTACATAAATTAATAAAAGCTGAATATTGTAAACACCCCTGTCATTGTTAAATGCTTTGTCTGAACCCTCTGCCTGACACTTTTTCTGGACAGCTTGGTCTGTTAGAGGATCTTCAGTCATTTTTTCATCTTTCCATCTATTAAATCATCTGCCTTTGTTGTTTTAACTTTGGATAGTAAAACCTTTTTTTCTGCCGGTAAATACCTTATACGGCCCACTTCCTGTTTCTTGTCTGGTCATTAGCCTAGGCTTATGACATCATGCCCAGCTCTCTCTCTCACTCTCGTGAGAGTTTGCCGGGAAGGGAGGGGGGATGAGTCATAAGAGGGCCAATGAGAGCTGCGGAGCTGTAGGTGTGCCTCTGTGTGTCTGTGTAAATCCAGGAAGTGAACAGGCAGCAGCTTCAGCTGCCCACAGTTAAAATGGCTGCAGCCAGACTTAGCGGAGGGAGATCTCTGCAGCATATTGGCAAGTACAGAATCACAGTATATATAAATGTAGCGCAGGTAGATTTGCGATCTGCCATCTGATAGGTAAATTTAGTAACTTGTTCGTTAGGGAAGTTTGATTTGCCTCTGTTCCAGCTTGGCTGACGTTGTGTGTGTTTCTATGCTGACCGGTGGGTGTCGCTGTTATCACTGGTCCGTGTTGGAAAGGCAACGCGTCTAAGCGTATGGATGCTCTTCTGTTCCGGAGACAACTCGGTGGAGGTGGTCCTTTAGAGTTGCATTCTGGGAGAGGGTATTTATGGGACAGACGCCATATTTTGGGGTTAGTTTACAGCCACCTGCTGGCCCTCCTGGCTGACAGGTATGCGTTAGAGTGCTACCTCGTGGTCCTCCAATCCGGAGGCCCGTGTCACTGCGGCGCATGGGTGGGCCCAGAAGCTTGTCTAGGAATGGTCCTGAGCTGTCTATCCTGAGTGAAGAAGCTGGACAACCGAGGAGATCCAAGAGGAGGACCCGTCATGGAAGGATCACGCAGAGTGCTGGTCTGGAGAGGGGCCTGGTGACTCGGTTGGAGGACGTATCCTAAAATAACTTCACAGCATAGTGTTGCTGGGTTTGGCTTAAAGGTTCAAGCGCTGTGACTGACGTTCACCACAAAACCAGTACATCCTGTGGCAGAGGATCGTACGGATTTATCCCGAGCAAGTCTGTGGCAGAGACTTTGTTCGTGCTGCGTATTGGCTGCTAGGCAAGTGAGAGAGGCCTATCCAGGCGAGCAAAGAGTGTGTCCCACGCGGGGAGCACATTCTACTGCAATATTCAACTCTAAAGGACATTTGTCAAGAATCCTACAGAAAGGTATTTGAGCTTCTCTGCAGTTTCCCTTCTGCCTCTTTCCTGCTACTTCCTTCGTTTATTGTTCCATTAAGCATTGAAAATGTACTCAAGTGTTGGTGCGTGTATCGTCCGGAGGTAAACTCAACGGAACCCCTAGACCCGGTGCCGGTGAAACAGAGGGAAGGAGAGTGAAGGTAACAAGCCCGCATAAACCAGCAGCTCCGCCGAGAGTTATTGCTACATAAAATAATATGCAATGTGCTTGGAGGAAAGCCATAGCTTCCAACTGTCCCTAATTTCGAGGGACTGTCCCTGATTTGGAGCAATGTCCCTCTGTCCCTCAATCCACCTCATTTGTCCCTCATTTTGGTCTGAACTATATAGTTGTAAATAAAATGCATTTTTTATCTATCAAAAAGTGTTTTCCAGCGCTAAACCTTTCATCTGATTTCTAAATGTCTGCATTTGTAAATTCCAAAATCCAATATAAAGGAATTGTGGTAAAAAAAGCACTTGTGGGTTTAACCAATCTTGTTTTTTGTTTACAATTCTCCTTTAAGGGGGCGTGGCAGGGGGCGTGTCCTATGCCTACATTCTTTTGCTGATAGGTGTCCCTCATTCCCATCTCAAAAAGTTGGGAGGTATGGGGAAGCATCAGAATGGCAAAGATTTTTTTATTACCTGTTTTTATTACAAATTATGTGAGCAGACTGCAGCTCCTCCTTAAAATAACAGATTTACTGGTTGGATCACCAGGTGAAAATAAAGGAAACTAGCATACAAAAGAAAACTAATGCAATCACCTCTAAGAATTGGTTGGCTGCAATATAATACATTTTTGTTTTAGGGTTTAATAACACTTTAATCCCTTCACACCTAAGGGTAAAAAACAAATCTAAATGTCCCAAAATAGTAAAAAAAAAATCTTTTTTTTTTTAAATTTAGCGATATATTTCTTGCTATTATTGTAATTTACCACCAAAGAACAACCCAAAATAAATTCTCCTGCTCCTGACTATTGCAATGATACCACATATGTCTATGTTAGGCCCCTTTCACACTTGTGCGACCTTGTCCTGCAACTTGGGACTGCAATGTCGCATGACAAGTCCTACCCCATGGTTTCCAATGAGTACCATTCATATCTGTTCGACTTCAAGTCGCACCGACTTCAAAGTGGTCCCTGTACTACTTTGGTCCGACTTTGATGCTAGTCGAGGTCTATAGACCTCAAGTTTACCCAGAGACCCCCTGAAATCACGGCAAAATCACATCCAAATCGTGGTAAAAGTCGTGGCACTGTGAAAGGGGCCTTAAACACACTGACACCGAGGGTCAGTTCATACCACAAAAACGCACTCCAGATCCATTTCGGATGCGTTTCTGCATGTGCGTTTTTAATGCGTTTTTGATGCGCCCGGTGCATTTTATTGAAACAGCACGGACAGCCGTTCCTTCAGAGCGCATGCGCCAATGACGTAATCGGTGAAGTATACCGTAAATATCTCCTAAACGGCGCACGTTTAGGAGGTATTTATAGTACCTATAGGTAGGCCTTATTATAGGCTTACCTATAGGTATAAACATACCAGGAAGGTTTACAACCTCTTTAAAACCAGGAATAAAACTCAGTGAACAATCAACAGCACACAATCCATGACTTAGGTTGCAGGAAAGAAATTTGCACGATTCCCCCATCAACACAGACAGTGCTGACAGGGGAATCGATTAACTTGGTACATTTAGCTTGCCCATACATGATTAGAATCTCAGCCGGTTTCTGCTGATCCGACCGGGATTTGAACCATCTTTGGCCGGCCTTAGGGCCCTAAGTCATAAACATTGAATATATTCCATTCAAGTGCCGAACAAATCTATGTGCCAAAACGATATGGTGCTCACTTACCAGAAATCTTTGACCTCTTATATGAAATAAATAGGTCACAAAGCACTTTAATCGCTTAGCGGCCACCCCACGTACATTTACTGCGGGAGGGTGGCTGCTCTGTGTCGGATCACATACCTAGTACGTGATCTGACTCTTCCGGGTCTGGGGCGTGAGCCGCTGGTGGGCCCGCTCCCATTGTGATTGGACACAGGGGGAGCCAATCAGAGGGTCTGGTGGACTCAATGTCCACCGGGACTACCAGGACCCGCCGATTGTTCAGGAAAGAAGCAGAACGGCGGCCTGCCTATGTAAACAAGGCAGACCGTCGTTCTGTCAGTAGGGAAGGTATCGATCCTGTGTTACTGCAAAGCAGGAACACGGATCTCTGCCTTCCCATAGTACAAGCACCTCCCACACAGTTAGTAAACACATTTTAGACACACATTTAACCCTTTGATCACCCCTGGTGTTAACCCCTTCCCTACCAGTGTCATTAGTACAGTGACAGTGCATATTTTTAGCACTGATCACTGTATTGATGTCACTGGTTCCCAAAAAAATGTCACTTAGCGTCCGATTTGTCTGCCACAATGTCGCAGTCCCGCTATAAGTCACTTGTCTCTGCCATTACTAGTAAAATAAATTAATAAAAAAAAAATTCATAAATATATATGGCCTAAATTGATGAAGAAATTAGATTTTTTTACATTTTTTTTATTGAATATGTTTTATAGCAGAAAGCAAAAAATATTGTTTTTTTTTTTTCTAAATTGTCACTCATTTTTTGTTTGTAGCGCAAAAAATAAAAACCACAGAGGTGATTAAATACCACCAAAAGAAAGCTCTATTTGTGGGAAAAATGTTTTATTCGCGTACTGCATTGCACAGCCGCGCAATTGTCAGTAAAAGTAATGCAGTGCAGTTTTGCAAAAAATGGCCTGGTTATGAAGGGGGGGGGGGTAAACCTTCCGGAGGTGAAGTGGTTAAACCATGATCATGATTGTTCTAATCTGAAAAGCATTGCTCTTTCATATATATGTTAGTATTATTAGTGCAATAGGGGGAGCACTTTGAATGGTAGCTGGGATGTCACATTAAAACTTTTCATTAAGCACAGGCACACATTTTTTAAAATTCCAAATAGAACCAGACAGAGTTAATATACGAGGGGGTGCTGATAAGTATTGAGCCTTACCCAGAAAACATTGATCTAGGAAGCTGTAAATGGCAGGGTGCACTGGCCAATTTTCACCATATTCAATTTTGCAAAAATCAACTACCTATGATTTTAACTTATGTTTCTTTTTCAGGTCCAAAATGAACATGGCAGCACCTCCAGAAAAATTTGATGTGGAAGAGCATAGGACCATAATCAAGTTCCTGATTCTCCAAGGGAAAGGTGCGAAGCAAGTCCAAAAAATGTCACAAACTTTGAGTGACAGTGGCCCTTCATATGCAACAGTTAAACGCTGGGTTGTCAATATTAAAACTGACCATTTCGGTGTTGAAAGTGAGAAACCCAGTAGAAGGCCTGTTTCTGTCTCTGTGCCTGCAAATGTGAAAGCCATCCATGACATGATCATGGACGACCGCCGAATATCAGCCAAAAGTATTGCTACATATCTGGGAATATCACGTGAGAGAGTTGGTGCCATTATCCACAACGACTTGGAAATGAGAAAGCTTGCAGCAAACTGGATCCCAAAACTTTTGACTTTTGCAGGCACAGAAACAGGTCTTCCACTGGGTTTCTCACTTTAAACACCGAAATGGCCAGCTTTAAAATTGACAACCCAACTTTTAACTGTTGCATATGAAGGTCCACTGTCACCCAAAGTTTGTGACATTTCATCATGGATCTGCTTTGCACCTTTTCCATATGGCTGCCATGGACCTGAAAAAGAAAGATAAGGTAAAATCATGGGTAGTTGATTTTTGCACCATTGAATATAGACAAATTGGCCAGTATACCCTGCAGTTTACAGCTTCCTAGATCAATTTTCCTGGGTAAGGCTCAATACTTATCAGCACCCCCTCATACAACTAAGAATTGTCTCCATGCTCCCACGTGAAAACACTAGGCTAATCGCCAAGCACATGAGAAGAAGGTAAGTGGATTACATTTTCCTCCAAATGGGAAAAGCACAGGTGATTCTTTGCTTATATTAGTGACCATTCCCTGCCATCAGAATACACTGATCAGTGCTGCCGGCTATTGCCTGTGGAAATGATTGTTTGGGAAAAACTTGTCAGCCTGGGTGTACAGAAATCGTTTGGTAGATCGACTTCCATACATACAGCCTGTCCATACATGGATCAAAATTTGGCCAGTCCCCACAGAACTGGACAAATTTCAGTCCATGTATGGCCCCCTTATTGCTAAAATTTACCAAATTACCCATTCTAGAATTCACACAGTTGCATCAGGTATTAAAAAGCAGTTTACCAGTTGGCTTTGCCTTTTGCATGTAATTATTGGTTGAGCATTGTGAGATTTTTTTGGGCTTAACAATTACAACAGCCATGTTTCTTCCAAATGGAGGACATGTCTGATCAGTTATCTGATTGTCATTGATGTTCCATGATAAATCTCTGAGGCCACTTTGTTTCCAGTTCCATCTAAAAACTAGATTTGTATAGATTGCTATTGATTCTGTGAACCCTGAAATCAATATTTAGGTCTTCTAATTCAAGTTATTTGCTACGGTTGTAATGTATCTTATTATTATTAAGTCTTTGATTAGTGACCTTCAGTGGTGTCCATTATTATCCAAAGAGAAGACACATTCTTATCTAAAGAAAGGTCTTGAACTAATTTATCAGCATTAGTATCTAACGTTAAGTCACCTTTTTTACCATTTATCATCCATCTTCATCATCATCGCCGGTTTTCCGGCTTTTTATTTATTTTTTTATTTATTTTAATACCACTTTGCACAGTAGGTGGAGTAGGCCAGTCCAAACTAGTCTTTGTGAGACTCTAAATCACACACTTCTTGAGTGGTACCATAATATTCCCAGAGCCAATAGAAAACCGTAATTCCTGCTTAATTTTCCAGTTGAACGAACCTTGAACAGCTCAACTAAAGGACATCCACACACCCCAATCACCTCCTCTAGCTCCTCTCATTTTAAAGTTATTCAGTCATTTTTTATGTATCAAAAGCTGCCAATCTTTTTGGAGTAACTTTTTTCAATGGTGGTGATTGAAACTTTGATGTGTAGTGACTGAAGTCATTAGACATCTCTTGGTTATCAAAGGAGTTTATTAAAAAAATAGACAAAAGCAAACAGCATGAGACTGATTTTATTGCATTAAATCAGAATACATATAAGCTAATAATGGCAAAAAAGCATAAAAGTGCAAAAAAAAGGGGGGGGGGGGTGCCATCATTAGAATAGCAAAATAAGCACACCATTGAGCTCAAAATCAAGTTTGAGGATATATGCCACAAAATACAGTGCCTGCCCCTTGAGATTTTCCACATTTTGTCATGTTACAACCCAAAACGCAAATGTGTTTTTACTGGGATTTTATGTGATAGACCAACACAAAGGGGCACATAATTGTGAAGGGGAAGGAAAGTGATAAATGGTTTTCAATTTTTTTTATAAATAAATATGTGAAAAGTGTAGTGTGCATTTGTATTCAGCCTCCCTGAGTCAATACTTTGTAGAACCACCTTTCGCTGCAATTACAGCTGCAAGTCTTTTTGGGGATGTCTCCACCAGCTTTGCACATCTAGAGAGGGGCATTTTTGCCCTAATCCTCATTTGCAAAATAGCTCAAGTTCTGTCAGATTGGATTGAGAGTGTCTGTGAATAGCAATTTTCAAGTCTTGCCACAGATTCTCAAATGGATTTAGGTCTGGGCTTTGACTGGGCCATTCTAACACATGAATATGCTTTAATCTAAACCATTCCATTGTAGATCTGGCTGTATGTTTTCTCCACACATAGGGGTAGATTTACTAAAGCCGGAGCACTCAGAATCTGGTGCAGCTATGCATGATAGCCAATCAGCTTCTAACCTCAGCTGGTTCAGTTAGGGTTTGGTAATAAAACCTGGAAGCTGATTGGTTTCTATGCAGAAGTGAGCCTGATTTTGCACTCTCCAGCTTTAGTAAATAAACCCAATAGTGTTTTCCTTTTAGGCCAAAAAATTCACCTTTGTCTCATCAGATTCTCCCACCTGAGCTGTGGATCTCAGCAGCTCTTCCAGAGTTACCATGGGCCTCTTGGCTGCTTCTCTGATAAATGCTCTTCTTGCCCGGCCTGTCAGTTTAGGTTGACTTCCATGTCTTGGTAGGTTTGCAGTTGTGCCATACTCTTTCTATTTTCAGATGATGGATTAAACCAGGGATCCAGCTATTGCGGAACTACACATCCCATGAGGCATTGTAAAACTCTGACATTCACAGACATGACTAGGCATGGTGGGAATTGTAGTTCCTGAACAACTGGAGGGCCGTAGTTTGAAGACCTCTGGATTAAACAGTGCTCTGTGAGATGTTCGAAGCTTGGGATATTTATTTATAACCTAACCCTGCTTTAAACTTCTCCACAACTTTATCCCTGACCTGTCTGTTGCGTTCTTTGGCCTTCATGATGCTGTTTGTTCGCTAAGGTTCTCTAACAAACCTCTAATGGCTTTACAGAACTGTATTTATACTGAGATTAAATTACACACAGGTGGGCTCTATTTACTAATTAGGGACTTTTGAAGGCAATTGTTTCCACCAGATTTTAGTTAGAGGTATCAGAGTAAAGGGAGCTGAATAGAAATGCACACCACACTTTTAAGATATTTATTTGTAAATAATTTTGAAAACCATTTATCATTTTCCTTCCACTTCACAATTATGTTCCACTTTGTGTTGGTCTATCACATAAAATCTCAATAAAATACATTTATATTTTTGGTTGTAACATGATAAAATGTGGAAAATGTCAATAGGTAGAAATACTTTTTCAAGGCAATGTAGTTGCCTGAAGGTTCGTTAGATATCTCTTAAACAGAAATGAGACCAGCAAGTTTGGTCTTGGCACCCTCTCCTTGGATTGGTCAAGTTATTGTAGGAATGAAACAGATGGTTAATGTTTTATAAATGTCTGTAGGTTGAAAAAAATCAGCAGAAGGTGCTTTGATTGCCTGACATGTCTATTAATTAGTCATTTTAGAAACACTAATTGTCCACCTAGGCCACTGGTGTGTCAAATTTAGTGACTTCTACCTCCAAAAACATAATGGTGAATACCAGACAAGCTGAAAGGTTTTGAAATGGAAATACATCATGCGATGGGAAGAAAATGACATCTGTGACCAAGTCTTACCTCATTAGTCCTGATAAGGTACAGCAGTTGTTTTACCTTTTTGATGACTGTTAAAGTGTATGTAAGCCCAGTCACTAAAATCGCATATAAACTTTAACATTTATTCTTAAGTAAGTTTCAATATTTTTAAATCTGCAGCTCTCATTAAAATATTAAATGGTGATCCTGCTATGAGAACCCTTTCCAGGGACAGCCTGATATAGGGTAACAATGATCTATCCCTGACCTCAGGGCTGGTGCTACCACTAGACAAACTAGGCAGCCACTACCGTCTAAGGTGCAGATAGGGCCACTGGTTTCCCTATGTTTCCTTGTGCACACCTCCGGAACTTGTACCTGCATATTGTGTATGTGATTTGTTTCTATTGAGGCTGTCCCCGACCTAAACTGAAAGCAGCCTAAAGACCCCCAGCCCCCCAGCCTGTGATCTCCCTCTCCAGGCAGTGCCCTGTGCATGCCCCTGGCTGTGCCCTGTGTGCCTGGGATACCATACCCTGTAACCAGAGTGGTGGTGAGGAGGCCGGCTCTGGGCTCTGGAATAAAAGCAGCTCTGGAGGGAGATGACGAGGCGGAGAGCACTACTACGGCATGAAGGATGTGGAATGCAACCAGGGGATGCAGGGTCCTCCTGAACTCTAATCGAAGGGGTGGGTTGCTCCTGCAGGTGAATCGCCCTGGAGCACTGGGCCAGGAGCAGGGAACCTGCAGGAGAGCCAGCGGGGAAAGCAGGGAACTTGGATGAACTTGTTGGGGAAGCTGCTGTCTTATAATAGCAGTCAGAGCTGCTGGAGGAATGTCACATACAGGAGGCTGCAAAACTATCTCTACAATGTGCTGGAGAGACCCAGGGGCTGGGCTTTTGTCTACCACGTCTTCGTATGAGCATTTTCATTTCACTGCTTATTGACTGGCAGGAGAGTCCAGTGTTTATATGTCCATTGCTGATGGCATGGCACAGGGGCCTTGCTAGGGGGTGGCCTTTGGGGCTATAGCCCCGAATCTGAGGCCAATAGCCCTGAGTCTCTGCAGGGGTCCCCAAGGGGAGGGGAGGCTCTCTGGGGACCCTTATGTAAGTGGGGGGCTCTCTGGGGACCCTGATGTAAGGGAGAGGCTCTCTGGGGACCCTTATTTTAAGGCCTAGGCTCTATAGGGACCCAGATTTAAGGGGGAGGCTCTCTGGGGACTCTAATGTAAGGGGGCCTCTCTGGGAACCCTGATGTAAGTGGGGGGGCCCTCTAGGTACCCTCATGGAAGGGGGAGGCTCTCTGAGGACTCTGATGTAAGGAGGAGGCTCTCTGGGGACCCTGATGTAAGGTGATGTAAGGGGGGGCTCTCTGGGGACCCTGATGAAGGGGGGGCTCTCTGGGGATATATAAACACCCACACGTATATTACTTTATATACATGTGTATGCCCGCCCAAGCGTATGACTTTCTTTACTACGCTGCTATGGGCTTTAGCCCCAGATCTTTTGTAGACCTAGCAACGCCCCTGGCATGGCACACAAGGGCCATCACTTCTGGATTTGGAGATCAAAAGTACAGGGAATTGATTTCTATTTTTTGAAGTTTGCCGAATTCTGTCAGATCAACATTGTTGTGTGTTGTCCTTTCTAATGAAGTAGTTGAGTTATGTCTGTGATACTAAGTCCCACCCCTGGGAAAGATAAATAGGAAAGATACATGCGACAGAGCTCGACCCCCACTTGCACTGGGGGAGCGCTCAACCCCGTGGCCCATGGGGGAGCCCTAGTGGGTGCTTTCCTCCTCCTCCACCAGGTTTGGAGAGCCCGGGTGTTGCTCTGCAGATGACATGGTCACGGTGGTGACCTTAGTAGAAATAGTCTATAGTACATCGTGTCTTAGCAGAGTACAAGGTAGCCACACCGAGCCTCCCTGACTAGGAGCATCTCAAAGAGGAAGGCCCGGCACTCCCCACAACAGGCCCAGGATGTGAAAGTCGATGTCAGCTCCGCACCCAAGATATATAGAGACCAAGGTTGCGGTACCAGTGCGGCACAGCGCCAGACCCCTTCTGGGCATGACACAAAGTCCAGTGTCCAGAGAAACTTCACGGATATAAGGTGATATAAGTGGGACCCTGTCACCCAAGCTATAGGCTGTGTTAATAGTTTCTTGGGGGAGGGGGTGCAAGTAGCTGGTCTTGCCTAGGACCCAAAACAGTCTAGCACCGGCCCTGCCTGTCCTCTGTTTATGTTCCTACGTAGTCACCCTGTCATATAGTCTTCTGATGGAGACTACAAGCGACTATTCCAACACAGACTGCAAAGGTATTATCCACTGTTGTCACTCTCAGGAAAGCAGTCCTGAGAAATGCCATGCAGCCATCACTGGATGTATGTAGACAAAAGATCAGCACCAATTACATGCTAAAGATCTTGAAAACTGTAAAAATAGGCAGTTATTTATGACACACAGTGCTCTAGCAAGCAAAATGTAATTCAGCTTTTTAAAAGAAATTGCTAGTTCCTTAGCTGTCACGCCAAGCTTTTGGTTTCACTGCTTGCTAAATCTCTAACCCCGGCCTGGAACAAGCATGCTGGTTGACTTATAGATTTGCTGCCTTCATTGTTCAGGGCCAATAACTCAATAGTGAAGCCAAAGAATGTATATGGCACTCAAAGATCTACAAAATTCTAAATAAGAAGTCGGCAATGGCAGCACCCATATTTGTCATGACAGATTCACTTTAAGTAACTGCTTTTTTTTTTAGCAACTAAAAAAAGATTTATGAATTAGCTGATGAAAAACAAAACTGCTGACACAGGCTTGTGAATCACCCACAGACTGAATTGTGGGAAAATTACTAATCCCTCTACTTCGTCTTTTATACACAGAGAGCTTTTGCGTTTTGAGTAATCATTACATATCATGCAAAGAAATCTCATCTGGAAAATAACATTGCAAAATTGTGGTTTCTAAAACGTTGACATCTTGGTAATGAATTATTTCTATTGAGCTAATTATTTTAATGCTCTGTTTATATCTCTGAGCCTTTAAAAGTGAAAAAGCAGGGCATGTTAGACCCTGTTCCTGAACTAAGTGTATGATCATATTCAAAGCCTTGCAGCTATGGGGCCTGGTTTATGATCTCAGAAGAAGCACAATCTGCATGGGGTCTGTATTTTTACCCATCTTTCTGTGGGTTCCATCTAGGTGCATCAGTTTTCTTCCATAATCCAAATACATATAGGTAGGATTAGTGACTTCCTCTCATGCTGGGCCTTGTGTGAGCATGGCTGGAGCATTCATTTTAAGGCTCCTTTCGGGACAGGGACTGATATCAATCCATCTATGCACACTTAATCCATCATTAGGCAGGCCAAAAATGCTTTAAATTAAGAATTTTTTCTTTCTTTCAGAAATAATTGATAAAAATAAACTATTTCTAACAAAACATCTAACAAAATGGAAAGTAAATTCTCTTTATGTAATCCCAGACAGACTGGATGATGTTGAGATCAGGGTTCTGTGGGGACCAAACCGTTGCTTCTAGGTCTCCTTGTTCATCTTTACACTGAAGATAGTTCCAAATGATATTGGCTGTATGTTTGGCGTCATTGTCCTGGTGCAAAAACAAATTGGGGGCCAATAACACACATCTCTAATGGTATGGCATGATGGATAAGTATTTCTCAACATTAAGAAATATCTATTTGCAGAAATGCAGAACCAAACTTCCACCATGCTTCACTGTTGCCTGCAGACACTCATTATTGTACCACCTGTCAGGTCACCTTGAGGCTAAGTGACAGATGCACTCTGTAGGAGGTAGTGGACCCTAGGACTGACTGCTGCGGATAGACCCCTGGGAGGTTCAGGAAGCAAGTCTACTGGATCACTGACAGATCCCACTGGGAGCTAGAGCATAGATTCCCCAGGGCGCGGAGTCTAAGAGCCAGCAGGTGTTCACCAGAGCCTTTAATGGTAAGGATGGACTGCGCTGCAGTCTGGCTCCAGGTCGCGGCCCCCAGGGTCTCACAGCTCACGCTCACAGTAGACTACAGGAGAAGAGGAAGGAGGCAGCAGGCTGGAACAACAAGGAAGTAAGGGACAATCCAAGGTCGGGGCCACAAGCAGATAAGGACAACAGAGTACACACCAAGGTTCAGGGTCACAGGCAAACAGGGATGGTCGGGGACACGCCAAAGGTCAGGGTCACGAGCAGACAGGAATAGTTAAGCACAGGCCAAAGTCGGTAACAGGAATCAGACGTAGGAAACACAGCAAGCACACACGGAGGCTAACACACAATGGTTGATCAGCACTGCTGGCTTACAGTGCACAGGTTAATATAGGGTTCCCTGATAGGGCCTGGGGTGGGGCCATGCTTAGAGGAGAGGTTACAAAAGCAGTCAGGTGAGAGGCAGCTGGTCTCTAGAGATGAACACATGGAGACAGGTAGGCTGATCGACAAACTCTATTGCATAACCATGACAGTACCCCCCCTCGTATGAGACCCCCCTCCCCCGCCTGTGCCCAGGCTTAAAAGGAAACTCCAGATGGAACCTCCTCAATAGACGAGGAGCAAAGACCTCAGATGCAGTGATCCAAGACCTCTCCTCAGGACCAAACCCTTTCCAATGTACGAGGTACTGAAGAATGCCTTTACGGAGCCGGGAATCCAAAACTTGACTAACCTCGTACTTTAGATTATCCTCAGAGACCGGAACCGAGGTAAGGAGAGGACGAAAGGACTTATTGAGGACTAAAGGCTTTTTAGAAATGGGTAAGGGCACAAGAAGACCATCAGAAGTCTGAGCAAGGTCCCCCAGACCCTTAAAGATGTGCTGGACATCCAACACAGGACCATCAGACTGGGTAGAGGTCAGTGGATCCCTGAGGTCAGGTTGGTTAAAAGGTGACGTGTCAAAAGAGTTAAGCTGGATAGCTGAAACACAAACAGAATACAGAGAGCCCTGAACAAAAGATTGAAAACCCCACCTGGCCGAATGAGGCAGTCTATCCAAAGGATGGATTGAGCCTCTTAAACAGGTTTGAACGGACGTAGTAGCAGTAGGGTGAGGCCAGGTACAGAAGGTCCTGAACAAGAAGCAGGAAGCTCACAGGGCATAGGCTGGACTGGTGCAGAGGCCGACTGAACAGCATTGCCAGGTGCAGCGACCACCAGAATTGCATCGCAGGGCATAGCGACTGTGGAACTGGTGGAGGAGTCAGCCTGGGTGTGTGTCCAAGGGGGTCCAGGGACAGGCAAAGAGAAATGGCCATGCAAACTGGAGTGACTGATCGGCTCAGGTTCACAGGTAGGCTTCTCATCCAGAGTGCCACATGACCCAGAGAGTGCCTCAGCCCGACTGTTGCAGGAGACATTCCAGAAATCGCTATACGCAGCGGGAAGAGCAGAAGATACTGGGATGGTGGCAACAGGAGGATTCTCTTTTGGGGTAACCTTGAGTAGGCAGGAGGAGGAACAGGAGGAACCCCAAGTCAAGATCTGTCCAGCAGTCCAGTCAACATGTGGAGAATGGAGCCATAACCAAGTAAGACCTAATATGATAGGAGACGAAGCCTTAGGTAAGACAAGGAAGGATATCCACTCCTGGTGGAGTGTCCCTACCGACATCTTAACAGGGAGGGTCTGGAAGCGGATAGGGCCCCCTGGGAGAACAGTGCCATCAATCGCCAAGACCACCAATGGCGTTGTAAGGGGCAAAAGGGTAAGTCTCATGGAAGACGCAGTTCCCCAGTCCATGAAATTGCCAGCGGCTCTGGAATCCATATGTGCTGAGACCGAACGAGAGGAAGCGCTGACATGAAGGAACACAGAAAGAAGAAGACGAGAAGGTAAAGGTGATACTTCAGGGTCTAATACTCCACCTTCCAGATGTATTAGCCCCAATCGTTTTTCCGGATGAAGAGAACAAGTGTCACAAAAATGACCTTTGGCCCCACAGTAGAGGCACAGGCCCAGAGATCTGCGCCTAGCGCGTTCTTCAGGAGACAACTTGCTCCAGCCCAGCTGCATAGGTTCCTCAGCGGGCAGGGGGTGCTCCTCGGATCGAAGAGAAGGGACTGGGAGCTCAAGCTGCCTAAAGGAACGGGGAGTGCTGGCGTCTTTTTTCCAGGGCCCTCTCCTGAAAGCGAATATCGATCTGGTTACACAAGGTGATGACACCGTCCAGATCAGCAGGAAGGGATCTTCCTGCTAATTCATCCTTCACTCTATCAGAGAGGCCATGTAAAAAGGTTGCAACTAGGGCCTCATTATTCCAGCTCAATTCAGCTGTGAGGATACGGAACTGAAGAGCATACTGTCCCACAGAAGCTTACTCTTGACGGAGACGTAAAAGAGCGTTAGCCGCTGAGGAGACACGACCCGGTTCCTCGAAGATATTTTTCGAAAAAGTTTCAAGAAATCAGACAGGCTAGAAACCACTGGATCATTCAGTTCCCACAGAGGGGCAGCCCAAGCTAGCGCCTCGCCGGACAGAAGGGATATAATATAGGCTACTTTCGCCCGATCGGACAGGAAGTTTTGGGGCTGAAGTTCAAAATGAATCGTGCACTGGCTAAGGAACCCCCTGCAAGCCTTTGAGTCCCCAGAGAAATGGGCCGGAGCTGGCAGTTGTAATGAATGTGTGGCTGCGACTGGTGCGATAGGTGCAGCAGCAGATAGCGGTTGAGGTTGTTGAAACGGGGGTCCTAATGAGGCCTGAACCTGTTTAAAACGGGATGCCAAATCCTTAAGGAATCGCATCACTTGGGTCTGATGCGATTCCTGGGTCTCAAGTCTGCGAACTAAGCCCTGCAGCGGATCATCTGCGGGTAGCGGCACATCAGCCGGGTCCATGGCTGATCAAACTGTCAGGTCACCTTGAGGCTAGGTGACAGATGCACTCTGTAGGAGTCAGAAGTGCACCGCTAGGTAGTGGACCCTAGGACTGACTGCTGCGGATAGACCCTTGGGAGGTTCAGGAAGCAGGTCTACTGGATCACTGACACAGATCCCACTGGGAGCTAGAGCATAGATTCCCCAGGGCGTGGAGTCTAAGAGCCAGCAGATGTTCACCAGAGCCTTTAATGGTAAGGATGGGGACACGCCAAAGATCAGGGTCACGAGCTGACAGGAATAGTTAAGAACAGGCCAAAGTCGGTAACAGGAATCAGACGTAGGAAACACAGCAAGTACACACGGAGGCTAACACACAATGGTTGATCAGCACTGCTGGCTTGCAGTGCACAGGTTAATATAGGGTTCCCTGATAGGGCCTGGGGTGGGGCCATGCTTAGAGGAGAGGTTACAAAAGCAGTCAGGTGAGGGGCAGCTGGTCTCTAGAGATGAACACATGGAGACAGGTAGGCTGATCGACAAACTCTATTGCATAACCATGACACCGCCCTTCAGCCCTTCAGTGAACAAACTGTCTCCTGCTACAGCCAAATATATCACATTTTGATTCATCAGTCCAGAGCACCTGCTGCCATTTTTCAGCACCTCAATTCCTATGTTTGCATGCTTAGTTGAGTCGTTTAGCTTTTTTTCCACATCGGAGGTATGGCTTTTTGGTTGCAATTCCTCCATGAATACAGCTTTTGGCCAGACTTCTTCAGACAGTAGATGGGTGTACCACTGGTTTCCACCAGTTCTGCACTCAGAAGGTTTTTTACCTTCATGCATGAAGATAAAAAAACGTCAGTCTTTAGAACCACTTTAAGTTACTTTGGCCAAGCACTGCGTCTACAGTCCACAACATCACCAGATCAATGGTGTACTCAATGCTGAGAAATATAGACAGATAAGTTTTCATCGTGCCATATTATTATAGAGGTGTGTGATTAGTCCCAAATTTATTCTGCAGCAGGACAATGACCCAAACATACAGCCAATTCATTCTTTAAGAACTATCTTCAGTGTAAAGAAGATACAAGGAGTCCTGGAAGTGATGGCTTTGACCCCACAGAGCCCTGATCTCAACATCAAGTCTGTCTAGGATTATATGAAGAGGCAGAAGGATTTGAGGCAGCCTAAATCCACAGTAGATCTGTGGTTAGTTCTCCAAAATGTTTGGAACAACCTACCTGCCAAGTTCCTTCAAAACAGTGCGCAAGTATACCTAAAAATATTGAGGCTGGTTCCAAGACAAAGGGTAGTCACACCAAATATTGATTTGATTTAAATTTTTCTTCTGTTCACTCACTTTGCATTTTGAAAAAATGATAGAAATAAACAATTAAAATATATATTTTTGAAAGCATTTATAATTTACAGAGAGTAACAGAGGAAATCATTTTTTATAGGAGAGTCCTTAATAGAAGTTTTGAGTTTTTATTTTATTTTTTTTGTCCCATTAAAAGTTTTTATTTAAGTCAATAAAGAAAGGGTATACAAAGAAAGCATTACAGTAACTTGAAAAGGTCTTGAGGTTTTATTTTTACACCCCCCCTACTGTCTACAATGTAGCAGATAAAGTAGAGTAAGAAACTAGAAAACTTTTGCCTGAATGTTTTCTTATATTTTATCAAGCCCCAAAGGGGATGTTGGACTCTCTCCCTATTGGGTTTGGTTTGGGAGTGTTACTCACTTGCTTATATTTTGTCTCAGCAGCTGAAGTCCTCCATTTTGATCTCACAGAGAATGTTGCTGATCTTGTAAGGTTTTTGACAAATTCATTTATGTGTTTTCTCCCGAATTCCAGATCCTAAAAGTTTGGAAAGATCTAAAACTAAAGCCAGGTGACTTGTGGATTGTTAAGAGACATTTATATATAAGGAAATGTTTGGAGACTTAATATAGCATCTAATTCATGTACAGTTTTGCAAAATTTGAAGGAAAAGTCACCTGGATCCACACCAGACTAAAAAAATTACTAAATTAAAGAAATCTCTGTGTTTGATTTGTTTCCCTCTTGCGATCACAGTCTAGGGTACTATTTATTCAAATACTTTAATTGTAAGGGATACATATTGTGATTTGAAAAGTAGTTTAGCCATGTTAAAGTCATATTTGTCTTTTGTACGTCTTCCATTTTATGTAGAATTGTCTGTGTTTACATATGCTGATAAGTCAGCATGCCAACAATTAAACTAGAAGACCATTATGGCCACAGGAGTGTACAGCCAGTACTCTGTAAATATGTCGTATGAACCATTTGTTTTTCACAATGAAAACTAATTTTGTAATGAAAAAGCTGCTCAGCTATTATTTTCTCCACAATGGAGTTCTGCCTCTTTGGCCAGGACTACCTCCACCTAAGCGTGTGGAGGTTCCAGGTTAAAGGTGATAGCAGGTGTGGTTAGTGATCAAAATATTGGCCAAAAGAGAGGAGACTGTACATAGGTTGGACTTGATGGACTTGTGTCTTTTTTCAACCTCACCTACTATGTAAAGGAACTTTGTAAATTCTGTATATAATTGTATTCTATTTTATATGTATTGCACACTGCCCTCACTGTGCACACGGCACTAATAATGTTTTCATGACATGTTTGCATTCTTTCGAGTCCTGATTAGAATTAGTCTGCCTATATTACCATAAACGTTTAATTGTAATATTAATGTGATAACTACGTAATCATGTGTATAAAAACCTTCAATTGCAATATACTAAAGCAGAACAGTTATTTGGAAAGATGCAGAGTGTATCTTTTATGTCTGTTCCCTACTGCAGTAGTTATTATTAATTTGGAACCACTAATCAATATGGGGATAGGAGTTGCCTATCTATAAATTTCCATGTCAGACTTCTTCACACTTGCCTAAAACGTTTTATATATATATATATATATATATATATATATATATATATACTGTATATATATATATATATATATATATATATATATATATATATATCCGTATTTATCGGCGTATAACACGCACTTTTTTCCCCTTAAAATCAGGGGAAAATCGTGGGTGCGTGTTATACGCCGATCCCCGCTATTTTGTGATCTGTCGGAGCGATCGCAGCGATCGCCGCCGACATTCACATAGCGTGTATTTTTGAATATGGCGCCGCGGAGTTCGGAGGGACTCGGCGGCGCTCGTTCAGCTGAACGAGCGCCGTCGAGGACACAGTGACTGGGCGGAGCCGAGATACACATAGCCGAGGGTTCTCGGCGGTTCTTGGCTCTTCTCGGCGCCGTTCACAGTGACGCCCAGTCCCGCCATTGGACCTGTGTTATGTCCATCATGGGGACTCCGAACTCCGCGGTGCCATATTTAAAAATCCAAACTAAACTTTTGTATGTCGGTGGCGACAAGGCTGCACGGACCACTGGGGCAAGGCTGCACTGGGGCAAAGCTGCACTGGGGCAAGGCTGCACTGGGGCAAGGCTGCACTGGGGCAAAGCTGCACTGGGGCAAAGCTGCACTGACAAGGCTGCACTGACACGGCTGCACTGGGGCAAAGCTGCACTGACAATTCTGCACTGGGGCAAAGCTGCACTGACAAGGCTGCACTGGAGCAAAGCTGCACTGACAAGGCTGCACTGGGGCAAAGCTGCACTGACAAGGCTGCACTGGACACTGGGGCAAGGCTGCAGATGGACACGATAATGCTGCATTGATGGGCATTTAAATGTAAGTTTTTTTTTCCTTAAACTTCCCTCCTAAAAGTTTTTTTCCATAAAATTCCCTCCTAAACTTGGGGTGCGTGTTATACGCCGGCGCGTGTTATACGCAGATAAATATGGTATGTATATATATATATATATATATATATATATATATATATATATATATACTGTATATATTCAGCAAATCAATCATACATGCTATTTGGTAGTCGCTCATCATAGGATCTGCTAACTGTGACCATCCCACTGAAAACTGGACTGTAGGGAGTTATGTTTGCTGCTTATGTTGCACATTATCATCTGCTCTATACAGGTCTGGTTATGATCATGTGTAGTATTTGACACACATATAGAATGATCTTACAATGCGTAGTATAAGGCCTGTACCTGTAAAATACTGCGGGGGGCGGGGGTAACCTCAAGGAGGAACACAAAGCCCAGTATTTGGCTTTGCATCCTGAAAATCGTGACCTTCCCACCTGATAAAGGGTTTAGTGTTAAGAGGATGATCTAACATAGAAAAAATATTTTACTTTCATGGTCCCATGCCATCCAAAGCTTTGGTTCTCTTCTCTCTATGGAATGTTGGTGGGCAGTCCCACTTCACCATTTACAATGTATAACCACTGATGTACATTGTACATCAGTGGTCTCCAAACTGTGGCACAGAGGCCGGATGTAGCCCTTTGCTTGCCTTTATTCGGCCCTTGGAGCATATTCCTCCCATTGATATAAGACACTATTCTGCCAACTGACAGCAACAATGGGGCACCATTTCTCCCACTGAGACCAACAAGGGGGCACTATTCCTCTCCCTAATATCAAATGTGGCGATATTTACTCCCACTGATGCCAGGCAAATTTCCACTTCCACTGGCCACAGTCCAGCCCCCCTAATGTCTGAAGGACAATAAACTGGCCCTTTGTTTAGAAAGTTTGGAGACCCCTGTTGTACATGAAGACGTGGATGAGAAAGTCTGTGACAAGACTAGCCAGGGCCTGGCAAGAAAAATTTAATTTGTGGGACTGTTCATCATCACCATGAAGAATCAGCTCCTTGACAAAACAAACATTAAATCCTTAACCAGCTGAGGGAGGGGGGACACTATTCTTAGGATTTAACAACACGCTAGAGTTGGGCTTTAACTTTCCTGGGTACATTTGTAAAAGTGATCACTAAATAATGGATGTTCATCATGTAGGATGAGTCTCCTGGATCATCAACACAGCTCAAAGAATTCTCAAATGCACTGATACAACTTCTCATGAGAAGTATAATATTTTCTTAAAATGCATAGTATATAATATGATATGTAAAAAATTGGAGACCTGTAATACTGTGTTATTTCATTTGTCTCTGTAAATCTCCTTTCTTGCTGTTCCCTTTTTTGCTGTTGGTTTAGATGTAAATATGTGTGGAGTCTGGCCTTTACAATCATTATAGCAGCTCCTTAGAGGGATCATCTATACTTTGCTATTGTCTTTGAAGGCAACCATTAGAAAGTCATGCAGCCCCATTTCAGAGAACCCACTAATCCAGAGAATTTTCTCAATGTCTAGACAAAAGGCACAAAACCTGCTTCCTCTCTTCTTCTCTTCTCAGAAATTCTGTAGAGACCCTGTAACATTTTGAAGCAGTTTATAGTCAATTCCAAGGCTGCCCTGCCCAGCTGCGGCCCCTGAGTCAGGTGTCTTCTATCCTCTTTTAAAGAAGAATTCCAACACAACCAATGATATCTCTAATGTGAAAGGAAACTAATGAAAAAGGAGAGAAAACCACTGCAAAAAGCTCTTATGTAGAAGTAGTTGAACTTTGAGTTTCCCTACTCACATCTCATTAGTTGCTTTTAACACAAGAAAGAATTAACAACTGAAAGTCCAATTTTTTATCCACACAGACCTTGCATATGCAGTTTCTGGCAGTTGGTCAATCTCGATTAAAGGAGAACTAAACCCTCCTATCATTTTTATCCAAGGAAGCTGCCATCTTAGCTCCTGTTTGATCTGTAACTATCATAGTGGTGCACATGTGATCAGTTATGACCTCAGCCATTTGATGGTTTGACAGTTTGGCTGAGAGCACATGCAAATGTAAAAGTTAGCATTGCTGGCATACTGAAATGTAATTGTTTTTTTAAACCTTTATATTGATGGGTTTAGTTTAGTTTTAAGAAGGGAATATTTTGGAAACCTCTACAGATACTGGCATACAGCTCCTCCAAAGATGTAAGCTGAAGTGTCTGCTTCCTGCCCGTCTGCTACCTGCTATAATCCAGTAGAATGAATTATTGGACAACACGAGAGACCATCGCTCCAGGTGAGCCAATCCAGGTAAGGTTAGATGGGTGGGACTCCATTTGCGGGTGCATGCCTCGGCTCGCCTGTTGTGCCTGCCTGCTTGAGTAAGCACAATGTAGTTGTGTGAAACGCGTCAACCTCTACATCGGCTGCTGCACTTGTGGTGTGTGTCATGTACTTTCATGTAATTTTTCACAATTTCAAATAAAGGACTTTTGCTAAGGCAGTGTGCAGCCATTGTTCTTACATCCAGAATGAATTATTGTCACCAAATACATAAAAGTCTAAAATTTCAGCCTGGCATATTTATTAAATAGGATGTGTAACATGCCTTTAAAGTCTTTTGTGACAAATACTTTCATCTACCCAAAAGTGGCAGAGGAGGCCCTGACTCAAATCAGGGAGGTTTTTTTTTACACTTCCCCTAATAAAGTATCCTAGGTTTTCCTCAAAATATGTTAAGGGTATACCAGTCAATAAATATTCCAACCTCAAATATTGTATTTTGTTAATTAAACTCGTATCAGGCACCTCTACCTTTATTTTGGGGGGGACTTGCTAATCTTCCCATGGTTTTGAATTGGTGGATTGCTCAAATACTTCTTTTTGGAAGGGGAATGGATTACCTGTATACAGTATGAGCAGACAGAATCTAAAGTCGACCATACATGTTTTAGTTTGATAGAGCAATCAACCTTTCAAATACATTTTTTTGTTGACATTGCAAAGCAACTGAAGACATAGAAACGGAAAATTGTATACTCACCTTTCCGTAATTTTCCTTTCCTTTCGCATCTTCATGGCAGCATACACTTTGGGTTGTGACTCCGCCCCCACAACCTGATAGGACTGAATAGCTATAATTTGTAAGAGAGGGCCCCAACGCAGTATTCTCTGTATCTATCACCTTAAAAAAGTGGGCATCTGTATGCTGCCATGAAGATGTGACAGAAAAGGAAAATTACAGAAAGGTGAGTATACAACCTACATGGCAGCATACACTTTGGGAAATAAGTCGCAAACCGGGTGGGTATAAGAAAAAATATGTTTCTTTAACAAGCAATTGAGGTAGTGGCTTGAATGATTGACCTCCCAAAATCCACAGTCGTCATGTGTCATAAAGGTGTTCCTAGATGACCAGGTAGCAGTTCTGCATATAGTCTGAGGATACCCTGCAATAAGCTGCCCATGAAGTTGCCACTGCCCTGGTGGAGTGAGCCTTCAAGCTCTCAGGTATTTGCATCTGTTGCAACAAATAGGCTTTCTTGATTACCTTCACCAACCACGAGGCAATGGTCCGAGGGGTGGCCACCTGCCCCCTCCTGAAGCCATGAGGAATAACTAAAAGATTATCTGTTTTCCTGAATGGGCCAGTTGCCATGAGGTATGCCGAGATGTTGCCTTTTACATCCAGGGGATGCGGATCACCCTGATCTGTAAGACGGGCTGAAAGACTTATCTCTTGGTTAAAATGAAAGGAGGAGGCTACTTTTGGAATGAAACGGTCTGAAGGTCCTAGGACCACTCTGTCTGGGTAGAAGATTAATTAGCTTTCCTTTGCTAGTAGTGCTTGCATTTCCGACATTTTTTTTGCTGAGGTTATGGCAATGAGGAATGTGACTTTTAGTGCTATGTCCCATAGGGAGATGGTTTCAATAGGGAAAAAGAGTTCCTGAGATAATGCTTCCAATACTATTGATACATCCCATGTTGGGAAGGTAGGTTTCCTGGGAGGTCTTAGCTTTAGACAGGCTTTTTGGAATTGTATGACGAGAGGGTCTTGAGCCCATTTTATTCCTGTCATAGTCAATAGTGCTGAAACTTGTACTATTGGGGTATTTAATCCAAGGCCTTTTTCCAGACCTGACTGAAGGAATTTGAGGATCTGTGATACCTCTGGTGAAGATGTGCTCCAAGATTGTTGTTGTGCAAACAAGATGAAATTTTTCCAAATTCTTCTGTAAGTATTATTGGTAGTGGCCTTTCTGGCTTGGAGTAGTGTTTCCACCACTTTTTGAGAACATCCCTGATCTAGGAACCTAGACCTTTCAGCCTCCATGCCATCAGATGTAGTTTCTCGGGCAACGGATAAAGAAATTGGCCTTGGGAGAGTAAGTCTGCTGCTATCGGAAGAGGCAATGGGTTCTCTGTGCTCAGCTGGAGAAGAGTTGTAAACCATGGCCTTCTTGGCCAGAAGGTGATCACTGCTATCACTGTTAATGTTGACCTTTTGGGCCTGAGCAGGAACCTCGCTATGAGAGGTGTTGGAGGGAAGCCGTAACCCAGCCGGGAGGAAAGATATCTCCGGCATTTTGCGTTCGCTGGAGTTGCTGCTAGATCTATGTCCGGCATACCCCAGGTCTGAGTTATGAGAGAGAAGGCCTGACGGCTCAGAGACCACTCGTTGTTGGATAGGAAGTTTCTGCTTGGGTCGTCGGCTAGTTGATTCTGGACTCCTGGAACATAGACTGCCCTTAGGTCTGTTAGATTCAATTGTGCCCATTCGAGGATGGGATGAACTTCTTCTGGTGCCCCCAGACTGTTGATGTAGGCTACTGACACTTTGTTGTCCGTACGTAGTAACACCCCCTTCCCTCTCAAGAAGAGGCTGAAAGCTAAAAGGGCTTGAAAGGCATTTCTAGTATGTTCGAGACAATATCCTACGTTTTGAACGACCAAAGACCTTGAACTGCCTGGTACCGGTTGTGTGCTCTCCAACCCTCCATGCTGGCATCTGATGTGACCACTTCTTGTAGAGGGGGGCTATGTGCCTGAACTTCTTGAGATTGTGTACACAAGTCCACCACCATATGGACCGTTTAACTTCCTTGGAAATAAGAATTGGCTGAAGCATCGACATTCCATCCCACTGCCTCAGAAATAAATTCTGAAATGTCCTTGTGTACCACTCTGCCCATTGAACCATTGTGATGGTCGCCGACATTGACCCCAGAGTACTGAGGCAAACTCTGGCTGGTAGCGACACTGCTAGTAGTAGTTTCTGCATTTTTTTTTAAATTAAAGGGGTTATCTTCTCTTGAGGAAGTTCTATTGTGTTCAACTGGGTCTGCTCCCAGGAAGATCATCCCTTGTGTTGGTTGGAGAAATTCCCCAACTTATCAGCCAGCAGCAATGCTGCAGAGTGAAAATCAGCTCCTTCCAATGATGAATAAGGGATTTCTGGCTGTCTGATTGGAGGAAGATGTCATCCAGGTAATAATGGACTCCTCTCCCTCAGGAAGGCTATCACCGGTAACAGGACTTTCGTGAATGTTCTGGGAGTGGTGGAAATTTTCGAATGTTAGACTTTGGAATTGAAAATGCTTATGGTTTACCGTAAACCAAAGGAATCTCGTAAACGTAATGTGTATGGGGATGTAAAGATATACATCTGATAAATCGATGGATCGCATCCAATTTCCTAGATTTATTGCGCAAAGAATTGACTAGAAACTTTCCATCTTGAATGCTTCTACCAGAATTCTCTTGTTGAGATTTTTTAGGTCTAATACAGTGTATTGCAAAAGTATTCACCCCCCCCCCCCCCCCCCTTGGCATTTTTCGTGTTTTGTTGCCTCTCAACCTTGAATTAACATGGATTGTTTGAGGATTTGCATCATTTAATTTACAGAACATGCCCACAACTTTGAAGATGTCTTTTTTTATTGTGAAGCAAACAACAAACAGAACAAAATAACAGAATAAGTCAATGTGCATAACTATTCACCCCCTAAAGTCAATACTTTTTTAGAGCCACCTTTTGCGGCTATCACAGCTCCAAGTCGCTTTGGATAAGTCTCTATGAGCTTGCCACATCTTTCCACTGGGATTTTTGCCCATTCCTCCTTGCAAAAGTGCTCCCTCAAGTTGGATGGTTTGCGCTTATGAACAGTAAACTTTAAGTCTGACCATAGATTTTCTCATTCAAGTTTTTTATTATCATCATAGAAAAAATAGTACAGTATAATCAGCATAAAACAAAATCAGTACAATATAATTCACAGCGAATTCAAAATATGTGATCACAGTCTATTGGTTGTCTTATTACTGTGGTGAACAGCACTAACAATATAAAGAAATAAAGTATAGGTAATATAATGTAAACGCTTAACTTTGACTATATCCATTCAATTTCAAATTGTACACCTGCTTACTGTAAGATATGTTGAAGCCTCACTCCCCCTTCGACACCCCAAAGGGGATCACACTGTGTCCAAGAAGGGGTGAGGATTCTCCCTCTCATTATCCATTTTTTCTCTTATAAACTTTTATTTGAGAGAAAAGAGGAGATATTATACAATCCGTTATATCCAGCTCAAAGATTATTACCGAATTTATCAGGGGTACAATATAATGTTCCCATTATAATAGATCAAAAATAGACCTCCTGACCCTAGTATGAAAAATTAGTATATAAACCTGAGAATTTTTATGTAACTTTAAGGAAAAATTATACTGTTCCTAAAACAGAAAAAGAAGATATTTAAAGGAAAAAGACTAGGGGAGAAGAAAAAAAAGATAAAGGAATAGTACAGAAAAAGAGTATAGAATGCCTGTCTGTTCGATGTGAAACTCAAAAATCAGCGATTGGTGTTGCTACCTATGTCCGGTATCAGAGAAATTCCCATAAACCGAGCCCAGGGTTCCCAAGTGGCTTCAAATTGTGTGGTCTTGTCCAACAAGGAACTAACCATTTTTTCTTGTTCCATTATCCAAGAAATCTTCCTTTTCATGGACAATAGAGATACCGAAGACTTCTTCCATGCTTTGGTAATAGTCAATTTGGCTCTTGTCAATATAAACAGAATCAATTTACGGGTGATTTTAGAGACAAGCGGCAAGAATCCATTCAGCAAGGCAATCGCTGGTGTTTGAGAGATAGCACAACCTGTAACCTTTCATATGATGTGGAAGACCCTATTCCAAAATCCTCGGATTCTGGGACATTCCCACCATATGTGAATCATAGAACCTATTCCCTGACAGCCTCTAAAGCATAAGGGTGAAGTGGAAGGGAACATTGCTGCCAATCTTGTGGGAACCAAGTACCATCTCGTGAATATTTTAACATTAGCTTCGATGAGTGAAGTATTATATAAACCTTTGATCGAATGAGAATAGTTCTCATACCAGTCTTCCAGATCCCATTCAGTCTGAAGGACTTTCTCCCAGGCCAACATGTATGGTAATTTTACGGAATTGGAAGCAAGTGAAGCATAAATCACAGAAATCCCTCCCTTCCGCTCTGTGGCTTGTACACACCAACCTTCATATGCCGCAAATCTTGGAGGATTAGGTTTAGTTTTCCATAAAGAGTGAAAAAAGCTTGAGATCTGGTAAAATCTAGACTTTTCTGTAGAGGGAAGATCTAGTTCATCTATAAAATATTTAAGGGGTAGTGGGCTTGTGCAAGAAAAAAATTGACCAATGCGGTACACCCCCTTGTCCCTCCACCACTTGAAGGCCTCAACATCCATGCCATAATAGAGGATTTTGGAACAGATGAGCTAATGGTTGTATTTCCGAAACCAGGGAAGGAGGCTTCCTAAGGGAATCCCACAAAGTAAGGGATTGTGAAAGGGTTGGTGACAGTATTGGAGGCCTGTTCCTTGGAGGACACCATAGCAAATATTCCATGGAGAATGTAGGGGCTGCTTGGCTTTCTATTAATATCCAATCTGCTCGCTCAGTTTTAAGGTATATAACAGACAATTGTGCTAATCGGGCTGCTTGATAGTACCATAGGAGGTTTGGAAGACCCAATCCACCTTGCTAAGGGAGATTAAATAAGTTACGGTTTGATAGACGTGAACCTTTCTTGGTCCAAATAAATTTATTAAGTTTACCTTGAAATGTTTTTAGATGGTCCCTTCTAATCGGGATAGGAAGGGATCGAAACAAATACAAAAGTCTAGGCAATAAGGTCATCTTGGCCGAATTAATTCTACCAATCCAGGCAATATTGTGTGACTCCCAAGTATTGAGGTCAGCCTCAAGTTTTCAATACATTGGGGGGTAATTTGCTTGATACAGATTCTCAATCTTGGGAGTTATATTAATTCCCAAATATTTCATTGATGAATTACTCCAGCTAAATTCATGTTTCCTGTAATTGGGAGACCATAGAGCTTGGGAGGGATACATTGAGAGCCTGAGATTTAGACATATTCACTCTTAGTCCTGAAATTGACGCAAATTTATTGAGCAATGAACATATCTCGGGTAAAGAGGAAATTGGGGAGGATAAAAATAGCAGAAGATCATCAGGGAACAGGGCGCATTTATGATTGTTTTGGCCACACTGAATCCCCCTGATATTTGGATTAATACGAATGGCTATTGCCAAGGTTTCAATCATTATAGCGAATATCAGGGGTGAGAGGGGGCAGCCCTGATGTATGCCCCTGCCAATCCTAATTGGGTTAGAGAAAATTCCCTGAAGTCTGACTCTGGCTACTGGTGTTGAATATAAGGCTTTCAAGATTCCTAAAATATTTGGTCCAAATCCCCATCTTCTAAGGACTGCAAAAAGATATGACCATGAAACTGAATCGAATGCCTTCTGGAGGTCCAGCGATAATAGCATTACTTCTTGTTTTTGACCTCCCTCCCATTTTGATTGCATTGTTGATATAAGATCAACCGTCCTTCGCACTTGATCAGGACCCTGTCTACCAGGGATGAACCCCACCTGATCTTTATCAATATATAGTCCTATAAATGAAGCCAATCGGTTAGCTAATATTTTGGTCAATATTTTAAGATCATTATTGATTAGAGAGATAGGTCTATAATTCTCTATTTGGCTGGTGTCTTTATCTGGTTTTGGGATTACAGAAATATATGCCATATTGAGTTGATTACCTATCCCAGTGCCCTTAGTCATGGAGTTGAAGAATCTAGTGAGGTAGGGGGTTAGAAGATCAGAAAAAGTTTTATAATAAGAGGTAGAGAAGCCATCAGGCCCTGGCGCTGTAGCACCCTTTAAGGCTTTTATAACTTTTGACACCTCCTCAATGGATATGGAAGCATCCATTTCTGCTTTATGAGTAGTTGTTAGTGTTGGAAGATGTAAGTTGTCTAGGAACTCGTCTATTTTAGTGGGGTTAGAATTTATCTCTGCCTTATATAACTCAGCATAAAAGTCCTGGAATCCCTTCATTATGCGCTGTGAATTTAGGGTAAAGGTACCATCCGCTAGCATGTGCTAGCATGGTTCCTATTTTGTCTTTAGTCTGGTAAAACTTGGCCCCAGACCATCTGATAGATTTATCCTCCTTTGTTGTGAAAGCCAAATTCAGGGCCGTATCAGAGCCTCATCTAGCTTGGAAATAGGAACATTGGAGGGATCTCTTTTATGATGTTTACTTAAATTAATAAAATCGCTCTCCAATCTCTCTATTTCTGACATTCTCTCTCTCTTTCGTCTCACTGAAATTTGTATTAGTTTACCTGTAATGGTCACCTTGTGAGCCGCCCATAGAGTTTCTGCAGAAACATCACCCACATCATTAAAGCAAAAGTATTCCTGCAGAGCCTCCCGTATTTCAGACACTATAATGGGGTCCTGCAACATAGATTGATTAAGAGTCCAATGAGAACCCTGTTGCCCATAATTATCTCTTCTTACTGTTAATAGAACCATGGAATGGTCTGACCAAGCTACGTCTAAGATAGAGGATGTAATGGCCAATGGAATATGATGTATAGAGACAAGGATGTGATCTATACGCGCATAAGACTGGTGTGGATTTGAGTAGTGAGTAAAATCTCGTATGTTTGGATTTTTTTTTTTTTAAAGATATTTTTATTATTAATTTTATAAATCAATAGTACAAAACAAGCACAACAAACATCCACTTAGTATGCTCGGTCAGTCATTGGTAAACAGCAATAACATGTAGCTCATATAAACAGAGATAGACATTGGTACATCTGCGAATATTGTACTCAATAACTCATACAAGCAATTCGTCTGTACATAACTGTACCAATAGTTTGCATAAATTATATATTATTATTATCCTGGCGCGACCTGTAAACCCCCCAGCTACATATCTTACAAAGTGAGGGTCAGAGGGCTAGCAAGCCATCTGTCCCAGAGCTTATGAAATGTTTTTGTCCGTTTTCTCAGTTCGAAAGTGAGTCTATACAGTGGTATCACATCATTGATCAGTTTTAGCCATAGAGATTTCAAGGGTGTTGATACACCCTTCCATGACAACAGGATGGTCTTTCTGACATAAAAGTATAGGATTCGCAGTAGTCTTTTGGCCTGTGTGGATATTTGTAAGTCTCCAAAAATCCCCAATAGACCATTTTTTGGGTGGATAATATTGGGAAGGCCCAGAGCTGAGGAAATAAAGGAGCCCACTTCCACCCAGAAGTCCTGAACCACCGGGCAGTTCCAGAAGCAGTGCATAAAATCTGCACTCCCTCCGCAACCGCGGAAGCACTCATCAGAGGTCTTCAGTCCCATTTTGTGTAATCTGGCCGGGGTAAGATGAGAGTGGTGAAAAAATTTAATCTGTATAACTCTATCTCTAGATGAGATGACTGTCGCTTTATATGTGTCTCTAAATTCAGTCCAGTCTTCCTCAGTAAATGAGATGTTCATAGATGCCCATTTGTCCTGTGCTTTACTAAATCGGGGGTTAACGTCCGTCATTAGGGCCTCATAGTAGGTTGAAATAAGCTTATTGGGGTCTGGTTGTCTTAGTAGTTTCTCTAGCGGGGACAAATTAATGGGATTCTTCAAGGAGCCAAACTGAGCTCGTATAGCATGCCTAAGTTGATAGTAGTAAAGTAAATAGGAGCGTGGTAAGTCGAAGTCCAGTCTCAGTTGTTGAAAGGTTTTAAACCCCTGGGCATCATACAGATGACATAAGTATTTTATTCCCTTAGAGTACCATCTCCGAGTGTCCGGCAATGAGTGTAGTTCCTGCAGAGTAGGGTTAAACCACAGGGGATTGTTTGGAGATGTGGACCAGGAAGATTTACATATTTTTGTAGTGATATATCGAAAAAGTAAAAAAGAAGTTGCTAGCATGGAGGTGCCCGGTCGACTTGGAGCCCCACCTCTATAAACAATGTTATGTAGTGTTTCCATGGAAGACGCAATGGCTCCCTCGGTGGTAGTACATGCGTTTGCCGGGACCGGGCATAGCCAATCATGCACATGCACTAACTGTGATGCTAAGTAATAAAGAAAAAAGTTTGGAAACGCCAACCCCGCCATATGTGACGGCAGCCGTAACGTCTCCAGTGCCACCCTGGGGGTCCCCCCACTCCACAGGAACGTTGTACAGATCGCATCTATCTTTTTAAAAACAGATCTGGGGATTTTGCAAGGGGAGTTAGCTAGTACATATAGTAGTTTTGGTAAGTAGATCATTTTAAGGAGGTTTGCTCTTCCCATGAGATCCAGGGGTAAGTCCATCCACTGTTTAGTTTGTTCCTGTAATCTATTCAGTATGGGGTCTAAGTTATTAGTAATGTAAGTGGACAGGGGCGACTGTACCAACACCCCAAGGTATCGAAAGGAAGTCACTACCTGTAGGTTGGAGTCCGGGTGAATCTGGGAGACCGCCTCTGAATCCAAGGGGAATAGGCTGGACTTGTCCCAGTTCACCCGGAATCCAGAAAAATCCCCAAATCTATTAATCTCAGCCAGTAGCGACCGAAGTGATGCACCAGTGTCTGCCAGATACACCAAAGTGTCATCTGCATACAGCGAAATGCGTTCCTCAATGGTAGCTATAGGCAGGCCTTTGATGGAGGAGGATGTACGTATCCTAGCCGCCAGTGGCTCCATAGCCAAGGCGAATAGAAGCGGGGATAAAGGACATCCTTGCCTCGTGCCCCTGGTAATGGAGAATGATTTAGTGATGGAGGAATTAACGCGCACTCGGGCCTGGGGGGATGTGTAAAGCAGCCTAATCCATGCCACCACGCGAGGACCGAAACCATACACCTGCAACACACGAAAGAGATATGGCCACTCCACACTATCAAATGCTTTGCATGTGTCCAACGACACAATGGCACGGGTAGGGGGACATTCATGAGGGTATTGCAAGTTTTGGAATAGTCTGCGGATATTCATTCTTGTGGACCGTCCAGGTATAAAACCCCCTTGGTCGCTATTAACCAGGGACGTAACTACAGTATTTAAGCGATTTGCAAGCACTTTTGCTAGGATCTTAACATCCACATTTATGAGGGATATTGGGCGGTATGATTCACATTTAAGTGGATCCTTGCGGGGTTTCAGCAGGAGCACGATCAAGGCCTCTCGCATGGTGGGGGGAAGGATACCAGCATCCATGTATGTTTGGATTTAGTTCCCTCCAAATGTCAGTTAAACGTGATTGAAAAATCATTCACGCTATTTGTAAACTAGCTCTGCTGGGTCTAACTGATTGTGCTTTAAGTGGATTAGATTTATCCAGACCAGTATCAAAGGCTGTATTAGAATCACCTCCCATAATTATTACACCTTCCATAAGTGGGCCAAGGGTCTTAAACAATTGTCTGAAGAACTGTGTTTGTCCTTTATTAGAAGCATAGTAAGAAATGAAAGTATATAACTTATCATCAATCGTACCTTTAACCAATAAAAACCTTCCTTCCGGGTCCTTGTGTTCCATTTTAAAATTAAATTTGCATTGTTTAAAAAATATAATCGCTACTCCCTTCGTTTTGTTTTCAGCATTAGCCAAATAAAATACTGGGAAGTGTGCATGTAAAAATGAAGGGGTGTACCGCAGTGGAAAATGAGTCTCCTGTAGGAGAACTACATCAATGTGACGAGCACGGTAGACCTGAAAGGCCTTCGGTCTCTTGACTGGGGAATTCAACCCCTGAGTATTATGGGAGATAATACGTAGGGGGGAAGAAGTAGCATTACTACCAGCCATGGATCAAAAAGAAAATAACGGTGACCAATCCACAGTCATCTACCCCATTCCATGTGGTAGAAAAAGTAGAGAAGAAAAAATTGTTTACTATTATTGGGATTAACACTTCTAAATACACCTTATAAGGAAATCCCATCGGCAGACAGGCTAGAAGAGAAAAGAGGTTAGAATAAAAAAAGAAAAAAAAAAAGAATAGGCAAAAAGAAACATCATGGATATATAAAGCACCGAAAGGCCATAACCAGGCCCGGAATGTGGGGAGGAATAAGACTCCCTCCCCTCATTCAGAACAAAAATATTTAAACAGCCCATAAAAAGGGCTAGAAACCTACCACACAAAGCAGCAAATAACTGGTTTGAGTAGTAGGCGCAGGCACAATGCATCAGCACCGGCCAGAGACAGCATATGAAAAAATTATAAAATATTCAAAGTACAGGACCCGCTAACAGGAACCCCCTTTTGAGATAGCAATCCAAACTATCTAGCTAGGGGAAAAATTGAAAAGGAAAAAAACAAACAAAACAAGTCCAAACTGACTAGATTTCAGTGTAAGTGGTAAAGTATTTGACTCAGATAAACTATGCAGAAACCATAGAACTATATTCCTGTAATAGTCTTTTTTAGCAAGAACCAAGTCAGTCTAGGTTTGATAATTATAAATAAACAGGAAAAAAAAAATTCCCTCCTTTTTCATCTGAGGAACATGGCAAGAAAAGAAAAAAAAAGAAATTAGAAAATTTCACACAGAAGAGTTATGAGACTCCTCATCAGGGTGGGAGGTTATCCTTGACTTTCCTGTATTTAGCTTTATTCCAATGTGAAGGAGGTGGGCTTGTAGGGGATTGATGTTTAGCTGAACCCTGTTGTGTGGGTGCTGTTTCCATGTCAGATTCATGTGTAATGAGCTTCAGGTCCAGCAGCAGACGTTCATCCTCTGGAAAGCTATGAAATGCATGTTGTTTGCCTTTGTAACTAAATTTTAGGGCAAACGGAAAGGCCCAACGATATTTTATGTCTTTCTTGGTGAGTGCTGCCAAGAGGGGTTTCAATGATCGTCTCTTTTTTATGGTGTAGGGGGAGATATCTGCAAATATTTGGATGTCTGACCCTTGATACTAATCTGTTCCTGTTGACGAGATCTCTTCATCACTTCTTCTTTGATAGAATATTAATGTGGTTTTACTACAATGTCTCTTGGGGATCCATCCTTCCTCAGAGGGCCAAGGGACCTGTGTGCCCTATCCAGTTCTAATTTATGAGCTGGAACTGAAGGGATCAAGGATTTGATAATATCTTGAACTGCCATTTGTACATCAGAAATTGATTCTGGTAGTCCTCTGATCCAAAAATTATCCCTCCTCGATCGGTTCTCAAGGTCGTCAATGCGAGTCTGAGCAGTGTCAAGCTGTTCTTGCATAAACTGCAAATGGTCAGTATTCTGAGTTGTCTTGGAGATTATGACATCTAGCTTGTGTTCTATATGTTCAATTCTTTTTCCCAGGGACTGGAAATCTGCCCTTATTTCCCCTGTAATTCTGTCAGCGTTTTGGGTTAGTCCTTTGTCTAGCAATTCAGAGATTCTAGCAAATAATTCAGTCACATTAAAAGTTACCTCAGGAGTCTGCACTGTTTGTACAGTTATAGAGCCAGGGTAAATAGGGTTAGCATCCAGCGAGTGCATTTCCATAAGTCCCACAGAACGTTCTATCAAAGTTACTGCAGTTTCAGGAGATGACATGTTAAGAGAAGGATCTAATCCTGATAATTGTGGAACATATGAGAGAGTCGCAGGGTTAACAATTTGCCTGCCTGCTGTGGATACCTCAGCTCCTGACTGAACTGTTATCTGAGGTACTCCCGCCATTTGTGGAGAATGACTCGTTTTTCAAAGGACTCTAAGATAAGATGCAGGGCTTTTTCTTCTTATCTTAACAATATAGAAAGGTGCTCTGGGGTCTCCTCAACCTGTTCCAGTTATTTTGGGAACTCCTGAAAGCAGTTACCTGCCTTTTATTTTTGCTGTATGGCCGGCTCTGTGCGGAGCTCTGGTCCTACACTGCCATCTTCAGAGCCTCCGCGCATGCGCCTCTCGACCACAGATTTTCTATTGGATTGAGGTCTGGGCTTTGACTAGGCCATTCCAACACATTTACATGTTTCCCCTTAAGCCACTCAAGTGTTGCTTTAGCAGTGTGTTTGGGGTCATTGTCCTGCTGGAAGGTGAACCTCCTTCCTAGTCTCAAATCACACACAGAGTGGTAAAGGTTTTGCTCAAGAATATCCCTGTATTTAGCACCATCCATCTCAACTCTGACCAGTTTCCCAGTCCCGACTGCTGAAAAACTATGGTGTTCCTTGGGTGACGTGATGTGTTTGGTTTGCGTTTTCTTTGATGGCCAAAAAGTTAAATTTTAATCTCATCAGACCAGAGCACCTTCCTCCATACATTTTGGGAGTATCCCACGTGCCTTTTCGCAAACGCAAAATGTGCCATTTTGTTTTTTGCTGAAAGTAATGGCTCTTTATTCTGGCCACTCTGCCATAAAGCCCAACTCTATGAAGCGTACGGTTTATTGTCATCCTATGTACAGATACTCCCGTCTCTGCTGTGGAACTCTGCAGCTCCTCCAGGGTTACCTTAGGTCTCTGTGCTGCCTCTGATTAATGCCCTCCTTGCCCGGTGCATGAGTTTTGGTGTGCGGCCGTCTCTTGCCAGGTTTGCTGTTGTGCCATGTTCTTTCAATTTGGTTATGATAGATTTGATGGAGCTCCTAGGCATCATCAAAGATTTGGATATTTTTTTATAACCTAACCCTGACTTGTACTTCTCAACAACATTGTCCCTTACTTGTTTGTAGAGTTCCTTGGTCTTCATGGCAGTGTTTGGTTAGTGGTGCCAGTTGCTTAGGTGTTGCAGCCTCTGGGGCCTTTCAAAAAGGAGTGCATATGTAATGACAGATCATGTGACACTTAGATTGCACACAGGTGGACATCATTTCACTAATTATGTGATGTCTGAAGATAATTGGATGCACCAGAGCTTTTTATGGCATTCATACCAAAGGGGGTGCATACATACCCACATGCCAATTATCAGTTTTTTATTTCTGAAAAAAAGTTTTATGTATATATTTTTCTAATTTTACTTTACCAACTTAGACTATTGTGTTCTGATCCATCACATATAATTCAGATTAAAGAAAACATTAAACTAAAGGCTGCAATGTAACAAAATAGGTAAAGAGCCGGGGGGGGGGATACTTTTGCAAGGCACTGTATTGTGCTCAGATCCCCCATTATTTTCTTTACCAGAAATAGTGGAGAGTAGAAGCCTTTCTCCCTCTGGAGCAATGGTACCTCTACTATTGCCTGTTTCTGAAGTAGATCCTGGACATATTTTACTAACAGCATTCTCTTCTCTCGCAATGCTGGTAGCCTGGTTGAATGAAACTCGTCCCTCGAAATTCGGTTTTTGAATTTCCACCTGTGACCAAATTGAATGATGGTGGCCACCGTCCAACAATCTTTTATGCTTTCTGCCCAAAGCTGCATGAATTTCTTGAGCCTGGCCCCTACCAAAGCAGGCTCGATGGGCGAACCTTCAAAAAGACTTCTGTTGGTCTCCTGTGGCGGAAGGTTTTGGTTTTTGGAATTTTAGGAAGGATGTCTGGGGTTTCCTCCAGTTCCTCCTATACTCTTTCCCGGGTCTATAGGACTTTGCCTCCCTATACCTTTCTGGAAGATTACGTCTGAATGGTGGTGGCTTTTGCTTGTTTGGTCTCCTGTCTGAGGGAATAAGCCCTGACACCTGCAGCTTTGTCCCAAAAAGGTTTGTTCCGTTGTATGGAATTTTACATCAGTTGGTCTTGGAAGCGGCATCCGCTGCCCAGGGTTTAAGCCATAGGGCTTTTCTGGCGATCACAGAAGCCAACATTCTCTAATGATGTCTGTCACTTCCCTGACAGTTGTCTCTTTTTCCCTAGTAGCTTCCTCAAAGCACGTACGGCAGGGCAATTTTTCTGGGAGCGCCATGGTGCCGCAGACCCATCCAGTATTTGCGGTTGGATGGGAGCGATGGCTGGCCGATGATGGCCTGTGTGAAGAGGATCTTCTATGATAGGAGTGATGGTGCCGTGAGGATGATTTTGAGCGGCTTTTTCTGCGACCTGAGCGGCTTCTTCTGTGGCCCGAGCAGCTTCTTCTGTGATCTGAGCGGCTTCGTCTATGACCAGCTCCTTCTGTGTGATCGTTCTCTGCATCTTGAGTTCAATGACCTTGTGGACCTGATAGGGCTGTCCAATAAGGCAGCATTAGTGGCAGGCTCTCTTTTTCTATATATTCACTACTTACCAATTCGTCCCCTTACCTATTAAGCTGTGGATGGTCTGCTGGGGCAGCAGCCTCCATGAGGAGTGATAGAAACCTCCACCTGAAAAGTGTATGGTGATTAGGAGAAAAATAGGCATAATAAGTTAGTACCCAAAGATAGCTCCAGAAAGAGAGATTCTGCTTACCTTGTTGGAGAAGAGCAATGTAAGGAAGTTGCAGGCAGAACAGGAGCCGATAGGTATAACCCTGAAGAGAAGAGAGTGCAGGAATGTACTCTCCAGTCACCATATGTAAAAAGGGGAATTTGAAGGGTTTTTTAATCTACTGCCGTCACGGTGGAAATGACGTCACGGCGCACTCGCGCAGCGAGGAGTCCAGCGCCATCTTGGAGATTGGCATAACAGGCTTCTGGCGGCGTCACTACTGCCCATGCATGCGCAGATGCGCCTAGAAGCTCAGGCGCCATTTTGAGCAAGGTAACTAACTAGCTTTTGTAGGACTACAGGACTCATAGGACCCGACAAAAGAAAAAAAAGGGTGCAGGAATGAAAACAAAGGCCGCTGCGGATAATCTAAGGCTTGTGTAATGCCAGGCAACATACCCCTGAGACCACCAGAGTGGGGTTCCTTCCATCTAGCTCGTTTAGAGACTGTATAGGCAAGGACTTCCATCCAGGAGAGGCTGAACCTGGCTGGGGCTAGAGTGGTAAGGGGTGCTGATCCATTCGGTGGGGCCCTCTCTTACAATTTATAGCTATTCAGTCCTATCAGGTTGTGGGGTGGAGTCACAATCCAAAGTGTATGCTGCCATGAAGATGCGACAAGAAATGGTGGTTTCAAGTTACAACAAGTTGATTGGATCGAAATTACCTTAATAGAACTAATCAGCAAAATACAATAGCTTTTGCTGAAATTGCTGTAGGTTTTCCTTTTTTCAATTCAGTTATTCGATTAACCATATTAAAGCTGTCAATAAATTGCAAAGTTTCAATTTCTCACTCAAAAGAATTCTGGTGGTCAATTGATACAATACCTGCAGCTGCAATTTGCCCATCTTCACTGTGTCTGTTTATCCTGGAGGCTCAATGGAAAAAAATCTATATGTGAATGGCCAATTTTAGGGAGGATTTCCCCTTCATTTGGAAAAATTTCCTCCACTTTCTATTGCATCTATATTATGTGAAAAATGATAAGTTATGTGAAAGGAGATCTCTCCAATGGGGACCGCCCACTACTCTAAAACAGAAAAAAAAAAAAGGTCTGGCTTTAGCTATACTTTACCTCTTAGCTCTCACCGACTTAAAGTGACTGTAAGGGTTTGGGTTTTTTCTTTGTTTCATGTCATACTTACTTCTACTGTGCAGCTCATTTTGCACAGAGTGGCCCCGATCCTGCTCTTCTGGGGTCCCCCTCTCGTGGCTCCTCCCCGCATCAGATAACCCCTAGGAGAAGCGCTCTCCGGGGGATAACCTTGCGGGTGCTCTCCCGAGTCCAGCATTTGCACCCATAGCCGCCGAATGCTGGACTCGGCCCCACCCCTCCGGCACCCACTTAATTGGATTTGATTGACAGCAGCGGGAGCCATTGGCTGCAATCAAGAGCTGGGACCTCGTGGGGAGAGGGAGAGTGCGTCACCGCCAACAGAATTATCGGGCTCAGGTAAGTAAAAGGAGGGGCTGGGGGGCTGGTCACTGCCAGTTTTTTTCACATTAATGCATAGGAACCCCTTTAACTATTACATTGGTGTAAGTACCTGCATGCAGACATTACATTAGTTTACATTATAATGCTTAAATTTTTACTCCCTGCTGCTAGCACTCAAATAACAGTGCCCCCCACCCCACCCCTTTGCCATGTGTCCTGGCTCAATCAGCTTCACCATACTGCAGAAGTGACACGAGGGGTCTTATTGACCCCCTAATGTCTCAATAGCAATAAGGTTAATTTAAAAAAAACTGGAACTGCTGCACTTTTATTTTACAAGGTTTCCACTTATAAACATATAATGCTTTGGGGGCATTTCACATTTCACATATATGCAAAAAAAAAAGGCTGGCAGCGAAAAGGTTTAAGAAGTATTTATGATCAATTCTGGGGTTTATTACCACAACTTCTAATTGCTATATAGTGATCACATTACACAGCAAATTATAGCTACAATTTCCACTAACTGGAGAAAACATGTTAGAACTTATATTACAATAGAATTTTTGAAGGAACTTGTAGGCAACTGTCCAAGTTGGATGTCCAGAGTTTCTGTATTATTTTTGAAGCTGAGTAAAATCTGAGATATTGTGCAATAAAAACATATTAAATACTTAGAAGCTGCTGCCAACTCCAAGAACAATTACCCGCTTTCCAAAATGTAAGTCAGACGCGCATGTATTACCCCCTACGTGGAATATTTCACTTGATATTGACACAAAAAGAGGTGCAACGTGCTAAGATTACAGGAAGGGAATTCAGAAATTCTCTGATCCATGTCATCAGGAAGATTGAGGGAAATGATGTACGGCCATGTCTGATATGGGGATTCGGGGCTACACCCAAAGAGTGTTATCATTACCCTTTAATATGGAGTTGTTGCAGTTGTTTCAATATTATTCTGTGAACTGTTAAACCTAAGCATCTTTATTAATATAAAAAGAAGTGAACATATTCTTTATTACCAGACCTTAGTTGAAGTTTATCTTATCTTTGCTTGACTTTTCCCTGCCCCCTAATCAAATTGAATAAAATATTTCAATAAAACTTTTCTGCTTTCAATATATACCTTATTTAGCAGCTCTGGAAGGTTTTACCCTCTTCATAACCGGTCCATTTTTTGCTATTTAACACTGCGCTATTTTAACTGGTAATTGCACGGCCCTGGAACTCTGTACCTAAACAAAATTAATAGATTTTTTTTTCAGTGATATTTGATCACCACTGGGTTTTTTATTATTTATTATATAAACGAAAAAAGACTGAATTTAAAAAAAATATATATATATTTCTATTTTTTTTTTTTTATATAAAACATATCCAAAAAAAATTCTTCATAAATTTAGGAGAAAACTTTATCTGCCACTTGTTTTTGGTACAAAAAAATCCCAATTCGTGTATATTGATTGGTTTGCTTGAAATTTATAGTATCTACAAACTATGGTATATTAACTGGAATTTTTTTTGTTATACTAGTAATCACGGTGATCAGTGACTTATAGTGGGACTGTGATAGTGCGGTTGGCAATCTGACACTAACTGACACTGGGTAGGAACTGACTAACTGAAACTGACATCAAGAGTGACACTAATGCTGGCCATACACTATACGAAACATCGGCCGAAATTCGATCATTTAGACAGTTCGTCTGTTTTTCGGCCAGTTAATGGGCACAAAATCGATAACCGTTGGGATGTTTTTGAGCCGAAAAAACGAAGGACAAGTTTGGAAATTTTCTGCCGAACGAACGATAAATTAAAAAGGTTAATTTGTTTCCCGTCCGAACTGTTTGCACTAGGTATAACTAAAAAAACAAACAAAAAATGTATTTATTTATGTCTACTGAACGATTTATCGGTCATTACATGATGGCATTATCGTTTGCTCTCACGGCCGAATGTTCATTTTTCGAAAATGGGTTTGGCCGATTTTTCGTATAGTGTATGGCCAGCATAATACAGTAATCATTGTACTAATAACATTGGCTGGGAAGGAGTTAACATCTAGGGCGATCAAAGGGTTAACTGTGTGCCTAACAAGTGTTAATGTGTGTAATGTGTGCTTTATTTTACTATAGACATGTGCAATTCGTTTAGTTCCGAATTAGTTTTTTATTGCATTTCGACAAACTCGGAAATATCCAAATGATTGAAAACCCGTTTTACGAATTTTTCCGAATATTCGTAAATTTGAATATTTGAAAAATCCAAATTTATGAATTTACAAATTTTTCGAATTTACAGATTTATGAATTTCACGAAATTTGAGAATTTAAAAATCTGAAAATCTGAAAATTCGAAAATTCCTAAATTTGATATTAGAAAATCCGAAAATTCGGAAATGTGAAAATCCGAAAATAAACGAAAATTCCAAAGAAGTGACATACAAGTACGTCGCTGTGCCTATATGGGCCACCCGTCTGCAGTACATTGCAGGCAGGTGGTCAAGAAGAGGTTAATACCCCTTCATGTCATTACTAGGTCTCTGTGCTTCTCTATTCAATGCAGGCTGATGGGAGGGGTGGGCAGGGCGTTGAATAAAGCTTCCTGAAAACATTGCAGCACCCACAAGCAGTGGGCTACCTTGTGGGAGAAATTATACAAATATCAAAATGTCTTGATGGGTTGATGTCAGTCTGGAGAAGAATGCATTCTAGGCAGACTGCAGTTGCATACAGACCACCCTAGGTAAGGTTTGTATGTGATGCTAAGCTCCATGCTGTGTGAGAAAACTGAAATCCAATGGAAGGAGTGGGCCAGGGACAGTTTAACTGTAAAGAAAAGAGGGAGATATGTGGAATGTCCTTCAGCCAGGAAATTTGGCATGTTCTATCCGACTTGGTGCAGCTTCTAATGCACACAGTGATAAGTTCACAGTATATGGTAATATCAGAGTAAGCCATTTTGGTACAGGGGAAGACCTTGTACAACTGTGAAGGACCAAGAGTTCTGCTTTAAAGCCCAACATCAAACCAAAGGCAAACTCCAACACTTTGGGTAACATTGGAGCTTGCCACTAAACCCCCCCGCACTTTCCAATTGGCCCCTCACTAAGAGGACAGTCTTACAGGCCAATAAAAATGTGCAGGAGATAGGAAGTGTCAGGGACGTGCTGGCCATGGTGAAGCGGAAGCTCCTAGGCAGAGGCAGGTATACATGCGCAGATGTGCATTTGTAAGTGCCCGTCTTGCCAGGCATAGGCTATTGCTTATCGGCATGCGTGGAAACATTAGCGTGAAAAGGCGTGCGGGCGCATTAGCCATTAATGCTGGTGTCAAATGGCCTATATAAAGACAGCAGATACACTATTGCAGTGCTGTCTGATCTGCAGCTTTACCCTGTGTGCTGTTCCTGTGCCTGTATTTGATCCAGTATTGACCCGGCTTCCTGACCACACTGCTTATCTCCAGTCCTGACCTTTGGCTTGCCTTGACCTTGTTATCTCTGCTTTTCTGCCTGATTGCCTGTTGCCTACCCTGCCTGAACTCTGACCATTCTCTGCCTGCTGTTTCATGATATCTCATTTTCTGTATATGACCTGGCTTGTCTGACTCTACATCAGTCTTGTGCCCTCCAGCTCTGTGTAGCTCCAGCGCCGCTGTCCTGCATCCACAACATACCTGCATCCGCTGTTCCTGCTATTATCTGCTGCTCAGTGATCAAGTCCGGTCCTGCTACTCGCCAGCTTTTCATCTCTGCTATCAACGGAGAATCTTGCAGGCACTCTTATCTCGGCGTGCTCTCGCGGCCACTATCGCAACTCCAGTGGTCCTTGAGCCGGGGCTGTATGAGAGATCTCCCTCTACACGTCAGGCTCTCCCGAAAGGTACGTGACAAGAAGTGTCAAGCAAGCTTTGCTAAAGGCTTGCCTTCCTGTTATTCAGTTGTGAAAATTTTTGAGGCTTTTGCAGTTATGTGAATATCTAGATTGCCAATCTTTCTCTCAGTGACAGAGGGTCAATAACAGACATCACCAAATGGTGACCTGGACCATGAGATGGTCCTATCTGGACCACCATGTTCACATCAATCAGTAGCCTGGGTGTAACTCTTCATTTGGCTACCCTGTCATTGTCATCCTAACAGCAGGACAGGAATCACAGCAGGTCTAGATGGAAGGCAGGAAGCGCCCAACTTTTCACATTAGCAAGCACATGATTGGTTGCTAGAACCACATAGCAAGGAGGCTGTGATGTGAAGGATCTGAGTCATAGCTCAAACTTTGGGCCTCTGCTGGACCTCCGTATTTTTTTATCCAATACCTCTGCTCTATAATTACCCTCTTTTCTTCTTTGAACCCTACATGGTAGCACAAGCTGTGCAGACATTATAGCGCCTCTGTCAAAACTCTCCTACCCTAGGGACAACATTAGAAGTTTGTGAATACCAAGCTTAAGTCAACTGCGTCACTGGTTTAGAAAGAAAGCATTTGTTAATCATACTATTATTGACTTTGTATTCAATATCCCATTTCATGAAACGCCCTGATCCAGTGAGCTTCTGTAAAAATTTGTTTTGTCCGTGTGATTTTTTTTTTTTGGCCTTCTTGTTTTGTTTCACGCTGAATGTACACTTGTGAATGCACGCACATCTCTTTATCTTTATTTAGGCTTTCAGGTAAACATTTTAATAAAAAGCCAGATCATTCAGGCTTCCGAGGGTAAGAAAAGACAGACACATCTATAGCTGTTTGTACATTTGTTTTATTTTTATATATTTTAAAATGAAAATTTAAATTTGTTTCATCAAATTGTGTAAAAATTGACTACTCATGAATTCTCATTTGAATTGATGAAAATATTTGCGCTCAGAAGGATTGTGGAATAACACTTCCTAGTACATTTCAATGGAATTACTGCAAAGTAGACTTGTCAAACAAAATTGAAAAATTTCCCCTTAATACCAAGCCAGCCAGAGCAGCGTACAATTACTGTCAGAGATGAATTTCATGTGAAATGTCAGTTGTAGACTTTTCCTTTCAGTATAAAATGTTATGTCAAAACTATAGCATCAAAATCCATGTGATTATTTAGAAACACAAGTCTTTGATACATGTTGGCCAAGGCACGGTTCTTGGAAACATGTTGACCATGCCCTGTACTTCTGAAATATCTGATGATGGCATGTTAAATGAGATGGGTGTTTGCCTGGTGAAAGCATATTTTCTTTTGAATGTTTATTTTATCGTACTGAGCCTAATCTCAAAATTTGAAGAAACGCTATTTTATAGGGACATTTAGGAATGTTCATTGTTTCTAAGCATTACCCTGAAAAATGTACATTTTATTTTGAATATCTCCTTAAAAAATTGTGTGTACTTTCTATGCCCAGGCTCTCCTGTACCTGGAGTCTCCTACCTCTATATCTGAAATGTGAGACCAAGGCATTAGGACTGACTGCTAGTCTCATGAGATTTGGAGTCAGGTTTGGTGATGCCACTACTGTATTGCTCTATGTTCTCCTTGCTGGAGAGGAAGCTGTACATGAGGAACTGCAGTGCAAGAATCTATGATTGTGCTTCATTCATTCTGTGGATCTGTGCTTCCTGAGCGACTCCTACTGCTTTTTGATTATTCCTCCACCAGTCATCAGATCACCAGTCATCAGGGGGAACAGATTTGAGGAAGCAAAGTCCCCAATTCACCACCAAGATGGTTACCACCACACAGATAAACAGTGCAGAACAAGACATGCTAAGTCAGTAACAGGTAAAAAAACAGGCAATACCAGACTAGATGTACACCCTCTGTCTGCATTTCTTGGACTCTTCCACAGTTCAGGTCCTTTTTAACACTTTCACTGTTGCTGACATAATCATAGAGATTACATAGAGGTTGTATTGTATCTGTCGCACTCCTTACAGGCACGCCCACAGTTCCTGTAGGGTGCTGTAGTGAACTGGTGGATGGTGCCACCCTACAATCTTAATAAGGATGCTAACCAGCACACCTTTGTATAGTGATCATCTTGTCCTTTATTCCCATAAAGTAACTTGCATCACTGGCTGATGTTTCAAACCTTCGCAGGATCCCTTTTTTCTGCCTTGAAAAAGAGATCATGCGAGGTCCCAAAACCTCAGCCTCTAAAATCTGTTACTTTATGTGAATAAGGATAATCACTATGCCTAGGTGTGCAGGTGAAGATACTTATTATATAGTAATCCTTTACATGTTGGCAGCATTGGCACGTAAACAGACTCCCGGCTGCTATAACAGCCAGGAATTTTACTATTTTACAGAGAGTTATTGGAATCCCTGTAAAACCACCTGATTACTTATATATGTCAAGTAATGTGCTTCCCTCCACCTGACCCCCTCCCCTCACCATGGGTCTTGAGCTTTTCACTCCCGGGTATACAGGAGTGCCAAAAAAGGCCAACATTTGGCCTGTGTGTATGCCACCCCGTCTGACAGAAGCCAGCAGTTTGGCCAGCTTCTATCGGACAAGCATGCTGGAAAAACAGCAGTGGACCAACTTCCAATCAGCACTCTTAGCCAATGGCCATCCCCCTTTGAGAACACAACAGCTCAGCGGGGGAGATCGCTGTACTAAGTTTGCATAGTTAGTACAGTGGCTCCGACCAGAGCTGGGTTGGCTTGAACAGAAAAAACTCCTAGTGTGTAGCAGGATTAAGTGTAGTAAATATGCAAAACTTTAATGGGCCCAAAGACTCTTTGGATAACACATTCATTCTATCCTGGGATCCAATGCATCACCACTGGCCGGGTCATGTTCGGGAACCAGCAAGCACACCAGGAAGAGGAGATTGTCCATGGGATGCAGAGCCGAGAGATGTGCACGGGGAGTGGCTATGCGTTTCAAAGCCTCCAAGCTCCTTTGTCAAGCCTGTATGGGAGAAGTCTAATGGGCTATTTAGGCCGAGGGACTTAAATATCTAAAATAAACAATAATAGTGTGGGCAAAGTGTGTCTTGCATCCACACTTACACCATACTTACACTATGCTATTATTGTATATTTTGGATGGATATAGTATTGCTGGACCTTGTAGTCCCTCGGGCTTAAATAGCACAGTAGAGATCTCTCATATAGGCTTAACAAAGCACGTCGCTTGGCATGTGATATCATTTCATGTCGGCTCTGCATTCCAAGAACTTTCTCCTCTTCCTGGTGTGCTTCCTTGGTGTGCTGGTTACCTCACATGACCCAGCCATTGGCAGTACATTAGGTCGCAGGATTGGATGAATGTGTTTCCCACAGAGTCTTCCTGCCGATGGGCAGTCTCTATGTCAAGCACTATATTACTGACTATTCTGTGAGTTGCCAATTGATTTTTTACCATTAAAGCTTTGCTTATTTACTACACTTAGTCTGGCACCCTCTGATGTTCATTTACATTTTCTAGAGATTCCTTCAGTTTCTGAGGAGTTGCACTTAGTGTTGTAAACCAAAGGATTTTAACCCTTGATGGACCCTTATGAACTTTTGCCTTTACATGACCTGGCATCTAATTCACTTATGCGCCATTTTTAGTTTCTTTTACACTTGTCCCTCCTGTTTGCCCAGGACCTCCATGGCTGATGTCAGAATGGACACATCCATCCATTCACCGATCTTTCTTATGAAGAACATTAGGCCATGTGCATAAGAGATGTGCATGTGTAGTACTGCAAGGCCTGTCAACTTGGAGGAGGACTGGAACCCCATCTGGTCAGGTATATGCCTCAACTCCTAGTCCATATTGCCCGATGCTCTGTGCTCTGAAGTAGGTGATATACACTATATTGTCAAAAGTATTTTGACGCCTGCCTTTATTTACACACACGTGAACTTTAATGGCATCCCAGTCTTAGTCCGTAGGGTTCAATATTGAGTTGGCCCACCCTTTGCAGCTATAACAGCTTCAACTCTTCTGGGAAGGCTAGGCTGTCCACAAGGTTTAGGAGTGTGTCTATGGGAATGTTTGATCATTCTTCCAGAAGCGCATTTGTGAGGTCAGGCACTGATGTTGGACGAGAAAACCTGGCTTGTAGTCTCCGCTGTAATTCATCCCAAAGGTGTTCTATTGGGTTGAGGTCAGAACTCTGTACAGGCAAGTCAAGTTCCTCCACCCCAAACTCACTCATCCATGTCTTTATGGACCTTGCTTAGTGCACTGGTCCAAATCATTTGGTGGAGGGGGGATTATAGTGTGGGGTTGTTCTTCAGAGTTTGGGCTTGGCCCCTTAGTTCCAATGAAGGAAACTCTTAAGGCGTCAGCATACCAAGACATTTTGGACAATTTCATGCTTCCATCATTGTAGGAGTGGTATGGGGATGGTCCCTTCCTGTTCCAACATGACTGCGCACCAGTGCACAAAGCAAGACTAGGAAAAATAAGGAACTTGAACCTGCACAGAGTCATGACCTCAACCCGATAGAGCACCTTTGGGATGAATTATGCCGCGTACACACGGTCGGACTTTTCGACCGGACTGGTCCGACGGACGCCGACGGACCAAAGCCGGCGGACAATCCGATCGTGTGTGGGCTTCACCGGACCTTCAGTGGACTTTTCCAGTCGCAAATCTAACGGACTTTAGATTTGGAACTTGCTTCAAATCTTTACGTCGTAACTCCGCCGGACCCAGAAATCCGCTCGTATGTATGCTAGTCCGACGGACAAAAACCGACGCTAGGACAGCTATTGGCTACTGGCTATCAACTTCCTTATTTTAGTCCAGTGTACGTCATCACGTACGAATCCGTCGGACTTTGGTGTGATCGTGTGTAGGCAAGTCTGTTCGTTAGAAAGTCCGTCGGAAGTCCGTCAAAAGTCCGTCGAAAGTACGCTGGAAAGTCTGTCAGGCCAGTCTGGTCGAAAAGTCCGACCGTGTGTACGCGGCATTAGAGCGGAGACTGCAAGCCAGGTTTTCTCGTCCAACATCAGTGCCTGACCTCACAAATGCGCTTCTGGAAGAATGGTCGAACATTCCCATAGACACACTCCTAAACCTTGTGGACAGCCTTCCCAGAAGCGTTGAAGCTGTTATAGCTGCTAAGGGTGGGCCAACTCAATGCTGAACCCTACGGACTAAGTCTGGGATGCCATTAAAGTTCATGTGTGTGTAAAGGCAGGCATCCCAATACTTTTGACAATATAGTGCATATAGAAGGCGGGAGCAATGTAGGCAATTAAAGTAAGAGGACATGTTTATTTAATTTAAATCTAAAGGAAATTTAAAATGATCTAAAGACAAAATTCTGCATGGTACGATATATCAATTTTATATAAACAACTTTATTTCATTATTTAACTGAACTAAAGATATTAGCATTGTATATAGTAAAATAAATGACAATTGGCAGTAATGGCCCATACACACGGTCGGATTTTCCGATGGAAAATGTTCGATGGGAGCTTGTTGTCGAAAATTACGACCGTGTGTAGGCTCCATCGGACATTTTCCATTGGAATTTCCGTCACACAAAATTTGAGATCTGGATCTCAAATTTTCCGACAACAAAATCGGTTGTCGTAAATTCTGATCATGTGTACACAATTCCGACGCACAAAATTCCACGCATGCTCAGAATCAAGCAGAAGAGCCGCACTGGCTATTGAACTTCATTTTTCTCGGCTCGTCGTACGTGTTGTATGTCACCGCGTTCTTGACATTCAGAATTTCCGACAAGATTTGTATGACCGTGTGAATGCAAGACAAGTTTGAGCCAACATCCGTCGGAAAAAATCCATGGATTTTGTTGTCGGAATGTCCGGTCAATGTTCGACCGTGTGTACAGTGTCATATCACTAACAAGGTTGTTTAAAAAAAAAAGAAAAAAAACAACACTGATGTGGAAAGTGCAGTAACCCATAGTAACCAATCAGATTTCTTCATTCAAAGATGATTTATTGTAAGCTAAAAGTTGATTGGTTGCCATGGGTTATTGCACTTCATCATTGGACTATGTGCTGGCATACTAAATAAATAAAAATATTTTCAGTAGCAGGTGCACCTAATGAATATGAGTTGTGAAAATAGAGTTACATTATTTTTAACCAATGGGAATCCTATAACAAGAAAGAAAAAGCAAAAACAAAAATATGGAAAATACAAAAAACAAAAACACCACCATCAAAACGAAAAATTTCCGGTCACTACCTGAAGCCATTTTCATATGTAAATATTAGTTCACTGATTTATGATCAGAGATTCTCGTTAACTCCCCAATACCTGCACCAAAATGACGCGTGTTCCAAATTCTGTTGATCCAAAGTCACTTTATGCGCTAATTAACCATAACGAAGAACATATCGTGAGAAAGTCCCAGACTGCTCCCCCGAGGCGTTTCAACCTACAATGCAAACCGACTGCATTTTCCGAACTGTTAAAGGTAATTATTCGAATGCGGACTAAAGGTTACAGAAGAGCGAGGGAGAAGAGCGTGTGTAACTTAACCTCCTTAAAGGAACAGGAACTGGTAGATGAAATTGGATTCCCCCAGTGCTCATTTCTGTAATTTCTACTGTTATGAGATACCGACTTGTAGCCGAAGACCTGCGAGTCAAATGGGAAATTTAAACACAAAGGTGTCACAAAGGGAACTTCATTGCTTCCTGCCGGCTGTTAATGTGCATTGTTCCAGGGCTGTCTGCAGATGTTTATAGAGCAAATTAAATTAACGTAGGATGAATCTGTACACGGGTTTTGTGTAACTAGTTCATTTGTTTTAACATCTGGCTCTTTTCACTTGCTCTGGTTTTTTATATATATTTGTTCAGCAGGTGAACTGGATCTGTTCATCTTATTTCCTGTATTTGTATAACATGATGTATCACATTGACATCACAGGACCTTACAAAGTAGCCTTTTCACCAGAGGAGCTTACTGTCTAGTGCCCCAATCACAGTCATATAAACATCGGGAGAGACACGTGCTGGTAACCATTTTTCAGTAAGAAGTTGTTATGGTTATTATTTTTTTTTTTAACTTGGGCAGGGCTCTTTTTAAAGCCAAAATCAGGGCTCCCACCTTCCCCCTAGTGACCCCCCTCTTCACCTTGAGGTTCCCCCTAACTATATACACTATATTACTAAAAGTAGTGGGATGCCTGCCTTTACACACACATGAACTTTAATGCCCCGTAAACACAATTGGATTTTCCAACAACAAATGTTGGATGCGAGACTCTGTGCAGGCCACTGAGGCCAGTCAAGTCCCTCCACCCCAAACTCATACCTCCCAACATTTTGAGATGGGAATGAGGGACACCTACTAACAAACATATGTAGGCATAGGACACGCCCCCTGTCACACCCCCTTAAAGTAAAATTAACCAAAAAGAAGGTTAATTAAATCCACAAGGGCTTTTTTTTACCACTACTGTTACTTTATATTGGCTTTTAAAACGTACAAATGCAGCAATTTAGACATTGGATGAAAGGTTTAGCACTGGGTAATTCTTTTTGAAAGATAAAAAAATTCCTTTTTTTATACAACTATATAGATCAGACCAAAATGAGGGACAAATGAGGAGGAAAGAGGGACAGACATTGGTTCAAATCAGGGACAGTCCCTCGAAATCAGGGACAGTTGGGAGCTATGCAAACTCACTCATTCATGTCCTTATGGACCTTGCTTTGCACTGGTGCGCAGTCATGTTGGAACAGGAAGGGGACCTCCCCAAACTGTTCCCACAAAGTTGGGAGCATGAAATTGTTCAAAATGTCTTGGTATGCTGATGCCTTAAGAGTTCCCTTCACTGGAAGTAAGGGGCCAAGCCCACCCCATGAAAGACAGCCATGAAAGACAGCCCCACACCATAATCCCCTCTCCACCAAATGATTTGGACCAGTGCACAAACAAGGTTCAGACCACAACCCGATAGAACACCTTTGGGATGAATTAGAGACGGAGACTGCAAGCCAGGCCTTCTCGTCCACCATCAGTGCCTGACCTCACAAATGCTCTTCTGGAAGAATAATCAAAAATTCCTATAGACACACTCCTAAACCTTGTCGACAGCCTTCCCAGAAGAGTTGAAGCTGTTATAGCTGCAAAGGATGGGCCAATTGAAGCCTACAGACTATTATTATTATTATTATACGAGATTTATATAGCGCCAACAGTTTACTCAGCGCTTTACAATGTATAAAGGGGACAACACAATTACAGTACAGTTCAATACAAAAGGTACAGGAGGGCCCTGCTCGTAGAGCTTACATTCTAAAGGGAGGGGGTGGTGGTACAAAAGGTAATAGCGGCAAAGAATGATTTGATGGGGGTGGCTCAGGGACAGTTATGTGGGTGTGGGATAGGCTTCCCTGAATAATAGAGTTTTCAGGGATCTCCTAAAGGTGGACTAAGCCTAAGACCAGACTAAGACCAGATTAAGACTGGAATGCCATTAAAGTACATGTGCATGTAAAGGCAGGCATCCCAATATTTTTGGTAATATCGCTGACTCTTTTCAAAGGTCTTCAGAGGGATCATATAATGTGCAGGGTTCTCTTTGTCTTTGGATCTTATATCAGCAGTGGGTGGTCCTCAGTGATGATGAAAGCAGCACTGACTTGATTGCATTGTTGTGTAGATTTACTAAAGGCCTTAGCTGTTACTTTTGCAAGGGAATTTGCACTTTTTCAGGGGAACTTACCCTTAGCTTAGTGAATTAGGTGAAGCCCTGCTGGCTTCCATCATCCATTCATGTTCAAGTTCAAAATATTTTCTTTGCCCGTGAAAGGGTATTTTTTTCAAAGTGAATGTTCACCATATTCAATAAGCTGCGGGGAAAATTCCCTTGCAAATTGAACAACCTTTAGTAAATCAAGCCCTGTGAGCCCAAGGTCCCCAAGATGAGGTCCCCCAGAGAATGGGTCCCTGACACACTTGTAAGCAGGTCAATGGTTGACCACTAGCAATGGGCATGCTGGATCAGGGCAAGATGGGGTACCACACATGTTGACTATGGAGGAACTCCAGCACCTTGGTTCACATATGCCCTCCCGAGGCCCACTGTCACCAAATACCTTGATATGGTTCCCAAAAGGGGCTTGTCCACATAATCAACCTTTTAAGTCCTTTTTTAGGAACATAGAACATGGTGCAAAGCAGTTCCAACATATTTTATCTCACCTCTCTCAATAAAACTCTGGAAAATTATACATCAAACTTAGGAAGGGAGGGTTAGGGGGATGTACCGCTCAGCCACTCATACTTAGGTTTACATAGAGGTTTCCTAGACCCAGATTCTCTTCCCTCATGGATGCCCTGGGGCATTTCCCCAAACTCTTGTTGCCTCACATGTTGCTATCATCCAGTCACTATTTTCTATGAGAAGCCTTCTCCTCTCCTGCAGGGGCAATATATATGCAAGAAAGTGACTCAACCCCCAACCACCCAAACCCAGAAAGAAAGGAAGGAATGATAGTTTTTAATTTATTCTATTACCACTTTAAAGAGGGTCTTCAGAAGGCCTCTACATAGGGCTAGTGCCTCTTGTTTGTAATTCTACAGGCTTCTTATTTTCTTTCAATGAATTCTAAAGGCAGCAAGGGGACTCCAGCCCCCATTCCAGTGACCTTGAGGACAGACTGGGAAAGTTGGCACCTGAGTGATCTCAGAATGGCCATGTATACCTTCTTAAAGTTAATGGCTATTTGATTGTGAACATGACATTGGTACTGTAGTCCCATTTTTTTCCCCAACTCTGGGCTAAAAAATAATTAGCCTTCCGTTGGCAATTATCTGGAGCACCGCCATTGCCCCTAGCATCTGGGAAGCATTAGGGATATGTACCAAGTGCCCTCTATGAACACCATGTGCACTATGCTTGCAAGACAAATTGGGGAGGGGGGGGTGGGTTAATTTTATAAATAGGAAATGTCTTGGAAAAAAAAAATAACAGGGGCATATCTTCAGAACTTTATGAGATATTTCCCTTTATGATGCATGACCATAAGAATAATATAATACCTTTTTTTAAATCAATTAAATCATTTAAAAAGTCTCAAGGATATAAATATACTCAGGGCATTGATTGTAAATCTTGATGCCTTGTTATATTAGGCCCAAGCACCATCTCTGGTTATATAATACCCTCCCAGCAATGTGTTCTTTCCACCACCGCTGTCAAAGCCTTGCACGTGCATACTGAACACTGCGCCCATTAATGGTAATTAGCATACTTCTGAGTCTCTAATCACTGCATTATGTTTTCTTAGTACACGTGCATGGGTCCACAGGAGGTCACAGCTTGTCTAGCTTTGGGTAAATAAAGTCCCCTTCCTCTGAATAAATCTCGCCTTTCTACATGCAACCATCACTAAATGAGTCTACTATATACTCTGCTTTGAGCAAATTTTAAAGGCACAAAAAATTATTTGTTTAATCAATTTTCATTAAATATTCTGTTTTATCTTGCGTAACCTTAAGCCTGTTTTTGGAACTAGATCTGACAATTCTCTTTTTCCCTGGTGCTCAATTCTAGCTGTTTGGGAAAAAATAGAGATGAGATACATATAAAGAAGCTGTTTTACTTACGAAAGGATTTGTATTTCTATCCATCCACTCCTGAGGTTTACACAACTCTGCTACACAGCACAGTCCTTGTTCATGCTGCTATTTGACAGGATACCTGCTTACCATTTTGACTGATATAGCCAGAAGTTTAACTCTGCCTCCAATAACTAGTGTGACCATTACAAAAGCCCTGATGAAGGGAAATGCTCTAGCCCCTGAAACACATCGGATGCCTATTGTCTTTCCTGTTGTCTCTTGCAGAACAAATAAAACACCTTTGGACTTTCAACAGGGTCTATTTGGCATCTGTTAGTTGCCATATACTAGAAACATTTGCGTACATTTTTTAAAATAACGTTCCTATCCATTTTTTATTGTTAGTGGGATCAAATTGTCAGGAAAACTGTGCTTGAACTCACGATCAAGCCCATGTTTGAGCCTCAAATGAATGTGCATGCATGCAGAACAGCCCATAGAACTGGGCGTGGAATTAGGACCCTGCGCGCATCTACAGGTGCATGCGCATAAGCATGCATGTTTGCTGGACTTTGGCGCCCAGTGGTCTATTTAAAGCCATACAGGACTCTCGATTTTTTCTGAGTGGTTGTCAGTTACTTCTGCCTGTGACCTGATCCTGTGACCTCTGTATCTGGACCTGGCTTGTTGACTTTGCTTGTTACTCAACCCCTGTTGCTGACTCTTGTGACTCTGACCTTGCCTTCTGCCTGCTCATCCGGTACCCCCTCTGCCCGCTTGATATTGACCTTGGCCTGGCTTTAACTCTACTCCTGGTTCCTGATTCTGCACTGCTGCTGCCTGATTGTTGTCGACTCCTGTCTGTCTAACCACGTATTTGAGATCCAGCATCTGCTAGCTACCAGCCTGCCTGTCTTCAGCTTTGCATCTGCTACCGGATCTCCTGATCCTGGATCCTCTACAGACACCCATGCCACTCTGTGCCCTGTCATATCCTGTCATCATCCACAGGAGAAACAGGACAAGAGGTGTAAGGGGAAACCCTTTTGTCAACCATGTGTGTGACATTTGTTTTTGACCACAGTGAAGCGATAATTTGAAGGAGTAGAATGGAAAATAATTATTGAACGAACAAATTTCTAACAGTGAATGTGGTTTTTGTTCAAGAAATTCCATTCATTTAAAAATGTAATGTTGGAAGCAAACAGGGACAAGAACAAGGGGCAAGATTTCTGGAGGAACACTACACACAAGTGGCTCATCTCTGACTTGGGGGACTGCATTATTGTGTGATTCTTCACATGACCATGGCCCCAGGCATTGGTGAGCACGCCTTTGGGCAAGGTGTTACCTCTGTGCTAGGACGAGTCACTCTGTTCATCTTCTGGTGTAGCCCAAAGAACCCACCCTAGGGGAAGTCATCTCATATGATGTGGGGTTGTTTTCCATGGGTTGGGCTTGGCCCCTTAGATCCAGGGAAGGGAACTCTTAAGGTGTCAGCATACCAGGACATTTTGGACAATTTCATGCTCCCAACTTTGTGGGAACAGTTTAGGGATGGCCCCTTCCTGTTCCAACATGACTGTGCACCAGTGCACAAAGCAAGGTCCATAAAGACATGGATGGAGGTGGTGGAACTTGACTGGCCTGCACAGAGCCCTGACCTCAACCCAATACAACACATTTGGGATAAATTAGAGCGAAGACTGCGAGCCAGGCCTTCTCTCCCAACATCAGTACCTGACCTCACAAATGTGCTTATGGAAGAATGGTCAAACATTCCCATAGACACACTCCTGAGCCTTGTTGACAAAATTCCCAGAAGAGTTGAAACCATTATAGCTGCAAAGAGTGGGCCGACTCAGTATTGAACCCTATGGACTAAGACTGGGATGCCATTAAAGTTCATGTGCGTGTAAAGGCAGGCGTCCCGATACTTTTGACAGTATAGTGTATCTGAGTCAATAAATATACATATACTATAAATAATAGCTATGTACGATTTATAAAATAAAAGACATCTATACAATAAAGAAACAAATGCATAATGCCACACAGTGTCTTCATGTGGTCATTATAGGTTGGTGATGCCACCAGCATCCCCGCCCCTATTGTAATGTGTGGTTCCAAGGCAGAGAATTTCATAGCTGCAGCTGATTGGGATGACAGTCTGCTGTCATGTGACATTTTCTAGTGGGTTCAGGCATAAACCGTGGCTCATCCTTAGTATTCGTAATATTGTATGTAGTTTTGGTTAGAATTTACGAAGGAGATTATTCAAAAACTGCACGATCAGAATGTAAGCTTTAAGTTTCTTGTGCTTATTGAATTGGGGCCACTGGTTAATCCACGGGTTGCATTCATTATTTGTGGTTAGTGTAGTCCACTTTTTTAGCATGAGCATGGGTTCTTCTTCAAAAGGTCCAAATGACTCCTTTATCAGTTGATTAAATTGAGTTCCAGTTAGATTGAGATTGGTAGCAAACACTGGATTGCCAACACCCAGTTCAGATCTTTACTGCTAAACAGTTCTAAATGTTTGTAGGATGTGAATACAGCAATTTTCTATGCAAAAGTCATGGAAAATTGATGGTGCTACATAAGAACCTGTAATAATAAATACACACATTTGCAGAAATTAGAAGATTTAAATAAACATTAATTATGAGTTTGTTTTTTTAATTTTCCATTAAAAAAAACATTAAAAGAAAAGGGCATATGTTTTAGACATGTTAGATTAGAAATAATATTCATAATTAACGTACCGTAATTAAGAAATATTTATTGGCAAACAATGAAGTATTAATTTTGTTTGTGTAATTTTAGCAATGAACTTGTTATTCTTTCTCTCATTCCAGTAAATTAGTCCCTTATTTATGCAACATCCCCGATGCATTTGTCGTTTTTCACAACAAAAAAAACCCCTGATTTCATTATTTGCATGTTTCTGCCAAAAGCTTCCTAATTTTTTCAGCATTTCTAAACTGGCTTGTTGTTCTTTGTGTTATCTAATATTCACAGTTGGATGAAATTCTGTGAACCTTTCTGAGAAATGTGATATTTAAGACAGATATGGGACAGTAAACCGTTATTGGTGCTTCCTATTTTCTTACAGTATGCCTGTTTAAGCTTTTGAAGTATCTACTGCCCCCATAGGAAATTTTCCATAATTTATTTCTTCTCATAAATGTCTGTTATTGGCTTTTTACAGTTTCCAAATAATAAATGTGATCTGAACATTTGCTATAAGCCACAGTAAATAGTGTTTATTTATGGCAGTTTTTACAGTTGCATTGGTCCAGCTTGGACCAATGTAAGTTTATACAGTATGTGCTATACCTGCGAGATCCCTGTGGATGCTGGAAATCATTGTAGTATGCCCAGATAGCTTCTGGGTCCCATGCCCAGTGGCTGTCCTGTTACCTACTGGTAGGTCGCTTGCTTGGCAGGAGTGTCTTTCAGAGAACACTTTGCAATTTTTCATTGAATGCAAAGTGTTCTCTGATTAGATGATGTCGAAATTGTGATGTCACCAAACACCCCAAGCTGGAACAATGTAAATACCGGTATGTAAAAATTGAACTTCCACTGTAAAGGACAAATGAACCACACCGGAACACCATAGATCCATAATCAATTGTCCAAATGTTTATTGAAGAGATCAATTCGCAAGCAGTTCATGTCTGATATGATATCCCTGGACCGTAAAAAAAAGAAGTAAAAATGAGTTCCAATGGGTCTACTGTAGCAAATCTATGAATAAAGTCTAGTGTAGGTGGACCCCGTTCTTGTCCTAGGCTGCTACCTCTCTGGCAGTGACAGAAGGAAGTGACCCTTGAACATGTACAGAGAGGCACTTGGTACAAAAATTAATCTCACGTAAAGGACTTCTTTAAACATTTAATGGTTTGGAGCATCAAATACAACGCGACTGCCCAGAGTGCCATTAAGAGACACTAGTCCTCATCAATCCTTAACACAAGTTCCTTTGTGCATTCCGTCTTGATTGTATGAACACCGACAACTCAAGCCCTAAAGAAGAAAGATGCTTTTTCTGAAACGCATTGGCTGTATCTGAAGCTTCTAACCATTAAATGTTTCAAAAAGTCCTTTAAGATGAACTTTTTACCAGGCACTCCTACGTATACATTCAAGACATCACAAAGAGTGTCTGTGCCACTCAGGACCTCTTCCTTAGGCATGTGATGGAGCATGTGGTGAGATCTAGTGGGGTTCATGGTAGATGAAGATCCAGCAAACGATTCCAACCTGTCAGTCCACCTCTAACTCAAATTTGAGTTTTCAGTGGGCTAAGCCTTCAAAGTAGCATCAGCATGTGGATTTTGACTTCCTAAGAAATCATAAACTGTGATTATAATGCATAGACGTGGTCAAACGGTAACACGGGTCGGAAATTAGAAACTGCTGTTTGTGTGGTCAGCTTTGCCATAAAAATTATTGCAGCTGTTCTAAATGCATGTCTATTTTAATGATCACTTTTAGGAGAGATTGTGGGTTAAGCCTAATAAAAATACTTTTTGTAAAAGTGGGTTCTTGTTTTCAGTGCAGGGCTGGATATATGCCTCTGATAAATGCTGAGCAATTTTATCAGTATTTGGTCCATAAGTACTTTATAATATATGTATGAATCACCCACCAAAAGCCAACATGACTTCTTGTACCTAGTAAGCTTGGACAATCTGTCTTTTTAAAAGCTTCTTAGAAACCGCATGCACTCTGTACTATATTTACTAGTCTCTTCTTGACTATAGATGTAGTACATTAAAGGGAATGTACAATGGTTTCTATATATTTTCTTTATTTGCCGTGGCCAGGAGTAAAAAAAAAAAATATACACATTAAAAAAAATACACTTTTTTTTAGTCAGGTAAACAGATATAGCATATGAATATTTTGTATTCTCATTTCTAGACTAAAGGTCTTTTTCACATATTTACAAGGCTATGCTTATATTCTTTGCTGGAAAAAGCCGAGTGTGTAGAGAGCTCAATAACTCAAGCTGAATTTGCCTACTTCTACAAATCACCAGTGTTTGGGCTTATTAGTGTTTTCTCTGTTTTGAAGCAGCAAGTTCACTTTAATGGTGCCCTCCCAGCTACTTATACGTACAATAGAATTACAATACTAACAGAGTTGTGACTTGGAGATAGGGAAAAAAAAATAAGAACTCCTTCCCATCCATCTTTTTACAGGGTTGAATGTCTGTGTGCCTGTTGTCCAGCACCAATACTGTCACATAGGACAAAGGAGAATGAGTCTCCCAACAGAGCAGTGGTTGGGGAAAGAATATGTAAGTGTAAGGTTATAGCTGCCAATAAAGTTACTTGTTGTTTTGTCCTGCATTAGCAAAACACAGTTTAACTTTAATATGTAGCTGTGGCCTGAAATTCACATTAAATATTTGCACATTCTTAGTGAGTAGTCAAAGAGCCATCACTGACCTCTTTAGCTGCAGACACTGTGGAGCAATTCACCCTTCTCTCAGCAGGGCAACTGATTCTGCTCCTCCTTATTATCAGTGACTCAGCAGCTTAGCTCTCCCTGCTTCCCTCCTCCCAACAGTAATGCCCCGTACACACGGTCGGACTTTGTTCGGACATTCCGACAACAAAATCCTAGGATTTTTTCCGACGGATGTTGGCTCAAACTTGTTTTGTCTACACACGGTCGCACAAAGTTGTCGGAAAATCCGATCGTTCTAAACGCGGTGACGTAAAACACGTACGTCGAGACTATAAACGGGGCAGTGGCCAATAGCTTTCATTTCTTTATTTATTCTGAGCATGCGTGGCACTTTGTCCGTCGGATTTGTGTACACACGATCGGAATTTCCGACAACGGATTTTGTTGTCGGAAAATTTTATCTCCTGCTCTCCAACTTTGTGTGTCGGAAAATCCGATGGAAAATGTCCGATGGAGCCCACACACGGTCGGAATTTCCGACAACACGCTCCGATCGGACATTTTCCATCGGAAAATCCGACCGTGTGTACGGGGCATTACTCCTCAGCTCAACCCTCCAGCAGTGATTCAGCTTAGTGTGCAGTAGTGTTGGGTGAAATGTTCAGGCCGAGTAAAATCTGCCAAAGAGACACCAGAATTTATCCAAAAAAATTTTGATCTTGTTTCGAGTGCACTAAATGGTAAACTCAAGCTGTTGTTTACTAAATAAAAAAAAACTTGCAGGAAAAAAAATTGAAATGTTATTTTATTTATTTTTCTTAAATGTTAGCTTTCCTGCAGTAATTTATATACAGTTCTGGTACAGATGTGTCACTTTACAGGCAGACTAAGGGGACCCCCCCCCCCAGGCACTATATTTAAATATATTTTTTTATTTTTATTGTTTCACTTTAAGCATCATTAAAATCACTCATTAAAATCACTCACTTAAAATAAATCTTTAAAAAAAAAAATGTTTGCATTGGTACATGTCCCCCAGGGCAGTACCCGAGCCCCCATACTCTCTTTATGACCAATAACTTGCATAAAAGCCTTCAAAATGGGGACTTTTGATTTTTCAAGTTCGGGTCCCATAGACTTTACCACTTGCCACCCGCCCACTGTCAAATAACAGCTGGGCGGTGCGGCTCTCATTCTAGGTGGACGTCATATGACGGCCTCCCAGAATGACTGCTCCCGCGCTCCCTCGGGGGCATGCAGCGCGGCAATCGCAGCCGCACTGTGTCACTAGGACACAGCGCTACCCTGATCTGTGTAAAGAGCCACGGCCGCAGCTCTTTAACCATGTGATCGGCTGTGTCCAATCACAGCCGTTCACATGTAAACACAGAGATGCCGGTAATCAGCGCTCCTCTCCTCACACTGAGTGTGAGGAAAGGAGAGCTAATCAGCGGCATCTCCTCACAGGAGACAGCTAGGTATGTAATAAGTGCCCTGATTACAATTAAGTGCCCACCAGTGCTAGTATTGATTGCCCACCACTGCCAGCAATCAGTGCCTACCAGTGCCCACAATTGCCACCAATCTGTGCCCACAAGTGCCAGCAGTCAGTGACCATTAGTGATGCCAGTCAGTGCTGGCTATCAGTGCTGCCCATCAATGCCCATCACTGCTGCCCATCGATGCTCATCAATGACACCCATCAATGCCCATCAGTGCCGCCTTTCCATGCTGCCTATAGGTGCCCATCAGTGCTGCCTATCTGTGCCCACCAGTGCTGCCTATCTATGTCCACTAGTGCCACCTATCTATGCCCAGTGCCCAGCAGTGCCACCCATCAGTGCCGCCTATCAGTGCTCATCAGTGCCACATATCAGTGCCCGTAAGTGCGGAATATTCATGCCTCCTCATCAGTGCCACCTAATCAGTGCCCATAAGTGCAGCCTCATTCGTGCCCATAAGTGCCACCTCATCAGTGCCCATCAGTGCAGCCTATCAGTGCTCATCAGTGCTGCCTCATCAGCGCCCATCAGTGAAGGAGAAAAATTACATATTTACAAAATTTACTGACAGAAAAACTTTTTTTTTTAACGTTTTTGGTCTTTTGGTCTTTTTTTAGAAAAAAAAAAAAAAAAAAAACCAGGAGTGATTAAATACCACCAAAAAGAAAGCTCTATTTGTGTGAAGAAAATTATAACAATTTCACATGGTTACAGCGTAGCATGACCACGCAATTGTCATTCAAAGTGTGAAAGCTGAACAATGGCCTGGGCAGGAAGGGAGTGAAAGTGCCCCGTATTGAGGTGATTAATAGGGTTTGCGGTTCGGGTCCTAAATTTAGCGATATTCAAGAGTTCTGGCGCAAACTGAACAGGGGGGGAGGTGTGTTCGGCCCATCTCTAGCAGGTAGAGAGCTCTAAAGCTCAATCTGAAAGTTGCCCACTTGCAAAATTCACCAGTGTTGGTCTTATCAGTGTCTTCTCTACTTTGAAGAAGCAAATTCACATTAATGGTGCCCCTCCTCCCCTAACTACTTGTACTGTACTTACATTTGCAATACTAACAAAGTTGTGATAAACTCTCTCAGCCCATATTCCAAGCAGTGAGTTAGCAGCTCAGTCCCTCTGCATCCCCCTCATGACACTCATCCAACAGTTCAGTTCCCCCTGCACCCCCCCCCCCCTCATGGCATTGACCCAGCATCTTAGTTCCCCGTGCAGCCCTCCCAGCATTGGCTCAGCAGCTCAGTTCCCCCTGCTTGCCCTCCTAGCAGTGACTTTAATATCTTTTTTTTTGGGGTTGGGGGCGGGTACCTAATTTTGACAGGTACCCAGCCCCCACTTCTGCTCATGACGCCACGTCACCAAGTGGAAGTTCTCCTCTCCCCTCCCTCCCTGCAATCTTTTTGGACATGTCACAGGTCCGAGAAGATTGCCCGGCCATTCAGAACGCGCAGCGCGACTCGCGCATATGCAGTGCTCACTCGGCTGTGAAGCCGCAAGCTGTCACAGCCGGGTGCCAACACTTGCCATGCCGGCGCCGCAGAGAGGAGAGAGAGAAGCTTCGGGTGGCCACATCACTGGACCGTGGGACAGGTGAGTGGCTGTTTATTAACCACTTCAGTACCGGCGTATTGTCATATGACGTCCACAGATGGGATCTCCCATCCTGGGTGGGCGTCATATGACGTCCTGGGATTCCCGGCCGCCTATTGGGCGCGCGCGCCGCCGCGTTGCTCAGGACCCGGTGCGTGTGCCCGGCGGCCGCGATGTCCGCTGGGCACCCACGATTGCCCGTTAACCGGGCCAGCATGTGGATCTGTGTGTGTAAACACACAGATCCACAGCCTGTCAGCTCTGAGGAGAGCGATCTGTGTTCCCAGAACGGAGGAACACTGATCGGTCACCTCCCCTTGAGCGTCCCCTCCCCCTTCAGTTAGTAATCACTCCCTAGGAAACATATTAACCCCTCCCCGCCCCCTAGTGGTTAACCCCCTCACTGCCTGTCACATTTACACAGTAATCAATGCAATTTTATAGCATTGATCGCTGTATAAATGTGAATGGTCCCAAAAATGTGTCAAAAGTGTCCGATGTGTCCGCCATAATGTCGCAGTCACGAAAAAAAATCGCAATCGCCGCTAAAAAAATTTTTTTTAAAATGCCATAAATCTATCCCCTATTTTGTAGACGCTATAACTTTTGCGCAAACCAATCAATATACGCTTATTGCGATTTTTTTTTTACCAAATATATGTAGAAGAATACGTATCGGCCGAAACTGAGGAAAAAATTTGTTTTTTTTAAAAAAAATTGGGATATGTATTATAGCAAAAAGTAAAAAATATTGTTTTTTTTTCAAAATTGTCGCTCTTCTTTTGTTTATAGCGCAAAAAATAAAAACCGCAGAGGCAATCAAATACCACCAAAAGAAAGCTCTATTTGTGGTGAAAAAAGGATGTCAATTTTTTTTGGGTACAATGTCGCACGACCACGCAATTGACGTTTAAAGTGTGACAGCGCTGAAAACTAAAAATTGGCCGGGAAGGAAGGGGGTGAAATTGCCCTGTATTGAACCAGTTAAAAGTCAGCAGCTACACTTTTTGTAGCTGTTGACTTTTAATAAACCCAGAAATGGGTTGAACTCCACTTTAAAGTGCATGTAAACCCTAACAATGAACATATTCTTTTTGCCCCATTTTGGTCTATTAAATATATCATTGAAAGCTTTGTCCCCATGATTAAGCTCCGAGGGGCAGAGTGAAACATATTGGGGGTGTGGCCTGGTGGGAGCCCAGGCTGAGACTACCATTCATTCCAATATCAGTGGGTCTGCATTGATGTGCAGCTTCATGGGATCCATTCTTTGCTCAACAGCTGTTTGGAGCCAAGACACGCTACTTCCCTGGCCTGCACTCACAGTGGTGGACACCGGATTGCTTTCCCTTGTAGCCTGAGCGGCACACATTTTTCACTACCGGTTCACATCGAAAGCATTGTGTTATACAGTATCTGTTTGATAAGTGCCACAAAATACCAGTTGACCCTGTCTTAAATTTACAGCTGTCCTATGCCCTTTTCACTTTGCCTATGTTATCTCAAGGAGCCTAATCAGCCCTCCCAGTTATACTTGGAGTATAAAACACTTCCCCTCTATGTTGTAAAGATAAGGAGAGAGAGAGAGAGAGAGGTGTTCTGTAGTTCAACAAAAGCCAACTGGGCAGGGCTGACACCATTTCTAGCAATTTCAGTCCAGAAAAGGCACCATTGTGTCAGTCAACAACAGGGAATTAGGAGCATTTCCTGCAGGTTCAACATGTATTTTTCACATTTGCTAGGTCATTCAAGAGGTACAACATGGTAAATGCTGCATGTATTGCAGAGATGTATTGCATTTATTGTTCTTTTGGCCATAACATACACTTTAAAGGACCATTTCAAACAGATTTATTTGTGACTGGAGATATATCATTAAAAATGCTTTTTATCCAAAGATTCACTTAACATCTGTTCTTAAGCTGCATCTTTTCAACCTGCATGTCAAAGCCCATTCTGATTTCTTCTTAAGTTATTAGTATAGTGGGTGCAGACATTGGTGATAAATCACGGTGTATCCTCCCAGCATTTTAGGCTGATTGACCAGTGACAGCGTACCTATATCAAAGATGTGTAGCTTGCAGCTTCTTTTGAAGATGAAGAACAGTGAAACTGGATACAGTTTAATTGTTTCATGATATGCACTTCTACCCACAGGAGAGTGCTGCTCTGACCACATGTGCATATAATAGCCATTTGTCCATCCTTTTATTTTTAACTGGTGGAAGAGTACAGATGTCATTCATATCTCATTTCTGCCCTCACGTATTAAAGGTCCAGGTGCAACAACCTTTTACTTCACTTTAATGTAGACTTTCACTACAGATAGAACACCTTGACACAAGAAGGAAATGTAACATAACACTTCATTAATGTCTATAGTGTCCATTGGACATCCTTCCATCTGCCAGTATGCTACATCGGCCTTCCTCTAAACTTTATTTCCAGTCTTGCTGCTTCAGATGTTTTTGTCCTCTATTTGTCCTCCACCTTCCTCCTTTAATAAAGCTCTCATGCCTCGACCCTTACCTCCCTCTTTTAAATCTGTCCCTTGGCTCCTAATATGCTACCTACCTACCCGTTTTGTATATGCTTCATGACTTCTCTCTCACTCTTCATGGTACCTTCCTCCTTCTTCCATACTTTCTCGATCCATGCCTTCTACTTCCCTCTAAATGCGTCTTACTCTATTGTTTTTATTTTCCTTACATACTACCTGCCTCCCATATCCCCCTAGCATGTTTTTGTTGTTACTTTAGGCCTCATATCTCCCTCTCGCGCTCTATGCTTCTTACCTACTATTAACATGCGTCCTACTCTGTTCCTCTGACCTCCCTTTCATACTTTGCAAAGTTTTTATATAGATATATATGACACATATGGCCTTCCTAGTATTTATTTGACTACTTAAATATACACTTTTGTTGCAGCTGCTGATCATGTTGGACATTGAGGGACAAGAAAGTTACACTTTCTGTCTCCCATGTTATGCCTGCCCTCCATTTGGGGGTCTTTGCTATTTCCTTTCCATCAGCTCCCGAGACAGACACACCTTGCCGCCACCTGTTGGTTAATTGGCTTTTGAGATGTTGGCTCAGTCCATATGTGAGTATGGGATCTCTTTGTGTAAGGTCCCCCATATCTGCTTTATGGCATTTATCTTTATGTTATATATTTCTCATTGATATTTTTTTCTGTAGATACACTGCATTTACATCTACTCCTGAAGAAGCGAACAGTAACTTGCGAAACGCGTGGAGTTTCATGATGCCTGTGTATTACTGTACATCAACAATTTCAAATATATATGTATGTGGCCACTTGGTATGCTGTGTCTATCACTGCCAAGTAGTTTGGAACCTCTGTTTATGCATTTCACATATGATGAATGTTATACAATTTTAATACATTTCCAAACTATGTTTACCTTGTATGATCTTATTGACTGTTTTGTGCTCACCTCATTTAAAGTCCCACAGGCATAATTTTTGTTGTATCCATTTCATACTTTGTGCCTCCTTCTTCCTGTCATATTCTGTGACTCCTACCTCCACCCTCCATGATTGTTGCCCCATGGCTCCTTTTCCCCTTTCATACAGTAGGTCTTCTTACTTTCTCTGTTACTCTATGCCTTCTACCGTTGACATCCATTATTCTTGCTCCTTGATTCCTACCTACCTCTGATTCTCTGTACCTTCTATCTTCTTCCTCCACGCCTCTTGCATCCATACCTCCTTCCTCCCTTTCATATTCTGTGTCTTCTTCTTCCCCTTTATACTCCATTCCTCTTCCATTCTCTTTCATTCTTCATACTCCATGTCTGCTATCTCCACTCTATACTCCATGCCTCCTACGTTCTCTTCCTTTCTGAATACTCCATGACTGTTATCTCCACTTCATACTCCATGCCTCCTTTGTACTCTTCCATTCTTTAAATTCCAGGCCTGCCATCTCGAATCCATAGTCCATGCCTTCTACCTTCTTCTTCTACCTTTCTTGTCCAATGCTTCCTGTCAAATTTTTTTTTCATATTCCATACCACTACCCGTATTTTTCATGCAGTCTGCCTCCTGCACCACTCTCGCCTAGCAGTAAGAAGGGTCGCTGGTTCGAATCCCAACCACGACACTTCCTGCCTGGAGTTTGCATGTTCTCCCTGTGCCTGCGTGGGTTTCCTCCCACACTCCAAAGACATGCTGGTAGGTTAATTGGATCCTGTCTAAATTGTCCCTAGTATGTATGAATGTGAGTTAGGGACCTTAGATTGTAAGCTCCTTAAGGGTAGGGACTGATGTGAATGTACAATGTATATGTAAAGCGCTGTGTAAATTGATGGCGCTATATAAGTACCTGAAATAAATAAAATAAATAAATAAATGTCTACTACCTCCATCATGCATTCTGCTTGCTCTATGCTTTCTGTCTACCTCTAAGAGGCACAGGGTTGATGCTGCATGCTCCTGTATAGAATTCAAGGGCTGCCATTGGTAGTTACTCTCCATGACCCACTTCCAACTTTAATTCAAGTTACTTGTTTCTTTCATTATCACAATGCAGTATTAAAGATTATTTTAAGAACATTACTACAAACACTGTAAGCTCTTCGAATTTGTGGTTTCTTAATATCTAGGACAAGAAGAGCTACTATGGGGCTGATTTACTAAAACTGCAGAGTGCAAAATCTGATGCAGCTCTGCATAGAAACCAATCAGCTTCCAGGTTTTTTTTTTTTTTCCCAAAGCATAACGGAACAAGCTGAAGTTACAAGTTTACTGGTTTCTATGCAGAGCTGCATCAGATTTTGAACTCTCCAGTTTTAGTAAACTAACCCCAGTGGCTTTGGTATGAAGATAACTCTTGCACTAAAATTGGAGCAGAAAATATTTTGCATTTTCCACTAAGCAAGATTAGAAGAGCTTGAGCACACTATAAAAACAAATTAACAATGTATCATATGCAGACCATGTGATCTAAAGTAGTGTTTTGCAACAAAATATTAAAGGGGGAGTAAACTCCTATGCATGATTTTTACCTACTGTATAGGTAAGCCTATAATAAGGCTTACCTATAGGTACAGTAAAAATCTCCTAAACATGCACAGTTTAGGAGATATTTACTTGTGAAGCCGCCTGTGAAGTCAGTGGCCCATGCGCTCTGAAGGAACAGCACAGTAAAAGAGGCTGTCGCGCGCATGCGTGGGAGTGATGTCATCGCGGCTCGTCAATCAAAGGACTGGAGCCTGCCAACCCAGAAGGAAGACTGGGTGAAGATGTAAGCCTTGTCAGCGATGACAGCACATCCCTGGAGGGATTCATTTTAAAGTACGTTTTACATAATGCAATGCATACTAGCACATTATAACTTGCAGGTTTTAAGACCATTGAGACCAGTGTTGTCTTGCTTAAGGCGAAAGTTCTTCCTACAGTTCTCTTCTTCAGTGACGCTATTTTTAATGGAGACCTGGCACATGCACAGGCATGCTGTGAGTCTCTGCCAGGTCCTGTGGACAACATCAAGCAAATGTTTCCTGAGGTGGCTATGTCAAACATATAGCAGGGTTTACTAATGTGTAAATGGGAGGGGCAGTAGGCAGGAGAGAGGACCTTCCAAAAATGGGTTCTGCATTGAGTATGTTTTTTGATAGTTGAAAGGTGTTTCCAATTATCCATTGATGTGTAATAAATAACCTTATTCTAAAATCAATCAGCAGTTAAAAAGATAAAGCCTAATTGCAGTCCACATTTAAGCCGCAATATGACCTAAATGTCAACAATTTCCAGGTACCTTCTATCATTTAATATGGGAGTGCCCAAAAATCTAGTACTGGAAACAAAAAACATATCTCCTCCAAAACCCCAAATCCTAAAGTCTCCCTGCTAGGTATTATGAAACATCTCTGTCTGGACTGGTATACCAAGGATTTCCTGCTTGAGAATCTTTATATAGCCAATAGAACATAAAATATAATTCAAGCCCATAGATCTAAACATCATCCGCAGCTACCCTTTGAAAAGTCAACTATACAGTTGGCCTGGACAAAAGGGATAATATGTATGCACCATGCACTGAGCAAACTACAGATACAGGTACGCCACAGCAGTGAAACTCCAATAGTGTCTGAATCTGAGGTCTGTACTTATATTTTAAATTTTGATTAAAAGGGTATAGAGGGAGGGGTTATCAGACAAGTGTTTTTGTATAAAATTACAATTAGGTTCACCTTCTGTTGTCTGTATGCATTCATTGTTAAAAATAACTTCAGGGTTAGATGGAGAAGCAATTTAGAAGCTATAAAGAGCCATGGTTCTCCATTCCTTGAATGGATGCTTCCAATGAAGCAGATGAGATGGTTGTAGGAGGGCAAGAAGCCAAGAACAGGAGAGAATGTGCTGCTGGGGACGGGGGCATTAAAGTGGACCTGTTCCTTTGCCCTGCATGGCCAAATCACAGGTTCACTTAAAGTTCTTAACACTTCAAAATAACCAAAGAAGTATTACATCCTAACTATGTGAGATGTAACACATGGGGTAAACCTACTACTGATGGAAAACCTATGACCTTGAGGTCAGAAATGTTGAAATTCATCTCCATCCGAAATATTTTTAATGTCTGCTCCAGTTCAAAACTTGTGAATCCTATAATACAAAGGAGGAGACATTTGGATGGTTCAGATAATTACGGTGTCTGATTTTTCTTAACAGATATAAAGGAAACTTTCACTTTTGTGATTCATGGTAAACTCCTTTGGTCTTTTAGGCATTATCTAAATACAGAATCAGTTTCCATATTAATACAGCAAAAGAGAAACAATGCCTATAGTGTCTATAGTCTAGAGACAATGCAAAATGCCTCTCCAGATGACCCTACTAAACCAGCCATTTTCCCCAAGGATCATGGGAGAGTCAAACCGAGTAGATTAGAGTTGGAGAGAGTTGAATTTGAGGCTCCGCTGTCTCTCCGGAATGCTTGTCAGCTCAGCACAATTGTCCTCTTGTGAGAAGAACATGAAAGGCAGGAAGAGTGGAGAGGGAGGGAGGCAGGATGTAAGAGATGGCAATACAAGGAGAATAGACAAATATAGACAGGGAAATCTGATAGATGCTTCTTAACACAAATACAAAGAGATGAGTAAGAGAAAGATCTACTATACTGCAATTACCCAAGTATAGGTTCAACCACCTTTACATGACATATACTGCTATCACTGACATTAAAACAACCCTTTTCTCTTACAGCAGGTGTCTCTAAACTATGGTCTGTGGGCCAATCTGGCCCACTGCAAAGTTTATCTGGTCCTCTGATGTAAGAGGGCACTCTGATGGAGACTCTATAGTAACAGAGCACTCTGATGGGGAATGCTGATCTAAGGGGGGACTCTGATGGGAACCCTGATGTAAGATGGACTCCTAAGAGGGACGATTCTTTTTCAAGACCTCTGCAATTCACTCTGGCATGCTGTCAATCAATTTCTGAGCCACATCCTGACTGATGGCAGCCCATTCTTGCATAATCAATACTTGGAGATTGTCAGAATTTGTAGTGTTTTTTGTCCACCCGCCTCTTGAGGATTGGCCACAAGTTTCAATTGGTTTAAGGTCTGGGAAGTTTCCTGGCCATGGATCCAAAATTTCGATGTTTTGTTCCCCAAGTCACTTAGTTGTCACTTTTGACTTATGGCAAGGTGCTCCATCATGCTGGAAAAGGCATTGTTGTTTGCCAAAGTTTTCTTGGATGGTTGAGAAAAGTTGCTCTCAGGGGATGTTTTTGTACCATCCTTTATTCATGGCTGTGTTCTTAGGCAAAATTGTGAGTGAGCCCAATCCCTTGGCTGAGAAGCAACCCCACACATGAATGGTCTGAGGATGCTTTACTGTTGGCATGACACAGGACTGATGGTAGCGCTCACCTTTTCTTCTCTGAATAAGGTTTCTTCCAGGATGCCCCAAACAATCAGAAAGGGGATTCATCAGGAAAAATGACTTTACTCCAGTCCTCAGCAATCCAATCCCAGTACCTTTTGTAGAAAATCAGCCTGTCCATGATGTTTTTCCTGAAAAGAAGTGGCTTCTTTGGTGCCCTTCTTGACACCAGGTTATCCTCCAAAAGTCTTCTCCTCACTGCGTGCACGCAAGCTCTGCACTGGTGGTGTCCAGATCCCACAGCTGAAACTGTAGGAGACGGTCCTGGCGCTTGCTGGACTTTCCTGGGCGCCTTGAGGCCTTCTACACAAATGTAGTAGAACTGTTTTTTTATGGGATTAAGTTCATTTTCGTGACAAAGAGGGACTTTGCAATGAATTGCAAATCATCTGATCACTCTTTAGAATATTTTGGAGTATATGCAAATTGCCATAATAAAAACTGAAGCAGCAGACTTTGTGAAAATGTATATTTGTGTCATTCCCACAATTTTTGGCTACGGCTGTATATGTAAAGTATACAATGCAGGCCTAGTACTGACAAATTTGGAGACCCTTGTTCCACAAGGTTTACAGAAACCATTGCCATTAATAATTCAGCATATAAGCAAGTCACCGGTGCATCATCAGTATATAAAAACAATACAAATTCTATCTCTTAAGACTCAGTTATTTCACACTGGGTGCCACCATCTTGCCTTATACACAACATAGAGAAGGTGAAGTCAAGCTGTCAATTACATCAAGGATATTTGATCTTTCTATGTAAGTCAAGTGTCATTGCTCTCTGTTTATCCAATTGTTCAGGGGAAAGGTTAGAGATGGAATAAAGGGCATAGGTACTGACAAAAAGTCAAAATCTGCAATCAACAACAGCACTGATTGATCTGCTTAGGCTGAAAATTGTGGGGAAAAGAGGAGTGCAGTTTAAAATAGTTGATGTCATAGTACACTAATGCCCCGTACACACGGTCGGATTTTCCGATGGAAAATGTCCGATCGGAGCGTGTTGTCAGAAATTCCGACCGTGTGTGGGCTCCATCGGACATTTTCCATCGGATTTTCCGACACACAAAGTTGGAGAGCAGGAGATAAAATTTTCCGACAACAAAATCCGTTGTCGGAAATTCCGATCGTGTGTACACAAGTCTGACGGACAAAGTGCCACGCATGCTCAGAATAAATAAAGAGATGAAAGCTATTGGCCATTGCCCCGTTTATAGTCCCGACGTACGTGTTTTACGTCACCGCGTTTAGAACGATCGGATTTTCCGACAACTTTGTGCGACCGTGTGTAGACAAAACAAGTTTGAGCCAACATCCGTCGGAAAAAATCCTAGGATTTTGTTGTCGGAATGTCCGAACAAAGTCCGACCGTGTGTACGCCCTATAAGACATTTGTTTAAATTGAATATAATAAAGACAACGACTATGTGGAAACATAGAAGAATGCATTTGCACCATTCAGTTTCGGGCCTTACAGATACTCAACAAAACATACAGTGGGGCAAAAAAGTATTTAGTCAGTCACCAATTGTGCACATTCTCCCACTTAAAAATATGAGAGAGGCCTGTAATTATCATCATAGGTATACCTCAACTATGAGAGTCAAAATGTTGAATCAAATCCAGACAATCACATTGTCTGATTTTTGAAAGAATTTATTTGCAAAGTATGGTGGAAAATAAGTATTTTGTCACCTACAAACAAGCAAGATTTCTGGCTTTCACAGACCTGTATCTTCTTCTTTAAGAGGCTCTTCTGTCCTCCACTCATTGCCTGTATTAATGGCACCTGTTTGAATTTGTTATCAGTATAAAAGACACCTGTCCACAACCTCAAACAGTCACACTCCAAACTCCACTATGGTGAAGACCAAAGAGCTGTCGAAGGACACCAGAAACAAAATTGTAGACCTGCACCAGGCTGGGAAGACTGAATCTGCAATGGGCAAACAGCTTGGTGTGAAGAAATCAACTGTGGGATCAATAATTAGAAAATGGATGACATACAAGACCACTGATAATCTCCCTCGATCTGGGGCTTCACGCAAGATCTCACCCCGTGGGGTCAAAATGATCACAAGAACGGTGAGCAAAAACCCCAGAACCACACGGAGGGACCTAGTGAATGACCTGCAGAGAGCTGGGACCAATGTAGCAAAGGCTACCATCAGTAACACACTACACCGCCAGGGACTCAGATCCTGCAGTGCCAGATGTGTCCCCCTGCTTAAGCTAGTACATGTCCAGGCCCATCTGAGGTTTGCTAGAGAGCATCTGGATGATCCAGAAGAGGATTGGGAGAATGTCATATGGTCAAATGAAACCAAAGTAGAACTGTTTGGTAGAAACACAACTCGTTGTGTTTGGAGGAGAGAGAATGCTGAGTTGCAACCAAAGAACACCATACCTACTGTGAAGCATGGGGGTGGCAACATCATGCTTTGGGGCTGTTTCTCTGCAAAGGGAACGGGACAACTGATCCGTGTACATGAAAGAATGAATGGGGCCAGGTATCGTGAGGTTTTGAGTGCAAACCTCCTCCCATCAGCAAGGGCATTGAAGAGGAAACATGGCTGGGTCTTTCAGCATGACAATGATCCTAAACACACTGCCCGTTCAAGAAAGGAGTGGCTTTGTAAGAAGCATTTCAAGGTCCTCGAGTGACCTAGCCAGTCTCCAAATCTCAACCCCATAGAAAACCTTTGGAGGGAGTTGAAAGTCTGTGTTGCCCAGCAACAGCCCCAAAATATCACTGCTCTAGAGGAGATCTGCATGGAGAAATGGGCCAACATACCAGCAACAGTGTGTGACAACCTTGTGAAGACTTACAGAAAACGTTTGACCTCTGTCATTGCCAACAAAGGATATATAACAAAGTATTGAGATGAACTTTTGATATTAACAAAATACTTATTTTCCACCATAATTTGCAAATAAATTCTTTCCAAATCAGAAAATGTGATTGTCTGGATTTGTTTCCACATTTTGGCCCTCATAGTTGAGGTATACCTATGATGACAATTACAGGCCTCTCTCATCTTTTTAAGTGGGAGAACTTGCACAATTGGTGGCTGACTAAATACTTTTTTGCCCCACTGTACTACTTTTCTTTTTATCATGGCTAAACAATCGATTGACAAATATGTTGCTTGTTAACAGGAAAATTTTCAGCATCCTCACCTATTCCCAGCAAAGATTCCAGAACCTTGGCTTCGGTACATGTTCCGAACTCTGGACCCATCTACTCTTGGCTGTTTATGAACACCCCTTCCTCCTATCAAGTTCTGAGCTCCGAGTGGGAATTACCCCTCTACCTGTTGCCATCCAGCCTTTCCTGACTCTCTTCCCAGAATTCACTTTTCCGTTCCTAATCTTTACTTACAGTCAAGATCCCACATTTTATGCCAGCCTCAACAAAGGAGAGGACTGTGTAGGCAGGTGCAGTCCGCTGTCTCCACTGCAGGTGGAGCTCAACTGCAGCAGCAATGTAGAGGGAGAGGTAGTCTTGAGGAACATGGTTTCTCTATGGTTTCCTGAGTCACTAGGGCAGTGATCTAATTGGATGCTGGCCACCCATGTGACTCTTGTGGCCATCTTGGGTGTAGCAGTGTCTAGTTAAAACCCTGGGCCCTGGGTTTGGAGCACATTTGCGTGTTAGGAGTGTAGGGACAGGTCACTCATCTGTCAGGGACAGTATTAGTGACGGGGAAAGGTTCAAGATGAGAAGTGAAAGCTTAGGGCTCACAATATCCGTGGACATCTTCCCATTTGGGCACAAGACGGCCAGGCCATGTTCTGCCCCTTCAGACAGATGTTGTCAGTTCAGCTGATACCTGCTCTGCTACACACTGTTGGCATTCATGAATGTTCCTGGTTGAGCCTTCTCCCACCAGGTTTTTTGTGAACTGTTTTGCCTTTACCTCAATACAAGTTCTACTAACTGTAGCTGGACTGTGTTATTGCCACCGCACCACGCTGCACCCACCCACAACTCTATCACAGAAAGCAAGATCGCCCTGCTTGGGTTTATGATTTTCTAATGTGTCCTGAACTGCCCTCTCTGTCCAGCTCCCCTGTTAGCTATTGGTGAATCACATTACTGTTATGTGCCTTTTGTGTCTTGTTATGCCTTGTTTTGAAAACCAATAAAATGTTGCAATAGAAACATGGAAGAGTGAAGGCTGAAAATGGTCCATTGAGTCTGCCCCTTTTTTTACTTTTTTTTTAACCCTTTTTGCCTAATTATAGATTTATGTTTGATCCAAACATGTTTAAATTCACTTGGGTATCTATGTATAAAAAATTTTATATGCACATGTCGAATGATTGCCAAATTGTTTGCCATATGATTATCTCCTATGATCATCAGCTTCATCTAGTGGTCATAATGCTGTATTTTCCTGAAATACCTCAATCAAAAAAAAATAACACATTATGGCCACTAGATGGAGTTGACTGACTCACTACCTCTGCTGTACGTTTGTTCCAAGCATCCTCTACGCCTTCAGTAAAAGAATACTTTCTAAGGCTAGTATTGAACTTTTCTCCTGCTTTTTAGAGGTTGTGTCCACATGTTTTAATCTGCCTGGAGTTTGTACAGCCTTAATTCTGTGCCTAAAACTCATAGAAAATCTTTAAACCGCAAGCAGACCTTTTGTCGCTACAGTTGCTTGCATGTTCCAGCCATTAGCTACAGTTCATGACTCAGTATTGTCATCCTTGGTGTCTGACAACAAACATCCTACCTCGGGGATACAAAGGATTTCTAGACAAAATTAAATTAATGACTTTAGCACAAAATTGTTGTTTATTAGTTTCACAGAATATAAAAAGCTTGTGTATGAGCTTTCCTTGTAAGCAGTGCATTAATTGAGAAAATTGGTGTTCCTGTCATTACTGGGAAAATCGTTTTGTGTGATTTATTAAGTGACTATCTTATGAGAATGACTTTTTCGGGACACCTTACATTTGCTGTAGATTCAGGGAAAAAAAGACGGTGGTGTTTTATTAAAATTCAATGTGGATGTTACTTTGTTGATCTGAATAAGATAGTACCCTAGTCAGGATTTGAACGAAAGTGCTGCATGCTAAAGTGCTAACCTCTGTGACAATACCAGTGACGTCAACTGGAGTCCAGTCTGCCTGCCATGAAGGAAGTAACCCACAATAAAAATAAAAAGTGGCGCTTTCCTAAAAAAATGATGATTTCCTAAAAAAATGAAATGAAAATAAAAAATACAACAAACACCTTTTAAAGTGACTACTCAATCTACTAATACACACCTATTTATAAGTGCATCATAAAAAATAAAAATACCATAATTCATATACATGCGTGGTGAACACCAAGTGATAAAATCACAAATAATGCCACAATATTAATACTGCTCTAACAAAAAAATATAAAAGTATATATATATAATCAAAAATCCATATATGTATTAAACGTTAGTGAAGTGATTGTCTTTCGACCTTTGTGAAGATGCGATCCAGTGGAAAACAAATGTTCAATCAAATAAGTGCCAAAAAAGGGGGGTCCTCAAAACACCGTGTGTAAATTCTTCTTACAAAAACTTCCACCACACCCGGGTATTATGGTGATCCCACTCCCAATAGAAATCCACTCACCAGCTCCAATTGCCCCCACTTGCGTGTAAGGCTGACAAGCTTAATGATGATAAATAACCAGGATTTCATCCAGCACTATCTCCATCCGTGAACACATTCCATATGTGAAGTAAAAAAAGCTTCAAATAGTGTGATAACGTAAAACTAGTTTATTAACACACACATCAGACAAATCTCCAATGGTTAAACTCACAATGTAAACAATATAAACTCGCACAGCATTCTCCACAGCACACTGTATAGGCAGTAAACAACACAGAAACTTGTGAAACTTCCTGGGGGTATGCGGTCACGGCAGACCCGATATGAGCAGGCGTCTGATGTGATAATCTCACCCTCTCCTTACTTGCCCGACTGTTAACACGATCTCTTCCCAGGTGGGTATACCGCAACGCTCGTTCCTCTCTGTATCACTCGTGTGCGGTGTCCACCATTGCTTGGCCACGCCCCGACACGTTTCGTCACGCCTGTGACTTATTCATGGGATAGGCCGCTCAAGGTGTCAATCAGTCCTTAAATACCCTCCCATCCGCGAACGAACGGGGTAATCCAGTGTGCATGCGCCCCACATATATCTCGCGCCTGCGCAATGCTTGTGTCCCCGTGAGCACAAACCCCCGCTGTTTGGGATCGCTACCCACTGGGTCTAGCAGCATAGGTTTGCACTTATACAGTAATCGATTTTCAAAGTGCACTTCGCCCATGCTGGTTATCCTGCAGCAATCGAATAGTACACAGTACTTAGTTCGTTGCTTACTAAACTATCTACCGGACCCTGAACATTAGTCTCTTAGTGCTAGTCATTCTAAATCTTGTTCAGATTAACCACAATAACATATAACACCATATTCCTCTCAATCAACTTAAAATCCATTGTCATTATGTGCAATTATGATACCTTCATTAAAATGATATACAATAATTATGAGCACTAAAAAACTATTAATATAAGCACTAAAAAAGTTCAATATAAAATACATTCTTTTAAGATTAACATTAGCACTATATTTCTATAAAAATTCTTATAAGAGGCTGGAAAAGGTGTTTGTTGTATTTTTTATTTTCATTTTTTTTTTAGGAAATCATCATTTTTTTAGGAAAGCGCCATTTTTTATTTTTATTGTGGGTGACCTCTACACATTAGATACGATAAATAATAGAAATCATATGGTATATCAGACACGTTTATGTGGCAGCTATAGTGAGACAAGTATATCGATGTTTATCAGTTAGGTTGGTACTTATTCTGAGGCGCAGTGGTGGGGAACCTGGTATAGGGTGGGTATTATACTGTGGAGACCATTTTGTACATGAAGGAAGTAAGTAGAATGTGCAGTCCACACCTCCCAGCTCTCTTCTCCTCTTCAACACTGACCCAAAGCATTAAGTTCTGGGTGACAGAAGTAGTCACTGATGACAATCTCCCCATCTGCCATTTGGAAGATAAGCCTGGCGCTCCAGTATACAAACTGATTACCTTGACATGTGAGCCAAACCTGGGGAGCTCCCAGTGATGTCTATAACTATCACATGTAATCTTTGATAATGTTATTACCTTTTCAGGAAAAAAATACCGGCCTTACAATATGTTCCATATTGATAACATAGGCAATGCGTCCCATGTTTACTGGCCAGGTGGCAACACTTCCACTAGGACAGAAAGTGATATGACATTTCTTCAGTGGGGTTCCAGAAAAGAACACACTCCAGGGATGTTTGAACCAGAGGAGTAAGGAAAGCCCTCTTGTCACCTTGGCCTTCAGCCAGGTACATGATAAGGGCTGCCCCTACAGATACAACCGAGAAAAGGATGCAGACATGAAGAGACGGGAAGTACATTATTTGTAGGATCAGCAGGTGAAAGAAAAGAGAGAAAAACTGAAAAAATGAATTCAACCCCTGTTCCTAAGGACTGGTTAGCTGCAATATATTACATATCTTATTTGGGTTTGGATACGCTTTAAAAAATACATCTATTTACTGATATGAATGTACAATATATATGTGTAAAGTGCTGCGAAAATTGAGGGTGCTATATAAATACCTGAAATAAATAAATAAATGTATACTGATCTATATATCAGACCTTAAAGAAAGACCATCATGGAGAAAAATGATCAGATGACCCAAAAGATACAGTGGGGTTGGTTTACTAAAATTGGTAGAGTTCTGCATAGAAACCAATCAATGTCCAAGTTTTATTGTCAAAGCCTAAACAAGCTATAGTTAGAAGGTGATTGGCTACCATGCACAGCTACACCAGATTTTGCACTCTTTAGTTTTAGTAAATCAACCCCATTGTCCCTTCAAATGTTGGACTGTTGGAGAACCATCAGCCTTCATCTGGAATGTGACAGGTCCTCTTGTGTTCTAGATAAGCTTGTAACATGTCAAAATGTATCACTACAGAAGGAAAGATACAATATTAGTGAATAATAGCTGCCCATATATCGCTTTCCATGTCTCCCTCCCCCATGTCAGGATGGAAAGGGAGGACAGGGAGTTTTTATAGCTATAACGGAGCTCTGAGGTTAATTGTAAAAATCAATGCAGTGTCTGAATGCTGTGGGGGAGGGGAGGTATCTAATATAAGTAGGCATAGAAGAGCTTCTACAATACAGTAAGAGGAGGCCAGCAGCAGCACAGACTGAGCTAAACAAGACCAGAGTCATATATAATGCAGATAGGTTAAAAATAGCCAACACCAATGGCATTCTATGAATGCTCATACAGCTGTTAATATTATAAACATAAGTCAGAAAGACATAGTTTAAGGGGAACTCCATTTAAAAAAGTGAAGATATCTTATCAAGCAAACATAATGACCACTGCTTGGCTGTAAAATCATTATTTTTCTGTTATTTCAGTCCATGATTCCATCAATCACCCAAAGGCATTACCCTGAATCTGAGCCAAGCAAAGGAAGACGGTGCTGGGAGACCACACTGTTATTACAAATATGAGCAACGAGAAAATAGGTATATAATGTCATCCATGTGTTATTGAGTGTGGATCCCACTCTGATTGATATCTAAATAATGAAGTGCCTCTACTCCCAACAGATAAATATATTTAATTAGTACTTCAGTACTGGTCCAGAGTAAACGGCCAAGCCAATATCTGCCAACCTTTCAGACCAGTCCTCCCCTGGTTGGAAGGTTTCCAGAAGAAGTTGTGGGAATGTAGAGGAGCATATGTGCATGTTTTAATTGAGGACAAGTAGCAAACCCCCTGTGCCAGAAGTCTAGGAGAATATCCCTACCCTATAGCACATAGATGGCATTTTCTAAAGGGCTATCTTGTTTTTTTTTTTTATCTTGAAACATTGCAACTAAGCTAAGAAAACTGTCAGCTGGTATCACTACATCATCTCAATTGCTGATAGGCTATTTTGTCAGGGATGTGATTTCATTTGTAATTAAAACAAACTGTTAAAAGAGGTAGAAAAAAACCTCTATCATTAATGACCTGAGATTGTTACAATAACCGAGGCTCGTGTTTGGAAGGGGGCATACAGGCCCAGGATATGGGAAGCTCTGATAAAAAAGAAGACATATATATTATGTGAATTCTCTGGAGAAATGTGGGGGTCACTTACAAATGGAGTAGAACGCATTCTTTAGATTCAGTTGCTTCTATTTTAAAACACGGTGCCGGAGATGTCAAGAATTTCCATGGTCTGCCTGAAGACGCCCAGAGATGTTCTGGAGATTTTTGGTCTGTGACAAAAATGTAATCTAAGTGTTTAACTAGATGTCACGTTTTGGGTCTCCTTTCACTTTACTTTTTCTTCACCAGCCTAGGTTTTTGATAAACGTTGCAGGTTTCTGCAGAGCCCTTACCAATACCTCAAGTCAAAATTAAAGAAAGATGATTTATAGGCAAAAATAATAAGGAAGAAGAAAAAAGAACATTTATTTTCTAAAGCCCAGCTCCAGTTTTAGGATATAGTATGGAAGGATTAAAACCTTTACTTACAACTCTTATTTAGTGCTTCTAGATTATAGAATACATCAGGTAGGCGAGATTATGTTCTACAATATAAACTTGGTCACGGTCATGGCTGTTGAAAGTTTCTTTGGAACACCCAGAGAGTGACTCAATTGGCCAACAGTCATTCAAAACTAAAAATATATGTTTTCAGGCACAGATGGCCGTTCATAGCCAATATTGGATCCTATGCCTTAAAGTTATTTAATTGTTTTCACTTTAAAATAGATCTAAAACCAATTCACTAAAATCCCAAAGGGGCTTTAACATAACGCAATTTCAAAAGTTTATAGCACAGACCCGGGATGGTATGGCTGTTTGGTCCCAGATTCTATTTCATGATAGGCACACGGTAGTTCACAGTCACTTGAGTGAGAGAACAAGCTGTACATGTCTTTTTGCAGTTTTATTTTGCTACAAGAACTGGGATAGGGTGAGGGTGAGCCTTGGTATACCCCAAAAAATTCTAACTTCTAACTGTATTTGAGAACTCTTCATTTGAACTGCTCCTTCGGGATGAAGACACCTCCTTTAAAGTAAAGGAAAACTGGTACTAAATGGGGACTCCTGAAAAGAAGTATAGTCCCGGATGTACTGTGAAAAGCTCTCCCAAATGAAGCAAAAGAAAGTCTCCAAGTCCAAGAGGCTTGTACACACTGTGTCCTGAATACTGTGTTGCCACCTGCAGTATCAATCCGTTTCTGTACTTGAATTGCCTGTGTCCTGGATCCTTAGATGAGATCTCTGCAGAAATTCAGGAGGCTAGGTCAGAGGTCGGCCAGCCGAAGCAGAAGCTGGGAGCCCCAAAAAAAGGATTCTGGCAGCTGCGGGTAGTCTCCTATAGATGACCCAGCCCTCAGGCTGGGTCTTACTTCCCCATAAACAAGATACAGGCGGTCCCCTAGTTGCAAACATCTGACTTACAAAGACTCCTACTTACAAACGAAGGGAGACAACAGGAAGTGAGAGGAAATGTACCCCTAGGAAGGGAAATTCATCCTGTTATGCCCCGTACACACGGTCGGACTTTGTTCGGACATTCCGACAACAAAATCCTAGGATTTTTTCCGACGTATGTTGGCTCAAACTTGTCTTGCATACACACTGTCACACAAAGTTGTCGGAAAATCCGATTGTTCTAAACGCGGTGACGTAAAACACGTACATCGGGACTATAAACGGGGCAGTGGCCAATAGCTTTCATCCCTTTATTTATTCTGAGCATGCGTGGCACTTTGTCCGTCGGATTTGTGTACACACGATCAGAATTTCCGACAATGGATTTTGTTGTCGGAAAATTTTATATCCTGCTCTCAAACTTTGTGGGTCGGAAAATCCGATGGAAAATGTGTGATGGAGCCTACACACGGTCGGAATTTCCGACAACAAGGCCCTATCACACATTTTCCGTCTGAAAATCCGACCTAGTGTACGGGGCATAAGAGTTATTATGGGAAAAATGTACCTCCACTGATGCTTTATAGCCAAGGCTTGTTTCCACAACAAGCCAATATTTTCCAAATCCAATTTTCATTAGGACAGAAAGTGAGGTAAAATCTTCTGAACAGGGGCACAGACAGCAAAACAAACGTTACAGTGGTGTTAACCCTTCCCTATGCTATCCAAAAAGCTTAAAAATAGATTCAACTTAAGAACAAACCTACAGACCCTGTAGATCTTGTTTGTAACCCGGGAACCGCCTGTACATATGTTCTGAATCCCTGACTATTTATACCCCTCTCAGCCCCCTGCAGGTCACTCAATCCCATGGCCAGGGATTGGCTGAAGAGGCATCAATATGCAGACTAGAGTCTATGTTCTTTTACCCACGATATCCCACAACTCAGTGGGTTGCAGTGGAAATGAACCAAGCCTGCACCAGCAGAACCCAGAACAGACACTTTTAAGTGATCATCGCTCTCCACGGCTACAGGGAAGCCATAAATGAAATGTAACACTAGTAGCCTACTGGGGCGCTACAAGTCATTTCTGATCTTTTGTAAATCTACAGCTTTCATTAAAAATTACCTGGTGATCCTGCCATGAAGATTCTTGTTCAGGCACCCCCCAGTGGGTTGACAACTGTCTCCCAATTGTGCTTCATCACTTCAGCAGTGATCTGAAGTTGACACTGGGATGAGTGCATGTAGACAAGAAGTGGCTGCAAAGAAGTTGTGTACAACAGCACTAAGATGTAATAAAACGATTAAAAAAAAGATGAAAACAGCATTCAATTTAAAAAAAATGTCATTATTTATAACACACAGTGCTTTATCAAAATAAATGCCATCGAATTTGGGTTTAGTTCTACTTTAAAAAGCAGCCTGCATTGTCCAGTTCTCACTCAAGGACCCTTTTGGGAAATGAGTCCAACTTCTAAAGTTTCTCAAATCCTTCTGGTTGGCTTCCTATTCTGACCTAATTAATAGTATATTGTAAAACACAAACATCCCTATGGACACCAAAAAACACTCTAGTGATTCTAGACTTTGGCTTCCTCTCAATGGACTGTTGTTTCCCACACTGTGATGGACATTATTTAACCTTGAATGCTCCCACTTCTACTCCGATTCCCTTCCAACATCAATCTCTCTCTCTACTACTTCCATGCTGCAAATGACAAACTGCATATGGACATAAACTCAATTCCCACATTTCCAGATCTCTTTTACAGTTCCTCTCCTCTGTCATCACTAAATCCAATTCTTACATAGTAGCCCTCCAACAAGTCAGCAGTAGAGGAGACTCTGAGGACCGCTCACTAAACAGCTGTTGAATAATTTTAGCACAAAATCCTTATAAATGCCCCTTTTACAAAATCTGGATACATATTTTAAGTCCTTAAAGTGGTTGTAAAGGCAGAAGGTTTTTTATCTTAATGCATTCTATGCATTAAGATAAAAAGCCTTCTGCATGCAGTAGCCCCCCTCAGCCTCCCTAATACTTACCTGAGCCCCATCTCCATCCAGCGATGTTGCAAGAGAGACTCATCTGTCCAGGACTCCCTTCCTCATTAGCTGAGAGAGCAGCATGGCGCCATTGGCTCCCGCTGCTGTCAATCAAAGTCAGTGAGCCAATGAGGAGAGAAAGGGGGCAGGGTTGGGCCATGGCTCTGTGTCTGAATGGACTCAGAACAGCAGCTCGGGTGCCCCAATAGCAAGCTGCTCAACAGGAGGGAGGGGCCAGAAGCACCGAAGAGGGACCCGAGAAGAGGAGGATCTGGGTTGCTCTGTGCAAAACCATTACATAGAGCAGGTAAGTAGGACATGTTTGTTAGCTTTAGGGGGAAAAAACGAGACTTTAGTATCACTTTAAGAGTTTTTACAGGTGGGGGTTCTTATTTTTAACCTTGAATCCTGCAGTATTTTTATGGTGATATTCCAAACAAAACTATTTTTCTAGTTTGATCTAGGTGGAAAAGGGTTAAAATGTCTTCTAGGTTTTTATCGCTATCTGTATCCCAGTTGAGGAGATTTGCTCCTTCTTTTTATCATGCTAACTGCAATTCCTAAAACAGAAGACTAGAGGATGTCTTTCAGTGCGGATGTGTGTTTCAATGACAGTTGTCAAAGGGTCAAAGGGGGAACTTCTTGCCAGTTTGGGGAGATTTCCTCTCACTTCCTTTCAAGTTTCTGGGACAGGAAGTAGGGCAGGGACACCGATCGGGACACAGTTAGAAAAAAATAGTTCAGCATTGTAAATCCTTGATGAAGGGGCCTCTAGGAACCCCACAATGTGCTACTTGTTTTTTTTTTTTTTATAAGAAATGAAAGGACAGATTACAGGACAAAATGTCTGGGTATGGAAGCATGGAGAATATTTAAGCTGAGCACAATCACAATACAATTTGTTCTGGCATTGAACAAAAAACATTCAGCTCAAGAAGGAATAGGGATTTTTGCATGCTGTGTAGTTACAGAGTTGCCCTGTAATATTAGGTACGAGGAAGTCCGTTGTCCTTCTTAGAAAGGGAAGAGCAGACCAAGATGTGTAATCTCTACTGTGTTTCAACACAGTAGAGAGAAACTAAATGGCCAGTATGCTCAAAGGTGAGCTGAAATTTGAAAGAGAAGCCAAGAGCTCCATGTATTATGTCTCGTACACACTATAAGAAAATCAGGCAAACATTTTCGTCCGATTTTAATATAGTGTCTTCACAAAATTCTGATTCCGAATTTTCGTACGAAAATTCCTCTATGGGACAAATTCCAAAATTTTTCTTGTACCGGAACAGAACGAACGTTTTTCGTTTAATATGTACCATTTTCTTACGATTTCTGTACAAGAAAAATCAGAAAAGAAAGACTACGCATAATCAGAAACAATAAACAACAAAAAAACCTTTGTCATACGAGAATATTCGTGAGAATGAGTTGGCTTCTCTTGGCGGAGGCTATGGACCTAGGTAGTATTAAATGTAGGGAGAATTGTGGGAAACGTCCTACCTTGGAGGAAGTTAAGTGATCATAGCTTTTAAAAAAACAGCAGACCAACATTTAGTAAGCTCAGGTCAAGAATACCATATATGCAATATTATACCAGGTTGATTATTAATCACCAGTAGACAACGAAAATGTAAGTTACAAAGACATTGATACAACATGGTGAGAATTTTAAAATTCCTCTCCTGTATAAGACTAGCCACGGAGAGCTTGTAAGTCAGAATAAATGATTTGTAAATTTCGATCTCTGAGAAGTTACATCCAAGTTCTCCAGCCTTTTCTGCCATATAGTGAGGAGAGGTAAATATGAATATGATACATGAATATGATAGTAGGTATAGAGTGTTAAGACTCTTTGGTTCCCTCCTTTTGGAGGCATAAAAATTCAATGGTGAAAGGTTTCTATGTAGTGAGCCTTTATGTTGCAAGTTAAAGTGGATGTAAACCAGATTCATGAAATTTGACCTAAGCACATACAGTATCTCACAAAAGTGAGTACACCCCTCACATTTTTGTAAATATTTTATTATATCTTTTCATGTGACAACACTGAAGAAATGACACTTTTCTACAATGTAAAGTAGTGAGTGTACAGCTTGTATAACAGTGTAAATTTGCTCTCCCCTCAAAATCTCAAAATAGCTCAACACACAGCCATTAATGTCTAAACCGCTGGCAACAAAAGTGAGTACACTCCTAAGTGTAAATGTCCAAATTGGGCACAATTAGCTATTTTCCCTCCCCGGTGTCATGCGACACGTTAATGTTACAAGATCTCAGGTTTGAATGGGGAGCAGATGTGTCACAGTGGAGTTCCACCCAAAAATGGAACTTCCGCTTTAAGGGAAGGTGACCCCTTGACATGCCACATTTGGCATGTCATTTTTTTGGGGGGGGGAGCGTAAACCCTCTTTTTAGAGGGTTCCAGCTCCCACTTCCTCCTGGCTCACCCGTGGCGCCGGAAGGAAGATCACCTTTCCCCCCTCCCTCTCGACAATCATCTGGGACACTTCACAGGTCCCAGATGATTGCCCGGCCAGTCACAGCATGCAGCGCGGCTCGCGTATACGCAGTGCGTGTCCGGATGTGAAGCCACAGCCGGGCGCCCACATTGACAATGCCGGCGCCGCAGAGAGGAGGGGGAGACTAGTGGGGCTTCATTCCCCAGCATCGCCAGACCCTGGGACAGCTAAGTGTCTGATTATTAAAAGTTAGCAGCTGCAGTATTTGTAGCTGCTGACTTTTAATTTTTTTTTTTAATTTGATGTTATCGTTCTCACTCTCTCATGCTGGTCACTGGAAGTTCAACATGGCACCTCATGGCAAAGAACTCTCTGAGGATCTGAAGAAAAGAATTGTTGTTCTACATAAAGATGGCCTAGGCTATAAGAAGATTGCCAAGACCCTGAAACTGAGCTGCAGCACTGTGGCCGAAACCATACAGCGGTTTAACAGGACAAGTTCCACACAGAACAGGCCTCACCATGGTCGACCAAAGAAGTTGAGTTCACGTGCTCAGCGTCATATCCAGAAGTTGTCTTTGGGAAATAGATGTATGAGTGCTTCCAGCATTGCTGCAGAGGTTGAAGGGGTGGGGGGTCAGCCTGTCAGTACCCAGACCACACGCAGCACACTGCATCAAATTGATCTGCATGGCTGTCATCCCAGAAGGAAGCCTCTTCTAAAGATGATGCACAAAAAAGCCCACAAACAGTTTGCTGAAGACAAGCAGACTAAGGACATGGATTCCTGGAGCCATGTCCTGTAGTCTGATGAGACCAAGATACACTTATTTAGTTCAGATGGTGTCAAGCGTGTGTGTCGGTAACCAGGTGAGGAGTACAAAGACAAGTGTCTCTTGCCTACAGTCAAGCATGGTGGTGGGAGTGTCATGGTCTGGGGCTGCATGAGTGCTGCCGGCACTGGGGAGCTACAGTTTATTGACGGAATCATGAAAGCCAACATGTACTGTGACATACTGAAGCAAAGCATGATCCCCTCACTTTGCACACTGGGCTGCAGGGCAGTATTCCAACATGATTACAACCCCAAACACACCTCCAAGAAGACCACTGCCATGCTAAAGAAGCTGAGGGTAAAGGTGATGGACTGGCCAAGCATGTCTTCAGACCTAAACCCTATTGAGCATCTGTGGGGCATCCTCAAACAGAAGGTGGAGGAGCGCAAGGTCTCTAACATCTACCAGCTCTGTGATGTCATCATGGAAGAGTGGAAGAGGACTCCAGTGGCAACCTGTGAAGCTCTGGTGAACTCCATGCTCTAGAGGGTTAAGGCAGTGCTGTGAAAAAAATTGGGGGCCACACAAATTATTGACACTGTGGGCCCAATTTGGACATTTTCACTTAGGGGTGTACTCACTTTTGTTGCCAGCGGTTTAGACATTAATGGCTGTGTGTGTTGAGTTATTTTTAGGGGACAGCAAATTTACACGGTTATACAAGCTGTACACTCACTACTTTATATTGTAGCAAAGTGTCATTTCTTCAGTGTTGTCAAATGAAAAGATATAATAAAATATTTACAAAAATGTGAGAGGTGTACTCACTTTTGTGAGATACTGTATATCTGTAGTGTTTACTTATCTCTCTCCAAAGCACTAAGTCCTGTGATTTTCTGCTGCTCCGTCCTTTTGTTATCAGCATGATAACTTCTGACAAATTCACCGAAAGCCAGTCTGAAACTTGTGTCGGGGTGGGGGGTATAAATAGATTAGCAGAGAGCTGGTCTATTCACAGCACAGCTCTGCACATTCCTTCCTTTCTCTGCCTATGTGGAGTGGGGGTGTGTGCCTTTTCTTTCAGCTGTCACACAGTGTGTGTCAAGACTTCACTGCCAATGCTGAACAGGAAGAGAACATTTCCAACATGATCTGCACTTTCTAAAGAATATAGCAAGCTGAAGACAGCAGATATACATGTAAAACTTATGTAGGGAGATTTGGTTCATCTCTGTGTATCATTTGAGGCTGTTCACTACATTTTATTTAAACTGAAATCAAATATACAACACTGACCCCTAATTATCTATGTGTATATATACAGATCATTCCAAAACTTACTTGGAGATCTGTCTTCTATCTGACCATCCACTAAGGCCAAGGATACTATTCCCCGCTTACCTTATCTTACTTCATCTTCGTATTGGAAAATGTAAGTAGAAATTTGTATTTAAACCTTAACCCCAAACTGATAAGCTCACCCTTCTCTGCCCTTTTACTTAAAAATCTCAAATGTTACATCCGTCCTCATAGTCTTCCCACACCTTTTACCAATTTGTACTGTCTTTTTTTTCTAATCTCTGTCCTCTGTTTTATAATTTTCCCCTTTCTTTTTTAGGGCTCTACTTGTATACATTAGGGGTTATGGCTTGGGCTTGGGACATGGTCCCAACTGCCAACATCACGGGGGGCAACAGTTTTATATTCTCATGTATCAATGTATACTTTTCATATATAAAATGTCATGAACTTATACATATTCTTTTGTTCATAGAATACATCAAAAGCTCCTGATGAAGTGTTATTGAATGCATAACATGTAGAGCAAGCTGAGCTGAGCTATATAAGATACACTGTCTCTTCGGAACTTGCTATTATTGATAAGAGTGAATTGCTCGATTTTCCAATATTTCTATTTTTATTTTTCATTATTTTTTTTATTTTTTTTTTGGTTATGTAGATGGTGTGATCAACATGCTCATAGGCATTATCTGTGAATGTATTTAAGTCTATGTATGTGCTCTTTAGTTTTATTTTTGTAAAAAATACTGAAATATTTTTTATAAAAAAAGTCTTTCTTTGTTTATGTTATAAAGTCCATTAGTTAAAAATTCTTAATTGTTCACTACATTGGGTATATGTGAAGGTTTACATCCACATTAAAGTAGTAATCCCTAAATTGAAAGTAGATTAACCAATTCTCCAGAGTGTGATCTGAGCTCTGAGTGATGGATGAGAGAAATCGCAGACCCCCAATGGTCAATGCGGTGTGGATAGTTGAAAGACTGTAGGAGGCCATTTAAGTAACTTAGTGCAATGTTGACCAGGAGGGAACTTTGGACTTTCTAGTAATGTGTTGGAATTTTAACTCTACAACTCATATAAATGTATATGCTTTCTAAATAATAATCTGGCATCCTCCTTTCTATAGCTTTAAGATGCTGGCCTTTTTCCTTTTGAGTCGTTATGGCCACAAAAGGATGGTCCCAGGTCTTCTTACTTTTATGGTGGAATAAGCTAGGGAACTTGAATGGTAAGCCACCAAATGTACATTAAGTTTGCCTTTTTTTACCTTGTGATCCTGCCAACTTCTAGTCTAAGGGTAACCTTGAGAACTTAAAGTTCATATCAACATGCCAGCACTTACAAGATGGAGTTTACAAGGAGCTCAATACATCACGGGATGTTATTGAAGAGGGATGTGCATACAGCAAAAGTGCAAAAAGCTTTTTATCTGTCATGATCACTTAGTGCCCCTGTTCCTCATTCCAGCACCCTGGTGTTGGTTGTTGCTTTTCCCCTGCCTGTGTTCACCTGCAAGGTGATTGATCTGACCAGTCACCTGATATAAGCAAACTGAACACTCTTTCCCTCGCTTGTGATAGAGACAGGTACCTGTATTGTTCCTGATCAAGCCTCCTGTTTGTCTGCCTTGCTTTGCTGTTGGATTTTCCTGTGTATGACCCGGATCGGATATTGGACTATTCCCTGAACTCAGCCTGCCTTATTACCTTACTATAATTGGATCGGATATAGGACTATTCCCTGAACTCAGTCTGCCTTATTTCCTGGACCGTCTTAGAACCGTGTTATCTGTTTGCTGAACTGCAAGTAGTCTGTTTTTTGCTCTGTTTGCGTCTGCCCTGGTGTGGTGACCAGGCACTATAGCATTGTGTATAAGTCCTGGGGACAACCAAGTACCGGTAGGCCTGCTTGTCCTAAGGGGAAGGGGGCTGCTATAGGTGAAGCACACAGTAGCTAGCTATAGTGTCTGACCACCTGCATTGAGGTAGACGTGACATTCCTGACATTATCATTGGATAGCGTAGCAAAGGATTATGACCCCTGTCAAGTTTTTATTGATGTCTTTGCCCCGCTAGGTAGATGTGTCCTCTGTATTTCTACTAGTGACCATTGTCATGTAGAAACAAAGTGATGGAAAAATAAAAATTTTGGTATTGTCACCACAACAAAAGGTAAGGGTAAATCTACCAAACTGGACACTTGTCCTGGTGTCAATTGTCTAAGAACAAATTTCCCTTCTTAGAGAAAAAACTTGAAAGGGGTTTAATCATTCCCTACTGTATATATCCCAAATAGTAAAAAAAAATGTCTTTAGATATACATTAATTATGGAAGGATTATACATTTTGGAATTTAACAGTACATTCAATATACTTTTTGATAAATAAAAGTATATCAATAAATTGGGTAATATATAAAATAAAGCACAAAAAAATAATAAATTAAATAAACAACATTTCAATGAGATTAGCAAACTATTCCAACCTTGCCTTTTCTTGTTTCCAAAGTTAGGTTATAGGATGGCAGTGTGTTAGTACGAAGTAATGTACAGCACTATTATTGACTGCTATGGAAAAATTCTAGGCTGAATCCATTAATTCAACACCAAGAAGGCAAAGGAAAATCCTATAGATATAAAACTGGAATACGATTTTTTTCGTCTGAACATTCAGTGGACAAAGAATATGCTGAGAAAGCGTTCTGGTCATTTCTTGTAGGACTGGAAATATGAAAAAATGACATAGTGATTCATGCTTAAGTCACTGGCAAAACTCCACACACTCTCTCATAATAAAAGAGAGTCTTTAATGTGCTTTTGTGATGGGATGACTACGGGGCCAGCAGCAGCTCAGAAATGACAATGAGCTGGAGCCACTTAGCAAGATTCACGTGTGACCTCATTAGGATGTATAATTGCTCCTTGTTCTTATATATCACATCACTATACAGCGAGTGTGAAGTCATCAGCATTGTATCGGGAATTAGATCATAAAGTGTGTAGAGGTTAATTTATATGAATAGCCCAGGCAATTAGTAATAGGCACCCCTTATGTATTTAAAAGATAAATTTAATAAAACATCACCATAGACACATTTTTTGGTGCTCCCAGTTTTTTTACTTCATTTAAGGTATTTATATAGCTTTGATTATTTTAGGCAGCTCCTTACATACTGTACATTCACATTAGTCCCTGCCCTCAAGGAGCTTAAAATATAAGGTATATATATTACATGCACACATACAGTACACACACTCACAAAATAGGGTCAATTTAAAAGGAAGTCAATCAACCTATCAGCATGTCTTTGGAGTGTGGAAACTGGAAGACCCAGTCTAAAAAAGAAAAATGGCCCTAGTATGATACTTTACTGAGCACACCCAAGATGGCTACCTCACCATCTGTCCTAACAGCAGATAAAGCGATTTGAGTCCCCAGGCAGAAAAGCGCTATAGAAATATAAATTAATAATTGCTAATGCTTTCATGTCAATGATATCATATCTGAGCTTGTAAAAGATATTAAGAAATAGGGATGAGCTATGATGCATGACCCTTACCCCATCTTAGTAAAGTTTTTTTTCTTTTTTCATTTTGAATAGATTGAGGTTAGGACCAAAATCTTGCATTGCTGATTGTTTCCTAATAAAATTGTCTTTTTTTTACTAAACAATCTTACAAACTCCTTTGAAACTATCAACAACCATACATTACAAGGACCTGGCTGCTTAGATACCAATTAAATAGATTGCCTTGGTTGGCCCCCACTTTTACTAACTATTGATATATCTAAAGGAGATTTTTGAGATCAATCAGATCAGATGTGTGTGGCCAGCTTTACAGGTGCCTTATGATGGAGGCTGAGACACTTACCAACCCGGTCTTGGGGTGACGTGGATCCTTGTACAAAAAATTTCTCAATATGCATGTATGGTCCTACTTTTTGTAAGTATTTTTTTAAGTACTTTTCGATTTTTAAACGGCCCTATAACTGTTCGCCATGTTATTCCCCTTTCCCAATAGTTTGTTTACACATGACACTACAATTAATTTTACTCATTTATCTTTATGTTAGATAATACAGCTTACCTTTAACCATCCCCGAAGAAGGAATGCAACAATTTATTCTGAAACATGTTAGGCACCCTGAAATTTATATGAATGATTTGGCCTCTTACTGTGAGACCTTTCTTATATTTCAGACGTCAGCTGTATATATGTTGTAACTAGACCATATTTTCTCTTGCTTTTACAACCAAGATTTTATATGTAATATGTTTGTATAATAAAAGTTATATATATATATCATTTTTCTTACTTGTTCAGTACCTTTTGTACTTTTCTTTGGTTCTATCCCTTGCCCGTACAGTGCCCGGGGCACACCCTTCCATTTTTTGTCTACCAACCCAAGGAGAGGCATTCATAATGTATTTAGGGAGAAGACACAAACAAAAGGATAATCTCACCATTGGCGATTCCAACAGCCATTCAAAACCAGCAAAAAGTTTGCTTTGGAAGGTCCCTACTTTACATAATCGGTAAATCAAAATGACATTGTTGAGATTGCTTAGTCAGATATAATTTGTGTGGCCAGCCCTACAGGTGTCTTATGATGGAGGCCAGGACACTTACCAACCCAATGAGAGGCACCCAAATTGTGTTTTATGAGAAGACACAAACAAAAAGGATCATCTCACCATTGAAGCTTCCAATAGTCATTCAAAACCAGCAGGAAATTGAAAGAAGGCTGAAGTAGGGCTGGTTGCTATTAAAGCATGCTACATCTGTTTTTTGGAAAATGGAGGAAGCTGAAACTGGTAGTCTGAACCAAAAACCCAATCATATTTCAGCTGTAGTTTTTCTAGCCCAGGTAGTAAAAATAAATCAAACTTCTAAACAGCTTCTATAAGCATCTCCTTACCTTTCCCTTCCGCTAGTATTTGTAACTCGGCCCCAGTGACTAGTCTGTAATTGACACCCTATATAAACAGCAAGAAACCATTTGCTCCCTGTAAAGCTCTATAAAAAAGACACATAGACACAGAATCAAAGGAAACACTAATTGGGGTATAAAATTGGAACTAAACAATGTCACTGACCCATTTCTTTATTGTAACTGCTATTTTTCAGGCACAACTGGTTCATTTAAAGATTTCTAGATAACACTAGAACAGTCCTCCTTAGTGGCAATATCTGTAACTTACTTTTGTATGGATTTTATTATAGATTACGGTTGATTTAATTTAAACATTTAATAGGAATTGTACATCAATATACAAAATCTTTTATTTAGTTGAGAATGTAGGGAATGTGTAGGACAGTGCTTTAGCTCCCCCATTTGGGTTGAGCGATAGTCCTTAGTTTGGCCACTAGGGGTCTTCCTGTTTAGGTAAGCACCATATAAATAGAAGAGTGGGGAGGAGTTGGGTGTAAAGTAGTAGAGAGTGAGGATCATGTGCTCTTGTAATACACTGTACCAGGAGATTCACTACGCCTGAGGGGGTCAGACCAGGGTAGCTGGAGGACTATTTGTGAAAAAGCTAAGTGGGCTGAGTAGGCAGAGAACTTTTTTTGGAACATAGCTCAGTGAGGTGTGGTGGTGGCCTGGTGAAGTTGGTAGATACAGGTCATCTTCATTCGGTAGCCTTGAGGCTAGGAGGTTGTGACCCTGTAAGGACCATGCTGGGTACCACAGTAGATGGGACCCTGTTAGCTACAGTACATGTATCTAGGGAACCAGGGGTACTTTCTCACAGTGCTATACAGTACATACATACAAAAAATGAATAGATAATTAAACACAGTTCCCAAATTATACACTCCAAAGTCTCTTGGTTATCCGCTGTGAAGTGCTCAGTGCAGAGCAATAATAAAGTGACCAGCAATAATAAAGTGACTCCCTGATCAAAAAAATTGCTCTGTGCTCCCTCTGATGTTCCCGCACTCACCGGAAGGAATGGACCCCCCTGCAAGAGATTCAAACACGTTTTATTTCTAGTGGAATGGTTTTTCTCTTTTTGCTCCTTCAAAATTCTCCACTCACTAGGATAACACCTAATAAATGAGCCAGGACTTGGGATGGAGGTCTCCAAATTCCTGAGCAGAATAACTTTGTTAGGTAGGCCATCTAGCTTGAGAACTGGCTTATCAATAAATAATGTAGGGGTTTACAAATCTTTAAAATGACCCTGTCATTTTTGAGGAATGCCACTCCTTTCTACTAGGTGAGGTTTAGGCAGGCCATACACAGTTCGAATCTTGGCTGGTTCAGCAGGAACCGACCGAGATTTGAATCATATATGGGCAGGCTAAATGTACCAAGTTGAGCGATCAATCAACTTGGGTAGAACCAGCATGCCGGGTTTTACTTACGATTATCGCTAGCGGCTGCTATAGCAATAATCAATGGCCCGGCAGGAGGGATTCCCGCATCAACACTGTCTGTCTTGATGGGGGAATCAAGCCAATTTCTCTCCTGCAACCTATGTATGGCTGGCCTTAGACAAGTAAAGTGGTGCTACAAGCACCTAAAAATGACCAATAGCAATCTGCTAGAGATAGGAAAGGTCAAACCACTGCTCAACTTTCTCTGAAAAAGTAAATTGGCAACATTAGATCACCTTGGGCTTCCCAAAAGCCATAGTTGTATGGAAGTTTGGACAAATATCAAAGAGCAACTGCATTTTTATTATTGTCAGTTTTTGAAAATTTAGGCAGTGGTTAACTTTAAATTTAGAGGACAGACAATTACATGAGCTATAGAAAACCATATACAGCAGCTTTTAGTTGTTCACTGAGGTTATAGCTTAGCTAGCGTAGTTTATGATGGGAAACGGTTTAAAATTGTGAAACATGATTTAATTTTATTACTAGCCATTGTAGGCCAGATACAGTATAGAGTATATGTGAAGCATTGCACATTTAAAAGGAAAGTAAAGATATTGTTGCTGAAAACCAAAGTCTGGATTTTAGTTCTCCCAATCAAAAATGCATGCTTTTGCTGTTGTAAGTAAAACCATTAAACCTTTTACATTTTTTATCCTTATTTATATGTCAATTATAAAGGTCTACCAGTTTCACATAACTTGTATCCCACATTTCCTTATTGTACACTCAATGTTTCTCTCGGCTAAATGTGAGTACTCCTTTTGGAATAAATTATACACTGGCTTGATATGCTGCACCATGAGGAGTTGTTTTCTCTTATTTCAATGCATGAACCTGTGGATTCACCACCTGTGAGGGCTTTACAAGATCCAGTTGCTTGTTGTCTTAGTGGAGACGTGGATATGCACTATGCCTGTTTGACCACCTATAATCTAGTGGTCCACTATTTAGGGTAAGAGGCCCAGTGTGTTGATGTTCGGTGGAGGATATCTTTGTTCATTCTAGTCTGTCTGATTTAAACCTTGGGTGACTCCAGAAAAGAAACATGGACTTTTATGCCAGTGTTTGTGGACATTTATAAATGTACATATTTATTTTCAGCGCTGCATATACCCATTTTCTGTGTTATTATTGTTACCAACAATTCTATGCTAGCTGCTCCTTAACACCCAAGCGCAGTGAATACTCTATTTTTAATATTAACACTTTGCTTCTGTTTGGAATCCATTATTTAACTTCAATGAAAAAAGAAGAAAAAGAAAGAGAACAGGGGGAAGAATTGCTCTACCAACATATGAAATTTGAACGACTTATATAAGTTAATATAGAAAGTTATGCCCACTTTTGCATTACTTTTGTTTTATCCCTCGTATTTGCAGAAACAATGGAGAACCTTATTATACCTTTTATCAAACTTCATTTTTTTTCATTTTTAACTAGAGTGTACCTTTAATCCATCAATTTATCCATTGCCCAAGACTCTTCACTGCTCATCATGCTCCTTCTGAAGATGTATTGTGGTAAAATAGGGGTATCATATGCCATAAAACAATGTTATAAAAATGGATACCTTATTCTATTGCAGCCTAAACTAAATTAGAGCACTGAGAATCAGAAAGTGATGGCTGCAATACCAGACACTGGGCATCAAAGCACATTAGTCTATCAGACAATAACACTGTAGCTCAGGGCCCAGAATCCTTTGCTGGCTTTCTTTGGTTAAATCCCTGAATATTTTACTGCATGCATTAGACTAAAACAGAGTCGCTTACTGTAAAAGCTACGTAGCATCGAAGGCCTTTAGTGATTATTATAAAGCAAAGAATTAAGTATAACATCATCACTAGCTGGAGAAATATTACTAATACATTTTTCCTAGGGGACAGCTTGCCATGGGTGGGCATGCATTCAAGAAATACATTGCAGCACAATTTAACTTAAGCAATATAGTTTCTGCTTCCACTTTAGTGTAAGTCTCTCTCATTAAAACACCAGGCAATAAATCCATACAACAATTATAACAGAACAGCCTGTGCGCCCCTTAGAGAGAGGAACCTGTAACTATACAAAACTTATTAGTGGCAATGGGTGGGGTTTGTTTAAAGGGTAATTCCACTTTCTTTAAAGAGAACCTATGTAACATACACTGCCTTGAAAAAGTATTAATACCCCTTGAAACTTTCCACATTTTGTCATGTTACAACCATAAACGTAAATGTATTTTATTGAGATTTTATATGATAGACCAACACAAAGTGGCACATAATTGTGAAGTGGAAGAAAAATAATAAATGGTTTTCAAATTTTTTTACAAATAAATATGTGAAAACTAGATCTAGTGGAACCAATTGCCTTCAGAACTCACCTAATTAGTAAATAGAGTCCACCTGTGTGTAATAGAATCTCAGTATAAATACAGCCATTCTGTGAAGCCCTCAGAGGTTTGTTAGAGCATCTTATTGAACAAACAGCATCACGAAGGCCAAGGAACACACCAGACAGGCCAGGGATAACGTGGTGGAGAAGTTTAAAGCAGGGTTAGGTTATAAAAAAATATCCCAAGCTTTGAGTATCTCACGGAGCACTGTTTAATCCATCATCTGAAAATGGAAAGAGTATGGCACAACTTCAAATCTACCAAGACATGGCCGTCCACCTAAACTAACTGGCCAGGCAAGGAAAGCATTAATCAGAGAAGCAGCCAAGAGGTCCATGGTAACTCTGGAGAAGCTGCAGAGATAAACAGCTCAGTTGGGAGAATCTGTCCACAGGACAACTATTAGTCATGGACTCCACAAATCTGGCTTCATGGAAGAGTGGCAGGAAGAAAGCCATTGTTGAAAGAAAGCCATAAGATGTCCCATTTGCAGTTTGTGAGAAGCCATGTGGAGGACACAGCAAACATGTGGAAGAAGGTACTCTGGTCAGATGAGACTAAAATTGAACTTTTTGGCCTTAAAGGAAAACACTATGTGTGGCGGAAAACGAACACTGCACATTACCCTGAACACACCATCCCCATCGTGAAACATGTTGGTGGCAGCATCATGTTGGTGGCAGCATCATGTTGTGGTAATGCTTTTCTTCAGCAGGGACAGGGAAACTGGTCAGAGTTAATGGGAAGATGGATGGAGCCAAATACAGGGCTATCTTAGAAGAAAACTTATTAGAGTCTGCAAAAGACTTGAGACTGGAGCGGAGGTTCACCTTCCAGCAGGACAACGACCCCAAACATACAGCCAGAGCTACAATGGAATGGTTTAGATCAAAAGCATATTCATGTGTTAGAATGGCCCAGTCAAAGTCCAGACCTCAATCCAATTGGGAATCTGTAGCAATACTTGAAAATTGCTGTTCACAGACGCTCTCCATCCAATCTGACAGAGCTTGAACTATTTTGCAAAGAAGAATGGGCAAAAATTTCACTCTCTAGATGTGCAAAGCTGGTAGAGACATCCCCAAAAAGACTTGCAGTTGTAATTGTAGCGAAAGGTGGTTCTACAAAGTATTGACTCAGGGGGGCTGAATACAAAATGCACTCCACACTTTTCACATATTTATTTGTAACATTTTTAAAACCATTTATCATTTTCCTTCCACTTTCACTGGTAGCTTCCTGTACATTGTTTGTTTGCATAACCAGATATTGGGCCACTGCTTTCTCCAGAGGTCAGCTTAGAGTGTGAGGTGAAATTAGAGGCATCCCTTGCGAACAAGGGGTCGGGACAGTATCTGGCAGCTGTGAGGAGGCACTGCAGGGGATTCGTAGCAGGAGCAGCAACCTGCAGATAATGGGATACTCAACATTAGGCCTCATTCACATGAATGTACCAATCCGTACACCCATTCAAAAGAACTTTCTTTACACGCACGGGATGTCCCATTCATGTCTTTTGAGGTGTACAAACACAGCAGCTGGTCCCAATTTGAGAGCCATGTGGGTGCAGGTGCATGGCAGTCTGTCTCCTGCTCAGTTGATGCTGAGTTCCTGCATCTGGTTTCTACTTGGTGGATTACAGTAGTTGGACCCATACATCTGACAGCTGCTACTACCTGGTGGACAACAGTGGTCTGATCCACACATCTGAAAGCTGATACCTACCTGGTGGACTACAGTGGTCTGACTCACACATCTGACAGTTGGTCAGTGCCATCTTAAGAGCATTATAGGCCCCCGGGCAATACAGTGCACCAGGGCCCTGTCTACACAATCACGCACAAGAATAAAAATGCAAATTATCAATAAGACTATATTTATTGGTACGTCCAACAAAATCAGTGTTTAAACATTAACACAACGTTTGGACAATATAACACGAGCTTGAAAAGCAAGAAATTGAAAAACAAGAAATTACAGATTGAAATGGGACAGTACAAAAGCACTAATTATTTATTGGTGGCAGCGGTGGTACTTGAGGGAAGGTGGCAGCAGTGATACTTAAGGGGGAGGGGTAACAGCGGAGGTACTTGAGGGGGGTGGCAAGCGGTGGTACTTGGGGGGTGGCAGCGGTGGTACTTGGGGGGTGGCAGTGGTGGTACATGGGAGCAGAGGTGGTATTTAGGGGTGGCAGCGGTGGTACTTGGGGGGTGGCAGCATTGGTACTTGGGGGGGAGGGGTAGCATCGGAGGTACTTGAGGGGGTGGCAAGTGGTGGTACTTGGGGGGGGTGGCAGCAGTGGTACTTGGGGGGGTGGCAGCGGTGGTACTTGGGGGGGTGGCAGCGGTGGTACTTGGGGGTGGCAGCGGTGGTACTTGGGGGGGTGGCAGCGGTGGTACTTGGGGTGTGGCAGCGGTGGTACTTGGGGGGGAAGGGGTAGCAACGGAGGTACTTGAGGGGGGTCGCAAGCAGTGGTACTTGGGGGGGTGGCTGTGGTGGTACTTGAAGGGGGGTGGTAGCAGTGGCAGTGGTGGTGCCATCCTCTCCCACCACCACCTGTGCCTCTTACTGATCCTATCCCCCCACCACTGATCTTATCCCTAACCCCCAATTACTTTTACAACAGAGGTGATGGGGGGATAGGGATAAGATCAGTGGTGGGGGGATAGCGATTCCCCAAGAATTCCGCCACCGTGCCTTCTCCCGCCAGGATGCCTTGCCTCGTGGATAGACGCCGGTACAGGTACTCCACGCAGCCACAGAGAGGAGAGCTCCTCCCCGCCTTCTCTCATTTGGTGTCAGCAGGTCTGCTGACCTAATTTTTGAGTGTATGCCCCGCCTCCCTACATTCACTATGTCTCTGGATAGGCGGGGCGGTCCACAGTCTCAGTGCTGCCTCTGCCTTCTCTGTCTCCCCTCAGCGGGCGAAAGCCCCCCTCCCCGCGTCGGACGAACAACAGCCAGAGTGGACTGTGGACACACAGTCACACAGTGACAGGCCGGTCAGGTAGGCCCCTCACACTAGCGGGCGGCGGGCGTACCCCTCACACGGGCGAAAGGGTGGCGGGCCCCCCCTGAATTGGCAGAACTACAGGGCCCAGTCTCAAGTGCGACTGCTGTGACCCTGATAATTCAGCCACTGCTTGGCTGGGGTCGCTGGGCAGGTGGGGCCCCCCAGGCAAGTGGGGCCCCCGGGCAACTGCCCAGCATGCGAAAAGACGGCCCTGCAGCTGGTACTACCTGGTGGATTACAGTAGTCTGACCCACACATCTGACAGCTGGTACTAACTGGTGGACTACAGTGGGCTGATCCACACATCTGCGAGGTGGTACTACCTGGTGGATAACAGTGGTCTGACCCACACATCTGACAGCTGGTACTACCTGGTGGACAACAGTGGTCTGATCCACACATCTGACAGCTGGTACTACCCGGTGGACAACGGTGGTCTGATCCACACATCTGACAGCTGGTACTACCTGGTGGATTACAGTGGTATGACCCCACATCTGACAGCTGGTACTACCTGGTGGACTACAGTGGTCTGACCCCTCATATGACAGCTGGTACTACCTGGTGGACTACAGTGGTCTGAGCCACACATCTGACAGCTGGTACTACCTGCAACATTGGTGCTTGTACCACTCTCTGTCCTCACACTTCCAGCAGTGTTTGACAAGAGGTGGAACAGAAGTACCATCTCTCGCTAGCAGGTATTTGACAATAACATACCTGCTAAAAGCAGAGGAGACTATACCTACCTTTCTGATGGCACTTGTCTAATTTTCTGGCAGCTTCACTTCTAGCTGGTTGATGAAAATATTTGACTGGTTGGATAGATCAAACATCAAATCCCCCTGCCGCACTCAGTGGATGGGCAGCAGCGAAGGTGGCATTTCAAGACAAAGGCCAAAGAAAGGTAAGTGTATTCTCTCTTTTAGGCGATATAATATTAAATGCAGGTGAACCTTTGCTGACAGGGTCACTTTAAGCTGTTAACTTTTGGTAATAACTTGTTCAGGCTAAAAAATGTGTGCAAATTATGAAGGCACTATTATTTTACATACTTGGAGAGAAGAAAGAAAAAAGTTAATTTTAACACTTTTTAGGAATATATAGTCTCTTTAAGCCATCCTATACTGACACATTCCTATGATCAGTTTAGAGTTGGAGCGTGCCTGGCCCCCAGCTGCTGCGACTATGTCTGGTTTTAACACTTCTTAAACTGATACTTGTTTAAGTGTTACTGGCAGGAGCCGAGAGCACATACAATGTGATATCAGCTTACCAACCACAGTTCTGTGCCTAAGGGCACATTAAACCAAAATATGCCCTGGTTAGAACAAATGGCAAGATAAACATGGGCCTCCTAAGCCTTTGACTAATATATATCACCTCCGACTCTGGATCTAGTTTACAGATGTTCACTTCTCATAGAGAACAAAATACTTTGAAGTTCTGTGAAATATTTATGGACATTCTTGGCACAAAACTAGTTAAAGTTGATTTTTCAGACTAGTTGCTGGGCTTGAAAATTTTAATTTAGAATCCTTTAAACTGTGTTTTTTTCCACTGGAATTCCTTTCTTCAAAATTTGAATCAGTTCTTTTTCCATCTTTAGACTCATCTCTTCACCAGAATGTTTTTTCCTCTAACAGTTTCAGGGACATACATGGTGATGTAAACCGTGTAGTTTGATTTGCGTTAATGATTTACAACATTAGGGAAGGAGATTTTGTAAAGTAGACCCTTCATTTGCTCCAGTGAGACTATTGCCCTGACTCAATCCCCTGTCTCCGATTTTGGAAAGTCCCCCCCCCCTTTTTGGTTACTGTTTACAATTTTTTATGTTATTTTATCAGGCCCCACCACCATTCTGACCTAGGAATTAGATATCCTGCTTTCGTCTCCTGGGATATCTAAATCACTGATTGGAACAAACAGTAGCCAGTTGGCAGAGCTGGCACACGTCAAAGTAGGAAGAAGAGGCAGCCAGCTCAAGATGATGTCTGTGTCCCCACTAGGTTATTTCAAACACTGTATTTGTGCTGATAACCATTGTCACCAAGATAGAATATTATCCTATCACACAGGACATACCACAAATCATTAGCGATGCATATGATAAATGCAGCAAAACAACGCATCCCTATACACTGGAATTGGACACACACCCCCACGATTTGAGAATGGTTTGCTAGAATCCGAAAAGTATCAGAAATGGAAGAATTAATCCATATTGCTCATGATAACCCTACCAAATTCAACAGGAAATGGAGCTGCTGGATACACTTTCAGACAACGCCTGAATATCTCATTCTCAACGAATCTCCTAACCAAAATAGTCAAACACATACTTGAAACACTATCCTATATGTAAGGAATACCAACACCTTACCAAATCTGGTTTTTAACCTATCATCCCAGCCCCTTTAGGATGAACACCTCTAACTAAGCCTCCAAAATACACAAACTGAGAAGGGAGGTCAGAGAGGACCCCCCACCTCCCTACTTTTTCTCCCTCGCCCCCCATTTCCCTTCCCCCTTCTCCCCCACATGATTATTCTCCCTCCCCCCTCTCCTTACCCCCATCCCCCTCCCCTTTAGAGATACTTGACCCAATTACCTACCCCCCATATATGCTCACCCACCCTAAAGCACTCATTTTCATCTTCTACCACAATCAAGCTCACATTGAGTACCAAATAAACACCCTACATTTTATTTTATGCTTCCCAGAGCGGTAGATACCAGGCCTGAAAGATACCTAATAAACTCATCCCTCTTTTTACAACACCAATAGCCCAGGATAACTCCTGTTTCTTTGGTTAACGGCCCGTTAGGGAATAGGTAGCTAAGACAAACAAGTACTAAGGGAAGCACGGATTAGGCCCAGAAACTTCGTACTTAGGAATTTTAATCGAAATGTTTATGTCTTTCAGTTTACGGTATATTGGTGTCGCATGTATCCTCCTTGGTTATTTGTCTACAAAAAATTTCTGTAAATGCTACTTTTGCATATAAATAAAAGAAACTATTTGGAAAAAAAAAAAAGAATATTTTCCAAAATCCAGAATGGTAGAGATGTCACCTGAAAAAGAGATGATGGGAAATATTTCAATGGGGACATCTGTTCCTGTGATAGCTGTCAAGCTGGACATTCCCCAGGTTTGTGGGTGAAAGGCATGGGGTGGAACCCCATACCTTATCTGAACAAACTTTAATCAGTTTGTTCAGATAAATAAAGCTTGTCAGCATTTAAACCCCAAAGTCTCTTTTTTAATTGCTGAGCTTTAATTCAAAGGCTTTCAAACATCCTGATCCCATAGCCAGTCAGAATGAGATCAGCAAATGCAGTTTCTTGGTTTTTATTGTTAGAGCTTACCTTCAAGAAAGGTAACCACCAATGTATCATTAAAATAAAGAAAAGTCCCAACTTGTAAATTTATATAAATACCATGGGAGGTCACTGGTAATTATCAAAATACAAAGCTCCCACAAAAACCATGGTTCAGACTCAACCCCTGAGGATTCATAGAAAGAAAAAATCTCCTATTATATAGATAGTGTAGCAATTCTACACAAGTAATACAAATCAAATATTTTTTTTTTTTAAATTACCAAAATCTGAACTCTTTAGCCAAAAACACAATCAGGCAAAGGACAAACATATACCTGCAGACTTAAACTAGGTCATGGATTCAAAATATTTAGGCTAGAAGACCGGCATGCCAGCCAGGTTGTTAGCATTTTCAGAAGTTCAGGAAGGTCAGACTCCATGTTTCTTCTAATTATCCTTTAAAAAAAATGAACCAATTTTGAATTAGAATTTGGTTGTTCAAACTTTCAGCCTTTTTTCTAGACCAAAATGCCATGTTTCACTCGCTTGGCAGACCAGAGACAATTCACACTGTAGAACATTCCCAGTGTCTTTATTTTCCCTTCTATTGCAGACAACGGGTTAACAAGCCTTCCAACAGCTGCTTCACTAACATTGATCCAAAAACACTTGTGAGGCTTGGCCGAACATGTGGTAGGAATCTGTTTAGAATTACATTCTCCCTCAATACAGGACATCCTAATTAGCTCTACGAAAAACTTGCCGACCTTCTCATTACCAGCTTACGTTACTTCCCATGATGCCACTACCTTCGGCTGAAGACCTGCAGAGCTTACACTCTACATCTGCTGCTAATCAGCTCTTGTATAAACTCCTTTAATCCTGTAATAACTGACTTTTAGATCTCATAATAGTTTAAGCATGCCATGAGAAGGATCTAGCTTTCAAATGAAACAACATTTACATTTCTCTTTCTGTACTTAGGGGAATTTACATATGAGTCTAGTACATGGATAAATGTAGACCATTAGAGTGGTTGTATTCGGAGTAAATATTTCTGTTCAGATTTCTTGTTATATTTATTGGAGGATCCAATAATTCCAATTGGAGCTATGGTGTGGCAAAGTTCTATTTTGTTACATGACATTTTTGCAAAAGTTATATTGAGGTCAAGCTTAGTACTATAGATAGCTAGTGCCCAGAAAAGTAATACTGTGGTTAGGTTTCTGGGTTAACTTCATAAGGCTAGCACCAGAAAATGTATTTATAATAAACCCCAGGGTCTAACTTTTTAATATTTTTTTTCAATATAAAGCATAAAGAACCCATGCTGGGTTCCATTTTTTAAATTTGCTAGTTTTTTATGTACAACCCTTCCAGTAGTTTAGGATCCTACTAACATCCGATTACCATAGCTGCTATGTCACACCTTCATTAAAAACCTCCCACTGATACTGACAGCAGAAGCAGCTTCCATAAAGTTAGATGTAAGGACAGCTCCCATTGTTAGGCTCCCTGCAAAGCCTCTGATACTGACATTACTAAGGCTTACAGTGGCACCTAATTAGTTGTAAGGAAAGTTCGTAATCAAGGAATCCTGAAAGCTCCAAATAGAGATAATGTTGGTGCCCTTAACCTATTTGGTTGTCTTTGCAAATAAATAGTTTTAACAAAAGTGTGTAATTAGGGAGCCCAGGCAGCTCCGAAGAGAGATACTGTTGGTGGCCTTGATCCCTTTTTATTTGAGCCCTGATGAAGGGGGATTGTTACACCTGAAATGTGTTGGCTACTTTCCCTCTTTGTGCTGTCACATTGTAATCTATAGTAAATTATAATTGACTCCTAAGACTGCTGCCTGGAGCTCTTGTTGATTTCATTTGAATTTATCACTTGTGGAGGTTAGCAGCCATTAGGAGGGCCCCACGTTGTAGTAGAGCTGCTGCATTCTAGTAGGTAAGTCCAAAACTTTCTGTTTTGACAGACAGAAAGGTCCAAGCCCAGTACCTTACAATGTCTTGTACTGGGACTAAGGCCGGCCATACACGGTGCAAATTTTTTTCCTGCTACCACAGGTTGCAGAAAATAAATTTGCACGATTCCCCAATTAACACAGACAGTGTTGACAGGGGAATCTCTCCTGCCGGGCAAATGTTTGTTCCCGGAAGGGGGGGGGGGTGTTGGGCGAGGGAAGCCATCCCTGCCAGGAGAAGACAGTGGTTATTGCTAGTGGCTATAGGAATCGCTAGCGATAATCGTAAGAAAATATGGCAGGATGATTATAACCAAGTTGATCGATCGGTACAGTCAGCTTGCCCATTAACGGTTCAAATCTCTGCCGGTTCCTGCTGAACCAGCCGAGATTTGAACCATGTAGGGCCAGACTACGTTTTTATTGCTGTCCTTATTAGGGAAATTCACCCTTCTCCCTCTGTCCTGGTGACCCTACCCAGAAAGAAAGTGCGAAGCATTCCAAAATGTTTGAGTTTTCCATGGGACAAGTGGTAAGGGAAAATCTTCTAATGGGGACTTCTGTTAATGGGACAACTGTCGTATGCCGCGTACACACGATGGGAAATTCGGCCAGCAAAATGAGAGCTTTTGGTCGGAAAATGCGACCGTGTGTATGCTCCATCGGACTTTGGCTGGCGGAATTCCCGCCAGCAAAAGATTGAGAGCGGGTTCTCAATTTTTCAGTCGGAAAAAGTTCCTATCTGAAAATGTGATCGTCTGTACAAATTCCGACGCGCAAAATTCCTACGCATGCTCAGAAACAATTTAACACATGTTCGGAAGCATTGAACTTCATTTTCTCGACTCGTCACCGTGTTCTTGGCGGTCGAAAGTTCAGAGAACTTTTGTGTGACTGTGTGTATGCAAGGCAAGCTTGAGCAAAATTCCATTGGAAAAACCATCCAAGTTTTTTCCGATGGAAAATTCGCTCATGTGTATGCGGCATTAGAGGGAGAGTCAACTCCGCTTTCCTTTTACTTCCTGTTGCAGGGCTTTAAGTCCTGGCTCACACCTATGCAGGTTGTAGTTTGCATATCCCAGGTGCATTTCGTGTTTTTCAATACACGTTTTTGATCCATTGAAGTCTATGGAACCAAAAACCAGAAAAAAGTCCCTGGCCCTTTCCATAAAATGCACAGATGTGAACGTGACCCATAGGAAACCTTGTTAAATAGACTGTAGTGTATTTCTGCAAAACTGAAAATGCACTAGAGAATGCATAACCCTACACAACACTTTAATCACACATTGAAATGGGCTAATAAAGCAATCTACCCATAGTAGACTTTAGAGTTTTTTCAACACCTAATTTATGTATCTACAATGCCTTGAAAAAGTATTCATACCCCTGGACATTTTTAACATTTTGTCATGTTACAACCAAAAACGTAAATGTATTTTATTGGGATTTAATGTGATAGACCAACACAAACTGGCACATAATTGTGGAGTGGAAGGAAAATGATAAATGGTTTTCAACATTTTTTTACAAATAAATATGTGAAAAGTGTGGCGTGTATTTGTATTCCGCCCCCCTGAGTCAATACTTTGTAGAATCACCTTTCACTGCAATTACAGCTGCAAGTCTTTTTGGGGATGTCTCTACCAGCTTTGCACATCTAGAAAGTGACATTTTTGCCCATTCTTCTTTGCAAAATAGCTCACGCTCTGTCAGATTGGATGGAGAGCGTCTGTGAACAACAATTTTCAAGTCCTGCCACAGATTCTCAATTGGATTTAGGTCTGGACTTTGGCCATTCTAACACATGAATGTGCTTTGAGCTAAACCATTCCATTGTAGCTCTGGCTGTATGTTTAGGGTCGTTGTCCTGCTGGAAGGTGAACCTCTGTCCCAGTCTCAAGTCTTTTGCAGACTCTAATGCCGCATACACACGATCGGACATTCCGACAACAAAACCCATGGATTTTTTCCGACGGATGTTGGCTCAAACTTGTCTTACATACACATGGTCACACAAAGTTGACGGTGACGTAAAACATGTACGTCGGGACTATAAACGGGGCAGTAGCCAATAGCTTTCGTCTCTTAATTTATTATGAGCATGTGTGGCACTTTGTGCGTCGGATTTGTGTACACACGATCGGATTTTCCAACAACGCATTTTGTTGTTGGAAAATTTTATAGCAAGCTCTCTAACTTTGTGTGTCGGAAATTTTGACGGAAATTGTGTGATGGAGCCTACACATGGTCGGAATTTCCGACAACAAGGTCCTATCACACATTTTCCGTCGGAAAATCTGACCGTGTGTACAGGGCATAACAGGTTTTCTTCTAAGATTGCCCTGTATTTGGCTCCAACCATCTTCCCATCAACTCAATTTTGGTCTCATCTGACCAGAGCACCTTCTTCCACATGTTTACTGTGTCCCCCACATGGCTTCTCACAAACTGCAAACGGGACTTTATTTGGCTTTCTTTCAACAATGGCTTTCTTATTGCCACTCTTCCATAAAGACCAGATTTATTGAGTGCACGACTAATAGTTGTCCTGTGGACAGATACTCCCCCCTGCGCTTTGGATCTCTGCAGCTCCTCCAGAGTTACCATGGGCATCTTGGCTGCTTCTCTAATTAATGCTCTCCTTGCCCAGCCTGTCAGTTTAGGTGGACAACCATGTCTTGGTAGGTTTGCAGTTGTGCCATACGCTTTCCATTTTCGGATGATGAATTGAACAGTGCTCCGTGAGATGTTCAAAGCTTAGGATATTTTTTTATAACCTAACCTTGCTTCAAACTTCTCCACAACTTTATCCATGACCAATCTGGTGTGTTCCTTGGCCTTCATGATGCTGTTTGTTCACTCAGGTTCTCTAACAAACCTCTGAGGGCTTCACAGAACAGCTGTATTTATACTGAGATTAAATTACACACAGGTGGACTCTATTTACTAATTAGGTGACTTCACTAGATTTTAATTAGCGGTATCAGAGTAATGGGAGCCGAATACAAATGCACACCACACTTTTCACATTTATTTGTAATAAATTAAAAGAAAAATTTATCATTTTACTTCCACTTCACAATTATGTGCCACTTTGTGTTGGTCTATAAAATTAAGTTATTTCCCAATAATATACATGTAAGTTTTTGGTTGTAACATGAAAAAATGTCAAACATTTCAAGGGATATGAATACTTTTTCAAGGCACTGTATGTATAAAAAAAATAAAAAATAAATTATATATATATATCTATATATATATATATATATATATATATATATATATATATATATATATATATATATACATATATATATATATACATATACATATATATATATATATATATATACATATACATATATATATATATATATATATATACATATACATATATATATATATATATATATATATATATATATATATATATATATATATATATATATTTTTTTTTTTAACATTCCTGGCAGTGCATGCAGTGGTTTTAGTTAATATATACAACAGTATGCAGTTACATTTGGTTTGGGCTATACAGAAGCCAACACTACACAACATGGTCTAAGGTATAAACAAATCTAGGTAATGTTTAAAAAACTAAAAGGAGAAAACAAAGTCCTTCATTTTATTCTTGCTGAGTAAAACATCATGTTGGGGCCATGTAAGCGTCAATTCCTCTGAAGTCACAATCTTTCATATTTTATTTTAGGCTTCTACATATACATTCCTGTTTCAGGGGCATTTATACATTCTTAATGGTGTTAACAGTATTTCATTACCCAAAGTTTATGTAGTCCATCAAAATTTTGCTTTGTTCCTCGGTTTCTACAAAGCTTAATATGCTTGTACATATTTTTTAGATTTGGCTGTCCACAAACGTAACATTAGGGGCCATTGTCATCTGTCAATCAAGTATAATGAAAGCACGCCCCAGGTGTTATGCCAGGGGATAAGGAACCCAACATCATTTAACTAACCCTTACTATATTTAGAGCTAGATATACATGTCTTCCTTTTGCTTCTCCTACTATTTTCTGCATCAGGGAGTGAAGAGAGGCAGCCCTCTGTATGCTCCAAGTATTCTATGCCCCCTACCATATGACTGTGCTAGGTGTTGGAGGCACCAATTACAAAGCACAAGTCACATGGTAGGGAAAGCAAATGAGTCACGTGTTCATACTTTGAACTAGTTATTTTATATGCCTCTGATTCCTTCTCCTTGTATTAGATTTCTACTCCTCATATTAGATTCCTCCTCCCCATATCAGATTCCCCCTCACCATATTAGATTTCTCCTCCTCATATTAGATTCCTTCCCTCTTGTATTCGATCCCTCCCCCTTGAATTAGATTCCTCCTCCTTGTATGAGAATTTTACTCCTCATATTAGATTCCTCCTACGCGTATCAGATTTGTCCACCATGTATTAGATTCCTCTTCCCCATTATAGATTCCTCCTTGTATTAGATTCCTCCTCTCCAGATTAGATTCATCCTCCTTGTATGAGATTCCTCCTCTCCATATTAAATTCCTCCCCCTTGTATTAGTTTCTTCCTCCACATATTAGATTCATCCCCCTTGTATTAGATTCCTCCTCTTTATATTAGATTCCCCCCCTTGTATTAGATTCCTCCTCTTTGTATTAGATTCCTCCCCCTTTTATTAGTTTCTTCCTTCACATATTAGATACCTCCCTCTTGTATTAGATTCCTCCTCTTTGTATTAGATTCATCTTCCACATATTAGATTCCTCCTCCACATATTAGATTCCTCCCCCTTGTATTAGTTTCTTCCTCCACATATTAGATTCCTCCTCTTTGTATTAGATTCCTCCCCCGTGTATTAGATTCCTCCTCTTTGCATTAGATTCCTCCCCCTCGTATTAGTTTCTTCCACCACATATTAGTTTCCTCCTCTTTGTATTAGATTCCTCCTCTTTGTATTAGATTCCTCCCCCTTGTATTAGATTCCTCCTCTTTGTATTAGTTTCCTCCCCCTTGTATTAGATTCCTCCTCTTTGTATTAGGTTCCTCCCCCTTGTATTAGATTCCTCCTCTTTGTATTAGGTTCCTCCCCCTTGTATTAGATTCCTCCCCCTTGTATTAGATCCCTCCTCTCTGTATTAGATTCCCCCCCCTGTATTAGATTCCTCCTCCACATATTAGATTCCTCCTCCACATATTAGATTCCTCCCCCTTGTATTAGTTTTTTCCTCCACATATTAGATTCCTCCTCTTTGTATTAGATTCCGCCACCTTGTATTAGATTCCTCCTCTTTGTATTAGATTCCTCCTCCACATATTAGATTCCTCCCCCTTGTATTAGATTCCTCCTCTTTGTATTAGATTCCTCCTCCACATATTAGATTCCTCCCCCTTGTATTAGTTTTTTCCTCCACATATTAGATTTCTCCTCCACATATTAGATTCTTCCCCTTTTTTTAGATTCCTCCCCCTTGTATTAGATTCCTCCTCTTTGTATTAGATTCTTCCCCCTTGTATTAGATTCCTCCTCTCTGTATTAGATCCCCCCCCGTATTAGATTCCCCCCCCCTTGTATTAGTTTCTTCCTCCACATATTAAATCCCTCCCCCTTGTATTAGATTCCTCCTCCTTGTATAAGATTCCTCCTCCACATATTAGATTCCTCCCCCTTGTATTAGATTCCTCCTCCACATATTAGATTCCTCCTCCACATATTAGATTCCTCCCCCTTGTATTAGATTCCTCCTCTTTGTATTAGATTCCTCCTCCACATATTAGATTACTCCCCCTTGTATTAGATTCCTCCTCTTTGTATTAGATTCCTCCTCTTTGTATTAGATTCCTCCTCCACATATTAGATTACTCCCCCTTGTATTAGATTCCTCCTCTTTGTATTAGATTCCTCCTCCACATATTAGATTCCTCAGCCTTGTATTAGATTCAACCCCCCCCCCCCTGTATTAGATTCCTCCTCTTTGTATTAGATTCCTCCTCTTTGTATTAGATTCCCCCCCCTTGTATTAGATTCCTCCTCTTTGTATTAGATTCCTCTCCCTTGTATTAGATTCGTCCTCTCTGTATTAGATCCCCCCCACCCCTTGTATTAGATTCCTCCTCTTTGTATTAGATTCCTCCCCCTTGTATTAGTTTCTACCTCCACATATTAGATTCCTCCCCCTTGTATTCGATTCCTCCTCCTTGTATTAGATTCCTCCTCCACATATTAGATTCCTCCTGCACATATTAGATTCCTCCCCCTTGTATTAGTTTTTTCCTCCACATATTAGATTCCTCCTCTTTGTATTAGATTCCTCCCCCTTGTATTAGATTCCTCCTCTTTGTATTAGATTCCTCCTCCACATATTAGATTCCTCCCCCTTGTATTAGATTCCTCCTCTTTGTATTAGATTCCTCCTCTATTAGATTCCTCCCCCTTGTATTAGTTTTTTCCTCCACATATTAGATTTCTCCTCCACATATTAGATTCCTCCTCTTTTTTTAGATTCCTCCCCCTTGTATTAGATTCCTCCTCTTTGTATTAGATTCCTCCCCCTTGTATTAGATTCCTCCTCTCTGTATTAGACCCCCCCCCTTGTATTAGGTTCCCCCCCCTTGTATTCGTTTTTTCCTCCACATATTAGATTCCTCTTCCACATATTAGATTCCTCCTCTTTTTTTAGATTCCTCCCCCTTGTATTAGATTCCTCCTCTTTGTATTAGATTCCTCCCCCTTGTATTAGATTCCTCCTCTCTGTATTAGACCCCCCCCCTTGTATTAGGTTCCTCCCCCTTGTATTAGTTTTTTCCTCCACATATTAGATTCCTCCTCCACATATTAGATTCCTCCTCTTTTTTTAGATTCCTCCCCCTTGTATTAGATTCCTCCTCTTTGTATTAGATTCCTCCTCCACATATTAGATTCCTCCCCCTTGTATTAGTTTCTTCCTCCTCATATTAGATTCCTCCCCCTTGTATTAGATTCCTCCTCTCTGTATTAGACCCCCCCTTGTATTAGGTTCCTCCCCCTTGTATTAGTTTCTTCCTCCACATATTAAATTCCTCCCCCTTGTATTAGATTCCTCCCCCTTGTATTAGTTTCTTCCTCCACATATTAGATTCCTCCCCCTTGTATTCGATTCCTCCTCCTTGTATTAGATTCCTCCTCCACATATTAGATTCCTCCTCCACATATTAGATTCCTCCACCTTGTATTAGTTTTTTCCTCCACATATTAGATTCCTCCTCTTTGTATTAGATTCCTCCCCCTTGTATTAGATTCCTCCTCTTTGTATTAGATTCCTCCTCCACATATTAGATTCCTCCCCCTTGTATTAGATTCCTCCTCTTTGTATTAGATTCCTCCTCTATTAGATTCCTCCCCCTTGTATTAGTTTTTTCCTCCACATATTAGATTTCTCCTCCACATATTAGATTCCTCCTCTTTTTTTAGATTCCCCCCCCTTGTATTAGATTCCTCCTCTTTGTATTAGATTCCTCCCCCTTGTATTAGATTCCTCCTCTCTGTATTAGACCCCCCCCCCCTTGTATTAGATTCCTCCCCCTTGTATTAGTTTTTTCCTCCACATATTAGATTTCTCCTCCACATATTAGATTCCTCCTATTTTTTTAGATTCCTCCCCCTTGTATTAGATTCCTCCTCTTTGTATTAGATTCCTCCTCCACATATTAGATTCCTCCCCCTTGTATTAGTTTCTTCCTCCTCATATTAGATTCCTCCCCCTTGTATTAGATTCCTCCTCTCTGTATTAGACCCCCCCTTGTATTAGGTTCCTCCCCCTTGTATTAGTTTCTTCCTCCACATATTAAATTCCTCCCCCTTGTATTAGATTCCTCCCCCTTGTAATAGTTTCTTCCTCCACATATTAAATTCCTCCCCCTTGTATTAGATTCCTCTCCCTTGTATTAGATTCCTCCTCTTTGTATTAGATTCCTCCTTCACATATTAGATTCCTCTCCCTTGTATTAGTTTCTTCTTCCACATATTAGATTCCTCTCCCTTGTATTAGATTCCTCCTCCACATATTATAGTCCCCCTCCACATATTAGATTCCTCCCCCTTGTATTAGATTCCTCCTCCTTGTATTAGATTCCTCCTCCACATATTAGATTTCTCCTCCACATATTAGATTCCTCCCCCTTGTATTAGTTTTTTCCTCCACATATTAGATTCCTCCTCCACATATTAGATCCCTCCTCTTTTTTTAGATTCCTCCCCCTTGTATTAGATTCCTCCTCTTTGTATTAGATTCCTCCCCCTTGTATTAGATTCCTCCTCTCTGTATTAGACCCCCCCTTGTATTAGGTTCCTCCCCCTTGTATTAGTTTTTTCCTCCACATATTAGATTTTTCCTCCACATATTAGATTCCTCCTCTTTTTTTAGATTCCTCCCCCTTGTATTAGATTCCTCCTCTTTGTATTAGATTCCTCCTCCACATATTAGATTCCTCCCCCTTGTATTAGTTTCTTCCTCCTCATATTAGATTCCTCCCCCTTGTATTAGATTCCTCCACTCTGTATTAGACCCCCCCCCCCCCCCTTGTATTAGGTTCCTCCCCCTAGCATTAGTTTCTTCCTCCACATATTAAATTCCTCCTCCTTGTATTAGATTCCTCTCCCTTGTATTAGATTCCTCCTCTTTTTATTAGATTCCTCCTCCACATATTAGATTCCTCTCCCTTGTATTAGTTTCTTCCTCCACATATTAGATTCCTCTCCCTTGTATTAGATTCCTCCTCCACATATTAGATTCCTCCCCCTTGTATTAGATTCCTCCTCCTTTTATTAGATTCCTCCTCCACATATTAGATTTCTCCTCCACATATTAGATTCCTCCTCTTTTTTTAGATTCCTCCCCCTTGTATTAGATTCCTCCTCTTTGTATTAGATTCCTCCTCCACATATTAGATTCCTCCCCCTTGTATTAGTTTCTTCCTCCTCATATTAGATTCCTCCCCCTTGTATTAGATTCCTCCTCTCTGTATTAGACCCCCCCCCCCCTTGTATTAGGTTCCTCCCCCTAGCATTAGTTTCTTCCTCCACATAATAAATTCCTCCTCCTTGTATTAGATTCTTCTCCCTTGTATTAGATTCCTCCTCTTTTTATTAGATTCCTCCTCCACATATTAGATTCCTCTCCCTTGTATTAGTTTCTTCCTCCACATATTAGATTCCTCTACCTTGTATTAGATTCCTCCTCCACATATTAGATTCCTCCCCCTTGTATTAGATTCCTCCTCCTTTTATTAGATTCCTTCTCCACATTTTAGATTTCTCCTCCACATATTAGATTCCTCCTCTTTTTTTAGATTCCTCCCCCTTGTATTAGATTCCTCCTCTTTGTATTAGATTCCTCCTCCACATATTAGATTCCTCCCCCTTGTATTAGTTTCTTCCTCCTCATATTAGATTCCTCCCCCTTGTATTAGATTCCTCCTCTCTGTATTAGACCCCCCCCCTTGTATTAGATTCCTCCTCCTTGTATTAGATTCCTCCTCCACATATTAGATTTCTCCTCCACATATTAGATTCCTCCCCTTGTATTAGTTTCTTCCTCCACATATTAGATTCCTCTCCCTTGTATTAGATTCCTCCTCTTTATATTAGATTTCTCCTCCACATATTAGATTCCTCCCCCTTGTATTAGTTTCTTCCTCCACATATTAGATTCCTCTCCCTTGTATTAGATTCCTCCTCTTTATATTAGATTCCTCCTCCACATATTAGATTCCTCCCCCTTGTATTAGTTTCTTCCTCCTCATATTAGATTCGTCCTCCTCCTTGCTCGAAACTCTTTCTACAAACATGACATCCTCCAGAACTCACAGACTGGGAATTTGTTGGCTCTCGTTGGCCCCAAAGACTCTTTTGATGCTCAAATTGCCCCCCTGCTAAGATGAACCAGCTTCCCTTCGGTTTGTATATTTACCAACTGCAATATGACCACAAGAATGGGCTTTCATGTGTGTGTGTCCTTTACCAACAAGCCGGGCCGCCCTGCCAGTGCAAGGCAGACAAGAAACTGATTGGAAACATTATTGAGTGAGCTAAAAACAGAAAGGGATAAATAAACAGGAGCAGGCGGGAGAGAAGTGAATGGGACTGATGGAGAGGAGGAGGGAGGGAAAGAGAAGGATGCAGGGCCAGCCGAGAATCCAACATAAAGAGGGTGAAAGGGAATGTGCGTGTGTAGTGTGAGAGTGATTAATGGGGTGGGGTGGGGAGCCAAGTAATGAGTCCGCAGAGATAGAAACAGAACGGGAAGACTGGGGAAATGTAAAGGAGCTGGAAAATTAAAGTACAAACTGTAAATAGAGGAGGAGGATGATTAAATACAGAGCGCTACATTGGGGAATAAAGCATGCTGTGTGTACAGAAGGGAAGGAAAGATAAGGAACAACTGAAGATGTAGAGGAACAATGAAGAACTGAGGATGGAAGGCCCAGAATGGCAACTCCGGTGGATCGTCAGGCAGAGGTGGACTTAGTCACCAAAGGGCCCTGTGCGAAAACAATTTATGGGGCCCCAAGCAATTACAGAAGAACTCCATGAGAACATTTTATTCTCCCTTGCAGTAGGGCTCTGCCAGCACTACATGGGTTAACTGCTCATTTTGTCTAGGGACGCAAGGGTAAGCTATACTTACTTATCCAGTCATTCGATCCTCTGGAAAACCGCAATCCCCCACGTCCAGTGGTGGACTGTTCCTGCCGTTCTCACGTCCAGAACTGGTCTATGGGAGTGATTACGTCAGGAACAGTCCATTCACAAGACTGCTAGCGTGCGGGGAGGGGGTCAGGAGTAGCAGGGACCTGTCTTGAGGTTGGCGGATCGGCAGATTAGGTAAGTTTATCTTTGCTTCGCAAGCCTCTAGACGAAAATAGGCAGTTATAGAGGTTGTAAAGGCAGAAGGTTTTTTATCTTAATGCATTGTATGCATTAAGATAAAAAGCCTTCTGTATCCAGCAGCCCCCCTAATACTTACCTGAGCCCCATCTCTGTCCAGCGATGTCCACGAGCCGTCCGAGATTCTCCCTTCTGATTGGCTGAGACACAGCAGCGCCGCCGTTGACTCCCACTGCTGTCAATCAAAGTCAGCTAGCCAATTAGGAGAGAGAGGGGGCCAGATCGGGGGTTTCATGTCTGAATGGACACACAGAGCTGTGACTTGGCTCGGGTGCCCCCATAGCAAGCTGCTTGCTGTGGGGGCACTCAACAGGAGGGAGGGGCCAGGAAAGCCAAAGTGGGACCCGAGAAAAGGAGGATAGGGGCTGCTCTGTGCAAGCCCACTGTAACAGAGGAGATAAGTATAACATGTTTGTTATTTTTATAGGGAAAAGAAAAACGAGACTTTACAATCACTTTAACCCAAAGTAGTTCTAAAGGCAGAAGGTTTTTTTTTACCTAAAGAGGAAGTAGACCCCCCATGGGTTTTACTTCCTCTTTTGTTCCCCGCAAGGCCTGCAAATGAAAAGCATAATGGGCTAGTATGCATTGCATACTAGCCCATTATACGACACTTACCTGCAAACGAAGCCTGTGCTGTCCCCTGAGCAGGCCGCGTCCATCTTCGCCCCTCTTCCTTCCAGGGCCACGGACTCCGGATCTGTGACTGGCCGGAGTTGCGTGACGTCACTCCTGCGCATGCGCGCGGGGGCCGTCAGTCACGGCACATGCTGGGGGAAGAAATGGCATGGTGGTCCGTTTCTTCACGGCACACGCACTACAAGTGAAATATCTCCTAAACGTCGCACGTGTAGGAGATATTTCCACTAACTATAGGTAAGCCTTATTCTAGGCTTACCAATAGGAAAAAGTCAACAAAAAGGGTTTACAACCACTTTAAAGTCGTTCTAAAGGCAGAAGGTTTTTTTATCTTAATGCATTCTATGAATTAAGATAACAACCTCCTGTGTGCAGCAGCCCCCCTCAGCCCCCCTAATACTTACCTGAGCCCCATCTTGATTCAGCGATGTTGCACGAGAGCCTCAGATGTCCAAGACTCTCCCTCCTCATTGGCAATCAAAGTCAACGAGCAAATGAGGGAGAGAGGGGGCAGGGCTGAACCGCGGTTCCATGTATGAATGGACAAAGAGCAGCGTCTTGGCTGCTTGCCGTGGGGGCACTCGGCAGGAGGGAGGGGCGAGGGACCTGAGAAGAGGAGGATCTGGGCTGCTCTGTGCAAAACTACTGCACAGAGCTGATTAGTATAACATTTTTGTTATTTTTAAGCAAACAAGACTTTAATATCACTTTAATATCACTTTAATGCATTCTCTGATCCTGAGATGTGCACTAGAGCAGAGGCTCTGTCTTCTCTCTGCCTCCTCACTGGCTCAGAGACAACAGTGAGAGACATTGGCTCTTGTTGCTGTCAATCACAGCAAGTGATGAGGGTGCTGGGGGTGTGGCCAAGTCCTGCTGTCTGGAGCGAGCTTGCATGAGTGCCTCCATAGCAGACCCCTTGCTGTGGGGGCAATTGACTGGGGGGAGAAGCCAAAAATGGGGGAGCTGAGGAGAGAAGGATCTAGGCTGCTCTGTGCAAAACTATTGCACAGAGCAGGTAAGTATGTCATGTTGGCTATTTAAAAAAAAAAAATACATTTAGATTCACCGGCCATACATGGATCAAAATTCATCCAGTTCAGCAGGGACTGGCTGAATTTTGATTCATCTATGGGCAGGGAGATTATACAGAAGTCAAACTACTAATAAACTTCTGTACAACTATCCTGTTGGGTTTTTCCTGATCTATCAGGCTATATCCGGCAGCCCAGAATATAAAGGCTCAGTGGGAGGATTCCCCCATCCACATTGACTGTGTGGAAGGGGGAATTGAGTCATTCATTTTCATTCAACCCGCTGGTTGAACGAAAAAAATGACTAACGTATGGGCTGCTTTATTTATTGTGAGAGATAGATAGATAGATAGATAGATAGATAGATAGATAGATAGATAGATAGATAGATAGATAGATAGATAGATAGATAGATAGATAGATAGATAGATAGATAAATAGATAGGGACCTTTTCGGGTGGTAACGGGGCGCTTTTAACCCCCTAGAATGGGTTAAAAGGGGGTTAAAAGCACCTGTATAGCGCCACTGCCGAAACGATTTGCAGGCACTTCGGCAGCACTGCCCATGCATTCCAATGGGCAGGGGCGGTGGAGGAGCGGTGTATACAGTGGTGTCTCCAGCTTTCATATTTAGGGGGGGCACATGGGGGGACAGGGACAAAAGTAGGAGGGCCACCTATGAAACGTAAATATATATATATATATATCTATATATATATAGATATATATATCTATATATATATCTATATATACATACATACATACACAGTGTCTTGAAAAAGTATTGGTGGTCAGAGTGGATGCAGCCAGGTGGAGGGGAGGACAGAGTGGAGCAGCCAGGTAGAGGGGAGGACAGGGTGGAGGGGAGAACAGGGTGGAGCAACCAGGTGGAGGGGAGGACAGAGTGGATGCAGCCAGGTGGAGGTGAGGACAGAGTGGATGCAGCCAGGGGGAGGGGAGGACAGAATGGAGCAGCCAGGTGGAGGGAAGGACAGGGTGGGAGCAGCCAGGTGGAGGGGAGGACAGGGTGGATGCAGCCAGGTGGAGGGGAGGACAGGATGGGGCAGCCAGTTGGAGAGGAGGACAGGGTGGATACAGCCAGGTGGAGGGGAGAACAGGGTGAATGCAGGCAGGTGGAGGGGAGGACAGGGTGGAGGGGAGGACAGGGTGGATGCAGCCAGGTGGAGGGGTGGACAGGGTGGAGGGGAGCACAGGGTGGAGCAGCTAGGTGGAGGGGAGAACAGGGTGGATGCAGCCAGGTGGAGGGGAGGACATGGTGGAGGGGAGCACAGAGTGGATGCAGCCAGGTGGAGGGGAGGACAGAGTGGATGCAGCCAGGTGGAGGGGAGGACAGGGTGGAGCAGCCAGGTGGAGGGGAGGACAGGGTGGAAGCAGTCAGGTGGAGGGGAGGACAGGGTGGAGCAGCCAGGTGAAAGGGAGGACAGGGTGGAGCAGCCAGGTGAAAGGGAGGACAGGGTGGAGCAGCCAGGTGAAAGGGAGGACAGGGTGGAGCAGCCAGGTGGAGGGGAGGTGTCAGGAAAGGTTCCACCTGCTGGTGGCGCTGTCAGACCTTTGGCTTGCAGTACTAGTGTCCACCAGCAGGTGACTCCTGGCAGTCTGGAACTGTCAGGAAAGGTTTCACCTGCTGGTGGCACTGTCTGATCCTTGGGCCGCAGTACTGGCGTCACCCAGCAGGTGTTTCCCAGCGGTGTGGAGCCGACATTATCTACTCACCTGAGACTGATTGCAGGAGATGTGTATTAATACCCAGCAAGCACTCACACACTTGTCTTGGTATTGCCCTTGCGCCCTGACCTATACCTGTGATCTCTGAAGCTGACTCTGACCCTGGAACCTGTACCTGTCCCTCCTGTGATCCTGTTATCTTGTACTCTTGCCCTGCAGCCTGATCCCGTCCAACTTCTCCCTGTCCTGTCTGCTCCTTGTCCCCATCTGCTAATCTCCCGTTGATGACCCTGGCCTGGCTACGTTTACGATTTTGGTATTTCCCATCTATTGTATATACCTGTTTACTGTTGTTATTTGTGGGTCTCTGTCTGGTAGTTGAATTGTTGTGCACTGTGTTGTATTGGAGGGGTTTGTATCTATATTTCACTTACCTTAATAAATTACACTATTTTCACTTTACATGCTTTTGGATTCCTCTGTTGCTGTCCACGCAGTTCTGGTCACACCTGTTCATGACAGGAGGACAGGGTGGATCAGCCAGGCGGAGGAGAGGACAGGGTGGGTGCAGCCAGTGATAAGGTCCTGTACCTCTATGGAAGCCTTCATCCCTGGCTGCCCCCCCATCCCTATCGCTTCCCCCACCTGGAGGTAAGTTCTTACTTTGGAGGATAATAATAGAATCGCTGACTCTTTCTCTCTGGCTTCCTCCACCCGACAGCCTCATGGTTCCTCTTCTCTTCTCACGGTCCTCTCTCCCCTCCTCCTCTTCCCCCTCCAGCTCAGCATGTTGGGGGCTGCAGTGCACTCTAAGGGAATCGTCCTGGGCCTGCTGATATCCGGGACTATATGTCCCATAATCCTCTAGCTGCTAGTTTTCCAGCCATTGACCCTTAATGTAGCCAATAGGAGCAGGCATTGCTGGGCCGGATGAATGAGAGCTGCTCGGCTCAAGGAGGAGAAAGAGAGGTGGAAATCCCTCGCAGCTGTGGCTCTGTCTGTGTCCCTTCACAGAGCCTGTCAGTTTCAGCGCCGCTGCCCTGTGTCCTGTGGCAGCAGCGGCTGATGGAATGTGCGGGGGGGGGGTCAGCACCCGACATCAGCACCCGCTACATAAAAAAAGGCGTTTTAATTGGTGGAGCACATGAGGGGGCACAGCATAATGTTGATGGGGCGATGGCCCCCTCTGCCCCCCCTAGTGACGCCACTGGGTGTATACACCGCTCCCAAACCACCCCAAAGATGTAGCTTGCAGGACTTTTTCTAACGTCCTGCAAGTGCACCGCCCCAGTGTGAAAGCACTCAAGCTTTCACACTGGGGCTGCAGGGGAGGCATTTTTCAGGAGCTTTACAGGAGCTATTTTTAAAGGCTAAAGCACTTGAAAAACGCCCCAGTGTGAAAGGGGTCTAAGAGCAGCGTTGTTCCAGGCACAAGAGCATCAAAGCATGCATAAACGAGTGCTTACGCAGATAACTTTATTCTAGTGGCTAGAATGAGTATTCTAGCCAACAGAATGAGTTTACGCTCATACACTTCTAAACACCATAGACCTGTAAACACGCATTAAAGTACATAGGAATGCAGGCATTTCTTTCTCCCATTTCCTGGCAGCATATTTGGAGCATAAATTGATGCACTTTTGTATGAAGCCTAAAGCTGTTCTCCAGCTTTGAACATTTTTGCTGGTCTAGCTTGGACTAATGTAAGTATGCATATTTCATACCTGACCGATCCCTGTAGAAGCAAAGAATCATTGTAGAAGCTGCTACTATTACAGTGCTCCTCACTGTTTTCTGAGACCCATCCCAAGTGCCTGCCCTTATGCATAGCCCCTTGTTAGGCATGGGTAGTATTCAGAGAATGCTTTGCATGTTCTCAATGAATACAAAGCATTTTCTTTTTTGGACAAGGTGGAGAGGCGGGGCAGAGTGAGCAACCCCCTATGGTTACTATGCATCAGGGAAGACACTTGGCATGAGATTCAAAACATAGCGATAGCCTAAACTCTGTCATGATTTATAATATGCAACTAAGGTCAGGCAGTGAATATTCCAATTAGTTCCAATCCAAATGGAATCACTAACAAATTGAACAGGCATTCTTTATATATTGCAGTGATAAGAACCAATGATATGGCAGTACAGCCAGCCCTCCTGTACTGGGTCCAGGCCTCATCAGTTTCAAAGGGTGGCCCGGGCACCTGTCGAGCTGGAGGGCCAGCTGTACTGCCTTATTGCTGACACTTGTGAGTCTTGTGCAGTGCTGCTTGCTTCTACTTTTCTTTTCTTCCCCTGGCTGCACTGCAGGGGAATCAGTTCTAGTATCTGCGCCCCGTTCCCCCTGCTGTCTGGGACCCCTGTGTTCCTCTTTTTTCTCGCAGTGCTGCTGTTTTCCCTCCTCTTCCACAGCAGCTGCTGAGAGCACACAGGTGGCTCACCATCCTGAATGGTATCGATTGCTCCCTGCCCTGACAGTGATGATCAGAAAGGGAGTGAGAAATCAGAAACACTCAGAGTAGCACAAAGAAAAATAAAGCCCCCCGCCAAAAGTGCCTGCGTCTGCATCTATATGAAGAATGAGGAGATCCCAGCACTTGTCAAACCCTCATATAGTCTCGATTCATAGAAAAAAAAGAGGATATAGTGCTGCATCCCTGTAAACTTTAAATGCGGAAGTATAAGTCATCTATTAGCGAAATTATACTTTTGAGGCACAGCATTTTACATAAAACATACTTTGTTTTGTCAATATTTAAAAATTCTTACCGAAAACATCTTTATAACATATACAATTTGTTTATAATCCCCAAATATAAATTTATAAAACCATTTCAACATCTCAGTTCATTATATCTAGACATGATAATTCATTGAGCCCCAACGCATTTCCTGGACTTAGGCCACTTCTTCAGGAGCCATTGACATATTTTTTTACCAGATAATCTAGATGGACTTATATAGTCATATAATCATTGTAATAACTATAAAACATTTAACATCCCACTGTAAAAAAATTAAGGATTCAGGCCGTGCCAAGAGGGAAGGAGGGACCCACCCAAAGGGGGGACTTATGTGGGAACTCCCAACTGATGGACCCCCCCTCCCCCCAGGAGTTGTCAAATTGACTCCAGAGAGCCACATACTAACTAAAAAACACAGTACTGCCTAGATTATCTGGTGAGAAAAATATATCAATGGCTCCTGAAGAAGTGGACTAAGTCCAGGAAATGAGTCAGCCCACAATGAATTATCACGTCTGGATATGATGCATTGAGATGTTGAAATGGTTTTATAAGTTGTGGAATCACTTTGACATCTTCTGAAGGGGGGAGGGTAGGGAGTCCATCAGTTGGGAGTTCCCACTTGAGCTCCCTCTTTGGGTCCCTCCCTCCCTCTTGGCATGCCCTGGGTGCTTCATTATACAGTGGGATGTTGAATGTTTTATAGAGTGTTATTACAATGACTATAGGACTATATGACTCTATCTAGATTATCTGGTCAAAAAATATGTCAATTTATATTTGGGGATTAAAAACACATTTTATTCATGTTATTTATGTTATAAAGATGTTTTCTGTAAGAATTCTTAAATATGGACAAAATAAAGTATGCTTTATGTAAAATGCTGTGCCTCAACAGCCTCATATAGTCTAAATGTAATTCTCAGAGAACCCATGTGAAGCTGCATAGTCTGTAGAAATGGTATGTCTGCCCCTAATGCCAGAAGTGATGGTGCTAATATAGTGCTGGTAAAATGGTTAAAGATCATGCAGGCTGCTCAGTCTCAATCAGCTCTACATTTACTCATTAGACATCCACAAAAGTTATTACATGCTCAATTTAGTGGAGTGCTTGGATGTAATTTGAAAGACCTTATAAAATTATTTAGAATTGGAAAATTACCCTATAAAATACACAAGTGTTTATTTTTGTAATAGACACTGTATTTGGACATCATGCTGCTCTAGGCATGGAAGAGTAGACCAGAGGCAATAACCTGAGCATATCTGATGTCTGCTTGAAAACGTCAGCCACACTATCGCCTCCAGTTCAGCACAGTGCACACTATCATGCTCAATCCCACACTATGCTAGTATGCAATGCCAGAATCAGAACCATTTTCAGTAGGAGAAGTCCAGTGGTTGCAAGTTGCCCATGTCATGCTCACATCATCAACCATGATAACATCTCCATAGCAAGAATGATCACCAACATTAAAGTTTCATTGCTCCCCTTGCTCATGTCTAGAGCTGCCCCTGTTGCCAGCAGCCCACTTCTGCCATTATGATAATGATAGCCTTGTAGAGATGGTTGGATAGATAGATAGATAGATAGATAGATAGATAGATAGATAGATAGATAGATAGATAGATAGATAGATAGATAGATAGATAGATAGATAGATAGATAGATCCACTGGAAGTCACTGTACACTGTCCAGGGAGCATACTGTAGCAAAGTAACATCAATAGATAAATAGAAGGTACCTCGTAGTAGAAGTACTCACGGGTCTTGCGCGGGAGTATGTGTCTAAACAAGAGGAGTTAATTCTGTCCAACCTTCTGATGGATCACAGTCTATTTTTGTCCAGGATAGATAGATAGATAGATAGATAGATAGATAGATAGATAGATAGATAGATAGATAGATAGATAGATAGATAGATAGATAGATAGATAGATAGATAGATAGATAGATAGATAGATAGATAGATAGATAGATAGATAGATATTGACACCAGAAGATAGATTCAGGCAGCTACTGAAGCACAATAAAGGCATCTGCCATAAGAGCAACAGAGCATAAAACACAGTGGACCTAGGCTTTTTGTTTGGCTTGTAAATGGCTTTTAGACCACAAGCCTCCCACACTCTGTCACCTGAGAACCTGTGTTCCTTGTAGGACTAGGACAGAAAAACCATAGACCACTGAGGCTACTGTTCCCTATAATGGACATGGAATTGATACTCATAGACACCCAGTTGAGTTCCAGACACACCTGAAAACAATACTGGAGCGCTCATCTCAATATAAAACACACAGTATCTCACAAAAGTGAGTACACCCCTCACATTTTTGTAAATATTTTATTATATCTTTTCATGTGACAACACTGAAGAAATGACACTTCGCTATAATGTAAAGTAGTGAGTGTTCAGTGTAAAAGTAGCTGTCCCCTCAAAATTACTCAACGCACAGCCATTAATATCTAAACCGCTGGCAACAAAAGTGAGTACACTTTTATTGCGACCTAAATGAAAATGTCCAAATTGGGCACAAAGTGTCAATATTTTGTGCGGCCACCATTATTTTCCAGCACTGTCTTAACCCTCTTGGGCACGGAGTTCACCAGAGCTTCACAGGTTGCCACTGGAGTCCTTTTCCACTCCTCCATGACAACATCAGAGGGCTGGTGGATGTTAGAGGCCTTGCGCTCCTCCATCTTCCATTTGAGGATGCCTGACAGATGTTTAATAGGGTTTAGGTCTGGAGACATGCTTGGCCAGTTCATCACCTTTACTCTCAGCTTCTTTAGCAAGGCAGTGGTCATCTTGGAAGTGTGTTTGGGGTCGTTATCATGTTGGAATACTACCCTGCGGCCCAGTCTACGAAGGGAGGGGATCATGCTCTGCTTCAGTATGTCACAGTACATGTTGGCATTCATGGTCCCCTCAATGAACTGTAGCTCCCCAGTGCCAGCAGCACTCATGCAGCCCCAGACCATGACACTCCCACCACCATGCTTGACTGTAGGCAAGACACACTTGTCTTTGTACTACTCACCTGGCTGCCGCCACACATGCTTGACACCATCTGAACCAAATAAGTTTATCTTGGTCTCATCAGACCACAGGACATGGTTCCAGGAATGTCCTTAGTCTGCTTGTCTTTAGCAAACTGTTTGCGGGCTTTCTTGTGCATCATCTTTGGAAGAGGCTTCCTTCTGGGACAACAGTCATGCAGACCAATTTGATGCAGTATGTGGCGTATGGTCTGAGCACTGACAGGCTGACCCCCCACCCCTTCAACCTCTGCAGCAATGCTGGCAGCACTCATACATCTATTTCCCAAAGACAACCTCTGGATATGACGCTGAGCACGCGCACTCAACTTGTTTAGTCGACCATGGCGAGGCCTGTTCTGAGTGGAACCTGTCCTGTTAAACTGCTGTATGGTCTTGGCCACCGTGCTGCAGCTCAGTTTCAGGATCTTGGCAATCTTCTTATAGCCTAGGCCATCTTTACGTAGAGCAACAATGCCTTTTTTTCAGATCCTCAGAGAGTTCTTTGCCATGAGGTGCCATGTTGAACTTCCAGTGATCAGTATGAGAGAGTGAGAGTGATAACACCAAATTTAACACACCTGCTCCCCATTCACACCTAAGACCTTGTAACACTAAACAAGTCACATAACACCGGGGAGGGAAAATGGCTAATTGGGCCCAATTTGAACATCTTCATGTAGGGGTGTACTCACTTTTGTTGCCAGCGGTTTAGACATTAATGGCTGTGTGTTGAGTTATTTTGAGGGGACAGCAAATTTACACTGTTATACAAACTGTACACTCACTACTTTACATTGCATCAAAGTGTCATTTGTTCAGTGTTGTCACATGAAAAGATATGATAAAATATTTACAAAAATGTAAGGGGTGTGCTATATATATATATATATATAAAATGTTTGTCCAAAGAATAAAAAAAAGAACAATGGCAAAAAGAAATTGACCAGCATCTGTTAAGGCGCATATGATGAAATAGCGAGGGAACAATGGAATGGGGAGAGTGGAAAGCTGAAAGAGGGGGTGATTAAGAGGAGAGGGTGGTAAAATAAAGACAGATGTGGAGCGAAAGACGGGATTAAACAGCCCAATTAATGTGTCAGCACCCGGGACCTGCAAAACGTCATTTGCCACAGCCTGTGATATGCAGAACGGTCTGCGGATTAACTCTTTAATGCCCCCTGCCATCCACAATCCCCCATTTCTCATGTTCAATGATGAAGAGAGCGCCCTAAATACCAGCACATTGCATATTTCCTGAGGAAGCTATAGGCAGCTAGCATTATACAGCCTGGCAACCCACATGGGAGCAATAAAGGTGTGACACCAAATGCATACCTCATGTGAGTCTGGAGACAAGGTTATGAGAGGTGATAAAAATTATAATAGGGGTACACGGCACAGCATTAAACCCCCTTTTTTAATCTAACCTATAGATCTTTTCCCCAGGTTTTTTAACTTCACAACTATAATCTAAATTATTGTATAGAGCAAAACAGGATAGGACTGAAAGAACTGCTTTGACAGTCCCGTTCTCTATCAACATATACTTACCCAAAAGTATCACTGCAGCACTCTTTTAAGAAATTGACATATGTGACAACCCAAAAGAAATACACATTTTATAATGAATAAAGTGTCCATATACAGTCCAATACTGTATACTCCACACTATTGCCATGCAGTATCATGCAAAAAAAAAAAAAATCATAAAAAATCTGAATGTGTAGATCAGGGCAGAGACTCCATAATCCAAAGTGAATATGCTTCACACATCTCTGTATCCAAATCGACTGGATCCTCACTTATTTTCGGTGGACCTCATTAATAGGTAGGGTCAGCTTACATAGTTACATAGTTAGTAAGGTTGAATAAAGACACCAGTCCATCCTGAGTGACCACCCACAATTGTCCCCATCCCCGCACATTGCGTCCCATCAAGATGCCCATCCACCATAATATTATTTTTTTTTTATATATTTAAGGTACCCATGTAGCATCATCAATCTACACAGCGCTCCACACACACCCACACCAGTCCCCACCCCCAAGGGGTCTGCAATCCAAGGTCCTCAACCCACACCCATACACCAGGGCCAATTTTTGGACAGAAGCCAATAAACCTACCAGCATGTCTTTGGAGTGTGGGAGGAAACCGGAGTACCCGGAGGAAACCCATGCAGGCACAGGGAGAACATGCAAACTCCAGGCAGGTAGTGTCGTGGTTGGGATTCGAACCAGCGACCCTCTTGCTGTGAGGTGAGAATGCTAACCACTACACTACTGTGCTGCCCATAAAAAAACAAGCATACTATTGAAATCCTTCCACAGTGATGTTCCTCAGCTGAACAGACTCCAAAGCCTCCTACACATGGTCCGATTGTTGGCAGGGGATTGTGTGATGACAAACTGTTGGCCTAAAATCCGACCGTTAGTACGCTCCTTCAGACAATTGTTGTCCAACTTTCGGCCAACAAATGTTGGATGGCAGGCTAGTAAATTTTCGAAGGACAACAGTCTGTTGTCAGATTTTCGTATTGTCTGTACACAAGTCCATCACAAAAAAGTCCAAAGTACAAACACGCATACTCGGAATCAATGCTCACCAAACACGACATTAGCAGAAGGTGCCCAAAGGCTATATATATATAGTGTGTGTGTTTAAGCTTTGGGGTTGACACATATAGAGCTTTCTTTCAGTGGTATTTAATGTCGACTGGGTTTTACATTTTTTTGCTAAAGAAACAAAAAAAGACCAAACATTTAGAAGAAAAAAAAACGTGTTTTTGTTTGTTTCCGTTATACAGTAACATTTTGTAAATAAATATTCTTTGCTCATAAGTTTAGGCCAAAATGTAGACTACTACATTTCTTTGGTGAAAAGAACCCAAACCCAAATTACCCCATTTTGGAAAGTAGACAGTCCAATGTATTTAGTAAGAGGCATGGCAAGTTTTTTTAGGTTTTAATTTTTGGCACAATTTTTCTGAAAATTTTTTTTTTCACAATTTATAAATTTTTACCAATTTATTTACCTGGCTCCTGTACCCTCATCCTGCCTAGTTTGTTCAAGTCTGCCTTGCCTTGTCTTTGGGTTTTCCTGCTACTTACCGCGTTTCTTGGGTAATTGACAACTCTTCTGATTGCTGCCTGCCCTGACCTCAGGCTGCTTCTGGATTACTCTTCACCTTTTTCCTACCCTGACCTCAGGCTGCTTCTGGATTACTATGGTCTGACGCGTGCCCTGACCTCAAGCTGTTTCTGGTTTACTTGGTTTTCTGAATGTCCTGACCTCAGACTGCTTCTGGATTATGCTTGGTCTTTTGTCTGCCCTGACCTCAGGCTTCTTCTGTATTATGTTTAGTCTTCTGTATGCCCTGACCTCAGGCTGCTTCTGGATTATGCTTCGTCTTCTGCCTGCCCTGCTCTTGAACAACGTTAGTGTTCTTGCTATGAAATTTGAGGATTATTTACTCCATGGTGCATGCAGTTATAGAGGTCAGTGATAGCTTGATTTAAAGCTTATTTAGAGCTTGTTAGTGATGTGTTGATAGTAAAATGTTCATAGCCTTGCCCCAAGTTAACTTTAATACGTTAAAAGTACAAGCAATCAAAATGACCAATTAGATTTCTTGTCTATTTAAATACATTGTATACTTTCCCATGTAATATAAACTAAAACATAGTCACAGATTGCTGCGGGATGCCACCTTTTTGGGTGTGATGTCAGCAGCCACCATTGCTTCTCCCCCAGTAGCTATCCAAAAAATTTTGAAGGAAGATGAGGGGAAGACAGGAGAAATTTCACCAGCACAGATAGATTTGACACTCCCAGAAAAGGAGAGGGCTGTGACATGCAAGGAGTGAGGCAGCTGTGCTAGCGAAATGGCTCTTTCTGAACTAGTCAAATTTGCTTGCAAGTTCAAAGGCACTTTGCAAGTCAATAAGAAATTATTTATGGAAAGGTAAAATGCTGCAAGTAAGCATTTAAAATACTTGATTTTTCTGTGCTTTTAATTGCAATTTAAGTTGGTGACAGAGTCTTTTTAAAGCTAATCTATAAGTGAACCCATAAGTAAACCTAAAGTCCTCCTAAAGTGCCTCCTTTCCCTTACAGTTCAGAATGGATGGTGTCACATGGGGGTGGAGCTTGCCTATGCAGGTACTGACTTTGAGAAAATTGATATTTGCAAAGACATGTTGGAAAAGGTTTTGCTTTTGATTCACTTTAGGTAGGAGCCACTGAACATTTTGGAGGAAAATAAATGTATTTCATAGGTTACTTCCTTTTAGCCTCCAAGCTAAATTAAAGAGATCTAATGCCCCGTACACACGGTCGGATTTTCCAACGGAAAATGTGTGATAAGACCTTGTTGTCGGAAATTCCGACCGTGTGTAGGTTCCATCACACATTTTCCATCGGATTTTCCGACACACAAAGTTTGAGAGCAGGATATAAAATTTTCCGACAACAAAATCCGTTGTCGGAATTTCCGATCATGTGTACACAAATGCGACGGACAAAGTGCCACTCATGCTCAGAATAAATAAAGAGATGAAAGCTATTGGCCACTGCCCCATTTATAGTCCCGATGTACGTGTTTTACGTCACCGCGTTCAGAACGATCGGATTTTCCGACAACTTTGTGTGACCGTGTGTATGCAAGACAAGTTTGAGCCAACATCCGTTGGAAAAAATACTAGGATTTTGTTGTCGGAATGTCCGAACAAAGTCCGACCGTGTGTACGGGGCATAACAGATTCTTCCATAGACAAATATCCTGCTTCAGCTATTGTATTCTGACACCTGAATGCTGAATGCGATTTGGTTGACAATTTTCCACCCAGCTCCTTCAGTTTTTCAATTAAAGGATGCTGGGCAAGGCGGTGCTGACAGGGCCACCCAATGATTGAAATCTTGCCAGTTCATCAGGAACCAGCTTAACATTCCTAGGCGTGTCGTTCTGAAGATTCTTTGGGCAGCGTTTTTCAAGCTACCTTCTTTGCGATGAGAACTTTATTTTACATATTTATTTAAGTAAGAGAGTCACTTTAAATATTCCTTAAAGTATTGATGCATGACAAAATTATCATTTACTAGAAGAAAAGTTGACTTATGCTCATGTTTTCCAAAATCTCTTCTCCAACATCTACCAGAACCATTGGAAATACCCAGTAGTGGCCCCCTGTTATCACATATTTCTTCTTTAAAATGTTTGAAAATGGAAATACAAAGTAGTGGCCCCTGGTTATCATATTATTCTTCTTAAAAAAGATTGAACATGGAAATACCCAGTAGTGGTCCCTTGTTGTCACATATTTGTTCTTTAAAACATTTGAAAATGGAAATATCCAGTAGTAGTTCCCTGTTATCACATATTTCTTATTTAAAACATTTGAAAAAGGGAAATACCCAGTAGCAGTCCCTGGTTATCACATTTTTCTTTCTTATTTAAAAATGAAAATACCCAGTAGTGGTCCCCGGTTATCACATATTTCTTCTTTAAAAATGGAAAAAATGGAAAAAATGGTCCCTGGTTATCACATATTTCTTCATTAAAAAAATTGAACAAGGATATTTCCCAGTAGTGGTCCCTGGTTATCATATATTTCTTTGAAAAAAAATGAAAATGGAAATACCCAGTAGTGGTCCCTGGTTATCATATATTTCTTTTAAAAACATTGAAAATGGAACTACCCAGTAGTGGTCCCTGGTTATCACATATTTTTTCTTTGAATAATTTCAAAATGAAAAATACCCAGTAGTGGTCCCTGGTTATCACCTATTTCTTCTTTATATATCATAAGTTGTAAATGTTTATTGGATGCAGGGACCTACCCTACTTATTGGGAATGGGAAACTATTATTTGTAACATTTTGTGCTTTATACAATAAGTCTTCCAAAACATAGTGATCCTATGTCTAATTGCTTAATTTTTATATGGTGGCTTTGCTGCCCTCATCAGTTAATTCACCATGCATTGCTGGGTATGTGCATGTCCAAAAATTATTTGTAGACGTTTCCACATATGGTCCCTTTGATGTTTGTTCTGTTCACCCAAAATAATCGCAATATAATCGGTTAGATCACTGTATCACATGATCTTCTGTGCCCTTTACCCCAACATTTGCTGCTCCTTCTATACAGTTTGTGTCTCGCTCTTGGCCAGCCTCCACCTCCTGTTTATCTCAACCTCAGCTGTCTCCTCTACTTTGGATCCTTTTCTTCTTTGCAACTTTCTGTGTTCTGATTGTATCAAGGCTCCTAATCATCCCCTAATGAATACTCACCATACAGCCTGTTTGTTGTAGGCAGCCTCGTGAGTTATATTGTATGACAGTCATGAGATAAAAGGAGAGCAAGAGACAGGAATGAAGTCCAAAAACGAGCTTACAGTGAATGCGCCGATACATTATTTAATGACAGTGCAAAGAGAAAAAAAAAAAGTGTTGCTAGCCAGCTGGAGACAAGTATTCAGCGGTTACCTTAATTGGAGAAATTGCTGTGCTATACCACACCACCATGATCCTTGCAGGAGCAGATTAAAGAAAAAGTAAAACTTATCTTCAGTGAGAATATCATTACAGTTACTATTGTAGTGTTCACCTTTAAGGAAGTCTAATTTCTTGGTTTAATACAACCCCCCCCCCATAGCAAGGAGATGGCTACATTGATATCTTATTTAATATGATGTTTAGCTCTTTTTGAACAGACCCATTAGTATGTTACTTTACTGCTATATTAAAGCCCAGCACCACTTTATCATACAAATTATTTGTAATACAATTATTAAATACTATACTAATATTATACTTGGAATACAAATTAAAAAAAAAAATCTATCTATCAAAGCCTTTTACATTAAAAATGCAGCTCTGCGATGCTCGGGGCTATGCTCAAAGCTTCACAGCTCTGTAGTCTAGTTCTGGTCCTCTTCCGGGTTGAATGACATCCAATGTTGATGTTGGGGTTAGAATATCATTCTACTTACCCTATTTTAGGCTCTGCATATAAAGATTCACCATACTACAATACAGTGCTGTCCTTCTTCGGGGTTGAATGATGTCCAATATAATTCAACCCGGTTGAGATTAGTGTTAGGGATTTAGGTTAGAGTATCATTAAACCCACTTCCTATGAGCCCATCAAGAACACCCCCCCCCCCCCCCCAGAGGAGCATCATTAGACCGCACTATACTTACAGGATAATGATGCAGAGAACTGCATTACTGTGTGGTGCCAATGAGGAAAATGAACTATATTTTTACTGTGCCCAGATCAAAAACCCCAGGATAAAAAGTAAGTATACACAATTAAAAATGGCTCACTCCATGAGGGATGAGGACAACCTAAAATTTGTCTCTAAAATAAAAAAAGCATTGTACACATAAGTATACCTAACGTTTTGTCCTTTAATTGTTGGAGAACCAAAAGTTCAAGCACGCACCCTCTCCTTGTTTTCCAGTAGTTGCTGGAACTCAATTTTTTCTATTAAGCAGAGTGTCCGAAATGGTCTAATTCAGCCTATAGCAAAATAAATAGTCTTCATATATTTCATTTGACACATTTTATATGGCTAAAATGTTCTACTTAGCAGAACACATAAATAATACCAATGAATAAGCTAGAACTGCCATATACAGAGAATGTATAATATAATAATACATGTATGCTTCAGTGCTATATGGTATATTAAAAACTATTAACATGTAATATGAATAGGATACAGAAATTGCCAGGTTAATTATCATCCTCTAAGATTTCACAGCTAAAAAGCTTTTTATGATGATCCTCTGGGATTTATTCCGGGATAAATGGGCTTTATTGTGGGTTTTAATAATGGATGTCACTTGGAAGCTCGCTTCCAATCTTTCTTTAAAAGGGTCTCTTATATGGGAAGCACTCCTTCACTGCCAAAACATTCTTCTAGCCATGGAGGAAGGGAAGAAGAGGAAGGGAGCTTGTGCAGAGCGACTGCAGTGTTACTAATAGACAATAATACAGAGGCAAATATCAGAGCAGCAAATCTCAACCTTTTTCCAGTTGTGGCACCCCTTAAAAGGTATGCAAATTTGTTGAGGCATCCCAGTCTAAAATATAAAAAGCGCAAATGTTGCTTATAAATGGGAAACTTGAGCCTGAAACAATGCACACTAGCTTGATGAAATTAACCTCATATACGAAAGCCCCCCCTTTACATCAAAGGTTCCTTCATCACATCAGAGGTCCTATTATCACATTAGAGGTCCTCCCATCATATCAGCAGTTCCCCCATCACATTAGAGGTTCCCCTATCGCATTAAAACAGTACACACAAATGGCCACTGCCCTTACCTATAACTAGCATTTGCTTCAAGGAACATATGCACACGCATGTAAAAAAAAAAACCTCTGATGTGATGGGTGAACCTCTGACATGTTGGGTGAAACTTTGATATGATGGAGGAAAACACCACTCCACTCGCTTCTTCTCATCAGAGATCTACCATTTGGCTCCAGCAGCAAGGCAGAGGGTAAGGGATGAAGGAGATCTAGAGGAGGCAGACATAAGCCTACCGCCTGTCCTGGATCAGAGACATGCTTTTCTATGGTGCAGGCGAGCTAGCCGCAATCACAATAGCAACAAATGGCATTGTGCATCCTGGCACTGGAGTATTATTGGTTATTATGGTGCTGGCAGCTGGTCTGCCCACACTGTGGAACTCACAACACTGATCCAAGGCAAACTGGGTCACGTACTTGCAGCACCCTGAAGGAACCTAGACGGCACCCTGGTGAAGAAATAAGAAGTGAGAATAAGTGTGCTATGCCTTATTAAAAAAAGGTAAAATAGCAAATGAATACTCACAAACAAGCATGAATGACAGGCATGAACATTAACTGCAGGTATGTAGTAACAGCCATCAGAAAGAAACCGGGACCGGACATCAGGTGGATACGGCAATGGCTGGCACGTTTCGGGGGAGAACCCCCTTTCCTCAGAGCCTAAGCGGGTGAGCCTAAGAGCCTAAGCCGTATCCACCTGATGTCCGGTCCCGGTTTCTTTCTGATGCCTGTTACTGCGTACCTGCAGTTAATGTTCATGCCTGTCATTCATGCTCGTTTGTGAGTATTCATTTGCTATTTTACCTTTTTTTAATAAACGCTATCAGTGGTAATGCACTGGGTTGGTGCGCCCTCTCTTCCCTTTTTTTCTTCTTGTAGCCTATGAATACCCAACATTCTGAAGAGGGCTGCAAGACGGCAGATACCACTGAAGCATTCTGGCCTTATCACACATTGAGAATTTAGATACCTGAGCGCAGGAGAGAGGTTTTTTTTTCGGTTATGTCTATGCTTGGACATTGCCATCTAAGAGCTTTTATAAAATATAAGTAAACTCTAAAGCAATTGTTTAGTATGTTTGACATCATGCCTCACTGTATGGAATATTCCTAAATCTGAAGTATGGACAAATACGATTTTATACATTTTCTCACTGACAAAGAAATGATCAGTCTATAATTTTAATGGTAGATATATTTTAACAGTGAGAGACAAAATAACAGTAAAAATATCCAGAAAAACGCACTTCAAAAAAGTTATAAACTAATCTTCATTTTAATGAGTAAAATAAGTATTTGATCCCCTATCAAACAGCAAGATTTCTGGCTTCCAGGTGTCTTCTATACAGGTAACAAGCTGAAATTAGGAGCACTCCCTTAGAGGGAGTGCTTCTAATCTCAGCTTGTTACCTGTATAAAAGACACCTGTCCACAGAAGGAATCAGATTCCAATCTCTCCACCATGCCAAGACCAAAGAGCTGTCCAAGTATGTCAGGGACAAGATTGTAGACCTACACACGGCTGGAATGGGTTACAAGACCATCACCAAGAAGCTTGGTGAGAGGGTAACAACAGTTGGTGTGATTATTTGCAAATAGAAGAAACACAAAATAACTGTCGATCTCCCTCAGTCTGGGGCACCATGCAAGATCTCACCTCGTGGAGTTTCAATGATCATGCGAACAGTGAATCAGCCCAGAACTACATAGGAGAATCTTGTCAATGATCTCAAAGCAGCTGGGACCATAGTCACCAAGAAAACAATTCACAACACACTACACTGTGAAGGACTGAAATCCTGCAGATTTTCCCAGATGTCCCCCTGCTTAAGAAAGCACATGTACAGTCCTGTCCGAAGTTTGCTAATGAACATCTGAATGATTTAGAGGAGAACTGGGTGAAAGTGTTGTGGTCAGATGAGACCAAAATCGAGCTCTTGGCATCAACTCAACTCGCCTATGCTGCCTATGACCCCAAGAAAACCATCCCTATTGTCAAACATGGAGGTGGAAACATTATGTATTGGGGGAGTTTTTTTGCTAAGGGGACAGGACAACTTCACAGCATCTAAGGGACCATGGACGGGGCCATGTACCATCAAATCTTGGGTGAGAACCTCCTTCCCTTAGCCAGGGCATTGAAAATGGGTCGTCGATGGGTATTCTAGCATGACAATGACATAAAACACTTGGCCAATGCAATAAAGGAGTGGCTCAAGAAGAAGCACATTAAGGTTCTGGAGTGGCCTAGCCAGTCTCCAGAACTTAATCCCATAGAAAATATGTGGAGGGAGCTGAAGGTTCGAGCTACCAAATGTCAGCCTCGAAAACCTCAATGACTTGGAGAGGATCTGCAAAGAGGAGTGGGACAAAATCTATCCTGAGATGTGTGCAAACCTGGTGGTCAACTATAGGAAATATCTGACCTCTGTGATTGCCAACAAGGGTTTTGCCACCAAGTACTAAGTCATTTTTTGCAAAAGGGTCAAATACTTTTTTCACTCATTAAAATGCAAATCAATTTATATATTTTTTGAAATTTGTTTTTCTGGATTTTGTGTTGTTATTCAGTCTCTCACTGTTAAAATAAACCTACCATTAAAATTAGAGATTGATCATTTTTTTGTCAGTGGGCAAACATCCAAAATCAGCAGGGGATCAAATCATTTTTTCCCTCACTGAAGACGCTAATTATTTTGTAGTCTAATAAAGAATTAGGAGGGCTATTTAAATTCCTGGAGATCATACATGAGGTGTGCACAAGACACAGAACAACTCTTAATTTCTGGCAAGTATTATTGTTATCCATTCGCCATATACAGTAGTTTCTTATACTTATAGCACTATTCATAGAAATATATGGGATATACCTAACTTTCTGGTGGCCAATATATTGAAAAACTGCTGCAAGTTTTTATCCATCAGATAAGTTAACTACTTGTAGTAAATTATGAGTTGGCATAAGGAACCATAGCCACTGGCATGAGGGGAGGATTCAAGCATTAAACAAACAGCAGAGCAGCTCAATAAGTGGCCTATTAATTAAAAGGAGGTGACAGGGTCACTTTAAAAACAACCAGAGCCCCAGTTCAGCTCTACAACTCTTTAAGGGTTAAGCAGCCAATTTAATTCAGTCCTCTGCAGGGGTGAGCAGAGGATCAGTGATACAAGGGAGACCTCCACCCAATCTAGAGCAGACCTTCATGCAAATAATTGGCTTCGCTTGGTATTATCTACTAGACCGCCATGTTTTTTGGGGCCCCTGTTTAAAAGCACAGGTTGCTCATGCAGCATTTTTATTCAGTACTATTCAGAAAACAGAAGCAACTGACCAGAAACCCAGTCAATCTGATAAACTTTCTCCCTAATGATAATCAAAAAGTGATTAAAAGATCAGACCATCCAAAACTCATATTTAGTCGATACTGGAATTTGAAATCACCTAACATACCTTTAAGAGACTCTATTGGTGAAATCTGTGTTAGTTCCCAGGTCACTCTCCCTGCTGGGTTTATTCATTTATGGAGAATTTACCAGGAGGAGATGAAAGAGAGAAGGGAATTATAGCAGGTAGGTCTTGTGGTTGGAGTATCCAAGATCCATAAGAAGTCAGAGGCTGACCCAGTCCACAAAGGTCCACCTTTACCTAAATATTACTTTTGGGTAAATTGGCCCTTTACGATGTTCATAAATTGGTGATTCCTTCCAAGTCCTTTCAAAACTGTCTATATACATTGGTGATAATTTGATATCTATGGGTACCACACATATTGTGGTTTGCGTAATCCTGTTTAATCCTACTAAATTGGCAGGATTAGATGATGACTGCTGTATCTACAGGCAGATTTTGATCTCAGCAAACAACCCTCGCTAATTAGGTTCTGGAAGGGGTGGGAATTAAAGGTCTGCTGCCCCTGTTGAATTTTCTTGGCCATCAGCTGTTGTTGTAATGAGAAGAATGACATCAAGGATGCCTGGGATTATATAGTCCAGCCTTTCTCAACCTGTTTACCGCAGAGGAACCCTTAAAATAATTTTCAGGTCTTGGGGAAACCCCTGCTAAAACCAATTAATTAATCAGTGGGAAAATGCCCTTTACATTGGTGGTCAGTGGGAAGAATGTTCCTTACATTATTCGTTAGTGGGAAGAATGTTCCATACATTTGTGGTCAGTGGAAAGAATTACCTTATATTGGTGGTCAGTGGTAAGAATTCTCCTTACATTGGTGGTCAGTGGTAAGAATGCTCCTTACATTGGTGGTCAGTGGTAAGAATGCCCCTTACATTGGTGGTCAGTGGGAAGAATGCTCCATACATTTGTGATCAGTGGGAAGAATTCTCCATACATTGGTAGTCAATAGGAAGAATGCCCATTACATTGGTGGTCAGTGGAATGAATTCTCCATACATTGGTGGTCAGTAAGAAGAATGTTCCATACATTGGTGATTAGTGGGAAGAATCTCGACACATTGGTGATCATTGGGAAGAATGCTCCATATATTGGTGGTCAGTGGCAAGAATGCTCTTTACATTGGTGATCAGTGGGAAGAATGTCCATTACATTGGTAATCAGTGGCAAGAATGCTCCATACATTGCTGGTCAGTTAGAAGAATGCTCCATAAATTTGTGATTAGTGGGAAGAATTCGCCATACATTGGTGGTCAGTGGAAAGAATGCCCCTTGCATTGGTGATCAGTGAAAAGAATGCTCCCCTCATTGTTGGTTAATGGAAAGAATGTCCCTTACGTTGGTGGTCAGTGGAAAGAATGTCCCTTACATTGGTGATCAGTGGAAAGAATGTTCCTTACATTGGCGGCCAGTGGGATGAATGATCTTATACATTGGTGATCAATGGGAAGAACGTTCCTTACATTGGTGGACACCGGGAAGGATGTTCCTTACATTGGCGGTCAGTGGAAGTAATGTCCCTTACATTAGTGGTCAGTAGAAAGATAGCCCCCTTACAGAAAGCTACAAAGATCATTGGTGTCATGTAACTGGCTGTGCCAAGTGGTGATGGACCTGGAACTATGAAGGCAATATCAAATGAAAGGCTAATAAGTCACAGTTCAAGGACCTCTGGAGGAACCCAGGTTAAGAATGGCTGACATATACACGTGTGCCATTATTATGTCATATGTAGACTGAGAAAAGGCAAGATATTGGAGATGTGCTAGTGATAACCAAGGCATTTATTAGTGTCATGGCATTATGGTGTCATGGGATCATTTACCAAGGCATCATTAGTGTTATGTAGCTGGCTATGCCAAGTGGTGATGGACCTGGAACTATGAAGGCACCATCAAATGAAAGGCCAATAAGCCACAGTTCAAAGAACCTCTGGAGAAACCCAGGTTGAGCATGACTGACATATACTGTTGTATTTTATTGTATTATAACTGTATTGTCTCCCTTTTATATTGTAAAGCGCTGCGTAAACTGTTGGCGCTATATAAATCCTGAATAATAATAATAATAATAATAATATACACGTGTGCCATTGGCATGTCAGATGTGGACTGAGAAAAGGCAGGATATAGGGGATGCGCCAGTGATCACCAAGGCATTTATATTCTAAATTTGTTTTAACACTGACGCATATTTCACAGTGCTTTCACAAAGAACACTGCAACATGTAGCCCTTATTGCAATGACCACCATAATCGCCAATCCACTGAGCCCACCGCAACTTTTCAGGTCCAACAATCTGACATAGTTGGATTTTAACTTTTAGCACACGCAGAGAACATATGTAATACATGAAATAATGGGAGTCTTTAGACATAGCGGCGATTTAGGTAAAATGAGAAGCGTATACTATAAGGGTATTACTTACACACAGAGACGGTTTATGGAGAGCTTAAAGGAAATAATAACAGATAGATTAAGCGGATCAAACAATGTTATAGAGTGATAAATTTTAAATGTTAGGCAATTGCTTTCCTTAATAGACTTTTCACTGTATCGGTTTAAATAACAAGCTCCCAGCTTTGCCCAAGCGATGTTGAATGCCAGCACCTTGATACATAAGACCTCCAGTATTGTAGAGTAGCGGAAATGAGGGTCCCTAGTGCTGTGATGTAAGTCTGGCTTGGTTACTGGCAAGTTACAGCAGTGTACGGTTTTATAAGGGTCACTTCCAGATGCAAGCAGCTGCATTAGCTCACAAGCTACGGAGGTCCCATAGGGGACACATAACATATATGCGTGTGATATAGCCGGGGTGTATAGTATACAGCTTCAAGTAGAGAAGCCTTATTAAATTTTATTTAACCCCTTCCTAACCGCACTGCCTTGTTATTTCACGTGCAAGAGAACTGAATTACAAATGCATATATAAAATAACATAAAAATAAAATAAAAAATATAAAATATAAATAACATGTTTGAAATGGAAAAATATATATGGAAGAAAATCACCTATAGATATGACCAACGGGTCAGGTGGCCCATGCAGCAGTGCCGTTGGGCCGTTGGGAGTGGGAGGCTCACACCATGATACCCTTTATGGTGATGCACCCCGATGCATGCATCTGCATGACATGGCGATGCATTTATACACCTTATATTATCTTATATCCTTTTGGGTTTATTACATAGGCACATTTTTTGTGCCAGATCCGTTTCCAAAATTTTGGTTGATCTTCGTGGGCACCGGTGTCCTTTGTCAGCAGGGATGCTTCATATTCCACTCACGCCACACAAAACACCCTAACTGATTTGGCACGGACAACCGCGTATCAACAGCGCTGTGGGGACGCATACTTAGCCCCCCAGCCATAATCTAGAGCATTCCACTGTGCGATGGAGCAGCTTAGAGATGGAAGCCCCTCCTTTGTGTGAACCCCGATGTGTAATTAATTGACAAAGGATAATCATACTGTGAGTATTACCTGTTTTTATTACCTGTCATCTCTATATGCCATGCTATTACTTACTGTGTTCTTACATTTGCATATTCATTTATTTCCATATACCTTTTTTTTATATATATTTCTGCTGTTTTATTACCAGACAAAACAGCTTAACTCAAATCATCCCTGAAGAAGGAATTCATTATCCATACCTGTATTCCGAAACATGTTGGGACTGCTGTGCACATCGTTTGACCTCTCAATATGAGATCAACTGTGTGTCTCAAAATCTAGCTGTTATGTAACTATTCAGTCTGACTATTTTGTTTTAATGTTGATATACCTTGTGTACTATTTCTTTTACTGCTTTGTACTCAATAAATGTTGTATATTTTTATACGCTCATTACTCCAATTTCTGGTTACAACCCTTTGCCCAAAAAATCCCTGGGGCACCCCCTTTTGCAATTTTCTCTACATGTTTGAAATGTGTAGCATTGCGGTGTTCTTGTACATTATTTTACTATAGATACCCAAGCTCAGCCTAAATAAGCTAAATATGTGTTAAGTACATCAAAACAAAAAGGTTAAGTCTTACAGGTCATTTTCTTTAGAAAATAACCATAGTATAGGTAGAAAAACCAGTCCTCTGTCAGCCTTGTAGCAAAAGACCCCCAGCTGAGTCAGAGGGCTCTCCAATCAACAGGGGGCATAGGCTTTGCTGATTAGAGAGTCCTTGCTCTGACTCGGGGGGGAGATGGCGGACCTCTGCAGAGAGACCACTGCTTCCATACAGAAAGCAAGGGTTTGTATTGTTGCAAGTTGTCCATGGAGTCCAGCATTGTCTTTCTTTCGGCCAAAGTTCTTCTTGGTCTCTGCTTCTGTGCCACCATCTTTTACTGATATCCTGTGTGCACATAGATACCTGACAGCAACCTGCGGCATGTCTACAAATGCTGCTGTGTCTCAGCCAATCAGGAGGGAGAGTACCAGATGGCTGAGTCTCTCCTGCAACATCGCTGGATAGGGATGGGCTCAAGTAAGTATTAGGGGGGCTGAGGGGGGAGGGGGGCTGCTGTACACATAGAATGCATTAAGATAAAAAACCCTCTGCCTTTACAATCACCTTAATATGCTTGGATACAGCACCCTGTGAACAGCCAGCTTCTTTAGCAATGGCCTTTTTTGACTTACCCTCCTTGTGGAGGGTGTCAATGACTGTCTTCTGGAAAACTGTCAAGTCAGCAGTCTTCCCCATGATTGTGTAGCTTACTGAACCAGACTAATGCCCCGTACACACGGTCGGATTTTCCGACGGAAAATGTGTGATAGGACCTCGTTGTTGGAAATTCCTACCCTGTGTAGGCTCCATCACACATTTTCCATCGGATTTTCCGACACACAAAGTTTGAGAGCAGGATATAAAATTTTCCGACAACAAAATCCGTTGTCGGAAATTCCGATCGTATGTATACAAATCCGACGGAAAAAGTGCCACGCATGCTCAGAATAAATAAAGAGATGAAAGCTATTGGCCACTGCCCCGTTTATAGTCCCGACGTACGTGTTTTACGTCACCGCGTTTAGAACGATCGGATTTTCCGACAACTTTGTGTGACCATGTGTATGCAAGACAAGTTTGAGCCAACATCCGTCGGAAAAAATCCTAGGATTTTGTTGTCGGTATGTCCGAACAAAGTCCGACGGGGCATAAGAGACCTTTTAAGGCTCAGGAAACCTTTATAGGTGTTATTATAGGAGTTAATTAGCTGATTAGAGTGTGACACCATGTGCCTACAATATTGAACTTTTTCATAATATTCTAATTTTCTGAGGTACTGAATTTTGGGTTTTCACTAGCTGTAAGCCATAATCATTAGCAATAAAAGAAAGAAATGCTTGAAATATATCACTTAGTGTATAATGAATCTATAAATAATATATGAGTTTCGCTTTTGGAATTGAATTACTGAAATAATTAAATTTGATGATATTCACATTTTTTGAGATGCATCTGTATAGCATAGTTTGTAGACGCTATAACGTTCGCACAAATCAATCAATATACACTCAATGGGATTTCTTTTTTTACCAAAGATATGTAGCAGAATACATTTTGGCCTAAATTTATCAAGAAATTACATTTTTTAAATTTTTTTTTATTGGATATGTTTTATAGCAGCAAGTAAAAAACATTGTCTTTTTTTTTTACATTTTCGTTACTTTTTGGTTTATATACTAAAAAATAAAAAACCCAGTGGTGATCAAATGCCACCAAAATAAAGCTCTATTTGTGTAAAAAAAAATAAAAATATATTTATATATATATATATATATATATACATTTCATTTGGGTAAAGCATTGCATGACTTTGCAATTATCATTTAAAGTAGTATAATGCTAAATAGCAAAAAAGCAAAAAACAACCTGGTCATAAAGGGAGGTTAAACCTTCCAAAGCTAAGCTGGTTAATAAAACACCTTTTAGGCAGGTGCCTGTGGAGTGTCATGGAAGGTATTTCTGCTGTTGTACTCTTTACAATGTGTAGTTATACAGACAGTTACAGGCTGCCCAGTATGGGAAGGGGTTAACAGTATCTAGACTCTTTCCCAGGCTTTCTGAGTCCTGCCCCCTGCTGCTAGCCAAATAAATACTAGGGGAGGGCTCAGAGCAAGGTCTCTTCCACATGGGATTTCAGAGGAAGAACTGCAACACCATGTACGCCTGCTGTCCCCTATGTGATGACATTTTTTTTTTGTAAAAAACTATTTTTTTAAATTGTAAAAAAATAGAATTACACCCAAGCACACAAAATCCCCCCAATTTTTTTTGAGCCACCCCATATATACGCAAGTACGAACGTAAACGCATGCATCAGGGGTGCCTACACATGAAAAAGCTGATTGCGATACACATTATATATGGACGCGCATGCCAGATCGAGAGCAATATTTCTAGCACCAGATCTCCTTCATAACACCAAGCCTCTAGGGGCCTTTTAAAGCATTGCCTATAGAAAATATAGGGTAATGAAGTTTGTTGCCATTTTATGGGCGCACACAAAATTTAGAATTTGACATGTTGGGTATCTATTTACTTGGTGCAACCTTGTCTTTTATATTTTACAAAAAAATGGGTCATTTATTGGGTTTCTGTGCCCCAAAATTAACTTTAGTGCATTTTTTACCTTTTCGGTAATATCAGGTCACATTAAAAAAATGGGAACTACCACTATTTTATTCTCTAGGGTATCTGCTTTCAGAAAATATATAATGCTTCTTTTTTTTTTTTGGGGGGGATTATTTATTTTGTTTCTATGCCCCAAAATTAACTTTAGTGCATTTTTTACCTTTGTGGTAACATTGTGTGACATAAAAAAATGGGAACTACCACAATTTTATTCTCTCGGGTGTCTTCTTTCAGAAAATATATAAAGTTTTGGGGAGGTGAAGGGTGAGAAGAGTTAACAAGGCTGAAACATTCTATAAATTGCTGATAGACAAATATCTTTTGTTTTTAGTGTCTTGTTTGTCGCGATGGTCACAGGTTAAGTGGGTCCAGGAAAGAACTGGTTTTGGAATTATGTTTTCAGACAATATCAACCGTCAACTATAATACTAGTTTAAACTATGTCTGAGATGCTACATGTTTAAATTTATGCCTCATGTGATGAACTCTGTCCTCCCTCTATCCTTTTCTTTGTGTAATATTCTTTGTCCATATCCTGTATAAAACTCACCTCACCTGCCATTAAATTGGAGTATCCATTGAAACAACTCTCCTGTGTGTGTTGATTTGAGTGTCTCCCAGGCAGTGGCGTTGCAAGGTGGGGGCGGGGGGTGCGGGCCGGGTGACACCCGCCAGAGGGGTGACACCCGTGTATAGCAGACCCGCAGCCGCTGACACCGCGCTCTGCCCTGTGCCTCTCATCTCGCTCACGCTGTGTCCCCCGTGGAGCGGACTGAAGCTGCCTCCTCCTCTGTTTACATCCAATGAGGAGGAGGAGCTCCGAGTGACACACACCTCTGTGTGTATTATACGTCCGCGGCCACGCTGTACTGAGGTACTGTACTGTACACTCTAAGTAGATTAGTAGATGAGGTAAATGGACATGTGCAGGGGGGGGGGGGAGGCGCTATGGGAGGGGAGAGGGGTGCTTATACTGGTGGGGGCTCTGCACTAGGGGGATTCTATGCTGATCGGGGCTCTGCACTAAGGGGGATTCTATGCTGATCGGGGCTCTGCACTAAGGGGGATTCTATACTGATGGGGGCTCTGCACTAAGGGGGATTCTATACTGATGGGGGCTCTGCACTAGGGGGATTCTATACTGATGGGGGCTCTGCACTAAGGGGGATTCTATACTGATGGGGGCTCTGTACTAAGGGGGATTCTATACTGATGGGGGCTCTGCACTAGGGGGATTCTATACTGATCGGGGCTCTGCACTAAGGGGGATTCTATACTGATGGGGTCTGCACTAAGGGGAATTCTATACTGATGGGGGCTCTGCACTAAGGGGGATTCTATACTGATGGGGGCTCTGCACTAAGGGGGATTCTATACTGATGGGCTCTGCACTAGGGGGATTCTATACTGATGGGGTCTGCACTAAGGGGGATTCTATACTGATGGGGGCTCTGCACTAGGGGGATTCTATACTGATGGGGCTCTGCACTAGGGGGATTCTATACTGATGGGGTCTGCACTAAGGGGGATTCTATACTGATGGGGTCTGCACTAAGGGGGATTCTATACTGATGGGGGCTCTGCACTAAGGGGGATTCTATACTGATGGGGGCTCTGCACTAGGGGGATTCTATACTTATGGGGGCTCTGCACTAGGGGGATTCTATACTGATGGGGTCTGCACTAAGGGGAATTCTATACTGATGGGGTCTGCACTAAGGGGGATTCTATACTGATGGGGGCTCTGCACTCGGGGTATTCTATACTGATGGGGGCTCTGCACTAGGGGGATTCTATACTGATGGGGTCTGCACTAAGGGGGATTCTATACTGATGGGGTCTGCACTAAGGGGGATTCTATACTGATGGGGGCTCTGCACTAGGGGGATTCTATACTGATGGGCTCTGCACTAAGGGGGATTCTATACTGATGGGGTCTGCACTAAGGGGGATTCTATACTGATGGGGTCTGCACTAAGGGGGATTCTATACTGATGGGGGTCTGCACTAAGAGGGGGTGTCTCTATTGATGGGGGTCTGCACTAAGGGGGATTCTATACTGATGGGGGGTCTGCACTAGGGGGATTCTATACTGATGGGGGTCTGCACTAAGAGGGGGTGTCTCTATTGATGGGGGTCTGCACTAAGGGAGATTCTATACTGATGGGGGGTCTGCACTAAGGGGAGGTTATATACTGATGGGGGTCTGCACTAAGGGGGTGATTCTATACTGATGGGGGGTCTCCACTAAGAGGGGGTGTCTATATTGATGGGGGTCTGCACTAAAGGGGGGTCTAAACTGTGGGGGTCTGCATTAAGGGTGGATTCTATACTGATGTGGAGGGTCTGCACTAAGGGGGTGGATTCTACCCTGATGGGGGTCTGCACTGAGTTTGGAGGTCTATACTGATGGGGGGGTGTCTGTACTGATGAGGGGGTGTCTGTACTGATGGGGGGGGTGTATGTACTGATGGGGGGGTCTGCACTGAGGGTGGAGGTCTGTTGTTAGTGAGGGTGATCTATACTGCAGGATCTGTACTTAGCGGAGAGGGGTCTGTACTGAGGGGGGACTATATTTGGTGGAGGGCGGGGGGGAGGGGGTGACACCAATTTTTTCAGCACCGGGTGACACCAACCCTAGTGACGCCACTGCTCCCAGGGGGCTCCAAAATTCTCACTGATTGTCCAGGTCTAAGCAGAATTAACCCTAATAGTCACTGGTGGCAGCGTGTGGAATGCGATGATCATCTGAGGTACGTGGAATGTGTCTGCTTTGTTGACACTGTTCTTCTTGCCTTGGCTCTGACAATACCGCATCCTTGTATAAGTGCAAACATTGCAAACTGCCGTGCTTTGGCAAGCACATTAAAGCAATAGTCTTCAGGAGAAATTTGTGCAAAATTGTAGAGAGGTTAATTGTAAACTGTCGTGCTTTTGGGAAGCACACATGCTTTTGGGAAGCACATTAAAGTAATAGTCTTTGGGAGATTGATTTGAAAATAGTAAAATAGAGGCTTTTAAGGAAAGAGCCAGACAGACAAACCTTTTTGCCTTTCCTTTCTATTGCTGTATAGAGTATAAGAATATTGTTTAGAGCTTATATTATTGTTGTACATTGCAAAAGGGTCTTGTAAGGTGGGACAAGGACCCTCTGTAAGTTTGTATAGGTTGTTTGTAACCAAATTAAGAATGGGTAAGGGAGAAAGTAAAGACTACCCCCTCCTAATCCCGGAGAGACATGTAAAGACTAAGTTTGTATAGGTTGTTTGTAACCAAATTAAGAATGGGTAAGGGAGAAAGTAAAGACTATTCCCTCCTAATCCCGGAGTGACATGTAAAGACTATGTGGCCAGAGTATGTGGAACAGATTATTTTTTGATAAATCCTTTCATAGACGATCTGGCCGGATAGACTGAAAGTATGTGCAGTAGCTCACCCTTCCCGCGCACAGGCGCAAATGACCAATTCCATATGGATATGGTCAGGGGACTCTATTTGGGGGATAAGAAAGCTTTCCCATGGTACACAGGACACCCCGAGTGGGACATGAAGTACATGAAGGAAACAGGGACCCCCTCACCACTCAAATAGGCCAAGAGGAAGCCACCTCTTCGGGAGATACGATCCTTGATAGTGAGTGACTTTGTCACTGGAACTGTACTCTAACATCATTCATTCAGGATAACACCTTCATGCCCGGTAAATCTTTTAGGAAGAGATTTAATAGGAGTCTTAGAAAGTGAAATTTTCTTGACTCAAAGAGGGGGAGTAGCTATGCATCACCACTGTTCTTTCAAACTGAAGTCCCTCCCCCATTTCCACAGGACCACCCCCTCTGGGCTAAAGACAGCCTTGATGTAGGATACATTTCATGTACCCCTTACAAGGCCAGACTAAAACAAGGAGTATCCCCAGTTTACCACAAGCAGTACCATCTCTCCAAAGAGAAGGAGGAAGGTATCAGATCCATTATTGAGCAATTCCTGAAACAAGGAATTTTAAGACCCATCATATCGCCTTATAACACTCCCATAAACCCAGTCAAAAATAGTGATGGGCCATACAGGTTTGTGCAGGATCTCCAAGCCCTAAATAACCTTGTGATTCCAATTTCCCCTATTGTACCTAATGTGCCATCTCTCATTACCTCCATACCTGCCTCGGAAGTGTGTTTTTCAGTTATTGATTTAAAGTGGTGTTCCGGCCGAAATTATACTTTTTAAATAAAAATACCCCTATAATACACAAGCTTATTGTATTCTAGTAAAGTTAGTCTGTAAACTAAGGTCTGTTTTGTCAGTTTATAGCAGTATTTGTTATTTTATAAACTTACAGCAGGCCGTGGCCATCTTAAGTGTGGGCATCTGAAGCCAGACTGTATTTCTTCCTGGATCTCACCCTTGCAGATCTCGCACATGCTCAGTGCAGCACAAACAGTGTAATAGGTTTCAGGTCAGGTTTCCATAGCAACGGCAGTTTCAGAGGAAGTTGCCGCCCCTTCCCAAAAGGCATTGCAAACAGGAAATGATGCGATGGGCCGCGGCCAGGGAGGAGGAAGTGAAAAATGAATACAGCAGATATACAGTAGGTGCTGAGAAAAAAAAATTAAAAATATGCAATTTGTTTACAGTGCACAGTTTAGTGAGGGATGCTGAAGAGTTGTAAAAGTGGGTGGAACTCCACTTTAAGTAATGTTTTTTTTCCGTCCCTGTTGACGAAGAGACACAACTGCTACTAGCTTTTTCCTATAGAGGGCGCCAGATAACCTGGAATTGCTTGCCATGGCTATATAGACTGACCTGCAGCCTACTCAATAGCTCTCCAGGCCACCTTACAGCCTTGGGCGCCTAGCCATGGTTCCGTCCTTCTTCAGTAGAACAATGACCTACTGTTGTGTAGTCCCTCCCAGGAAGCCTGTCAAAAAGATTCTGTTTTACTGTTAGAACATTTAGCACAAACAGGTCACAAAGTGTCTAAGAAGAAGTTGCAATGGTGTCAGGAAACTGCTGAGTATCTTGGTTTTACTCTGTCCCATGGTGAAAGGAGAATCAGTCACAAGAGGCTCTTGTGGGTCTGCCCCGCCCACATACCAAGGAAGTGTTAACCTTCTTAGGTATGATTGGTTACTGCCGCCAATGGATACCTGATTGCTCCTACTATGATAACTTGCTGAGACAAGCTGCTCTACCTGACAGTCCTGACCTTGTGAAATGGAATGATGAAATGGTTAATGCTTTTGTGTATCTTAAAACTGGTATGGTAATGGCTCCTGGTTTGGGATTACCTGATTATTGTAAAGTGTTTCATTTGTTTGCAAGGGACAACTGTAAAACCATGGCTGTGGTCCTTGCACAAGAGCATGGAGGAAAGCTGTGACCTGTAGCTTTTTTTCTAGAGTAGTCCCAGTTCCGGTACAAGGTATGCTGGCTTGTCTGAGGGCTTTGGCCTCTTGTGCCATGGCTGTAGAAATGGCCACATCATTTACATTAGGTCACCCTACAGAAGCACACACACACATTACTAATGATATTTCAAAGGGAAATGCACTGGCTGATCCCGCTGCAAAACAAGCTGCTTTGATGGTCCCAGCTTTTATCCAAATGCCCCCTCTTACACCCCCAACTTTGCCCTTGGAACAGGTTTTGCAGGACCTACAGGCTATGGCTTCACCAGAAGATCTGGCCTATTGGCATAAACAGGGTCTGACAATGAGTCCTGAGACAGGACTCATTGCCAAAGAGGGGAAACCAGGCATACCAAAAGCAAGTGCACCTTTATTCATCTCACAGTACCATGGCATAGGACATAAAGGATGGAAAGCTACAGCTGAAATGTTAACACAAGATTTTGCAAATAGAGTGGAAATTCCACATTCCATATCACTCACAGAGTTCAGGTATAGTGGAAAGAATAAAACGATTAAAGATAAAATAAGGAAGGCTACGGGTGGCACATTTGCCAAATGGAAAATTGTGCTGCCTGCGGTTTTAGCAGAAATAAGAATGACCCCTTCCAAGACCAATCACTTGTCCCCTTTTGAGATCCTGATGGGTCAAGCTTTTCCCACGTCCTGGATTAAGAAACCCTTGGTAATAGAGCAGGGTGATTTGAGTTTGATACAGGAAGAATATTGTAGACACTTGATTACAAAGCTGAATGGCATCTACGGTAAAGTATTCTCTTCTTTTCCATTACCCTCACAGGAACCAACACACAAGTTCCAACCCGAAGATGTGGTCGTAATTCACCAGCTGAACCGGACCAAGAAGCAAGATTATCCTTTTGGCCTGCCCACTTGCATAGTCGCAGTGACCAGAACCGATGTCTTCAGGGAACAATCCGGAGCCTGGATCCACGATGAGAGGCTAAAGAAAATACCACAAAGGACCCTCGAAGAGCGTGTGAAAAAGGTGATAAAAGACTCTGAAAAAGATGACCTCACTTCTCTCACCACAGACTTCTGGGAAAGCCTTGCGCCTACTCTGTATGCTGGCACTGATGGTGTTTCTGCCCACATGGATCATCACTGTATCTATCATCCTGAGGACCCACTAATACTGGGGTACTTTGTCGCAGTAAGTGGGCTTAAGCACCATATAGCCATATGGTGTGACCAAACCCCTATATTTTTTGAAAATGTTCAGGTGTTTTAAATAGCCTTGCAGGAGTTAAATGTAATTTTTTGCATGCGTGCGCTGTAATATTTTGTTCTGTTTTATGGTCTTATGGCTGCACCTTCTCTAATGCATCTTTTAGGGTGTGTCCCCAAATCTTTGTTTGTCTATTGTATGGATTCTGACCAAATCCTTTTGGGCTGGAGCACCCCACTCTCTCATCATTGCCTCTCATTAGTGTCCACCTGTGTTATAGGAGGAGTCCTTCAGTTCTCCCATATAGAGGAGAAGCAGGATCTTCCATTCTATGGATAGCGTAGGACCCACTAATAATGGCGTACTTTGTCGCAGTAAGTGGGCTTAAGTGCCATATAGCCATATTTTTTAAAAATGTTCAGGTGTTTTAAGTAGCCTTGCAGGAGTTAAATGTAATTTTTTGCATGTGTGCGCTGTAATATTTTGTTCTGTTTTATGGTCTTATGGCTGTACCATCTCTAATGCATCTTTTAGGGTGTGCCCCCCAAATCTTTGTCTATTCTGAGGACTTGGGTGCCCTAAAGGCCATATGCAGCCCCCCTTCTAATGGAACAGTAACTAGACAAAGGAGGGAATCCAACGTGGAGAGCCCAAAGGACTCATACCCCCCTACTGATAAAATGTTGTTACTTCAGTATAAGAATTCTTATGCTCAGAAGTCAGGTTATGACAAATGTTGGGTATGTAGTAAATTGCACCTGAGCACACTTCAAATTCCTCTCTTAGCCGTCCCTGTGAACATAACTCCATTTTTGAATGGTACTACTCCTGTAACTATAACCAATATATTGGCAATATATGCAAATAACACAATTTCCTTCCCGATAATTGGTAGAAGCCACTCTCCAGATTGGTGTTTTAACTTAAAAATTTCCTTAAATAAAGGTCAAAAGATATGCCGAAGCTCACAGTTTAATATCTCTTTAAACAGAGATTTGTCCTCCATGTTTCACACCAATAACTCAGAACTTAATACAAATTTAAATACTGTCTTGAATCGTGGAGCTGGTACCAACAACCATGTGAGTTTCGTTTTGAACCAGTTGACCATGGCCGCCGTTTCTGAAAGTATTCAGGATACTATAAGCCAACGATCATTTTCCCTAGGGGATAGTGTATATGTATGTTGCGGAAAGGAATGATATCCATGGATACTGGTTGGTACCAGTGGGTGGTGTTTTTTGGCCTCATTGATTCCAGTGATGGGAATCATAGGGGATGAAAAAGGAAAGCACCAACATCTTTTGCAAGCTAGCGCATACCCAAGTTACCCCCTTAAACACATAGAGAAAAGAGAGCTATTTCTTGAAAAGGATCAGGCCTGGGCATAGATTCCCTTATGGACAGGATGGGGAATAGAACTGATTGAGTGCCTCCCGGGGGCTCCGAGATTCTCACTGATTGTCCAGGTCTAAGCAGACGTAACCCTAACAGGAGGTTTATGTAATTTTCAGGTCTAAAATGATTTTTTAGCATGTGTGCAAAAAATGCAAAAACAGCCCTGGCAGCAAAAGGGTTAAAGCACACACACACGGGCAGGAAAAGCCATTACGAGGGGTTAACTCAGCAGAAAAGTCAGAGGAGTAGAGCAGTTGCCATGGGTAACTAAGAACCAGTGGGAAGAGAACAGGAGCCGGTCAATAAAGCGTGGTACCTGGCGTAGGTGACAGGTCCTTCGGTAGCAAGCGGGTCGGTGCTCTGGCTCCCTCCCTTGGTTTCTCCAAAAGCACCTGCGGTACTGAGACCCCATATACCTAGCCACATGGTATGGTAGAGCAGAAGGAGTAAATTTCAGTGCACGCATGAAGTCTGCACTGGGTGCAGGGTGGGACCCCATTCTGTCACTGGGTGTGAGGTGGCAGAGTTATGCTGGACTGTTGGAGAGGACATAGGCTCAGCATTGTCCCTCCTAAATGCAACATTCATCGAGTAAAGATGTGTAGTAACACGAAACGGCATGTTTCACAGAGTTTCTCAGTATATTTAACTACTGCCCACAGTGTACGGCTCATCTCTAAGCTGGAGTACCGACATAATGTTTGACTTTCACATGATTGCAGTCCCCACCTGGTCCTGCACATCCATGCAAAAGGTACCCCGACATGCAGGGCAGATAGGCCCCACCCACATGCTCCCAGATGTCACTATCAGCCCCAGGGTCATTAGTACTCACGCAGAGGGCTCTGACTTGCCCATTAGGCATTATGCATCCAGCTCATGACTTCCTGCATGTCGTTTCAGAGACAGGACTGCTGTAGTTGCACCTCAAAATTCTGTACACTCATAGTTGCCAACATTCTGAAAAAATTTTAGAGACACTTTTTCTCCAGTAGGTGGAGTATTATTTTAATTGGGGCGGCGCATTCATTTGTAGGCTTGGTCTACAGACAGAGAAAGAAAGAAAGAAAGAAAGAAAGAAAGAAAGAAAGAAAGAAAGAAAGAAAGAAAGAAAGAAAGAAAGAAAGAAAGAAAGAAAGAAAGAAAGAAAGAAAGAAAGAAAGAAAGAAAGAAAGAAAGAAAGAAAGAAAGAAAGAAAGAAAGAAAGAAAGAAAGAAAGAAAGAAAGAAAGAAAGAAAGAAAGAAAGAAAGAAAGAGGGATGAAGGAAGAAAGAGAGACGGAAAAAGAGAAAAAGGGATGGAGGGAGAGAGAGGGAGGGAGAAAGGAAAAAGAGAAGGAAAGAAAAAGAGCAGGAAAGAAAGAGGGACAGAGGGAGAGAGAAAAAAGAAAAAGGGGGGAGAGAGAGAGTCCTGCTACCTCCACAGCCACTAGAGTAAGTTCTCTCTTACATCCCCCCCTCTCCCTCCATCACCCAGTCCCTACTCCCAGCCCATCCGGCTTACTATGTGGGCGGCCCTGGAGGACACAGTTTTTTGCCAACAATGCTCACGCCACTCGGGTGACGGCGGAGTGGTGCAGTTTTTTTATGGGGAACCAGATCCCCCCCCCCCCCAAGTCTGCCCCTTCCCAGGACAAAGCCTGTTTTCCGGGATTCCGCCTGGGACAGGCTCAGACCAAGACATGGCTCCGAATTACGTGTCTGGGGCACATTGGGACTGTTGGCGACTATGTACACTTCTCCCAGGATCTGCAGGTGGATTAGCACCTACAACAGAGAACACTGGTATAAAAGGCCCTTTGCATCATACTCCCAGTCTAATAGACCATGTTTTGTGAGTCAGGATGACTAAAACTGGCTCTTCTGGGTGTAGGCCTTTTTCATCCCGACCTTCTGCCCTATTCAAGGCCTTTGCAGTAGCTGACTACATTTTCTGCATGGCTGTGGGGTATTTGGCTCTCTTCCTGGCATTTATATGGACACTAGCTCCACCCGTTTCATCACTACAGGAAAACTTTGTCTAAAAGGGGATCTAACACCCAAATACATAATTCTCTATTACCATACTACTTTGAGACAGAGCCACCTAGTGGCAGACTAACTAACTGCACCTGTCTACTTTTTTTTCTGTGCTTGCAGCACAATTGAAAATATGGAAAATGTATATGTATTAAACAGATGTACTAAAGTTTTTCATATTGCCTAGACATATGCTTTAATCTCTCTTACTGTTAAAAATGTATTCCTAAAATGATACAAAAATCTGCTTTAGTTAGATAATTGCTAACAATACCTGGAATTCAATGGGAAATCCCAAACGCTGGCGGATTACAGGATTACCATCTGAGGGACTGTCATTATACAGTAATCTTTGTTCCGTAACCAAGACATGGATTACCACTGCAGTAATTAGCAGCTTGAAGTTTGGGTATTGGCCTTTCATATACAGTATATTATAATAATCTATAACATATATTTTATATTTCATATATTATGTACACACAGCTGCAGCAGTCTTGGCACAATAGGTTCAAACTAAAAGGTCACTTATAATCCACTAGTGTTTGGTTTTGCCATTTATTTGAGAATAATAGGACAGGAGATAAAAATTTCCAGCCTAGTCTATAGCCTTCATTTTTTCTATTTCAAATATTATTTTTTTTGTTATTGTTCCTCTGAATTTTGACTACTTCAAAAAAGTCAATTTCCTACCACAGCCCCCTCGCTTGCACGTCAAAGCCCTCTTTTCTTTTAATTCCTATCTGTGCTGGTCCAGCTCCCATGCCCCTCCCCTCACCTCTCTACATAACATTTTATGTAGCTGCTGGGGAAGGAGCAAAGGAGATGACTATAGCCACTTGCAGACCAAGCCTTTTCTGTCACTTTTTGTTAACAAGTTTAAATCAGTATTTTTTTGCTAGAAAATTACTTAGAACCCCCAAATAATATATATATATTTTAGCCGAGACCCTAGAGAATAAAATGGTGATTGTTGCAATTTTTTATATCACACACATTTTCGCACCGGTTTTTCGAGCGCAATTTTTTCAGAAAAAAAAAACACTTTAATTAATTTTAATGCAAAAAAACACAATATATAACCCTATTTTTTGGTTGATATAAAAGATGAAGTTATGCCCAGTAAATAGATACCAAACATGTCTTACTTTAAAATTGCACATGCTCGTGGAATGGTGACAAATATACGATACTTAAAAATCTCCATAGGGCACGGTTTAATACACTTTACAGGTTACCTGTTTAGAGTTACAAAGGAGGTTTAGTGCTAGAATTCTTGCTCTCACTCTAACGTTTGTGGCGATACCTCACATTAAGTGGTGTAAACACCGGTTACATATGCGTGCACGACTTACGTATGCATTCACTTCTGCGTACGAACACGGAGGGATGGGGCGCTTTCCTTTTTTTTTAGACTGTCCCTTTAGTATTTTTTTTTATCACTTTTATTCCTATTACAAGGAATGTAAACACCCTGTGCAATAGAAATAAGGGATGACAGATCCTCTTTATGGAGAGATCTGGGGTCAAGAAGACCCCAAATTTCTCCTCTACCTTTAAAAGTAAAAGATAAAACAAAAATATCAGATCTTTGCCTTAAAAAAAAAATTGTTTACTTCCACCCTAGACCGGAAGTGACGTCATGACATTGCTCTGGTCCTCCAAGATAATAGAGGCAGTCAGAGATGACCTGGTCTCTGGTAACCTCTATGGCCAGCGATGCAAACTGTCTGGGCGCATCAGTAAAATCGGTAAGCCCGAGAAGCACCATTTCTGAAAGCAATCCAGAAGCTAATTAGCAGCTCAGACTGCTTTCGTGAGAAAGCTAATCGTCGGACGAAAAAAAAATACCAGGGTTATGTATAGCTTCAGACATAACCCCGTTAAACCACTTGCAGGCCGCAGCGTATATAGACGTATTGTGGTAGGCAAGTGGATAGAGAGTCTGCTGGGAACTTCACCCAGCGGCCGTCTCTGGGGTTTTGGATGTCTACACAAGAGAAGCCCGGAGTAATGCCTAAAAGAAAATAAACGTAGGGCTTACATGACTGGGTGAACAGGGGTATAATGGGATTTGTAAAAGTAGATAGGATTGGTGGCTAAAGGGGAAGAGGAGGAGTTGGAAGGAAAGTATGGGGTCCCTCCCCAGTGTCAGTGTGAGAATAGGAAGCAGCTTCCCACCCTCCCTCCCTGTAATAAGTTGGGTTATGTATTGTTAACATGCTTTTATTTACAGAGACCTTAGTTAGAACGTCGTGGCAGTTGGCGGGTGTTGGTCGTTGCAGGTAAAGGAAGAAACCCCCCCCCCAGATAAGGTGAATGCGGGACTCATCGTTAGTATAGGCCCGTTGGTGTATTCCAGCTGATGTTATTTAGCTGGAATTTTGATAAATGGGTGCACTGCGGGCTGTGTTCGGGTTGTCTCTGAGCTACCTTGTCAGCTGGAGGCCTATTTTCAGTTGAAGGTACCGCAGTGCATGGTGGATGATCTTGATGTGATGCTGGGGGGGGGGGGGGGGAGGATGTCCTGCATAGACCAACATTACCAGTTGAGGTTTAACAGATGTTGTTGTTTCAAATATGTTATTTTATAGAAATGTAATAAAGGGGCTGCTACGGCCAATAAATACTCCAGAAATGGTGTGGTCTCCTTTAATGGGTAAAAAGGGGAGTAATATAAAGTTGGAGTGGGTTGGCTGGGATAGCCTCGGCATTTAACATCTGTTATACTAAAGTCAAGGCTTTTACGGGTAAATAACATGATTTTAATATGTTAAATGCATATATATCGTCTTATTGGAAGATTGTTGTTGAAATAAAATTGAATGTTCAAATTTTGCCCAATTCCTGTTGAACCGTCCAAAATTTGACCTGTTGGTGGCCCTGCAAGCACTTTCAAAATGAACCAAGGTGAGTGTAAAATTCTCAACAGCATCCAATCAGACACAGTCCCTGTTTGAGTCCCGGTGTCGCTTTCTCCAGACAGTATGGTCGGGAAAGAAGCTGATGGAGTGTGATCTGCACCCCATTAGGTTCATTAGAGGGCAGGCGAGATATCTGGGGTCTTTTTGACTCCTAATATTTCATTAAAGAGAACCTGTCTCCAAAAAATGCATCACTTAGGAGACTTTTTCTCCCCCATGTGATAAAAAAAGTAAAAAAAAAAATAAAAAGTTTAAGAAGTATAAAAAATGAAAATTACATCCAAGCACTTAAATTTCCCTCCAAAAATGTTTTTGAGCCTGCCCACACAAATGTAAAAGCACGCGTCAAGGGTGTCTACATGCAAAATCATTGTTTGCGCTAAACATGTTACATGTTACACATGTTGCAAAAATTCTAGGCCAATTATTCATAGGGAACTCTAAACTGATGACCAGTAGGGGCTTAAAAAGCGTTTTTCTATGAAAAATACAGGTAATTAAAAATTGTCGCTATTTCACAGGCACATACAATTTATGAATGGTTTGACATGTTTGGTATCTATTTACTTGGTGCAACCTAATGTTTTATATTTTACAAAAAAACTGGGTAATATATTGTGATCATGTGTCCTAACATTAACTTTTATGTATTTTTTGTTGAAAGTTTGCATTACATAAACTGTTGTGCCAATATCATGTGACATAAAAATTGGAACTGCCACTATTTTATTCTCCAGGGCACATGTGTCAAACACAAGGCCCGCAGGCCAAATCCGGCCCTCCAGGCCATTTCATGTGACCCTTGCACCTCTCCTGCAGCTGCTGCACCTCCCTCATCTCTGCCCCCACCTTGTCTCAGCAGGGAGGAGGACAGAACTCCTCCTCCAGGCTCAGCACCTCTTTGTGCAGCCACAGCACCTCCCCTGTCTCCACCTCCACTGGTCTCAGCATTCCGCAGCCTCCAGCAACTGGCTCCAGTCCTCCTCTGGTCCTCCTCCAGACCCTGCACTTTCTGCTTCCCAGCACCACCCCCAGCTTCTTCACAGAAGCAGCACAAGGTAAGGGGGCTGCACTCTGATGTAAGGGAGGGTGGGGGACTCTTGACTTCTGATGGTGTGGAGCTACAGTTAGAACAGGTCCTCTTAGGGCGGCCATACTGCTGATGACACCCCTGCTCTAGGGTGTCTACTTTCAGAAAACATATGTTTGGGAGTTTTAGGTAATCTTCAGGCCTTAACTGATTTTTTAACCACTTCAATACCAGGAATTTTCCTCCCTTCCTGCCCAGACCAATTTTTAGCTTTCAGCGCTCTCGCACTTTGAATGACAATTGCGCGGTCATACAACACTGTACCCAAACTAAATTTTTATAATTTTCTTCCCACAAATAGAACTTTCTTTTGGTGGTATTTGATCACCTCTGGGATTTTTATTTTTTTGCTAAACAAACGAAAAATGACCGACATTTTTGAAAAAAAAATGTTTTTCTTTGTTTCTGTTATAAAATTTTGTTTTCTCTTTCACTGATGGGCACTGTTGAGGTGGCATTGATAAGGTGGCACTGATGGGCACTGATGAGGATACACTGATATGTAAAATTGATGAGCACAGATGGGCGGCACTGATGTGCAGCACTGATGAGCACCGATAGGCTACACTGATATGCAGTACTGATGGGCACTGATAGGCAGCACTGATGGGCACTGATAGGTGGCACTGATGGGCACTGATAGATGGCACTGGATAGGCAGCACTGAAGAGGAGGTAATGACAGGCATTACTGATTGGCATCTGAAGGGCACTGACAGGCATTACTGATAGGGCACTGATTGGCACATTTATGGGCACTGATTGGCACTTTAATGGGCACTGATAGGCGTTACTGATGGGGCACAGACTGGCAGCTGATGGGCACTGATTTGCAGCTGATGGGCACCTCTCATTGGGGCTGCGCTGATGATCAATGTGCTGATTATCAGCGCAGATCCTCTTCGGACAGGGAGAGCCGCGAACCGGCGCGAACCGGCGCGAACCGTCAGCGCGAACCGAGGAAAGACGTTTACCGCCACTTCCTGATTCATGCTGTGATCAGCTGGGATTGGTCACAGCTGATCATGTGGTATGGAGTCTCCGTCAGAAGCTCCTTACCACGATCGGAGATGCGGTGTGTCAGAGTGACACACAGCACCACCGAGTGCCGCTCTGCGCGCCCCCGCACGCGTGCGCCGGCATGTTATCCTGAAAGACATCATATGACGTCCAGGATACTGAAACCACCGCCCGGCCGTCATTCTGCTATAGGCAAGGCAGGAAGTAGTTAAACATGTGTGCAAAAAATGTAAAAACGTCACTGGCAACGAAAGGGTTTAACCTTCCCACTCAGTCTTTGGGTGAGCCTAGGATTCGGCAGCTCCCCACATAGCTTGAGAAATAGGAGTCACCCTATAAGTAATAGATCCACATGTAGATAAAATAAAAACAGCACCAGTCATCTTAAGAGTCCAAAATCTTTTACTAAAAGTGACAAATGGAAAACAAAAGGCAGCCGACATATTTCAGGGGCTCACACCCTCCTTCATCACGGCTTAGATAATATAGCAAAGTATCTGTAGAACAAAAGCTCCTGGATAAAAAACTCTGCACACATCCCCATAGCCTAGGATGGCAAGGCACTCCCCCTGCTCCTCCCTCCTCCTCTCCCCTCCCATCTCCAAATGAACAGACTGACTCCATACTGCACTGTGTACTGTTACCACTTTCATGTGAACTCTGGAAGTTCAGGGAAGCAGCACTGAGAGAGCAGCATTGAAAGTTGTAAACTGTAAGTGCTGGGGTATGAATTTTATCAATGAGTTGACTGGGAATTATTATTTTATTGTGCTCAATGTGCTGAGCTAAAAATTACTAAAGGGTTTAATACTACTTTATGGATGTCAGGTCCTGGGCAGCATACTGCAAGGAAAGCAGAAAAAGCATCACCTCATTTCAAACCAATATTCTTCTTTATCACGGCTATTTCAGATTCTTTTTTTCATGCCGCAGTCACAGATAATCTCCTCTGTTCATCAGTATAACCCAAGGATCATTGAACATCTGTCATAGCTTATCAAGATCAAGATAAAAAAAAAATGTCAGCTATCTGGTCAAGAATCCTCAGCGGGCAAAAACAAAAACAGCAAATCTCCGTGTAGATGTTCTGACTTGTCACTACATACAGCAACAGCTCCATTTTTTATTACTAAAAGGCCACCAGGATGTCTTCAGTCTGCTGCAGGCAGTAGGGATCATTTCCTCAGTCTATTCTCCTCCAGTGATCACTCAGACTGTACATTGTAACTTTATAGCACGGTGACTGATCTGTGGCAGACATTTGTGAACACAGCTAAGAATTGCACAGGCACCAGGATCTACATCTCTTCTCAATCCAGAAAGAAGATGCCTGAACATATATGGTTCCGTCCTACTGGAGAGAATAGCACGTAAACACCCTGGTAAGAGGAATACTTCCAAGTAATACATGGGTGTGTTACATTTGCACATTATTAGCATGCATGCACACCATGAAAAAATGTATAGAATGCTAGCTCTACTATATGGAGAGCCCGTGCTTTGTCCATACTAGGCAACCAGGTTCACTTAAAGCATTTCTTCTGGACACTCTACAGTCAGGCTTCCGCCCTGGCCATGGCACAGAAACGGCACTTCTAAAAATATGGGATGATGCCCTCGAAGCAGCAGATGATGGAGAATCATGTCTCCTGATACTGCTAGACCTTAGTGCAGCATTTGATACAGTGGACCACAATACTCTACTTTTCCGCCTCACAGAAGTCGCAGGAGCCACAGATTGTGGTCTAAAATGGTTTGCATCCTTCTTAGAGAATCGCTCTCAGTCAGTGAAACTTGGAGCATTCACCTCTGACACCCAGACAATCTCCTGTGGAGTCCCTCGGGGTTCACCCTTGTCGCCAGTGCTATTCAACATCTACATCCGCCCACTCCTCAAAATCATCAAAAAATCAGACCTCTGCTTCCACTCATACGCTGACGATACCCAAATCTACTTTCGCATCACCGGACAAAAAGACCACCATCATCAACTAGAGCAATGCCTCACTTTGATAGATGACTGGATGACCATTAGTTCCCTCAAACTCAACGGGTCAAAAACAGAACTTCTCTTCCTACACGCTAACCAAAATCCCAAAACCAAGACTCCATGGACACCTCCCACCATCTTTGGACAGACCATCTCTCCGAGCACCAAAGCCAAGAGTCTCGGAGTCATCTTTGACTCAGAAATGACAATGGATGCACAAATAGGATCAGTAGTTAGTGGATCTCACCATCTCCTCCGCCTGCTACGCAGACTCATTCCCTTTATCCCAGAAGAGGACAAAGCAGCAGTAGTTGGAACAATCATCAATTCCCGTCTCGACTACGCAAACTCACTCTACATAGGTTTACCCAAATATCAGCTTGCGCGCCTACAGGCCATTCAAAACGCGGCGGCAAGACTGCTAACAGGAAAAAAAACCCTGGGAGTCTATCTCCCCATCCCTGAGGAGCCTACATTGGCTAACGGTAAAGAATCGGATCACATTCAAGACCCTCTGCCTCACCCACAAATGCATACAAGGAAACGCCCCTCAATACCTTCGAGAGAATATAAAACACTACACACCCAATCGCAATCTGCGATCATCTAACCAAAACCTCCTCCTCGTTCCCAAATAGCGCTACAAAGCAAGGGGAGAACGCAGATTCGCAGTCCAGGGACCTGGGCTATGGAACACTCTTCCAACTCACATCCGCATGGAAGAAAACCATCTGACCTTCAGGAAAAAACTCAAAACCTTCCTCTTCTAAGAAGCTGTTCAACACAAAACGCATTTAGCGCCTTGAGGCGATTCAGTTCGCATTGCAGCGCTTTACAAAATCATTCATTCATTCCTAAATGCTTGTTTAATTCAGGCAGATGTGTGGGCTGGCTCATGAGCTGGGCTGTGTGAGTCCATAGACACACACAGCGTGGTTTGCTCATGCCCCCTGCTCTCTGCTCACAGGGTTTGATTGGCAGCAGCAGAGTCCAATGGCTCCTGCTGTCAGTGTAGTGAGAGCGGGGAGAGAAGCCTGGCAGCGAGGCACATCACTGCATCAATGCAGATGTAAGTGTTTAGGGAAGGAGGGGGTGGCAAAACTTTTTTTTTATTATTTATTTAAGCCCCTGTTTTTCGTGGTCTTAGTGGTCAACCCCCCCCCCCCCTTTCTGTGCCACAATTATCATGTGAGAGCAGACATGTTGAAGGGATTGGCCTGGCTGCTGGGTTCTGGTAGAGCTCTTCGGCACATTTGTGCACGTGCAGGGTATTTCCTACACGTGCAAGAGGGGATTAGCTTTAAAGTGAAGGTCTGCTTTAATGGGAGGCAAGCAGGCTATAGTCACTTTCTCTGCCGTCCCCTGCCGATCTTCTACCAGAAGGTCATGCAATCCCTGTGAAAGTTTTTATATTCTAAGGGACCATCCAAATCTTTCTTGCCCTATGTGACAGCACTTGAGCCTAGTGATTGGTCTGCACTCAGCATTGCATTATGTGGAAGCCAGGGGAGTGTCATTTACTCCCCAATACCCAGAAGTACCCAATGGTTTTTGGAACTGATTAAAATGTCAGGAAGATAATAGAAAGGAGAGTACAGGTTGTATATGGAACCTCCTGTAAAGTGTACCTGTTACCTAGTATGAGCAGAATCCAGGATCGCTATACCATATGGAGTACAAAGCCCTTTAAACATGTTCCAGTAGCAGACCATGGAATGTAGGAAAGGAGAGTACAGGCTGTATATGGTATCTTTTGTAAAGTGTACCCATTAACTAGTATGACCGGATTCCAGGATCGCTATACCATATGGAGTACAAAGCCACTTAAACATGTTCCAGTAGCAGCCTGGGGAATGTAGGAAAGGAGAGCACAGGCTGTGTATGGTACCTACTGTAGAGTGTACCTATTAGGCCCCTTTCACACTGCCACGACTTGAAAGTTGCACGATTTTACCACGATCTTGCTGCCGCGATTTTTACGCGATTTTGATGCGATTTCAGGAAATGCCTGTGAAGACTTGAGGTCTATGGACCTCAACTCGCATCAAAATCAGACCAAAGTAGTACAGGGACTACTCTGAAGTTGGTGCAACTTGAAGTCGCACTTATATGAATGGTTATCATTGGGAATCATGGGGTATGATTTGTCATGCGACTCTGGTGTCCAAAGTTGCAAGAAAAGTCACACAAGTCTGAAAGGGGCCTTTCCTAGTATGAGCGGAATCCAGGATCGCTATACCATATGGAGTACAAAGCCCCTTAAACATGTTCCAGTAGAAAACTGAGGAACAGAAGGAGGGAGAGTACAGGTTGTATATGATATCTCCTGTAAAGTGTACCTGTTACCAAGTATGGGCGGAATACAGGATCACTATATCATATTGATTACAAAGCCCCTTAAACATGTTCCAGTAGCAGACTGGGGAATGAAGGGAATGAGAGCACAGGCTGTATATACCGTAGTACTTCCTGTAAAGTGTACCTGTTACCAAGTATGGCAGAATCCAGGATCGTTATACCATATGGAGTACGAAGCCCTTTAAATATGTTCCAGTAGCAGATTTGGGAATGAAGGCAAGGAGAGTACAGGTTGTATATGGTACCTCCTGTAAAGTGTACCTGTTACCTAGTATGGGTGGAATCCAGGATCACTATACCATATGGAGTACAAAGCCACTTAAACATGTTCCAGTAGCAAACTGAGGAACAGAAGGAAGGAGAGTACAGGTTGTATATGGAACCTCCTGTAAAGTGTACCTGTTACCTAGTATGGGTGGAATCCAGGATCACTATACCATATGGAGTACAAAGCCACTTAAACATGTTCCAGTAGCAAACTGAGGAACAGAAGGAAGGAGAGTACAGGTTGTATATGGTACCTCCTGTAAAGTGTACCTGTTACTTATTATGGGCGGAATCCAGGATCACTATACCATATGGAGTACAAAGCCACTTAAACATGTTCCAGTAGCAGACTTGGGAATGAAGGAAATAAGAGCACAGGCTGTATATGGTACTTCCTGTAAACTGTACCTGGCTGTTACCAAGTATGGCAGAATCCAGGATCGTTATACCACATGGCGTACAAACTTGCTTCAGGAGCAGATTTGGGAATGGAGGCAAGGAGAGTACAGGCTGTATATGGTACCTCCTGTAAAGTGTACCTGTTACCTAGTATGAGCAGAATCCAGAATCGCTATACCATATGGAGTACAAAGCCCTTTAAACATGTTCCAGTAACAGCCTGGGGAATGTAGGAAAGGAGAGTACAGGCTGTATATGGTACCTCCTGTAAAGTGTACCTATTACCTAGTATGAGCAGAATCCAGGATGGCTTTATCATATGGAGTACAAAGTCATGTGTTCCAGTAGCAGACCATCTTTTCTGTCCATCAGTTATCTATAAATCTAAACTAAATTTAACCTAAGGATCAATGAACATGCATCCTAGGTTATCAAGATCAACATAAAAAAGAATCTATCTGGTCCAGAATCTTCATTGAATAAAAGCAAGCATGTAAATCTCCGTGTCCAAGGAGATGATAATCAGCGCTTGTCTGGACTAAAGATCGCCTTGTCTTAATAACCACACAGGATGCTGCCTTTTGTGCCACTTAAACCTAATCCTTATTCTGAGCTCCCTCCGTGGCCCCGTGTAATATCAGGGGAGGTAAGGCTGGCCACGGGTCACTAAAATCCTTCATCCTTCACAAGGAAGAGGATTCAAATTTCTCGATGTCCACTACGACGTGAAGCTCAGAAAACCCCAAAAGCCCAAGGCTAAAAATTCCAGCCTCTGTCCTTTCAATCTGATTGCTTTTAAACCAACCCTGCTTGCGTTCTGTCGTTTAACCCCTTCAGTGCCCAGGGATGGAAGAAATACTAAAAAAATACATTTTGCTGGAATTTAAACAATTCCTTGCCAGGATAATCAAACCGATAGATGTGTGGGGCTGTATGGTGCTCCACAATCGTATACTTACAGTATTTACATTGCATTCGCAATGTGATCATACATGAACATACATGCTACAGATGTGCATTTTGCTTTTGAGGGTATGTTGCAGCATCTGATCATTCACTTAACCCGGGGTTAAGTCCGGCGGACCGGACTCTGTTGGACAATTCGATCGTGTGTGGGCTCCAGCGGACTTTTTTTCCCCCAAAAGTCCGACGGTCCTAGAAATAAAACATGTTTCAAATCTTTCCGATGGACTTGAGTCCGGTCGAAAAGTCCGCTCGTCTGTATTCTAGTCCGTCGGACAAAAACTGACGCTAGGGCAGCTATTGGCTACTGGCTATGAACTTCCTTGTTTTAGTCCGGTCGTACATCATCACGTACAAATCCATCAGACTTTGGTTGATCGTGTGTAGGCATGTCCGTTCATTCGAAAGTCCGTCGTAAAGACTGTATCTATGGAAGGAGTCATGGTTGTCACCCAGGATGGACTTCAAACATATCTACCTTTGTTCATTTTTATTGCATTGTGGATTGATGGGACTAATAGACTGCAAAAGAGAAATACAATGTTTATGCTGTTTTTTCTCTTTTTTTTTTTTTTTAACCACTTGACCTCGGAAGGTAACCGGAAGATTTACCCCCTTCATGACCAGGCGATCTTTTGCGATATGACACTACATTACTTTTACTGACAATTGCGCGGTTGTGCGATGATGTACCCAAATGAAATGTATGTCCCTTTTTTCCCACAAGTAGAGCTTCCTTTTGGTGGTATTTGATCACCTTTGCAGTTTTTATTTTTTGCGCTATAAACAAAAAAATCCTGACAATTTAAAAAAATATATATATTTTTTACTTTCTGCTATAAAATATATCCATCAAATTTAGGCTCATATGTATTCTCCTAAAAAAAACCCCAATAAGTGTATATTGATTGGTTTGCGCAAAAGTTATTGAGTCTACAAACTATGAGATATTTTTATTTCTTTTTTTTTACTAATAATGGTGGCGATCAGCGACTTATAGCGGGACTGCGATATTGTGACATTCTGACACTGACAGACACTTTGAAAACTTTTTGGGGACCAGTGACACGAATACATTGATCAGTGTTAAAAATATGCCACTGTACCAATGATACTGGCTGGGAAGGGGTTAAACATCAGGGTTAAGTGTGTGCCTAGCCAGTGTTTTAGGGTACTATGGGAGGTGCTTTTACTAAGGGAAGGCATTGATCCATGTCCCTGCTTGGCAAGAACGCAGGATCCATGCCTTCCCTACAGACAGAATGGCAATCTGCCTTGTTTACATAGACAGACCGCCGTTCTGCTTTTGCACTGAACAATCGGCAGGTGCCGGTGCACATCGAGTCCGCGCCGCGGTACCCACCGATCAGCTCCCAATGTCTATAATCACACGCGTTCGCGCCCACTACCCTGAAGAACAGGATTGCGTATATAAGTGATCTGGCGCAGTGGATCCGGCGCTATAGGGTGGACCTTAAGTGGTTAAAGTGTATGTAAACCCAAAAAAGACGAAAACATTTTATACATAGCAGTTTACTAGATATTAGATGTTGTGGCTGCATTCGTTTTCTATTCTATCAGGATTCAGAAAAACACACTTCCTTTATCTTTGTGTCTACACTAATTTCTCCACTGTATCTATGGAAGGAGTCATGATTGTCACTCAGGCTGGACTTCAAACATATCTACCTTTGTTCATTTCCATTGCATGGTGGATTGATGGGACTACTAGACTGCAAAAGAGATGCAATGGGGGAAATTTACTAAAGTGAATGCAAACAGAATCTGGTGCAACTGTGCATAGTAACCAATCAGCTTCTAACTTCGGCTTGTTCAAGTAAGCTTTTACAATAAAACCTAGAAGCTGATTGGTTACTATGCAGAGCTGCACCAGATTCGGTGTGCACCAACTTTAGTAAATCTCCCCCAATGTTTATGCTGTTTTTTTTTTAGAACTATAGAAGTAGTTTTTTTAGAACTATAGAAGTTGCTATGATTTTTGAAACTCCCAAAAATGTAAAAGGTGCACACGGGCAAGACAATATAAAAAAAAAAAAATATATGTACCATAAACCCAGAATCCCCAAACGGACCATGTACCTTCATAATTGCTTTGATGAAGGCTTCTTAGCCGAAACGCGTCAGTGTAGCCTGTACCTGTGTACCCATGTAACCAAATAAAGGACTTTTATTTAAGAGCATCCGAGTCGCCAGCCCTTTTCTGATTCAAGTAGTGTATTTTGAGGCCTGAACGTCCTGGCTAGAGCACCGGTCCACACTACATAGATCATCATATTGGCAGTGGAGCTCGGGTATCATTTTGCTTCTCATGTACCTTCATAAGCGCCAAGGGGACCTTGGCGTTCCCTATCTCCTGGAATATTACCAAGCCCCCCAAATCACACCATTTATATGTATATATCACTCCTTATATGCGGGTCGTGAACCCCCTTTGTGGGTGGACTTGGACTCATGTTTTGAATGACGACAGAACACTGTTAACAGTGGACATTGTATCTTTGTATCATTGTATCAAGCAGCTTGCAATGGGGGCATCCGAGCCGAGCCGCTGCTCTGTGTGTCCAATTAGTCATGGTTCCGTGGCTTGGCCCCACCCCTTCTCTCTCCTGATTGGCTCACTGACTTTGATTGACAGCAGTGGGAGCCCATGGCGCCTGCTGCTGTGTCTCAACCAATCAGGACTCAGAGTCCCAGAGAACTGAGGTTCATCATGCACATTGCTGGATCGAGAGGGATCTTAGGTAAGTATTGGGGGGACTGATGGGGGCTTCTGCACAAGGAAGTTTTTTTTATCTTGATGTATGGAATGCATTCAGATATAAAAAACCTTCTGCCTTTAGAATCACATTACTACTAGGGTTAGGGGTTAATATAAGGGGTTAAAGGGGTTGTACAGGTTCATAAAAAAAAAAAAATAACAAACATGGTATATATACCTCCTCTGTGCAAGGGTTTTGCACAGAGTGGCCCCGATCCTCCTCTTCTGGGGTCCCCCAGCAGCGCTCCTGGTTCCCCCCTGCATCGAGTGCCCTCTCGGAGACCTGCATTCCATGGGGACACTTGTGTGTGGCGCGCTTCGTTGACACAGACAGCAGGACTCGATCCCGCCCCCCAGCTCCTGTGTCATTGGATTTGATTGACAACAGCGGGAGCCAATGGCTGCTGCTGCTGCTATCAATCTATCCAATGAGGACCCGAGACAGTGGCTGGAGCTACTGGGCTCGTTCTCATCGCTGGAACGATCGGGTTCAGGTTAGTAAATGAGGGGCTCTGGGGGGGCTGCTGCACTACAGAAGGTTTTTCACCTTAATGCATTAGAATGCATTAAGGTGAAACACCTCGAGGGTTTACAACCCCTTTAATATTGGCATTAGGGGTTGGGGTTATTTTATTTCTTTAATTTAATTATTATTTATGTTTAATATATTTATTATTTATTAATTATTACTAGTATTTATTATTTAATAATTGCATTTGAGCAGAAAAACACTCTGATACGCACAAAGATGTGTTTCCATGCATTTCTATAGAACAAAAACACACAAATCTCGCTTGTTTCGAGCTATAAAAAAAGCTTGAGACCTTTTTTGAGCTTCAGGCATTTGGCTTCAGGCGACTTGGAGTGAAGATTTTTTTCTCCTCCAGCATTTTGGAGCTTCGAGCTTCAAGCTACAAAAACGTTGAGGTGTGAATGGGGCCCAAGAGCAGGCGTTTGAAAGGTGTTTGAAAGGCGTTTGAGAGGCGTTAAAAAGGCCCCTCAAATGCCTATGCACAAGGTACAATAGACAGCACATAGTGCTATTCACACTAAGCGTTAGCGTTTTGTCCCTTCAAAATTGAAGCCTCATGTCGAGTCAGGAGGCATTTAAAGCCTTTCAACGCCTCTCATTCAAGTCTATGGTAACGCCTCGCAAATTCTCTTGCAGGCAGTTGCGGAGCGGTTGCGGGGCGTTAAGATTCGTTCATTTACTGTAATGGAATAGGCGTTTGTGGAGCAGTTTTAACGCTCGTCAAACGCTTCAAAACTGCCCATAGGGGATCATTTTTAACTCCTCATTAACCACTTTAAGACCGGGCCTATTTTTCAAACTTGTTGTTTACAAGTTAAAATAATTTTTTTTGGCTAGAAAATTACTTAGAACCCCCAAACATTACATATATATTTTTTCTAACACCCCAGAGAATAAAATGGCAGTTGTTACAATACTTTCTGTCACACCGTATTTGTGCAGCAGTCTTACAAGCGCACTTTTTAAAAAAGAATACACTTTTTTAAAATTAAAAAATAAGACAACAGTAAAGTAAATCTATTTTTTTTTTAGATTGTGAAAGATGATGTTAAGCCGAGTAAATTGATACCCAACATGTCACATTTCAAAGTTGTGTCCGCTCGTGGAATGGTGACAAATGTTTACCCTTAAAAATCTCCAAATGCGAAATTTAAAAAATTCTACAGGTTGCATGTTTTGAGTTACAGAGGAGATCTAGGGCTGGAATTATTGTTCTTGCTCTAACAATCACGGCGATACCTCACATGTGTGGTTTGAACACCATTTTCATATGCGGGCGCTACTCACGTATGCGTTCGCTTCTGCACGCGAGCACGGTGGGACGGGCGCTTTAAAAATGTTTCTTTTTTTTTTCTTACTTATTTTACCTTTTATTTTTTATTTTTACACTGTTCTTTAAAAAAAAAAATTGTGTTACTTTTATTCCTATTACAAGGAATGTAAACATCCCTTGTAATAGAAAAAAAAGCATGACAGGACCTCTAAAATATGAGATCTGGAGTCAAAAAGATCTTATATTTACACTAAAATGCAATAAAAAAAATGTCATATAAAATGTTTTAAAAAAAAATGTTGCTTTAAGAGCTATGGGCGGAAATGACGTTTTAACGTTGCTTCCGCCCTGCATTGGTATGGAGCCGAGTGGGGGCCATCTTCCCCTCACTCAGCTCCATACCTAACACAGAGAAGGACGTGATAGCCTCCGCCGGTAAGAGGCGGAGTGCACCGGAGCACAGTGGGAAGGGGGGGCCCCTCTCCCGCCACCGATAAAAGTGATCTTGCGGTGAATCCGCCGCAGAGACCACTTTTATCTGAAAGCGGACCGCCCGCTCTTGAAGAGGATACCGGGGTTATGGTAGCTAGCTTGTGCCATAACAACGATACTCCTCTTCAAAGTACTGCCGTATAATGGCGGCGGGCGGTCCGTAAGTGGTTAATGCTTGTAAAACACCCGTCTAATGCCCATACCAAAGCTCATTGATGCCTGTCTGATGCCATACTAACGCCATTCAAACGCTATAGGAGCGTTTGTTGAAATTTAGGCAAGTGTGAACAAGCCCTAAGGGATGGAGCTGGAAAGCCCCACAAGTTTTGATTTGCAACCACTGAATACATGACCAAAGAACAAAACATATTTATTACAAAAGCCTTTTCTACATGTCTCCAAACCGCTCCAATGTTCCCCACACCATCCTGCTTCCCAGGTGGCAGATTCACTTTGAAAAGTTGCTGCAAGACCAGCAGGTCCATACCTCCCAACTTTTTGAGATGGGAATGAGGGACACCTATCAGCAAAAGCATACAGACATAAGACACACCCCTTGCCACGCCCCCTTAAAGGGGAATTGTACTAAAAAACAAGATTGGTTAAACCCACGAGTGCTTTTTTTTTTACCACTACTATTCCTTTATATTGGCTTTTGGAATTTACAAATGCAGCAATTTAGAAATCAGATGAAAGGTTTAGCACTGGAAAACATTTTTTGATTGATAAAAAGTGCATTTTATATACATCTATACAGGGCTTTTTTTCTAAAACAATAGGTGCTGGAACTCAACCACGACCCCCCCTACACACACCCTCCAAATCAATTCATATAGTGGGTGTGGTCAATTAAATTTCACGAACAGTAGGAGGATCTTAAAGGTCATTTAGGCTCCATTCACACTAGCGCGTTTTTTTGATGCATTTTGCAGAAATGCATGGGAGTTATTTAACATGGGTTCCTATGGAACATGTTCACATCAATGCCTTTTTGTACCTCTGCATTTTTGGAAAGGGTCAGGGACTTTTTTTTTTCATGCAAAATGCAACATTTTGCATGTAATAGAATTCAATGGACCAGCATCAAAAACGCAAGTGCAGCGTTTTTGAAGCGTTTTTATAGCGTTTTTGCAGCGTTTTTGATGCGTTTTTGGCGGGGTTTTTTTTGTTTTTTATTTTAGACTGTATACAGTCTAAAAAAAACTGTAAAAAAAAAAAAAAAAAAACGCAAAACGCTGTAAAAACGCTGCTAAAACGTGGCAAGCATCACAGAAAAAACTCCAAAAACGCTTTAAAAGCGACATGCATAGATGTGAATCGAGCCTAAATACCAGGATTGCATTACACACAGAGTGCAGAGCTGTCACTTGTAAACACAGAAACCGGACTTTTGTGTTTACAAGTGATAGTGGTGGGGAGAGAGCAGAGGGTCTGAGCCAGAGGTGGTGGAACTGAGTTCCACCAAGTTCCCCCTGAAAAGAAGCCCTGCATCTATATAGATCGGACCAAAATGAGGGACAAATGAGGAGGAATGAGGGACAGAGGGACATTGCTCCAAATCAGGGACAGTCCCTTCAAATCAAAGACAATTGGGGATATGGCAGTTCGACAACGATGGTGGTACCCCAAATCTTCCATTGTGATCGGACATCTATGGGCATCTTCCATCAATGTAAATGGATTAGTCAGCAGTAATGATAATGATGTTGTGCTGTATTTACAAAGAGCCAAGTCACCATGGTACAGTCAGAGTAGCGCCGGCTATTCCAGCAGTAATTGTTCCTGGTTTGTGACATCGGGCAGAGCTGGAAAGTCATACTTGGCGTTTGTCAGGAACCTTTCAGAATGAAGCACTGATTGTATCAGCAGAACACATAACAAGAATATCATTTATGAATAAAAAAAAATCTTCTTTTCTGTTTACTGGCTATGGAGTCCACATACTTGTAAAAGAATAAAAACAATGAGGAGCTGTACAGTCATTCCTCCTCCTCCTTCTGAGCATGTCATAGCTGAGCAAATCTGAATCTGGAAGGAAATAAAAGCTCTCCACCAACCAGTGGGAACTTTCCTGCTTATGCATATGTCAGCTATGATGGTGATGGAATAAGATACACAATACTATAAAATGAAATCCATAACTATATATAGAGTACTGTGCAAAAGTTTTAGGCAGGTTTAACTACTTATAATATATATAAAGAGCGCAGCGCTGGATTTGAATATACAGTGAAAGATATAAGTGAAAAATATTTAAGCAGTAAAAAATATTTTGTTATGTGCAAATAAACTGTGCATATTAATCACCAAAATAATGTCCATGAATTAAACACAAAATATAATTATATGATTAAACGTCCATGAAGCACGTGAAACACCACTCTGGATATCTGACTTCCACCGCTGTGAGACCCGTCACCAGAAAGATTGAAGGCTTACCGGACCGCCTTTTAAAAAAGGCATGAATCAATCACTGCTGTGGATGCTATCCCTCTCATGGATGGATCCTGCTGTGAAGCACTTTCAAGCCAGTAAATCAGAAAGCCAGAGATCAGCGTAGTCAGAGGCAGCAGACAGGATCAGGATGTTTAACTACTTCCCAGCCAGCGGCGGCTGTACAACTGCGGCGGCTCCTGCGTGAATCACCGTCATTGTACATCGGGCGCGTACGTGGCGATCTCTGGGCGCGTGCGTGCCCATTCGCTAGTGGGGGGGAGCCAATCAGCGGGTCTGGCGGATTCGATGTCTGCCGGTGACCCGTGATCGCTCCACAGAGAGGCAGAACGGGGATCTGCCAGTGTAAACAAAGCAGATCCCCCTTCTGTCAGGGGAGTAGAGTGAGATTGTCTGTTCCTAGTGATTAGGAACAGCGATCTCTCTCTACTCTCTGTCAGTCCCCTCCCTCCTACAGTTAGAAAGCACCTCGATAGGGAACATTTAACACTTTGATCGCCCCCTAATGTTAACCCTTCCCGGCCAGTGAAATTTATACAGTAATCGGTGAATTTTTATAGCACTGATCGCTGTATAAATGTCACTGGTCCCAAAAAAGTGTCAAAAGTGTCCGATCTTTTCACAGATAATCGCCATTACCATAGCTCCCAACTTGTCCCTGATTTCGAGGGACTGTCCCTGATTTGGAGCAATGTCCCTCTTTCCTCCTCATTTGTCCCTCATTTTGGTCTGCTCTATATAGTTGTATATAAAATTCACTTTTTATCTTTCAAAAAGTGTTTCTCAAACTTTTATCCAAATTCTAAATTGCTGCATTTGTCAATTTTAAAAGCCAATATAAAGGAATAGTAGTGGTAAAAAAAAAAGCACTTGTGTATTTAATTAACCTTTTTAAAAAAAATTATTTCCCCTTTATGGGGCGTTGCAGGGGGCGTGTCCTATGCCTACATACCTTTGCTAGTAGGTGTCCCTCATTCCCATCTCAAAATGTTGGGAGGTATGCATTAGTTGTAAAAAAATAATAACAATAGAAATGCCATAAATCTGTCCCCTACTTTGTAGAAGTGAGAACTTTTGCGCAAACCAATCAATATACGCTAATTAAGATTTTACCAAAAATATGTGGAAGAATACATATTGGCCTAAATTGAGAAAGAAATGATTTTGTTTACATTTTTTTTGTATATTTATTATAGCAAAAAGTAAAAAATTGGGTTTTTTTTTCAAAATTTAGGCTCTTTTTTTGTTTATAGCGCAAAAAATAAAAACCGCAGAGGTTATCAAATACCACCAAAAGAAAGCTCTATTTGTGGGGAAAAAAAGGACATCAAGTTATTTTGGGTACAACGTCCCACGACCGCGCAATTGTCAGTTAAAGCGACTCAGTGCTGTATCACAAAAATGGCCTGGTCATTAAGGGGGAAAATCTTCCGGTCCTTAAGTGGTTAAAGAAAGTAAGAATGCTTTCAGAAATATACATTTTAATTGTTTATTTTTATCAAGTTACAAAATGCAAAATGAGCAAACAGAAGAAAAATCTAAGTCAAATCAATATTTAGTGTGACTGCCCTTTGGCTTCAAACCAGCATCAGTTTTTACACTTGCACACTTTGTACACTTCAAGTCAAGTCAAGTCAAGTCAAGTCACTTGCACAAAGTCAGTGATTTTGCAGGTTTAGAGTCAGGTGTATAATTAACAAACTATACCAAGCAGGTGCTAATGATCATCAATTTCATATTTCGGTTGAAAAAGTAATCAACTGAAACAGAAACAGCTGCGTAGGAGGCTGGGTGAGGAACAGTCAAACTCTGCTACTAAGGTGAGGTTGTAGAAGACAGTTTCATGTCACAGGTCATACACCATGGCAAGACTGAGCACAGCAACAAGACACAATGTAGTTAATACCCTATCCATCAGAATAAAGTAATATTCCGGGCAATGAAATGAATAAACACCCGAACACTTGACGTGCCTAAACGCATTTTGCAAAAACGTGGCTTATGCCGCGTATACACGAGCGGACTTTTCAGCATTAAAGGTCCGACGGTCTTTCCGACCGACTTTCGTCGGAGTTACGACGGACTTTCGAATGACCGAACTTGCACACACATGAACTGACTAAAGTTTGTTGGAAAGTCTGTTGGACTGAACATGATGACGTACGAAGGGACTAGAATAAGGAAGTTCATAGCCAGTAGCCAATAGCTGCCCTTGCGTCCTTTTTTGTCCATCGGACTAGCATACAGACGAACGGATTTTCCGACCGGACTCGAGTCCGTCGGAAAGATTTGAAACATGTTCCAATCTAAAGTCCGTCTGATTTTCGACAGAAAAAATCTGCTGAAGGTCCGATAAAGCCCACACACGGTTGGACCAGTCCGGTCGAAAAGTCCTCCCGTGTGTACGCGGCTTTAGGCATGTTTTCAAAGCTGCTTTTCTGAAAAGTTTTTAATAAAGGCCCAGTGTGCATGAAGCCTAAACAAGAGGATCAGCATGACAGCCAGGCAACTAGCACTTTCAGAACTAAATGAAAAGTCAGCATTAGCAGCCTCCATGTTAATCTCAGGAAAGGTTCTCTTAGCATTTGGCCATGCACACACCTGCCCCTGTGAAGGCAGAGTTCTCCATAGACAGGAATGTCTGGCTTGTTTGAACATTTCTGTTTATGTCAATGGAGAGGGGAAGGGGACAAGGAGAGGTTCACAAGCAGATATTTAACTATACAATAGTAATTAGCAAACATTTAATACATTTTCCAGCCAGCTCTCCCATAGAGAGTGTCTACCAGACTTACATCAAACCCATGGACTTTAGATTGTTTCCCATTTGGTCAAATCTATCATGGAAGCTGTGTTCTCACATCTTTGAGTGGCTCTGGTCATCTCATGTCTATGGGTGACTGTGGTCATCTCATGTCTATGAATGGCTCTGGCCATCTCGTGTCTATGAACGACTCTGGACATCTAGTATCTGTTTGAGCGACTCAAGTCATCTCGTGTCTATGAGTGGCTTTGGTCATCTCACATTTATGAGTGGCTCTGGTCATCTCGCATTTGAGTGGCTCTGGTCATCTCATGTCTAGGAGCGGCTTTGGTAATCTCATCTCATGTCTATGAGTGGCTCTGGTCATCTTGTGTATATGAGTGGCTCTGGTCATCTCACATTTATAAATTGCTCTGTTCATCTCATGTCTATGAGCGGCTTTTTTCATTTTGTGTGTCTAGGAGTGGCTCCAGTCATCTCACATTTATGAGTGGCTCTGGTCATCTTGTGTCTATGAGTGGCTCTGGTCATCTTGTGTCTATGAGCGACTGTGGTCATCTTATGTCTATGAGCGGCTCTGGTCATCTCGTGTCTATGAGCGGCTCTGATCATCTCGTGTCTATGAGTGGCTCTGGTCATCTCCTGTTTATAAGCGGCTCTGGTTATCTCGTGTCTATGAGCGGCTCTGGTCAGCTTGTGTCTATAAGTGGCTCTGGTCATCTCGTGTCTATGAGCGGCTTTGGTCATCTCATGTCTATGAACAGCTCTTGCCATCTTGTGTCTATGAGCGACTGTGGTCATCTTATGTCTATGAGCGACTCTTGTCATCTCGTGTCTGTGAGCAGCTCTGGTCATCCCGTGTCTATGAGTGGTTCTGGTCATCTCTTGTCTATAAATGTCTCTGGTTATCTTGTGTTTATGAACGACTCTGGGCATCTAATAACTATGAGCGACTCAGGTCATCTCGTGTCTGAGTGGCCCTGGTAATCTCATGTCTTAGAGTGGCTCTGGTCATCTCATGTTGGCTCTGGGCATCTTGTGTCTATGAGAAGCTCTAGTCATCTCATGTCTATGAGAGGCTCTGGTCATCTCATGCCTTTGAGTGGCTCTGGTCAACTTGTGTCAATGAGTGGATCTGGTCATCTCAAGTTTATGAGTGGCTCTGGTCATCTCATGCCTATGAGTGCATCTGGTCATCTTGTGTCTATGAGAGGTTCTGGTCATCTCATGTCTATGAGCGGTTATGGTCATCTCATGTCTATGAGCGGCTCTGGTCATCTCATGTCTATGAGTGGATCTGGTCATCTCATGTCTATGAGTGGCTCTGGTCATCTCGTGTCTATCGGTGGCACTGGTCATCTCGTGTCTATGAGAGGCTCTGGTCACCTTGTGTCTATGAGAGGGTCTGGTCATTTCATGTCTATGAGAGGTTCTGGTCATCTCATGTCTATGAGCTGCTCTCGTCATCTCATGTCTATGATTGGCTCTGGGCATCTCGTGTCTATGAGAGGCTCTGGTCATCTCATGTCTATGCGTGGCTCTGGTCATCTCATGTCTATGCATGGCTCTGGTCATCTCATGTCTATTAATGGCTCTGGTCATCTCATGTCTATGCATGGCTCTGGTCATCTCATGTCTATTAATGGCTCTGGTCATCTCATGTCTATGCGAGGCTCTGGTCATCTTATGTTTATGAGCAGCTCTGGTCACCTTGTGTCTATGAGCTGCTCTGATCATCTCATGTTTATGAGCAGTTCTGGTCAACTCTTGTCTTATGAGCGACTCTGGTTGGCTAAAGCTTGCCGTACATCAGTAGAATTTAATTTGAAGAAAATAGTTTTGGGGATGTTCAATTTTCTAATAGACAATGGGGTCAAATAGCCAATCGTTTTCGACTGTAGTGACAAGGAAAATCATAGGAGAATGATTGTAGATATTTTCTTGATCAAACATATGCTGCGTACACACGAGCGGACTTTACGGCAGACTTTGCCCGGCGGACTTTTCGACGGACTTTACGACGGACTTTCTGAATGAACGGACTTGCCTACACACAATCCACCAAAGTCCGTCGAATTCGTACGTGATGACATACGACCGGACTAAAACAAGGAAGTTCATAGCCAGTAGCCAATAGCTGCCCTAGCGTGGCTTTTTGTCCGTCGGACTAGCATACAGACGAGCGGACTTTTCGACCAGACTCGAGTCCGTCGGATAGATTTGAAACATGTTTCAAATCTAAGTCCATCCAACTTTTGAGCCCACACACGATCGAATTGTCCGACAAAATCCCGCCCGCCAGGCAAAGTCTGCCCTAAAGTCCGCTCGTGTGTACGCGGCATTAGAATTCAAAACATGACATGGCAATGGAACATTCATTTTCAGGGTGGTAGGGGGTTATCTGTGATATCCAGCAAGATCTGAAGCTGTGCTAAAATCAGAAATACCAATTTAAAATAATCCGAACTCTGTGTAGCTGATTACAGCCAGAATGCAGAGAGGACCTCAGATGGTCACTGGAGGTGGACCTCCCGCTGTTGCCAGTATCAGTATTACATGAATCCCAGGGCTCAGTTTTCCGTTTAGAATGGAATGACACTTTATAAAGCTAAACCCTGGGCAAAACAATTTTAAATGAAAAATATTTTTCAATAGCCACAAAGAAAATCCATCTTGTGTGCATCAAATGCCTTTGCAAACCCAGATATTACCTTGTAAAAGCAGCAGTGACATCAAAGCCTGTGCAGAGAGCAGATCTACAGGAGGTGGGCGGAGACAAGACCAGTCACCCTGCACAAGTTGAGAGAGCAGCAGTTAGCGGTCTTTAACCACTTGCCGTCCGTCATGTAGCAAAATGACAGCGGCAAAGTGGTTTCAATATCCTGACCGGACATCATATGATGTGATCAGGATATTAAGCCGCATCGCGGCAATCATTGTTGCGGTGTGTCAGTCTGACACACCACAACTCGGATCTAGGTAAAGAGTCTCTGACAGAGACTCTGTACCATGTGATCAGCCGTGTCCAATCACGGCTGATCACGATGTAAATAGGACAGACGCGAGTAGAGGAGAGCCGATCGGCTGCTCTCCTGACAGGGGGGTCTGTGCTGATTGTTTATCAGCACAGCCCCCCTTCGGATCCCACCCAGGACCACCAGAGAAGCCGCCCAGGACCACCAGGGTGGCCACCACACTGGACCACCAGGTATGCCCCCTAGACCCCCAGGGAAATACCAATCTGTGCCCAGGCAGCTGCCAATCAGTGCCCACTCCAATGCCTACCACTGCCAGTGCCACCAGGGATTCCTATCAGTGCCGCGTATCAGTGCCACGTATCAGTGCCCATCAGTGCCCATCAGTGCCGCCTATCGGTGCCCATCAGTGCCCAGCAGTGCTGCCTATCAGTGCCCATCAGTGCCACCTATCAGTGCCACCCTATCAGTGCCCATCAGTGCTCATCAGTGTCGCCTTTCAATGCCCATTAGTGTCGCCTATCAGTGCCCATCAGTGCCCACCAGTGCCACCCATGAGTGCCCATCAGTGCCGCCTATCAATGCCCATCAGTGCTGCATATCAGTGCCACCCATCAGTGCTGCCTACCATTGCCCATCAGTGCCACATATCAGTGCCCATCGTCAGTGCCTGCTCATCGGTGCCGCCTTATCAGTGCCTGTCAGTGCCGCCCTATCAGTGCTCATCAGTGAAAGAGAAAACTTACTTATTTACAAAAATTTTTAACAGAAACAAAAGCAAAACTTTTATTTTTTTCAAAATTTTCGTTCTTTTTTTATTTGTTTAGCAAAAAATAAAAACCGCAGAGGTGATCAAATACCACCAAAAGAAAGCTCTATATGTGGGAACAAAATGATAAAAATTTAGTTTGGGTACAGTGTAGCATGACCGCGCAATTGTCATTCAAAGTGCGACAGTGCTGAAAGCTGAAAATTGGCCTGGGCAGGTTAGCGCTGTTTTACCGTCATTTTTGCGGCTGTATTCGGCCGCTAGTGGTGCGGTTTTAACCCCCGCTGGCGGCTGAAAAAGGGTTAAACCCGCTCGTACAGCGCGGCTATAGCCGCGGTATTACCGCGGTATAGCCGCGCTGTCCCATTGATTTCAATGGGCAGGAGCGGTTTAGGAGCGGTGAACATACCGCTCCTTCACCGCTCCAAAGATGCGGCTCGCAGGACTTTTTTTACCGTCCTGCCAGCGCACCGCTTCAGTGTGAAAGCCCTCGGGCTTTCACACTGAACAAACAGCGGAGGCTGTTTAGGGGCGGTTTGCAGGCGGTATTTTTAGCGTAATAAAGCCTGCAAACCACCCCCAGTGTGAAAGGTTTCTAAGTGCCTGGTATTGAAGTGGTTAAAACAGGAGCTAGGATTAGGTAAGAAATACTAGCTGCCACAAGTTCAGTACTAGGTCGATGACACTGAAAAATATACATTAGAAAAAGGCAAAGTCAAAATTCCTGAACTGCATACTTGTTCCGGGTCAGCAGTTTAAAAATCACTAAAGCTTTTGAATTATCATGAGAGCCAGGAAACTAGCATTTCCAGGAGAGGTGAGAGATGGCAGCTTCCATATTCTTCCTTTAATATGGCCTGGCAGTTGTCACTTTTGTCTATGTATTCACTTTTTTAATAGAATGACCTGAATTTGTTTTTGTTTTTTTATCAGCTTCTTGCGGCCCTTGTACAGCAGAGCTAAGCATAAGGGAGGGAGAAGCAGCATACAGAGCCAATCAGATGTGATGCAGTGTAACAAGCATAGACGGAGAGAAAAATCTCAGCCACTGCACACCGTGCAAGCCCAGGGTGTAATAATAGGGGATAACAGCCTCAGCCTAACTCCATCCAGCCCCCTTTGGTGTGCAAGAAGCATGCTGATAGGAGGGGAGAGCAGAGAGGTGAGCTCATCAGTCTGCTGCTTCTCCTTTCACTGTACAGTTACAGGGTTGGGGATGACCTGTAAGTGAAATGACTTCTTTGTGGTGCGGTAAGGCAATACGATGTTGTGCGTTTGCGTGCGCTGCATTAAAGCATATTATTGAAACGAATGGGCTGCCAATAAATAGATCCTAGCCTGCAAAAAATAGGGCTATACTTTTTTTATTGCAACTACCGTACGTTGTGGCACATTACAACGCAAGTGCATTGCCTTAAAGAGGAACTGCGGTCTGCTCACATAATTTGTACTAAAAACATCTTTGCCATTCTGAAGCTTCCCTTCAACCACTTTGCATATTATTTTATATATACTGTGATTCTGTACTTGCCAAATATACTGCAGAAATCTCCCTCCACTGAGTGCAGCCATTTTAACTGTGGGCAGCTGAAGCTGCTTCCTGTTCACTTCCTGGATTTACACAGACACGCAACTCCACCTCTGCAGCTCTCATTGGCCCTCTTATGACTCATCCCCCCTCCCTTCCTGGCAAACTCTCAGGAGATGAAAGAGAGAGCTGTGCATGATGTCATAAGCCTAGGCTAGTGATGGTGAACCTTGGCACCCCAGATGTTTTGGAACTACATTTCCCATGATGCTCATGCACTCTGCAGTGTAGGTGAGCAATATGGGAAATGTAGTTCCAAAACATCTGGGGTGCCAAGGTTCGCCATCACTTAGGCTAATGACCAGACAAGAAACAGGAAGTGGGCTGTAGAAGGTATTTACTGGCAGAAAAAAAAAAGTTTTATTATCCAAAGTTAAAACAACAACAAGGGCAGAAGATTTATTAGATGGAAAGATGAAAAAATGACTGAAGTTCTGCTTTAAGCTCACCATACACACTACCATTTGGTTGGACAATCTCCTAGATCTACCAACAACTATGTAATATAATTGGTTGGAGAGATTAGAGAGGTCCTTAGATGACATTGTTTTGGTAAATCTATAGTTGATTGAACAAAGTTTGTATGGTCAGATTGTAATGTGTATGGGGACCCTTAGTACATTGGGGGGGGAACGTTCAAAATAAATGGCAGCCCAACACAGTGACGCATTTCCTGTGCGTTGCCTCGGTGTTGCTACCAACCTTCTGTAACCTTTTTTTCACATATGTAAGCCCTCATTCAGACCCCATTCACACGAGAACGAACGACGGCGGGTGTCACGTTTACGCACTTTTGCGCTACATTTATAGCAAACGAACTGCCCTATTTGCAATAAACACGGCAAAGTAGCTCATGCAGCTTTTTGAGTTTTGACAGTTTGACGCATTTGTTTCACTTTTTAAAGCTTCGAAAAAAGGTATAGCAAAGCAAGCACACTTTTTTTTTGCGCATTTCATAAACGTGCGCAAAATTGTGTGATTTTGTGCACATTCACAAAACTCATGAACAGGGTCTCACACCTGATCTGAGCGGTTTTCAGGTGATTTTGTAAGCGTTTTGAGTGTGGAGACGAGCGTTTTTTTTTTTTTTTATTAAAGTCTTTTGCAAGCATTTTTTTTGTACATACATGCCAGTTCTGACGTTATTGTTTTGGAGGAGGAGGGAAGGAGGAGATCAGAGTTGTTCAAGCACAAAAATGCACATTTACAGATACTTCCATTATGGCGTCAGAAGCACAGCTCCGAAAAAAAAAAGCTCATGTACTTTTAAGGGACTTGGGCTTGGTTCACACCTACAGATGTGACCAATCGTGGGTGCGTCCATGTGCTTTTCGTGTGTTCCCATGTGTCACGTGCAGGGCAGACTATTCATTTCAATGGGCTGCCTTATGCATAAGAAATGCAGGAAAAAAAGGGCAAAAACGCACTGCACCAAACCGCATGGTGCTTGCAGATGCGTGGGGGGGAGACATTAACAATTAATGACAATAATTGCATTACATTACTTACATTAACAATTAATGGCACTGCCGCGCGTCTGCTAAATGGAAGCGCGTTTCTGTGTTGTTCCCGACACGCAATAATGTGAACCTAGTCTTAGACTTCATTGATACCCTGCAGGTGCGACAAAGCACGCTCACAAGAAATGCGCAAAAAAAGGTCCCGGACCCTTTTGCAAACTCGCACTGCATGAAACCACGTGGTGCTGCATCATCATGCATTTTGGCGTTCATGGAAATGCGCACATTAGCATATGCATGGGCGTGTCATTAATAATTAAGAATTAATGGTGCCGCTATGAGGCTGCTAAAGGGCGTGTCAGGAAAGGGCGTGATTGCGTGTAGGACAGCCCATTCATTTCAATAGGCTGCTCTACATGAAATGTGCAAAAGAAGTTCTTAACTCTTTTGCGAAATTGCATGGCCCCGCATGGTGCTGCAGCATCATGCGCTTTGGTGTGAGCAAAACGCGTAAGTTAGCAGATGCATGGGGTTGCCCAGTAGTGTGAACCTAGCTTTAGACACCATTCACACCATGCAGGAGCGGTGGATTTTCACACTTCGCATGTAGGACAACTCATTTATTTCAATAGGCAGCCCTACATGCAGGATACTAATTCCTTAACCCTTTTTCAAAATTGCACGGCGCACTGAACCGCATGGTGCTGCAGCACCATGCATTTTGGGATGAGCGAAACGTGTAAGTTAATAGCTCCATGGGGCTGCCCAGTAGTATGAACCTAGCCTTAGGCACCATTCGCACCATGCAGGTGTGATGGAGCGCGTGCGCGTTCTTACGCTTCGCATGTGGAACAACTCATTCATTTCAATAGGCAGCCCCACATACAGGAAATTAAGTCCCTAACGCTTCTTCAAAATTACGTGGCGCACCGAACCGCATGGTGCTGCAGCATCATGCATTTGGGAAACACGGAAGTTAGTAGCTCCATGGGGCTGCCCAGTAGTGTGAACCTAGCCTTAGGCACCATTCGCACCATGCAGGTGTGATGGAGCCCGTGCGTGTTCTTACGCTTAGCCCATTCATTTTAATAGGCAGCCCTACGTGTGAGAAATGTGCAAAAGAAGTCCCTAACCCTTTTTTAAAATTGCGCTGCACTGAACCCCATGGTGCTGCAGCCTCGTTTTGGTGTGAGCGAAAAAGTGCACGTTAGCAGATGTGTGGGGGTGCCATTAAGAATTAATTTGACGCCCTTTTGGTGTCCTTAATGGCACCGCCACGCATCTGCTAAAAGACAGCGCGTTTCTGCGCGTGACGAGTGCGCAATTGTGCGTGCACAAAGTGTGAACAAAGAAGTGAGAAGCGAACAGCGAAAACAAAAAAAAATGGAATTCTTGATGGCGAGCGTTTTGCGCTTAGAGAAATGTACGAAAACGCGCAACAAAGTGCTTATGTGTGACTGGAGACTAAAGTGACTCTCAATTATTGTTTGTCATCTAGTTTTAAAAAATGATATAATATTATAATATGAAATAAAGTATAATATAATATTATAATATAGAATAAAATATTATGATATAGAATATAATATTATAACATAAAATAAAATATAATATATTACAATAGAGAATAAAATATAATATAATATTTTAATATAAAATATAATATTATAATATGGAATACACTATAATAATATAATATAGAATAAAATATAATATTTTAATATAAAATATAATATTATAATATGGAATACACTATAATAATATAATATAGAATAAAATATAATATTTTAATATAAAATATAATATTATAATATGGAATACACTATAATAATATAATATAGAATAAAATATAAAATATAAATTAAAAGATTATGTTTTTACTTTTTTTTTTTTTAACAAATAACATGATGTATTTAAAAAAAAAAAAAAAAAAAATTGATGTCATGCTTTTCTTGACGTGAACCTCCTGCAGCAAATTGACGTGTACAGCCTCGACCTTTCCCATCAATCCCCACGTGAGAAGGACAAGAAGCTCCACCACCAAGAAGAAGACAATGGAAATGCTGCACCTCCTCTTTTTTCTTTCTTTCTTTTCTTTAATTATTAGCAGTTAAGTGTTTTCGGGGCTGCGATCCAAGCATTATTCCCTAAATCCAATCCTGACAATCAGTCGTTGGTTTGCTGGAAGTGTTCCCTGGGAGGGGAGGAGGGAGAGGAGGCTGTGTGCAGCCATTGGGAGGACAGCGGAGGGGATGGTTCTCTTTAAACAGAAGGGGATGGCTTGTCAGGGCTTTAGGGGCAGGTGTAGCTGAATCGTGGAGCTGCATTCTGCATCTGACTGTCACTACACTACACCATACCATCATCAGCTCTATGGGACCAGGAGGAATGGAGACAGCCCTGCTACTTCTTCTAGGCAGCATAGTAAGTCTACCCATTATATCTCATCCATCCTATACATCTCTACCCCCCCATATGGATTTTTAGATGCTCTGATCTCACCGACGTGATAACTGAATACAGCAATTATTTTGCATTTCAGTATTATAGGGCAATCATTATTTTACCTATTTGACATTTTGGACATTTGCGACTTCCCCATCACATGCATGCTGGATTATTATGCGTGTTTATGTTGTTGATGGTGATTCTTCCATTGTGTGTCCTATACTAGTCCTGTTCTGCAGTCTATAAGGGTTTGGCTTGTGGATAATGCAGTGATAATTACCTTTCTGAACACAACAGGCTCAGATTTCGGTGGAAGCTGCACAATGCCCTTTAGTGCACAGGCTAGTCCCAAAGCCTTTCGCCCCCCTCTCCATGTACAGATCCATTAATGCAATATATCAGCTGGCTAGTTGGTGTATGGAAACTGTCATTCCCTTCTGCTCCTCCTCTCTGCTTGGCTCTGGCTTCTCTCTCTCTTAGTTTTCTATTTGCATGCAGTGATTTATGACATTACATTTGTAACTTACAGAACAGTCGGTATCATATCTCCTGTCCTGTATGGAAAGTTTTGAGATCGAGCTAATAGTCAGAAATCCCAGAACTGTGATTCAATTGAGTAGAGCAGTCTTTCTCAGGTAGGGTTCCTCCAGAGGTTACATGGGGTTCATTGTCATGTTCATGACACCAATGATTTTCTTTTAGTTATTTAGGAAATTCTTCCCATTGACCACCAATGTAAGGAGTATTCTTTCTACTAACCAGCACTGAAAGGGGGTATTATTCCCAAGGACCACCAATGTAAGGGATATTCTTCCTATTGACCATCAATGTAAGGGACATTCTACCTGTTGACCACTAACGTAAGGAGCTTTCTTCCCACCAACCACCAAGCTTTGGTGCATTCTACCCACTGACCACCAGTGCAAGGGGCATTCTTCCTCTTAACCACCAGAATTGGGGACATTCTTCCCACTGACTACGAATGTAAGGAGCATTCTTCCCAATGATCACCAATATATGGGACATTCATCGCACTGACCACCAATGGAAGAAGCATTCTTCCTCTTGACCACCAACAAAAGGGACATTCTTCCCACTGACCACCAATGTAAGGGGCATTCTTCCTTCTGACCACCAACGTGGGGGACATTCTTCCCACTGACCACCAATGGAAGGAGCATTCTTCCTTTTGAGCACCGATATAAGGGACATTATTCCCACTGACCACCAATGTGAGGTGCATTCTTCCCACTGACCACCAATGTAAGGAGTATTCATCCCACTGACCACCAATGTAAGGATAATTTATCCCACTGACCACCAATGTAAGGGACATTCTTCCTACCGACTACAAAATATAAGGGACATTCTTCCCACTGACAACCAATGTAAGGGGCATTCTTCCCACTGACCACCAATGTAAGGAGTATTCATCCCACTGACCACCAATGTAAGGATAATTTATCCCACTGACCACCAATGTAAGGGACATTCTTCCTACCGACTATAAAATATAAGGGACATTCTTCCCACTGACAACCAATGTAAGGGGCATTCTTCCCACTGACCACCAATGTAACAAGTATTCTTCCCACTGACTGCCAATGTAAGGGACATTCTTCTAATTGACTACCAATGTAAGGGACATTCTTCCCATTGACTACCAATGTAAGGGACATTCTTCCCATTGACCACCAATGTAAGGGACGTTTTTACCATTGACCACCAATGTAAGGGACATTCTTACCATTGACCACCAATGTAAGGGAAATTCTTCTAACTGACCTCCACAGATATAGTAATTAAATGTAGGGGATTCCTAACTGTTAAGATATCTCAAGGGTTGCTCAATGTTAAAAAGTTTGAGAAAGACTGGGGTAGAGGTTGGTAAGTGTATCACCAGTGACTTGTATCTTTTGTAGTCAGTCAGACTTCAGCATTGAGATCCCAGGTCCACCTACTTGCCATTGACTTTACTAAGAGGGTCTTACCCTTCCAATTACTTTTCACTTTGATATCTTGAGATTAACATCTCTGAGATGTTAAAGGAGCCAGGGGAGATTTAGAACAATGTTCTCTGTACGTAACTAAGTTATTATTTTTAAATGGTTTAAGCCCTTAAGGGACACCTGGCAGGACAGGATATAGATGTAGTTATTGTTGACTTGTTTTTTAAGGTGTTTTGTCCAGGGTTGTCATCTTTCATCTTGCACTACTTGGTAATGTGCATATTATTTGAGGGGAACCTCATCAAGTCTTGATCGATAAAACACCAAGTAGCTATGCAAGGGTAAGGATGACAGCTTTGGGGAATGCACCTTCATAAACCCATCGGTTCCTATGTTTCTGTTATGACAAGCAGTGTGTTTTTATACATGCTATTTATTACAGGTATTTATTTTGTTCCAACAACTTACGCAGTGCTTTACATATACATTTTTACATTTTGATTAGTCCTTGCCCCCAAGGTGCTTATAATCTAAGGTCCCTATCTCACATGCTATCCCCAATTTGGACAGGAGCCAATTAACCTACCAGCAAGTGTGAGAGAAATCCAGAGTAAACCCATGTAAGCACAGGGAGAACATGCAAACTCCATGCAGATAATGTCCTGGTCGGAGTTTGGACCAAGAACCCCTTGGTGCTAACCACTTAGCCACTGCACTATTGAAGAACATCCTAAATCCTAATTGTATAGGAAAAAAATTTGATATGTGGTTCCATCCAAAACGAAATATAATCCCATTGCAGAAAAGCTCTCATTTCTTCTGATCAAGCCGCGTCATGTGTCAGCCTTACAATTGTACCCAATTGTTCAAATTCTGTTGAATGCAACTGGAGTTGTTTGGTGCTAAGGATGCTTCTAGGCACCATGGGTGGTCAACTTGAAACAATTGTGTAACATTGTGCTGAAAAAGTAATGCATTGTGCTAAATCTACTTTATTGGGGTTACTGGACAGGAAAGTCAGCTATTGTATAAAAATGTTTTTTTACATGGCTGAGACAGTTGGAGAAAGACAGAGGTCCGTTCTGCTCCACCTACGTTCAACTCAAAACTTTTTATCGGCTTTCGTTATACTGAGATCCTGCAGCCTTCACATGTATAGTACGTGTATTATATGAACAGCGTTCTCATTAAGCTGTCTCATTAAATTTGCTTTGTTTGGTAGTTACTCCTGTTCCTATGTCCATTGTTTTTGCATGTCTTAATTTTCTTTCCTATGTCCATTGTTTTTGCATGTCTTAATTTTCTTTCCTATGTCCATTGTTTTTGCATGTCTTAATTTTCTTTCCTATGTCCAGTGTTTTTGCATGTCTTAATTGTCTTTGTTATTTTTAAACAAATCCTTATTTTTGTAATTATTTCTAAACAACTTTAGCACTCTATTTCTAAATAACGTTAGCATTATCGCTCCCATATCAGGTTTGTTCCATTGAAAACTTTAGCACTGTACTTCCCTGGTGGTTTCAAGCTTCGAGTGACTTTGTATTATTCTCTGCACTTGTGAAGTTTCAGCGTTGGATTCAGAGTGAGCGTATTTTGTACAGCTCGGGGATTTGAAAGAGGGAAATCTTGAATGAACACGATTTGGGAGGGGATATTGCAAAATGCTGGTATTAGGGATCTGATGCAGCTGGGAGAGATGAAAGGGGATTGCTGTGTGCTTGTGAATTAGGAAGAAGAATTATGAATGGATCTGTCAGTGTTAGTGGGTGGAAATGGGAGGACGGCGAGGTGGGTTTGGTTTTTTTTTGGAAGCCGTGCTGGGAGGTAGAGCTGGTTTTCTGAGCCTCTCTGTGTTGATCGGCGGAAGATTAGGCAGATTTACTTCTACGTTGTTGTATTTAGCTGTTAATGGTGAGGGATTCTTTAGCTGGTTTTTGGTACTAGTACAAAATGAGGAGTAAGACGTCAGGGGGGGTGACAAAATCTGCAACACTGTTTACTTTTAGGGTCAATTCACATCTGTGCAGTGCCTTTTAGGTTTGTTACCAATGAACGCTATAAATTGGGCATTTTCTTGAAGACGCATCAAAGATACAGCAAGAAGGATTTATTTTAATGCACCGCACCTAAAAATGCACAGGTGTAAATGGAGCCTAAAATTTTCAGCAGGCTGAAAATGTATGCATCTGTTTAAACCAAACTGTAGGCACTCCGTAATCAGAAATACATCATTGCATTTATTTTTTAAATGCAAGCAGTGTAAGGACCTGAATTTGGTATCGCCCTCTTCCCATATAGCAGGGCTGGAGTGTGGGAGAAGGAAGCAGCACAAAGTCCTGGTAAGAGCTCTGTGCATTAAAAACAATTTATTTTAGTTCGGCCAAGTAGGTCTTAATCAGACCTGCGGGAAGCTTACCACCCAGAGTTAAAAATGTGAACAGCCCCGTGCTTCTGTATTTTAACAATCCGGGTGGGTGACTGGGAGGCAACAAAATTTTGGCTCAGCCACTCTTTTTACCAGCTCTCCTAGGCTGCTTACCTGAAAGAACCCTTAAAGCAGAACTCAACTGCTGAATAAATCTCCTCCCCCGCCCCTCTTCCACGCAACTATCTTTCAAAATCCAGTGTGTGTGTACAGCTACACCGGCCATTTATTTTGGACCTGGTAGAGATTGTTTCGCAACTGCATCAAGTTTCATGTGTGTGCACCTTTGGTAACTCACTGCCTTCGGGGATTGCTGCATTACGCCTATCCCAGGAGGCAGTGGTGCCTGGCCTAGGCAGGAAAGCAGGAAGTGCTTCTTTGCAGCACAAAAATCAATAAAAATCTTCAAATTATACTTTTTTTAAACATTTTACTGAGTAAAGTTCCACTTTAACATTCATGCAAAGGAGATAAACTTCCGGATCATGCTATAGAGGTTGCTGCCATCACCTAATCAGCAGAGCAAGGAGTCTCAGTTCGGCATGCTCTCAGATTCTGAACTGCAATCCACAACAGAAAATTTGCTGTTCTAGACTTTTAACATCAAAAAAGAACCCAGATCATTTTAAGTACGTCACTTTCTTTGCAAAACTCAGTGGGAAGTACAGATTATACTGTTAGAATGTGTTTTTTGACTGCTTATGACCTCTTGCAAATTATATTGGTCCTTTGGATTTTCCGGATTACTGAAATAAGATCATCCTTTCTCAACCTTTTGTAACATGGATATAACTTTCTGGTCTCAGGAAACCCCTGCCAATAATTACTGTATCTACAGCTCACAGTACATTAGTGTGGTAGTCTATAGGAAGAATGTCCCTTACATTGGTGGCCAATGGGAAGAATGTCTCTTACATCAGTGGTCAATGGGAAGAATGTCCCTTACATTGGTGGTCAATTAGAAGAATGTCCCTTACATTGGTGATCTGTGGGAAAAATGTCCCTTACATTGGTGATCAGTGGGAAGAATGCCCAACGTAAGAAGAAACCAGTGGGAAGAAACCACCAACGTAAGAAACATTCTTCACACTGATCACCAATATAAGGGACATTCTTTCCACTGATCACCAATGTAAGGGACTTACATTGGTGATCAGTGGAAAGAATGTCCCCTATATTGGTGATCAGTGGGAAGAATGCTTCTTACGTTGGTGGTCAGTGGAAAGAATGGGCCTTACATTGGTGATCAGTGGGAAGAATGTCCCTTATATTGGTGGTTAGTGGGAAGAATATCCCTACGTTGGTGTCAATGGGAAAAATGTCCTTTACATTGGTGATCAGTGGGAAGAATGTCCCTTAAATTGGTGGTCAGTGGGAAGAATGTCCTTTACATTAGTGGTTAGTGTTAACAATGATTCTTACATTGGTGGTCAGTGGAAGGAATTCTCTCTTACAGATCATAAGTGTCAATGGCTACGTATCTGAAAGGCAGAAATTTCTACTTGCTCAAGGAACCGTAACAGCATCTATAGCGGCCTTTCCTCCAGTGTTGAATCGAGCCCTAGAGTCCCTCCAGAGGTTGCTAGGGGTTCCCTGAGAAATCAGCAGTTTTGGACTAATATAGGTAACCACTGACATTAATGATCTTTTTAGCTAACTGTACAGGAAGCATTCTTCCCATTGATGTGAGGAACATTCTTTCCAATGGCCACTAATGTATAGAGCATTCTTTTCACTAACCACCAGTGTAATGAGCATGCTTCTCACCAGAGTAGTGAGACTCTTCTCCCAGTTACCACCAATTTTAAGGGACTCTTCTCTCACTGATTACCAATCAAAGGAAGCCTGTCTCCACTGACCATTTATGTAAGGAGGGTTTTATTGACTGCTGACCGCTAACATGCCATGAGCTGTAGTTACAATAATTTTTAGTAGGGGTTCTCTGAGATGTAAAGGTTATTTCAAGGGTTCCTCCATATTAAAAAGGTTGAGAAAGGTTGCTCTAGGGGGAACCCTAGGGTTCCACAGAACCCTGGTTCGGAAAGACGGATGTAGATCAAGAATTATGGCTTTAGTTAGAATTTAGGTCTGGGACTCAGAAAGCACTGAAGCCATTGGATCAGCCTGACAGTTGAGCAAATAGAATCTGCAGAAGTAGAGGTCAAGATAGCTTTCATACTTCTCTCAGGTTTCCTTTAACTACAGATATCAAATGAAAGTTAGAAATCTGAAGGACACTGTCACACCGGGTTGGATTTGATTTCATCTGCTGTTTGTAGCTGTACTGTCAATTTAAATGGGGGCAGCTTAATTTTTTTTTTCATTTACTTACACTTTAGGATACCGAAAAACAATAAGTGACAGTTGCCTGATCCAGATATTTTTATTATGTCTTCATGTTTAAGGTATCCGTGTGTTTATCATCATTTTCATTGTGTTTTATGACTATTTTTAACAGCTTTACATATCTACGGGTGCCCTCCAGACACAGTTGGCTGCCAGCTGTCAGGGTTACAAAACTAATATTCAATTACTATTGTTTCCACATGAAAAGATATCGCTGGGGGGTCTATACATTGCAAAGTCTACAAGCACCTCCCTTGTTCCTTTCTACAGAGTAAACAGGAGTACTCAACCAATGCATGTGTTCCCGTTGGTGTGACAGCTGAGCGATGTCAATCAGTGCCTTCGATTGGTTGCACCATGCTTGCATGTCCTGCCTTCCATTGCCGACGGGCAAATTTAATGTGCCAGATAACTGTGTCATGTATGGATAGTGGAAAGAGCAGAATAGGAATAGCAGCATAGTCTAATAAGGAGCATGTGAGTCACATTATACAGAAAGAATTAGTAATAACATTCACTAATATATGTATTAGGTTACACAGCGGCTATCGTAACTAAGTATATTAGGATAAACCTTTGATCACGGGGATGACATATGTACAGCAGATTTCCTGTTGGTAACCTTAGGCCAACTGCAGAAGAAGATGAGAGACGAGAACTCTTTGTCCTGTTACCAGAACCAATCGTGATTTTTGTTCCGTGGTGGAATTTGTAAATTCATCATAGAATCAGCGATTGTCCCCTTCATTGTGGACAAAGTGGCGGGATCCAAAGGTGACACCTGACGTTTTCAAGAATTCTTTCAAAGCTGGTCTACACAGGTATTTCTTTGTGTCTGAACATCTTTCCTTTTCTATACAAGTCAAAGTGAAGTTGAAAACAGCTGGAAGCAACTCAAAAGCAGCTCAAAGTAACGCAAGCTAATCAGAAGTTCATCAGAAGCAAGTCAAAGCAACACAAAAGCGTACTGCATTTAAGCTCCTTCTGGGTCAAACTCTCATTTACATGGGCTACTAAGGTTCATGGGCTACTAAGGTTCATTCACACGGGACGGGCGTACCTATCTTCACACCCGTGCTAAAGGCTGTCTTCGCCTGCATGGGATTCACAGGTGCTCCATCTATCTGCATGCAGGCAGTCCCATTTATGTCTATTGGGACATAGCTGCTACACGGACACAGCCACTGGTCCCAATCTGACAGCTGTGCCTAGGCGGGTGCATGTCCCGAGCACAAACAATGTGTGTTCAGGCACGTGCATCCGCATGGCTGTCATATTGGGTCCAGCAGCTGTCTCTGTGCAGTCGCTGCATGAATGGAACTGCCTGCATGTAGATGCACAGAACAGTTGTGTATCCCATGCGGGTGAAGACGGCCCTTCACATGGGTGTACAGATAGGTATGCTCGTGTGAATGAGGCCTAAAAGGAAACTTATACATTGCCCATCTAAAAATACTAGTTTCCTGGTTGTCACTGGCTTCAAAATTAACGAGTCAATGACTTGGAAAAGCATGCAAATTAAAAAGTCAGAGTGAAGTCAAAAGCCCTTATCTACATATTTGTTCTAGGTCAGTGCTGCCCCAGCTGTTGGATCGACATGAGATCCAGGAAACCAGCATTTTCATAAGGACAGATCAGCAATAATACCTTTTCTGTGCTGTTGAATACTTCTGCAAGAGCATGTGCACATGGATGGTTGTATCTGTTGTAAAAAATCAGCAATGCGTGTCTTTTTAATCTCCCTTTGCAACAACATTTGCAGGTTCATCCTGTTTTCAGTTCATATAAGGTTACTTTTTCACAATTGAAAAAAAAGAAACATGTTAAAATGGATTATAATAGAAGCAAAGCGGGTCCTATTGGACCAAAACTGAAGCATGTTGTAGCTTTTAAACCAGAAAGAAAGCGCAAAGGAATACAGACATCATGTAATGGTGAAAATGTTGCCTCTTAGAAATGTAGTTGATTTTTTTTTATTGTTTACTTGTATTCTCTCCCTGTCAGAAGAGATGTTTCAGACTGAGTGCCAATCTATAAAGCAGTGGTCTCCAAACTGTGGCCCGGGGACTGGATGTGGCCCTGTGCTTGCCTTTATCCCACTGACACCAATGATGGGGCACCATTCCTCCCAATAACACCAACAATGGCGCACTATCCCTGCCACTGATACCAAAGACGTGTACTATTCCTGCCACTAATACTAACAATGGCCCACTATTTCTGCCACTGATACCAACAATGGGGCACTATTCTTCCAGCTGATACCAAAAATGGGGTATTATTCCTCCCATTAGAACCAATGATGGGGTATTGCTTATTCCCATTGACAGCGGGCGAATTTCTACTCCTACGAGCCATAAGCCCCTAAAACCTGAAGGACAGTAAATTGGCCCTTTGCTTATAAAGTTTGGAGGCCAGTGCTCTAAAAGCTAAGTGTACTTTCATTAATTAACAACTTCAGCTCTGGAAGATTTACCCCCCCCCCCTCCTGACCAGGCCATTTTTTGCAATATAGTACAGTGTTACTTTAACTGACAATTGCGTGGTCGTGCAATAGTGCACCAAAATAAAATATATGTCCTTCTGTTCCCACAAATAGAGCTTTCTTTTGATCACCAAATGTCATTGTTTTTTTTGTTTTTTTATTGCGCTATAAACAAAAACAAAAAAAACTATTTTGAAAAAAAAAAATCCAATAATTTTTTTTAAAAATCCAATTTTTTCATCAATTTAGGCCAATATGTATTCTGCTACATATTTTTGGTACAAAAAATCCCAATAAGCGCATATTGATTGGTTTGCGCAAAACTTATAGCTTCTACAAACTATGGGATATATTTAAGGAATTTTTATTTATTTATTTACTGTGAAGAAGAATTCACTCAAAGCATGTAAGCACCGGAGTAGATGGTGGCATTCCTATTTAGGTAAATAAGTAGCTGGAGGGGAAGCAGGTCTGGGTAATTTGGCCAGAAAGGCTATTGAGGGTGGCTACATCTACTTTAAGTGAACTTGTATTAGCAAAAACTTGAAGGCTGCCATTGTTGTCCTCCTGTGGAAAATGTTAGTTTTCAGTTCTCCCTTAGCTTCAACATTGCTTGTGTTAGTTACTCATAACATGCAGCTAGTAAAATCACTACTCCTGATTTGCATGCTTGTTCCCAATTCACGACTCAAACTATTGAAGCATTTTAATTAGCAATACGATCTGTGTAACAACCAAGGAGACACAAGAAGAGCTTTGCAAGGACAGCCAACATATTATCCAAGTACAGATTCACGTTAGGAGTGTCCTTTTTTAGTTTGAGGTCAGTCCTGAGAGCAGTTACTCAAAACACTGTTATCTAAGATTTTAGAATTACAAGAAAGAAAACTGAAGTCTGTTTTAACTTATAGTTGTATCCTCCTTCAGAAGCATGGATAGAGTGTCAGTTATCCCTGAGCTCATGCAAGGGACAGTTCATCCCCTGTAGGGCTTGGCTGCCATTTCTCTTCTGACAAGGAGAAAATAGATTAGTGAACAACAGCACACACAGCTACCCTCAGAGGCAAGAATACACTATTACAATAACAAAAGAGTGGAGATGCAGATTATTCCAAATATACCTATGGCTGCTTCACTTTAAGCATTAGACACTGTTACTATACTATTATTAAGTGAAAGTTTGGGTGTAGGATCCTGTGGTGCCAAAATGTTGTGGAATTATAAAGTGCAGTACTTAGCTGGCTGAGTGTGAGGGATCATTTCTAGGCAGTTTGAATGCTACCGGCATTTTTGATGATTAGACCATCCAAAATATATATTTTTTGCTGGTAGGTGGAGTGGTCTACTGACCAATAACACCTCTTGGGGACACCAGAGGCAGGATATCTTGGTGAGTTCCCAACTCTACCACACACAGCCTCAGAGTCTTAATCCCTGTGAAGGTTCCAAGTCTCGGTGAAATCTATATATTCATTTCCAGCATATATCAGAGGTTCACATATCAGTTATGGGTGGATCGGATGGACGAAGTTGATGCTTTGTTTGTACAACTGAGTGCTAGATTAACATGTCAAGTACTAAAGCACGGTGATTCTAAACACAAGCTCGGGACTGAATACTGACAGGGAATACAGTGCTTTAATCTTGACAAGTATTTCAGAAATGTATTAGTGAAATGACATGTGCTAGACGTGTGGAATGTACAGAGGTTATTTAAAGAATGTAAAACGACAATTACTGTGTTTATAGGTCACTTGACTTCAGTAGTCCAAATTATCAGTAAAAACAGAGGCAGGTTTGAATCTTTCAAAAGACAGGTGTAATATAATACTTACATAAGCAAACTAATTACGTATGTGTAAAAAAACACTAGCATCCAATCAGAACAATCCAAGTAAGATCTGGCCATTATAGGGTTACAGCACTTTGCATACCATGATTGCTCTTGGCACTACCTCAATCCAAACATCAGTACAACACTTGGCCAAGGATTAGGCTGTTTACAGATATACCCCGAGGGTTTCTGAAGTTGTACACAATTGTTTTGGCCAAGGATTGTGCTGTTTAGAGGTACACATTGAAGGTTTATTAAGTTGTACTTGACTGTCCCGGTCAAGTATTGAGCTGTTTAGAGATACAACTTGAGGGTGTCTGAAGTTGTGCGTGACTCTTGATCAAAGATTGGGCTGTTTAGAAATATACATTGAGGGTTTCTGAAGTTGTGCGTGATTGTCTTGACCAAGGATAGAGCTGTTTATAGACACACTTTGAGGGTGTGGTTGTTTTGGTCAAGGATTGGGCTGTTTAGAGATACAAAAGTGTTACTAAACCCACAACAGTAAAATCAGTCTGTATATGCAGTAAAGCTTGCTTGTTATACTCACTGTGGAACCTAAGGGGTTAATCCTCTACATTGTTTAAAAAGGTTGTTTGATCTTGTATGCACAGATCCTCCTCTTCTTCCACTGACTCCAGAATGGGTCCGGATAAGACAGAGTTACTGGAGTCAGGCTGCACATGCTCAGTTTGGTGTGTATTGCTTTCTTGGAAGAGTGCATGTGATCAGCACAGGGCCAATCAACACTGTCCAGACAGAGGGTGAGGGTTCATGGATTCTAATAGGACAGCTCAGTGCAGTATGAAAACTCCTCCTACAAGATTTACCAGGAACTGATAGAAGTCACAAGACTGCTATATACTACTGACGAGAAAAGGAATTTAGCAGTTTATATTTACCAAAATAATTGCATGTCCATGTTCTGTGTACTGTGGGAGACCAGTTTTAGTGAATGCAGAGGGTTTCTGAAGTTGCATGTGATTGTCTAGGCCAAGGATTGGGTTGTTTAGAGATACACCTTGAGGGTTTCTGAAGTTACATGTGATTGTCTTGACCAAGCATTGGGCTGTTTAGATATACACCTTGAGGGTTCATGAAGCATGTACGTGATTGTTTTGACCAAGGATTGGGCTGTTGTCACGAATGTCACGTCTACCTCAATGCAGGTGGTCAGACACTATAGCTAGCTACTGTGTGCTTCACCCATAGCAACCCCCTTTCCCTTAAGACAAGAAGGCCTACCGTTACTTTGTGGCCCCCCAGGACTTATACACAATGCTATAGTGCCTGGCCACCACACTAGGGCAGACGCGAACAGAGCAAACAACAGACTACTTGCAGTTTAGCAGACAGATAGCGTGGTTCTAAGATGGTCCAGGTAATAAGGCAGGCTGAGTTCAGGGAATAGTCCAATATTTGATCCAATGACAGTCTAGGTAATAAGGCAGGCTGAGTTCAGGGAATAGTCCAATATCCGATCCGGGTCATACACAGGGAAGTCCAACAGCAAAGCAAGGTAGACAAATGGGAGGCTTGAACAGGACCAATGCACGTAACTGTCTCTATCACAAGCAAGGGATAGAGTGTTCGGTTTGCTTATATCAGGTTACTGATCAGATCAATCCTCTTGCAGGTGAACACAGACAGGGGAAAAGCAACAGCCAACACCCGGGTGCTGGAATGAGGAACAGGGGCACTAAGTGATCATGACATTACTCCCCCTCTGATTAGGGCCCCCGGACCCTCAAAGACCAGTTGGACATCCAGCACAGGACCATCAGACTAGGCAGAGGTCCATGGATCCACAAGGTCAGGCTGGGTAGCAGGGGACGTGTCACAGGGATCAAGCCAGACAGCGGAATTTGAATACTTCCACCCACTGCATGCTGTGTTTCCCGCCACCAAACCCTACATCACAACAGGAATGAGCAGATACCTAGACATCAGACGATGGAACCATAGTGCATTGGGGGACACAAGCATTTGCCACTCCTGAAAGTGTTGAATGCCGAAGTGACTGACAGAGGCTGTAGCACTGGAATAGGGGTTAAATAGGAGACACAGGCTGCCAACAGGGTCTCTATAATTGTAGAAGGAAGAAAGTAGCAAACCACATACACAAATTGCTCTAGTACAATGGTGGGCTAATTTGGGATAGGTGGTGTCTCCCTAGCTGTCATTCCTGCGGAGACATTAACCTGCTATGTTGCTTAGGTTTCAATTTACATTTTATTACTTTTTACAATAGTACAATACTTGAATTTTTGAACAGATACTCATCTCCGTCAATTTCAGAAGCACGCACGACTGGTTTTTGGCTCTCCCACACATCTGAGCTTTCACTTTTCTAGTTAAAACATTAAAGAAGGCCAGAACAACATTCCTAAAGGCTGTTAACTACTCCACCCTCAACCACACGCAGCTATAGACCTGTCATATTGTACATACAATGAAGACAGGTACAACAAAAAATAATAGTAACAAACATTTCATGTCTTCAAAATAAACCTGCCCAGGTCAAAGACCCAGCTCTCGTAAATACAGATACACATACTGGAGGTGTAAACTTCTCTTCATTTTAGACGTGATTGATTGTAATCAGATTTTGATAGATAAAACTCAATTTGGTGGTGTCAGTTACACTGTCAAGTTTATCGTGAATTGGGAGTTTTCATTTCCTTAAAATTTCTGTAAAAATTAGCTGATTTTGGCGAATGTTGCCATTGCATTGAAGTCAATGGAGAACGCAAAGTTAGGGTGGTTTTTAAAAGAAGTAAGTGTTTGGAAGTCTATCCAGTGCATGAGGTGCCAACAGCGGATTCATCTAGGGGTCTCCCCACATGCCTAAACGGCCATATTAGAGATAGTTGGTCAACATCTAAAGGTAAGTGCACATCCATGTGGGGCACCCAGTTTAAGCACAAGTCTATGGAGCATAGATTGTTTTATACTGAGCGCTAGCACCTATGAACACAACACTTGTTGAGATTGCAAAGGATGTTTTAATGCGTGTTCTCTTTTTTTTTAGGGTTAAACTGTTATCACCTAGCGCAGTGATTTATTTATTATCTGTATTTGCTATTTAGCCATTTTCTACTGCAGCTGGTGTAATTCATTTTATATTTTTTTGCACTTTATTCTATGGTATTCACAATTTGTATTTCCTTGGCGCCAAGCATCATTATTATATATAAATTTTGTTGTTATCACCTAGCACAGTGTTTTTTTTTCACTTAAAAACAAAGATTGGCAACCAAATGAGAACACACATGTAAATTGTGAATACTGTATAACATTGCTGTAGCTTCTTCCACTGCAGTTGGATGTTGTGGAAGGTAATTATTACTTTAGCTGTTCGATTGGTCTAATGCTGTTGGATTTTCTTCAGTAGTACTTGGATCAGTGATTCATTTGCTAATGTAGGGGTTAACAAACAAGCAGCTCCCATGAAAGGCTGCAGCTTGTTATTGCTGTTCTTTTAAGAGCATTGAAGGACCCCTGCACTGCGCACTGCACCGGTGTGGAGACTAGATTAGATGTGAACAAATATCCACACAAACTGCCAAATCCAGAAATGCAGACTGGAATTGGGTTTGACAATACACCTTTATCAGCATGTGTATATATGTGAAAATCGCGGAAATTCACCCAGCATCAATGAAAAGAAGAATCAGCAAAATCATTCACTTCTGCCCTTTCAGATTCCGCAAACCTAAGGCAAATCAGCAGTTTACAAATTGAGTTGCTTATCGGCCTGCTCCACCTGGGATGTGATGACACTTTAGGAGATGTGTATTGACATCATTGTAGTACAACTCTTAGTGACGTAACTTAGGTTGCCTGAAACTGGCCAATAAAAGCAAAGGCTCATGATTTAGAGCAGAAGTAGGCAACCCTCGGCAGGTAGAGAGCTACCTAAATAACATCAATAGGATCAAAGGTCAATAGGATGCAGAATTTTTTTTTTTTTTTGTCCTAGCAAGGTCTCAATAAAAATTAAGAAAGATTGAAAGAGTGGAGGAATCAGTAGTAAGTAAGAAAGAGTTCAGAGGACAGAAGTAAGTATTGCAGTGTTTACAGGTCAATATTATGTAACACTGAGTACATGGGTCAGAAGAAAGTAATGCACAATGCAGATATCAGTAGTTTGGTATGTCACACAGAGTGCAGGGGTCAGAAGTAAGTAATGCACAATGCAGATATTAGTAGTATAGTATGTAATATATATAATAAGTGCATTGGTCAGGAATAAGTAAACCAAAGTACAGGGGTCAGTAGTATTTAACAGGGATCAGTGTTCTGTAATGCAGAGTTCATGAGTAAGTAACCCAGGGTTCAGGGGGTCTGTAATACATAATGCAGGTTCAGTAGTATATAATGACTCCAGGCAAACTGCTAAATTCACAGATACATTAAAGGGAGTCATGTAACCTCTCAAATGATTTGTATTTCTGTCCTTTCCATAACCCAGTTGTGTACAATATGGTAATTTCCTCTCTCCATTCCCTGTCTTCTGATTGGACAGTGAAAGAGCAGCAACTGACTAATAAGGTCATCCCGCTGCTCACTCAGCTCTCTCCTATATAATGCAGAGTGCAGGAGTCTGGAGTAAGTAATACATAGCTTAGAGACCAGGAGTATGTAAGGCAGAGTGCAGAGGTCCAAAGTAAGTAACAGAGTTCCAGGAATCAGGAGTAAGCAATGCAGAGTTCAGAGGTCCATAGTATGCAATGTAGGTTGTCAGCAGTAAATAATAAATAGTGCAGAGGTCAAGAGTAACTAACACATATCTTCCCCAACAAGCCATGGCCACACCCTCCCCAGCCCAGTGCTCCAGTGAGTGCTGGAGAAGTAGAGAAGAGATTGGTGACTGACAGTCACCATTCTCCGTTTGGAGCAGACTGAGAAGGGAGTGGTCAGCGGTCATGTGATCGTTCAGTTCTTGGTATTAGAGGCGATGTGGGACAGCTGCAACTTCACACAGATGCTGCAGCATGGAGGTGAGTATGTATGCTTGTTTTTTTCAAAAGCCCATACTTCCTAAATTGGTTCTAAAGCCACCTGTTCTGTGTCAATGGATGCAGACAGGGTGTTTCAGGAGTGAGCCCACACGAGTGCCCCCCTAGAAAGTGGCTTTCTATGTGGGAACTCGTCAAAAAGGAGGAGCCTGGAGCACTGGCAGGGGCCCCCAGAAGAGTTGGAATGGGGCTGCTCTATGAAAAACCAGTACACAGAGAAGGTAAGTATAACATGTTTATTATTTTTTTTTAAAAAGAGGCTTAATGTTGCTTTAGATGTATCTAAAGCCAAAACTTTTTTTGTATTATTTGGATCTCCCATTGGGGAGATTTCTCCTAATTTCCTGTCCTATAGACACAACAGGAAGTGAGAGTAAATTCCTCCAAACTAAGGGGAATCTCTTCTTGGACAGTTGTCACGGGGCAAGCGCCCATATTCAAAGATCTCCCTTTGTTCCCTGTTTTGGTGCCAAATAAAAACTTGGGATTTTCCTTTACTTTCAGACTCTGTAATGACAGTCACTAGGGCAAATATAGAGAATGAGGTGGGACACAAGCAGCAATAAAAACATGACAGGAGTTCTATCCTTTCACCACTTCATAAAAAAAATGTTTGGCATTAGATATACATTAATTCCGAGTTTTTCAGTAGAGTATGCCTCTAAGAGAATGTCTTACTTATAGGAACCAGTTATCCCCATCTGTCATCCTTCCATAGGACAATAAAGGGTGAAAATTCAGCAGCTTCTTCTGGTTACTGATGGCACCTTGCCCTCGCTCACACTCACAGTGCGTACCTATACACACATATAATTGACCAGATCCCAAGAGTCACACCCGCAGGATATAGGTAATTCCGTGAGCAGGTCCGGAACTGAATCTAAGTGATTCATCTTAGTTTTAAAGAGCAAAGGCAAGTCAACACATACTTTAAGGATCTCTGACGGTGTTCATTTGCATGCCTGTTCGTGTGTTAAATTTTGTGATCGTGTTTTTTTTTTTGCATGTTTACACAGGCTTGTTTGTGTGCGTGTGTGTGTGTTTTCTGTAGAATTTTGAGTCCTGTTTAGAGTTTTATGTTTATTGGGTTTCTCATTTGTGTATATGTATTACTGTAGATGATCTGTTTTAGGACATCGGAGCAATGTTCAAAGTTACAGTAAAAAAGACCATCTAGTGGTCTCACTTCTATATAAAATTCTACACCCACAGTTGATCCAGAGGAAGGCAAATAAAAACCTAATAAAGGATCTTCCAATTTCCTACAGAGGGGGAAAAATTCCTTCCTGATCCCCCAGTGGTTCTCCACTGACGTCTATGGTATAGGAACCCAGTTATACACACAACAACAATACAGGGCTACATTGCAAAGGTCTGTACATTGATGCATTCAGAGCTGTGACCTTCAATGTCAAATGCAATGCTGACCTGCACTATGTATGCGGGTGTGCAATATAGTTGTATCAGACAACATCTTTTAAAATGTTGTAGGTTATGCACATGGCACTCTCACACAAAGCATGTAATTTGCCTATATTACATATGCTTACATCATGCCTCCCAACTTTCTGAAATGGGAAAAAGGGACATCTTTTATCACAAATTATTTACATAAAGAACACACCCTGTTACAATTCCCAATGACATTAACCATGAAGAATTTGTGCGCAAGTTCTACTTTAAACACACTGTTGTTTTCCATACAGCTTCTTTTCCTTTATGCTAGAGTTTGATGATAGCCAATGCAATCCATTAGAAAAGTTCTGTTGAACATAACTTGTGACAATTAAATAGTACATTAACCCCTTTATGACTGCAATATGTCTTTTTAAGTCCACATGAAAATAAGCTCCTTGTTATGGGAACGCTAATGCCTTTGAGAACTAGGGATGTGCAAATGTGCATCTAGGTCTTAGTCCCGATGTCAAACTGGGGTTATTGTCGAGTTTACGTTGCTAAACTTGGTCTGAACATCTAACCTTGAAAAATGTTTGGTCACAAAAGGGTAAAGCATACAAGTCTGCATGTCAGACCAGGAAGAAGTTCAACTGTGGAGGAAAGAGCGCCAAAGGCATTTGGTTACAACAGAAGAACAATTCCTATAAAAAATGCTATATCTTTGAGCCTTGATGACAAAAAGCTACTGGAATACATCTTTCAAAGGACTGACATACAGCACTGCCTGAGCAGCTTCTGCTTCTCCACAGTAGCCCAGAAGGGAAAAAATGATTCATTGATGAAAGAGAAGGAGTCATGGGGAAGGCAAAGTGGTTGGGATTGAAAATTGTCCTTCTGTAAACTTTTGATCATCTGGGCCTCTCTGTAGAACTGCCTTTTTCAACCTTATTAATCCATGAGAACCACTAAAATAATTTTCAGGTCTTGAGAAACTTGCTAAAACCAATTTATCGGGGGCCAATAGCAAAAATGTCCCTTACATTGGTGATCAGAACGTTCCTCATATTGGTGGTCAGTGAAAAGAATGAATGCCCACATACAGTGGTGATCAGAATGCCACTCTTACAAAAAAGCTACAAAAAAGATCATTGGTGTCATGCTGCTGGCTTTGTCAAGTGGCATTATCCCCGAAACTATGTAGGCACCATTAAATGGGAGGTCAGGCTTTCCTTTAATTAGAATAAGTGTAATGGCTGACATTATTTACGCCGGACTTCATGGTTGACACCTTTTCAAATGTCTTTAGATCCAGACTTCTTCTCTCTAGACTAGTTCCATATCCTTCAATTGACCCATTTCTTACACTACTTACTGGAATCTTGCCTGTGATCTTACACCCTTTGAAAAATAATGCCAATCTCTGTCTCCCTTCCGGCACTCTCCTGGGCCTATAAACTCTTATGCCGCGTACACACGAGCGGACTTTACGGCAGACTTTGTCCGGCGTACTTTTCAACGGACTTTACGACGGACTTTCCGAATGAATGGACTTGCCTACACACAATCAAACAAAGACCGACGGATTCGTACGTGATGACGCACGACCAGAGTAAAACAAGGAAGTTCATAGCCAGTAGCCAATAGCTACCCTAGCGTCGGTTTTTGTCCGTCGGACTAGCATACAGACGAGCGGACTTTTCGACCGGACTCGAGTCCGTCGGACAGATTTGAAACATGGTTCAAATCTAAGTCCGTCAAACTTTTGAGAAAGCAATAAAGTCCGCTGGAGCCCACACACAATCAAATTGTCCGACGAAATCCGGTACGCCGGACCAAGTATGCCGTAAAGTCTGATCGTGTGTACGCGGCATTACTTTTGCTTCTAAATCTCCCTTTGAGATTCCTTGACCAATGAGAAAAGGACCTAGTATTACTTTTACCCACAAAGACCAAACTAAACTACTTTCCCGATCCTATACGTTCTCAATTGGGAATAAATAGCAAGAATCTGGATATAAAATTCTCAACCAGTTGTATAACACCCCAGCAGTTCTACACACTATGTACCCCTCCTCAACAAATGTCTGTTGGCATTGTGGATCACCTTCAGGTGACAGATTACATATCTTCTGGTCCTGCCCAGCTTTGGATACCTTTTAGAATCAGGGTCAAGAGATTACTAAAAAAATTACTGATTGGGTATTTCTTAAATCTCGTGTGTTTTTTTTTTATTACACCATAACTCTTTCCCGGCTAAGACATACAAAACTTTGGTGCTTAGGTGAACGCTGCTTGCTCAGGCTTCCCAGTGCTGTGGAAACCCATGCCTCCCACCCCCCCCCACACACACACACAATCACTATTCAACAATTGATTAGAAGTGTGGAGGATATAAGGATAATGGAGGGACTCACTAGTTCATTGGAGCACAAGGAAAACCCATGTTCTCCATTTCCAGTTACACAGTACTGCTTCTTTGCATATTTTTTTTAATGTCTTTCTGCCTATTTGTATACAACAATTAGACAACAGAATTCTGGAGCCAGTCAATCTGGTCCGATTGCCAGCAGGCTAGCAGCCAAAGAAGATGCATCCATTGAAGTCAATACAAACGGCTGTAAAGAGTTAGCTGCCAACACTAATGACTTTTGAGAGCTTTGCTTACCTGGCTGCTGAAATTCACTCAAATCTCCCAAACAAGCTCAGACCTAACATTTGTTTTGATGAGCAATATAGCAGTCATGCAAAGATGATGTATAACGTTGACAGCAACCGATGAGAACAGCAGTTTCATTGCTAAGCCATTCTTCAAAAAATTACAAAAAAGACTCCAAACCGATACTCTAGATTTGACTTTCTAAAAGGTGACTGTTATCTAGTAAATGTTCACTGAGCTTAAAGCTGACTCCAGGCAAACTGCTAAATTCACAGATACATTAAAGGGAGCCGTGTAACCTCTCAAATGATTTGTCCTTTCCATTACCCAGTTGTGTACAATATGGTAATGTCCTCTGCCCAATCCCAGTCTTCTGATTGGACAGTGAAAGAGTAGCAGCAGACTAGTAAGGTCATCCAGAAGAGAGGGGGGGAGTATAATGGAGAGTATACTTGGAGAGAGACGGATGGGTGGGAAACAAAACTATAGGCAGTGGCGTCGCTAGGGGGTGGCTTTTGAGGCTATAGCCCCGAATCTCGGGCCCATAGCCCCGAGTCTCTGTAGGGGTCCCCAAGGGGAGGGGAGGCTCTCTGGAGACCCTGATGTAAGTGGGGGATCCTCTGGGGACCCTGATAAATGGGGTAGGCTCTCTGGGGACCCTGATTTAAGGGGGAGGCTCTCTGGGGACCCTGATTTAAGGAAGAGGCTCTCTGGGAACCCTGATGCAAAGGGGGCTCTTTGGGGACCCTGATTTAAGTCGGAGGCTCTCTGGGGACCCTGATTTAAGGGGGAGGCTCTCTGGGAACCTTGATGCAAGGGGGAGGCTCTCTAGGAACCCTGATGCAAGGGGGAGGCTCTCTGGGGACCCTGATGTAAGGGGGGGCTCTCTGGGGATATATACACACACACGTATATTATATACATGTGTATGCCCGCCCAAGCGTATGACTTTCTTTACTACGTTGCTATGGGCTCTAGCCCCAGATCTTTTGTAGACCTAGCAACGCCCCTGACTATAGGTAAAGGTGATTATGATAATAAAATCCAGTGGTTGGGGGTAGTTTGGACCCTGGGAAGTTCAGTTCAGGCTTGAATGGGTTAGGAACAATGCCGATGGGTTAAAGATGTATATAGCACTCTAGAGGTGCAGCCAGCTGTGGAAGAGGATACAGCTCTGTAGATATATAATGTGGAGAACAGCGGTGCTCATCTGAATGCTGTATATTAAAATGATTAATGATGAATTTATTAAGATAAAAAATGAAAATAAAAATTAACTCACAGGGTAAGGGTTAAAATGGCTATTCACAAGGGGAGGCTCGCTGTGTAGTCCTGATCCAGATAGCCGGCGGTGTGGGGTGCTGCTGCTGTCTCGCCAGCTGCAGGGGTTTCCAAGGCTCCAAGGCAAGCTGGCAGTCATCTCTGGATGTCACTGGATGTGGGGCACAGGGCCAGCAGGCGTGCGTTCGGAGCATGCGTGCTCCTTCTTCAGGTTGTGATCGTCATCAGAAATTGTACTTATTGTAATACCTATGTGTATCCAGATTTCCAACGTAGAATTCAAAACACTGGCAATCAAACACAATTTTTCTATGAAATTTGTCCATAATGGTAAGATCTAACAATTTTCTGAATTTTTGTACAAAGGTTTGAATGACATTCTACTCTTGTATAGCCAGTTTAGTGAACATAGACTTTCTACTCTAGAGACCCATATTTTAGAATAGGTTGACAAGATCTGGAGAAACAAGGATGACCCAAACCTCCCAAAATGTTTGCGTCTTAAGCCCTTGCCCTTATGGGTATTATGCAAGTGTATGTGACGACATGAGATTGTAAATCAGGAAAAGCTGTAGCAAAGGGTGTGAAGAGGACAGGTACATGAGGCGCTCCGGGCGCTGTGTGTTTGCGAAGAACCTGCTGTGATTTGTAGTAAACGTGCACCTGCAGGTTGTCAACGTCACTTTGTTCTGTCAGTCAGGAAAGAGCCAAAAGCAGCTGTTCAAAGCTCTGCAAGAATGCAAACAATCCAAAGGGAGGGACGGTGCAATGCTCTTGCCCCATGTCTGTCTGCCTGCAGAGAGGCATGGGACAGGAGCTTCTGCATGCCGTACCTGTGTGTGGAGATTTGCTGCACAGGTGTAATTTATAAAATTTATAACCACGTGAGCGATCAATAGCAGTTCATCACAAACTGTCTTTAATGCAGCTTCTCTACTTGTTTGTTGCTAACATATACTGACGTGCTGTGCTGAGAATTTTTAGCCATTTTCTTGCTTCAAAGGAGCTTACAGTCTAACAACCTCATAGGAGGCCATAAGCACGTTTTATGCAGGGCCTCTTCTCCTCCTTCATCATATTTTGTGTTTGTCTTTTTCTGCACATTTTTTAGGTAAAGGACGAACCAGTTAAAATCTGTCAGTTTTCTTTTTTGTGCCCCATTTGAAGGATTTCCCTTCACTTCCTGTCCTGGTGACAACATTGACCTATCCCACGAGTAGGGTCATAGAAATCCAAAAAAGAAAAAAACAAAATGAGTTATATGCATAGGTGTGCGCAGAGTTTTGCATTATGCTGTGCACCCTAAAGCTCAAAAACACATGTGTGTCTACATATGCATGGCGCTCCCTGCCGGCACAGTGAAAGAGAAGTGTGTAAGCACTTCTCTTATGGCAGAGACGGTAAGATGGAGATCTTTCTCAACTTCCTGCTGGCACAGAGAGCAATAATGCTAATGTACATGGGGTGATTAGGGTGTGTCCAGGCACACCTGGCACACCCTGTGCACACGCCTATGGTTATATGCAAATGGCCGCCTGGCACCATACAATATGACAATTGGGTGTATTTCTCAGAACAGGGGCCATAGGTGCTGTAAATAGCCGCTCATATAAATCAGTGAGGTATACACTGGTATGCATACAATTATCCCCATGGACACAAAACAGACTGCATCAAGGGTCATGTGCTCGTACACATGTGTATGTTTACGCAAGTATCAGCACATACCCACATACAGCCAGTGCTATATGAAGTATAACCATATGTCTAGAACAGGGGTCTCCAAACTTCCTAAACAAACGGAAAGTTTACTGTCCATCATATTTTGGGAGGGGGCAGATTGCGGCCGGGGGGGGGGGGGGTGCCATTGGGAGGAATATTGCCTTATCAATGGTATCAGTGAGAGGAATAGTGCCCCATCTTTGGTGTCACTGGGGGGATCAGATTGTGGCCAGTGGGGTAAAAAATGTCCTGGCATTAGTGGGAGTAAACAATGCCTCAGGCTTGGTGGTCATTGGGTGTAAAATAATTACATAGCACCTGTGGTCAGTAGAAAGAGAAATAGTGCTCCATTATTGGTGTCAGTGGAAGATATAGTGCCCCATTGTTGGTGTCAGTGAAAGGAATAGGGAACTGTCATTGATGTCAGTGAAAGGAATAGTGCCCTATCATTGGTATCTTTGGAAGGAATAGCACACCATCATTGGTATCTTTGGGAGGAACAGTGACCTATCATGGAATGTATTGGAGGAATAGTGCCCCATTATTGGTAACAGGGGGAGAAATATTTCTCTGTTGTTGGTGTCAGTGGAAGAAATAGTGCCCCATAGTAGGTGCCAATTGCAGGAATTATGCCCCATTCTTGGTGTCAGTGAGAGGATTAGTCCCTAGCATCAGTGGTAGGGAAAGTGCCCCAAGGGCTGGAAACGACTGGCTGGTGAAACCACTGGGCTAGAGGTACGATTTAATGTACAGTGTTGGTTAATAGGCAGTCAGTGTATAAAAATAATTATTATATATAGATAAATACACTCCATTTAAAGCTGAAGGACCATTCCTGGAGATCAAAGAGACTTAGCAAGCATTGCTGGTCACAGAAAATCATTGGATGGCGCTATATCTGTCTGATAACCATTGTACGGTATTATTACACAAAAGGAGCCTTTCCTAATTGTCTGTGGTCAAGGGATCACACTGCAGTAATTTCAAAGCCTTTTTTAAATTGTTAAAACTTTTACATCATTATAAATCAGATGTATTTCAGCCTGAAGAGTATTCTTTCCTGTGACTGTTTATTTTTATAGCCATACCTTATAAAAGAAAAAACCCAGGCCTGGCTAAAAATAGGCTTTTATAATACGATCTTACATTTTAATTAGATTTTATTTTCTCTTTATTTGATATTTGTCATCCAACCATAAATTGGCTCATTATCTGCTGGGAACCCTAATGGGCTCCAAGCTAAATATTTTGACAGACCAGCATCTGCAACGCGTTGAACATGTGGTTGAGCTTGTCCTGTTACGTTTTAACATTTTATAATAATTAATGATGTTAATCCACATAAATAAAGTAGCCGAGATAGAAATATTTTCATATTCTTCTTTTTTTATAAGCATGGTACATAGCCAAGAAACTAGTATTTCTATAAGGTAGTAAGCAAATTTTGCAGATTAAGGGGGAATGGTTGGGGGGAGATAAACTAAAGTACTATATATCGTAAACACCTGCTTTTATTTCTTTTACAAAGTACTTGTTACTTTTTTAACCTTGTTACATCTTAATGTTGCTGTTCTTCGCTTAACAGCCACTTCCTGCCTATGTCCATTCTAGCCATGTCTGTGTACCGTGCACTGGCATGGTCACTTGTGGTCTCTATTGGGACAGCATGTGACAGGGTGACAAGCAGGGCTTTTTTTCTGTGAAAACGTGGGGGAATGCAGTTCTAGCATCTCCAGCACTGAATATATATAATTGCAAGGGGTTCAGGGTCTATTGATGCTAGCTGCTGGGGGATCTATTTTTGCTGGAGGGGATCTATTTTTGTGGGGCGTGGGGGATCTATTGTTGCTAAGGAGGTCTGTTGTTGCTGGTGGGGGGATCTATTGTTGCTGGGGTGGGTCTTATGTTGCTGCTGGGGGTCTATTGTTGCTGGGGGAGGGGGTAATTTGTTGTGGGTGATCCATTGTTGCTGGGGGGTCTATTATTGCTGGCTGCTGGAGAGTCTATTGGTGCTGGCTGCAAGGAGATCTCTTATTGCTGCTAGGGTTTTTTAGTTGCTGGGGGAGGGAGTATATTGTTGCAGGTGGTCCATTGTTTCTGGGGGGGGGATCTATTGTTGCTGGCTGCATTTGATCTATTTTATTGCTCTTCTTTGACAAAAATCCATACAAATTACTTAGTACCACAATTGTTCTTTGGTTCTGTATTCTCTAAAAGGGGCAGTACTAGGAGGTAGGTAGGGGGTGGAACCAAGGGATAGTGCAGGAGGTGGGTAGGTAACAAGAAGTGACTCACAAAGGTGAAGTTCCTGCACTGATTATCTGAGAAAAAAAAGCCCTGGTGACAAGAATTTAGAGACAGAGTGTTGTCACCCTTTAACAGGAAGTGCCTGCACGAGGACCTTAATGGCGGAATCACTAGGTATTATTTTGATGAAAGCTGAACATTTTTCAAAATATTTCTGAAACATGTTGAAGCCTATATAAGGTTTCAGTGATTAGGTTAGTGAGCCATTTGAAAACTCAATCACTACTGAATAACTTAAGAACTTGAATGAAGGCCAAGGTTATTTGGTGCCACTTCCACTGCCTAGTGATTGATTCATTATAGGGGGGAAGATGTAAGCATCAACATTGTGTAGGCAGCAGCGGCGGCGGCACAGGCGCAGAATGACCATGGCATTTAGCCATTCAGATATACTAAAGGCCAAGGTCATTCTCCACTTGTACTGCCACCGCTGCCTACACATTGTTTATGTTTACATGGCCATGGCCATAGCTCTGACTTCACTAAGTAGTTGTGGCGCAACTGACCATGTATATTTATTTGTTACATATGTAAACATTACCATAAATGTTTCCGCGCATACCATGTAAAATACGGTCAAAATTGGATGGTAGACTAGACAGAGATTTTTCTTGTTTTGGCTTTCGCATCTACAGGGTATAATTGACTCCAACACAGCTGTGTGAATAGGCCCATAGAATCTGAATGCAGAATTTTATACACTCATGTATATGAGTTTTAAATTTAAGGACTTGATGGAAAGAAATAAAAATACTTTGGTATTGTTTGTTATCTGAATTTAGCTGCTTGCTTGAAGTTCAGCTTTAATAACGCTGAATTAAGAAAAGGCTCATGACGCAAGTGGAGTTTTCCTTTAACCTCATTTAACATAATCCAGCTTGTAATTTAATTTATTTGGTGGTCTGTTGCATAATCTTTCATGACACACTTATGCCCCCCCCACCTTCCCAGGGACGAGGGATCTTGAAGGCTCCTGGGTATGGTCATAGAAGGCACATAGTTCTCCCTCATATGAGAGTTGTATACTGCTTGTTCACAGATTTGCGGGCCTGTGATCTTTGGCGGTGTATGAACTTTGATGTGGATCATGTGTCAGGGAGGAGAACGCACTGGGGGGACATATGCTTTTCATATATAACATTAAGGTCAGGCCTGGAATTCAAACCTTATTGTCAAATGAAAGTAGAGAACACAACGTGATATCTACTAAGGAAATTTTGTGAGATTGCAATCCATTGAACTACAACTCCCAGCATTCAGTGACAGCTAAGAAGGTTCTGGCAGGCTTAACATACTGTAGATGTAAAAACAAAGTGGATTACATTTAGTTTGCTAAAGCACCATCCCAGTGTTGCGGATCTCCTCCAGCCTCCTTTATACACTTTCCATCATCTTGTGCTCACTTCAATGTCAGCTGAACAGCCTTGCTGTAAACCAGCTTCCTGATAGTGACAAAGTGGACCAAGCCTTAACAATTTGAGCTGGCACAGTCGCTTTTAGTCTCCATCAGAGGAGCATGTGACAGGGTGATAACACGTGACTAAGGTATTAAAGATGACTTGTCTCCTGGAGCACATTGCCACCACACCCACACCAATGTATTAGCAATGTATTAGCAGTAAATATCCAAAACAAGACACAATGTTTATTAACCATATAAATAACAAAATCCTATTCAAGCACAATACCAATTGGGTGCAAGGTCCTTTGAAGGAACTTTACATAAATAACAGCATCTGTCTGAATCCATAAAGTAGGCCTTCAGCCACATCACACTGACTTGGAGATAATTGCACAATTAACCCCAGATACAGACATGGAATAAACAACCAGCTCACTGACCCTAAACCACACATAATAAGGGGCACTGCACCTACGACGGATTCCTACCAATTTACATTTTGCCCAAAATGGCCACCTTCAAGGACCTTGCAAGCCTACCAGTTTCTATGGCACCAAGGCATGACCCTACTGCCTTGAAATTCTTCATAACCTGAAGTTGGGTTGGAACTTTGGATGTTCTCCAACTGAAGACTACTTTACTTTTCCTCAACCCCCTACCTCTCGGCTCCTTCAATCAAATAAGTATAACCTTCTTATAAAACGGTATAACCACTCAGTTTGCCAATTCCCTCTTAATACAAATCATGTATGCCCTGTACCTATTATTCTGCCTTTTTTTTACGGGCCTACATGAAGAGTATTTGGGAGACAGCTATCACCACATAATACTGTACCAAGTGCCTGAATTAGGACCTTCATGGTAGGATAACCAGGGATTAATTTATGGCCCCTTTAACCCTCCACATGCTTTAAGACACACACTTTAACACATGCGATATGTGGTGTTAATGCAGCTTGTTGAGTTCGATTGGGCTCTAAACAATACCTGCACTGTTTTGGGGAACACATTGGACATAATGTACCATACTGTACAGAGAATGCACTACTATGGCTTGTGGCATGCTATAGTGCAAGTGCATTTGGTTCTGCTGTAGTTATACTGTAGGTCGAGGTGCCAACATGCAATCCAATAATGCATATTTTTGATTTCATGTCTGTAGGTGCTGGCATGTCTGCCGGTTGCCTGTAGATGAAGGGGTGAATGGTTGAGCAGACAGGTTATAGCAGCCATTCTCATTTAGGGATCTGTGGAACCCTAAGATTCATCTAGAGTTTGTTAGAGGTTCATTGAGCTGTGGCTGACTAATCTCCCATCTGATGGAGCATCCAATCCAGGGCCAACTCCTTTTGGCAGTGCCAGTCACATGACATCAGTGATCTTTTTCGCTGTCCATAAAGGTGCCATTCAGACCAGCACTTTAAGGGGGGGGGGGTGGTGGCATTCTTCCCACTGACCACCAATGTAAAGGGCATTTTTCCAATGACCACAAATTAATTTATTTTTGAAGAGGTTCCCTGAGAGCTGAAAATTATTTTAAGGCTTGCTCTAGGGTAAAAAGATTGAGCAAATGTGGATTAGAGGCTTCTGCCCCTCTACGGATGAGCCAGCTTCAGCCTCTTCCTCTCTGCTCCCCACCTCTCTCTTTAATGTTTTCTAAACCTTTAAAAGACGGGAGTGCTTTGTAGTGAAATCGGTTTATTTTTGTTAAGGATTTCAAGCAATTACCCCCACACAGTAATTTTTAGATTGCTGGTGTATCCTAGCCTTGGTTTAGTTCACACATTTGTGAAATGTGGAAATGTTTTAGGATATATTTGAATGGCAGTTCATATAATGACATCTGACTTGTCAGTATATGTATATGTGATGCTGTGGCCCCATTGCGTCAGTCATCAGTTTGCAATGTCAACACGGGGAAAGTGACAGGTCAATTAGTCAGAAGTCTATTTAGTAAACATCTGTAATTACTTGATAAATAATCTTTACTGATGATCTGCAATCCTGACCACCCATGATATAATGACTTTTTCTGTGGCATCATTGGGGGCCAATATTATTTTTAATTTCTTATCCCCTTCCTATAACATATGTGAAGACAAGCTGTATTCCATGTATAATTTACACAGTGTTAGGACAGTCCAACCAAAACTGATATTGCTGGATATTAAACCAATTGATGCTTCCTTAAATTTTTTAGGGGTGGGAAAAAGTAGGTTACGCTCCTCTTGGTAACCAAGCAGACTTCCCAACCAGATTTCACTTGAGGAAGCCATAGTAGAGAGAGTGAATTTGCCTCTGAGGGAGAGGGTAGGTAATCATAATCAAATGCATGATATGTAGTTTTGATTATTTTTTAATTATTTCATATTTTGGAGAATGCACCAGGATGGTTTGGAGCATACAATGGTGGGTGGAAATACCCACACCTACCAAGTGGACAGGAAAAGAGTCGTAAATTAGAACAGGAAAATGTTACTGTTACAGAATCCATGAGACATAAGAAGTCAAGGGCTGACTAAAGCCAGCCATAGATGGAATAATTTTCTTTCCTGTAACCATGGGTTGCAGTCACAGTTGATAGGGGGATCCCTCTCGGGGAGCCATTGTGTTCTCCCAGCAGGGGGCAAGGGAAGCTGTCCCGCCCCCACGTGATACTGCTAATGGCTATAATCACCACTAGCAATAATTGCATGTAAAACCCAACAGGCTGGTTGTATGCAAGTCAATCAATCAACTTGGATCCTGCCCGTATATTTTTCGAATCTCGGCCAGTCCCTGCTGAACTGGCTGAGATTCGAACCATCTATGGCCGTCTTAAGTCTACTAGGATTCCACATAAAACCCTATATCTTTTTTTCTGTGGAGTGTTTTTTTTTATTAGCTTGCTAACAATGTTGGAATGCCAGAATATAGATAATCTTACTCTTACCATGTCAATGTATTGTCAGTGATGTGCCAGAAAGTGACAAGTAGGCTAAGGACATGTCAAGTTTGACATGTCAGGTCAAATAATGTGGCATTTGAGATAGTTCAGAACTCAAATTACTTTTTTATATATCAAAGCAAATGTGTACTTCTGGAAGCTGGACCTTGTGGAAGCTGACCTGTTTGGCAATTTGTCTTTCCCATGCAGGGAAGCAACCAGCTTGGGTCACTGACCTGAAGATTATTTATTTAAAGGATCAGTCCATCAAACAGTGATATTTTGGTTGGACTGGTAGAATGACTTAACCCTTGACCTCTTAGTAGTGTTTGGTGGAGAGCTTTCTCTGCCGTAGTTTCCAACACCGTTCTTCGTCAAGTGAAGGTGATAAATGTTCTCATTTACCTTTATGCTTCTGCGCTTCCTCATACATTCTCTGTAACATGAATAAATCCAACAGGGACAGTAGGTTATCCTATTGTCTCTGGGATCTCAAGATCCATTTGCATTCCCAAGAGATGTAAAAAAGTGTTGGTTGCTTTAATTTCTCAGTATGTGCCAAATATAATTCATAATTATTAACTGTATTATGATTTTGAAGTGAAAAGCCACACTGTTGCTCATCACAACTCCAAAAAAAATCTGTATGCTGGTCAGTAAGAAAGCCCTGGAGTCCTGGTTATGTGTTATAAATGCGAGAAAAGCAGTAAAAATGCCTCACCAATGATCATGGAATATACATTTTATATTCATTTGTCAATGTTAGAATAAAATAAAGCAGCTAATGCATTTCAGAGATTATGGAACTTGTTTTTGGTGTGCAACCTGCTGCTATTGTTCCTGATTGAACAGTATACGTTTCAGTAAAATCCTGTTGGATCTCCTTACTTCAAGGCTAGACTACATTCACATGGGGGCTAAAGCCTGTATGCCTTGAGCAGGCTGTTTTTTCAGCATCTCTAAACTTTATGTGCTGAGTGCCGGCAGCCCATTCGAGTCTATTAGGGTGCAGCGGCTGCTCCTCATAATGTGAGTGCAAGTGAGCGGTTCCACATCAGCCTCGGTGCCCTGTGGATGAGGCCTTTTACAGCAGTTAAAGCCTGATGAAACTGGAGTGCATGAACCCTCAAAAATGCATTGGATTTGTTTTCATTATGACATGGACTCATTAAAATCTTCTTAGGACTCTATGATCATCGGGAAGACGCTCTTAAGCCCCATACACACTATAAGATTTTCTGCAGTTTTTTGTCTTCAGATTTACCAAAACCATATAATATGAGGTCAAACCTTCGGAGTTTCAATTTGTATGCAATCAGGCAGGTCCTGGCACTACATAGTTTTGGTAAATTTGAAAACAAAAATCTGCAGAAAATCTAATAGTGTGTATGAGGCTTTACTGTTTTTTCCATTGTAGGCTGGGATGCTTTGCTACATGAAAGCAGCCTTGCCAAAGCTAGTCAGCGTTTTTGATTAAACGTCTCATTCACAATACTGGATATTATGAATAGAAGATCTAATGAAGCCTTTCTCAACTAGGGTTCTATGAAACCCTAGGCTTCCTTCAAAGATTGCTAGGGATTCCCCGAGCAATGGGCAATTTTTGACTGTCAGATAAGAAAACACTCGCACCAATGATCTTTTTTTTGTTACCTGTAATGTAAAGAGGATTCCTCCCACTGACCTCAAATGACCACCTATGTAAGGAGCGTTCTTCACAGTGACCACAAATGTAAGTGTAGCACCCTCCCAGATAGGCTGCTAGTGAGGATTAAGGATGAGCTCCAGCGTGTTCACACACCCCACATGTAAAGCACGCCAGTGCCAGTCGGCACTGCGCTGTGCTAATCCCGGGCAGTGAGACATTTCCCGATCTCTGCAGCCGCGCATCGGGACAAGGTCTCACTGCCTGTGATTAGTGCAGTGCAGTGCAGACTTCCTGGCGGGCTTTGCACGTGGGGTGTGCGAACATGCTAGAGCTCATCCTTAGTGAGGATTAAACAAATTTAGTTCTTGTTTCTCTGCTGTAATCAGCAGAGCAGCATGCGATTGCTTGGGTCTGCTCTGGGCTCTGAAGGCTGCAAGTTTGATTGCTTCCCCCTGTCTTCTGGAGTCTTCCAGAACATTGTGCATGGGAGAATCAGACAAGCAGTCTGAATATTTATGCAGCCTCAGCAAATCCCTTGGAGAGCGTGTCCAGATAGTGGCTGGGAGAGATTATAAATAGTCTGGAGCCTGGCCTCCTCCTGGGGGTTCTTCCCCAAGAGGGGAGGTTCTCAGCCAGAAGGGCTGCTGCCCTTCCTGGCAGTCCAGCTGAAGATTCTGCTTCTCATAGAGGTCCCAGCTAAGCATAGCTGGGGTACCTATCCTACTCCAATGTTTTTGGAGCTAAGAGAAAGGAGTTCTACTAGGTGTCCAGTCTGAAAGTTTCACAGAGAAGATTGTCTGTCTGAATTTGAAGGGGGGCATTCAATTCCCAGGGACACTTGAGTACAGACCTGCAAGAGGGATCCTAGTGACTGTTGCTGCTGTTAACCCCTGGTGCACTAAAAATAAGGCTTGCCTAGCCTGGATCATTGCTAATGGTGTCCCAGTGCTGTCCACTTCATATTTAATGCTTAACCTCTTGGTGCCGGCTGCATGCAAAAATGTGGCCTCTGGGCGCATGGGCCTTGGCGCTGTGCGGCTACAAATTTGCATGCATTAGTGGAAATACAGCTTTGCTGAGAGCGAACACCCTGCGAGCTCCCAGCACTGTTGCCGGTGGCTAACGGAAAGCTCCCAATCGCTGCTTGCATGGTCATAAACCCAGCCCCAGCTACTTGCATCCTAAACCACTTAAAGGGCCGGGAGGCATCGGCTCCAAGGGGTTAAGGGACTGTTCTGAGAAGTAGCTAAAAAGGAAGGGTGTCCTCACATTCCTGTTCAGCATTCTGGAGTATCCCACAGCTCCCCTAAATCCCATCCAAGTTAATTTGCAATAAACTTTAAAAAAGGCAACCCCCTAGATTGTTTTCTGAGCCAGATGAGGAAATGTTGCTGTTTGCCACTACACTAGTGGTCAAAGAACCTGGGACATGAATCAGCGGCCCTTGCGCGGGGGGGGTAAACGCTACATAAGGAGAACTCCTCCCAATGACCATCGCGCTGATGTACTGCTGATATAGTAATTATTAGCAGAGGGTTTTCTGAACTCTGAAAAGTTATTTCAAGGGTTCCTCAATGTTGAAATCCTGAATGCTGAATTCTAGTGCTAGATGTGATTTTTCATTCAGTACATGGTCGTATCAGATCTTAGCGGAGCTGGCCTTTCAATGTTGATGACGATTAAAAAAGTGGAATTTAATAAACAGTTTATGCAAACCAAGGACATTAATTTAATTGTCATTAGCAGCATCAGTGCAACAACTTGCCAAGACTTAAACCTTCCTACAGGAGCTTCTTCCATTCTTCTAAACACAGGAGCAAAACCATCCAGGAGCAATACCTGGAACTGTCCCCGAAAAATTTGCAATTTTTTTGAAATCTTTATTTCAGTCGTGTACGACATTGTGATTCGATATGCATTTCTCTGTATGAGTCCAATACTTGAAATAGTAGCAGCATACCAGCATGTGATTCCATATTATATGCATTCTATGTATTCCTGACATTGTTGCAAGTAACTCATGCTACAACCACATCTGTAACAAATACCCCCCACCCCCCCACCCCAATGTTCTTACTAACTAATTGTGACTTGTCAGCCATGAAGGGTCACTGCACATGAGGAAACACTCAGCAACTGTATACATATATCTACTATTCCAATTACACTGCCTAATTGAAATAGCTGAATTAACGACAAGGGCATTCCATTAATAATAGACAACCTGGACACAAAACACCTGATCATTACAGCGAGTGTCCTTGATAGCATTTTGTATATTTTTAGGAGAGGTCCCTTTACCATTGTATATAGCGATAAGTACCCGGGTGAGGTGGGGAATCTGTTCTAGATAGATATTGAGTTTCCACTGAATGTAAACATTCTATCAGTTTGTCCTTTTTTATAAACAGCCAAATCTTGAGTAGTTATAGTGATTGATACATGATCTGTAAGTTAATTCTATTGTTTATAATACCAGACATGCCATACTTTATCATTGAGCAAGTGTAGGGTGATGCAAAGCGCCTTGTATAAGACCACTGAAAAGGAAACATACAGTACACTGCTCTATGTAAGACAATTGAACTCCTTGTCATTACATTGTATTATATTTATAAAGAAGTGAATCTGACATTCACCAAACAATCACTGTAGGTGAATCTTCCAGATGCATGTGTTTTATTAAAGGAACAGTCACTGCTTTGTAAATTTCTCCCATAAGAGCAAATTCTAAGCTATTATTGTTGTGTTTCTTAAAGCGTCATGGCAAATGAAAAACATATTTAGCATATCTCTGGAATACATGCATGTAGGCTTGTGCAGTCTATTTTCTTCACTGCAGGTGGCGCTCTCCAGTAGCAGCACTGTTGTTGGAGAGGAAGTCCAGAGGATCAGGGTTCCTCTATGGTTTTCTAGGTCACTAGGAAAGCTATCCTATTGGATGCTGCCACCCCATCACCCCATATGACTCAAGCAGCCATCTTGGGTCAGGCAGAGCCGATTTAAGGCCCTGCCTCTCAGGTTTGACGTGCATTTTGCCGGTTGGGACAGGTACCCCATCTGTTAGGGACAGTTCTAGCGGTAGGATAAGGTTCCCAACGAGGAGGGAAAGCGTAGGGTCGCTGCTCTTCTGGACATCTCCCTGATTGGGCATGAATGACGGCAAGGCTCCATTCTACCCCTCTCTACATTTGCTGTCAGTCCGGCTGGAACCCGCTCAGTTTACGTTGCTGGAAACCATGAGTGCACCCAGCTGGGCAGTCTTTCCACCGGGTCTGTTGTGAACTATTGCTGCTTTACTTCTATACAAGTTTTTTTATTGCACCTGACTGTGTGAATTATTGCCGCCACACCACACTGCACCCCATCTACATGCATATTTCACTATGTTTTATCCCTTTAAACAGGCTGCAAGTACAAAAAATTAACAGTTGATGTGCCAGAAGTATAGAATGCTCCTATTTTCCTCTATGATATGACAACACCGCCCTGAATTCCTAAGCATGTGTTGTCAGCCCTGCCTAATTTAAACCATCTCGTCTCCATAACCCTGCCCCATCTCCTCCTTCTTTTTATTTCCATAACTCCTCCTTATGCAAGGGCAGAGGGCACAGAAAGTTGTCAGCTCACATGATTTTTGGAAAAGTCCACAGGTACTGTTTGCACTTATCCAACAGGTATAACCAAACACTTTTAATTACATATCCAATAGACCAAAAGTGAACAAATAAAAGAGGTTTAACCTGTTGGCGCCGACCACATGCAAATATGCTGCCCATTGGCGGGTGGGTTTTGAGCCCGTATATTTGCATGATTTGGTGGGATACAGCTGTGCCGAGAGCTCCCACCACAGTTACCAGTGGCTAACGGAGAGCTCACGATCGCTGCTTGCGATTGGGAGCTTTCTGATCATGTGACAGCCGATCACAGCGGTCACATGTTCATAAACCCCGCCTCCCAGAATCCTAAACCCCTCAAAGGACCATGAGACACTGGCTCCAAAAAGTTAATATTAGAGTTTATCTACACTTTAAATTAACTGGTTCTTTGTCCTTGCAATGCAAAACAGGTTCATTTTAATGAGCTTGCATTTTCTTTCCTTTCCTCACCACTTTTTTCAGCCCCTGGGAACTGTGTATATACCACAATTTGGCAGGATCAGTTGAACCTATTGAACTGATATAACAACATGTGCCAAAAAAAAGGCCACCAGTATGCCAATCAAATGCTGGCTACTTATAGTCTTTACTGGCAACAATAACCTGCAACAGTTTGTGTTTCCAAAGCCTAGGCCCTAATGATTAGGATTTTTTGAATTTCTCACTCTTTTGCAAATGGATCTAAATTATGGTGAAAGGTATGACACCATCATTTAGTTTACCGGGAGAAAGATGGGAACACAGAATTTTTGAAAAGCTGATTTCACAAAGAATTCTTAAACAATTCCCATAACATATTTGTGACCTATCTAGCTTTTGGGAACAAGAGGTGGGTCAGTTAGCTGTGAATTCAGCCTCCTCATTTACTTGTACATAACATATTTGTTTTCAGCAATTTTATGAGGTCAAATATTTGGTTACAAAAGAGTTAACACATGCATAGAGTTATTGTAGAAATAGCTTAACAATCACATAGAATGCACTGGAATTAATCCCCATTTAATCATGTGCAACATCTGTATCCATTTGGATTAAAGGTGCAGCCCTGGGCCCTAGGCCTTTGGACCCCCCAGCAATGTGGGTTATTAAGAATAATAATACATATGATACAATAAGCACAGGTGGCCAGTGACATATGTACCACCATCTGTGCTCTAATGAAGATGCAATGAAGACGTTCCTATAGATGGGTGGGGGTAATGGGAAAGGATATTGGAAACCACTGCTCTAAAAAAGTCATTTGCCAGTATTTATTATCATGCTGAGTGTGGAAAAAGAGCAGCTTGATTATTGGAAAACTGTCCTTTTCTCTCATGGCAAATTAGTTTTCTTTATTAGGAGTCTCAATCACTGAAAGACAGTCTCTCGAGCTGCTATGCCCTCGTCCTAATTGGAAGGTCATTTAATTCTTACAAAGAATAAGTCGTAGGACTTGCAGCTGTGCCTTGTTTATCTATGGGCTTTCTCTCTTAGTTTTCACATTGTTTCACTCCGGAGCTGCATATATTAGACTGAATATACACTAAACACTTGACCATCACACCTACATGAACTTGTTGGACATCCCATTCCCAAACTTTAGGCATGAATATATAGCCCCCTCTCTTCCCGTTGCAGTCATAACAGCCTCCACTCTTCTAGGAAAGTTTTTCATTTTGGCGTGTGTCAGCCAAAATAACTGATATGAGTACTGGAGTTGAACAAGAGGACCTGACTCACGATCAGTATTCCTAGTAGGGTTGTGGATAGGGCCCCAAGTTCCTTCACACCAAATCCTTCAAACCATGTTGTTGCCACCATTGTCCAAACTGTCTTTGTATGCTGTGGCAGCAACTACCTGTTGAGATGAGTCAGGCATCCCGCTCTTCTGGGTCTCCAGTGGGATCTTCCAGCTTAAAATCCTAATTCAAACCTTACGTTTTCTAAATGTACAGTGCATATCCAGTGCAGTTTTGATCTTATTGGTTGCTACAAGGTAGCACAGTCGAGACTTGTTTTTGTGTCAATGGGTTCTGCTCGAGTTGAAGTGATGCACATACACTCACAAAAAGGACATAGCATTTTCAGGACAATTGGATGGAAAATAATAATGGACATGCACCTTAATATTTGAAGGACTTCTATTTTTTTGGGATGCATATGATTGTTTAAAAATATGATTTGTGTTACCATATAAATGGATTTTGGAAGAACTTTTTGGCTTAAGATTTACAATGATGATGAAGGTATATGGTTTGTTATAGTTTTGTATTTAGTTTATATTATACTGTGCAGCACTGTGGAATATATCAATAAATAGTAAAGATTTTTTTGTTGGCTGTCTAGGATGAGCTCTGGGATATTTTGTACTGTATGTTTCTTATTAAAAACATGTTGGTCAATGGTACCCATTGTCTTATGCTCAGTTGTTCTTGATCCCTAACGCTTAATGTAGCATGCCTTTGGTTAACAGGGAAAGACCATTCAGTTCACCCAGTAGGACCACCAGCTCACCCAGTCACAAAGGCCACCAGAGTTGCACAAAATTGACCTATGGGTTGCCACTTACTATAAATGCCATATAATTGTGTAACCTGTTTTAAGCTATAACTTGTATAATTATGTGTCTTTTCAGCTGTTGGTGGGTGCCGAGGACTGCCCGACAGAACAATACACCACAGGCGGAGAGTGCTGCAGGGCCTGCGGACCTGGAGAGGGTGTCGTACAGGAATGTGGGGCGAACCAGACTGTCTGTGAACCCTGTCTGGACAGTGAGTATCTTCAATCTAATTGTCTGCTTATTAGCAGATTTACAGATGCCATAGCTGCCTTTTGGGATTGGTATATAAATGACACATGACATTTTAGCATCAGCTCCTACCATAATAGCTGATGGAAAAGCCATCATACAATGGGACTGATTTGCAATGATTCAGATGAATGCGTTTTATTTGGTTTACAGCCATTCTCTAGAGGGTTTAGGTTGCTCTTTGCATCCGTGTTGGAAATGTTCTATTGTTACTTTGAATAGTATATGCTGCCTATTAAATCTCTTATCATTGTGATTGGTGCTATTTAGTGGCGGATCTACCAGGATGAGGGATTTCTGCTGCTTCCAGATATACCGCCCAACCACTCACTATTAAAGCTGAGGTTCGGGCAAATGTAAAAGAATACGCCTACAGTGGAGCTTCCCATGCACTGCAAGGGTTAAATGCACACTTTTACCTAGGGTACTGTTAAAAAGCACATTCGCTCATCTTATCTCTTGCTCCCAAAGGCTGCTCCTTCCATGAAACCTTAGGTGCTTCGTGTGGTCACAGCTGTAAGGTTGTCACATACAAAGCAGGACCATCAGTCCTGCATTGGAAGTGAGGGCCCACCCCCAAAGCCAGAGCGTCGGGGAAAAGAGGCGTGCACCGGCTGCCGGTGGAGCAAAGCATAAGGTAGGGGAAAGTGATTTTTCTCGTATCCTAGGCAAAAGGTGCAATTACAATTTTGTGTGTGACTGTGCATTAAATACTACGTGTTAAAATACCTAACATAAAAAAGTTATATAAAAAACACATGTGTAGCAGTGTATCAAAAAAATATCCACTTTCAAAAATATTCTGCTCAAAAAATTATACTGCTCAGTTCACAAACAATGTGTTATTTATATAACCTTCTTGTTTTAGGCATTTTAACACTTAATATTGAAAGCGCGGTCACACACATAATTGTTTTGCACACTCAACAGAGAACATAGTGACTGCAGCTGGGTAAGTATTTTATTACACCTTTGGCGTGGAGTTATCGTATTTGTAGCACCCCCTTGTGTGCATAGTTGGGATTGTCAGGCAAATTTAGTTGGACTCCACTTTAATCTGTGAAATCAGTTCAATTTGGGTCAAGTAGAGTTCAGTGCAGTTTAGCTGGCAGGCTCTGCAGGCTGAGTCTCTGTCGCCCCCCCCCCTCTGGCTTCTGGAAGTTTATAGTAAGTTCCAGAACTTAGTGGCTGGGGGCATGGAGATGAGAGACTGATTGTTCAAGGGATCTCTGCCAATCGCTGGGTAAGATAGCCCTTGAAAAAGATTTACTAAAGGCAAAACATTAGTTTTGAATGAAGTGGATAGGGATTAGAACCCCTGTCAGGTTTTTATTGCTGTGCCCCCAAAATTTTCATTGTCTCGTTTTACTTTTTTAGGATCAGATCAATTTATCACCATTACCAATCAAATGTTACCTGTCTTCTCATCTTCCATTAGCAAAATTGCAGCCACAATCTGATTGAGTGCTGTAGGCAGAGCAGAAGTGTTTTCCTTTCCTACAATCTATAGACATATGGAACAGACGTGCTCTGGTACAGTCAAATGACCTCTGTGCTTAACCTTTCTAGCAACTGCCATTTGGAAGCAGTAAGAAAAAATGTGGGTTCTTAATAAACTAGTCATTATTTATAGGTCACAAAGAGGAAGTAATACACATGAGTTTTAAGAACCAGAACCTTGCCTTTCTTCTGCTAAAGTACATGACATTACATTTCTCCTGCCAGCTAGTTCGGCTAAGCTGTATGTTCAGATGTTGCAAGCATTAGAACGATGAATTCCAGATCCCCACTTGAGTGTAACGTGGGTTCCATCAAGCCTTTGAGGTCGAACCATACCTTCAACAGTTCAGATATTTTACCTGCTGAACTCCAGGCAAATGGCACAAAACACATTAAAATACTTACGAGAGCTGTTTTACCTGCAAAAAAAAATGTGTCTAGTCCTTAGATTTACATTTACTTAGATTTAAACATCCCTACCATAGAGCACAGCCAGAACAATGACCTCCTAGGTTTTCTGAACCTACTTGACCTACACTGAACTCTACTTGACCCCAACTGAACTGACTTTACAGATTAAAGTGGAGTCCAACTAAATTTGCCTGACAATTCCAACTATGCACACAAGGGGGTGCTAAAAATACGATAACTCCACCCCAAAAGCGTAATAAAATAATTACCCAGCTTCAGTCACTATGCTCTCTGCAGAGTTTTGTTTTCAGATTTACCAAAACCATGTAGGGCAAGGGCCTGCCTGATTGTATACAAATTGAAACTTATGCCACGTACACACGGGCGGACTTTCCGACGGACTTTCGACGGACTTTTGATGGACTTCTGACGGACTTTTGAACGAACGGACTTGCCTACACACAATCACACCTAAGTCCGACGGATTCGTACGACATACGACCGGACTAAAATAAGGAAGTTGCCAGTAGCCAATAACTGCCCTAGCGTTGGTTTTAGTCCGGCGGACTAGCATACAGATGAGCGGATTTTTCGACCGGACTCGAGTCCGTCGGAAAGATTTGAAGCATGTTTCAAATCTAAAGTCCGTCAGATTTTTGACTGGAAAAGATTGCTAAAGGTCCGGTGAAGCCCACACGTGATCGAATTGTCCGCCGGACTCGGTCCGTCGGACCAGTCCGGTCAAAAAGTCCGCTCGTGTGTATGTCTTTTCCGTCCCCCTCCTCCATTCATAGAAGCTGTACCATTGCTTTCAGCAATTATAGCGCTCTGTAAATGGAGGACCGGCAGATGAACTATAGGCCTGCCTCCTCCATTCTTACAGTGCCTTTAATTCTTGAAAGCTACAGTAGATCTTCTATGAATGACTGAGGGAAGGTGAAAAGGATTGGCATAGTCAGCACTCCATGATAGGTCCAATCGGGGAATTGTATAGTTGACACCATGGGAACATGTATACAATATGATCCCCTTACTAGACCAGAGGTCTCCAAACTATCTAAACAAAGGGCCAGTTTACTGTTCCTCAGACTTTAGGGGGACCAGACTGTGATCAGTGGGAGCAGAACATGCCCTGGCATCTGGGGGCATAAACAATGCCCCATTATTCCTTTGAATTTAAAGAATAGTGCCCCATTGTTGGTGGCAATGGAAGAATTGTGCCCCAACAGTGCTCCATCGATGGTGACAGTTGGTGGAATAGTGCCCCAAGGACCAGATAAAGGCAAGCCACAGGCCCCATCTGACCCCTGGGCTGCAGTTTGTACTAGAGCGATGGGTGCGCATGCACAGAATTGGTGGACTCTCTGAGAGCTTTGCCTGTGGATGTGCACCCAGTGCTGTAGCTGTGAAACCATATTGGTTACATTTCGTCATTCCATTGGCAACATGTAAATAATATGATTCTCTGGCTAGAACATTTAGAGTCACCTGAAGATTCCCGAGATATGTATGTCCATATCATAGAAGTCTATTGGTAATGGGCAAAGATGTCATTCTCGCCTAGGTGAGGAATACAAAGGTACTGGGAGGGAAGATCAAAAAAGGTATTTAACAAAAGAAAAGTATATATACATGATTCTATCAAAGCTGTGAAAAAAAATACTAGGGAATTTACCAAATGAAGATGAAAACCCTTTTTACACCATGGTCCAAGGTCAGAGATCTGCATATATTCCAATAACTACCTGACTATCGCAACTCCCTTCTCATTGGCCTGCCTCTCCATAGGCTATCCCCTCTTCAGTCTATCATGAATGCTGCTGCCAGAATTATACACCTTACCAACCGTCTGCCAACCCTCTCCTCCAATCCCTACACTGGCTCCCAATCACCCAGCGAATCAAATTCAAAACACTAACCACAACATACAAAGCCATTCACAACTCTGCCCCGAGCTACATCACCATTCTTGTCTCCAAATATCACCCAAATTGTCCTCTTCGCTCTTGTCAAGACCTCCTACTCTCAAGCTCTCTCGTCTCCTCCTCTCATGCTCGTCTCCAGGATTTCTCCAGAGCCTCTCCCATCCTCTGGAACTCGCTACCTCCACCTGTCCGGCTATCCCCTACTCTTGATACCTTAAGGCGATCCCTGAATACTCGTCAGCCTATCATGTCTCCAACTAATCTTTTACCACTTCCATCAGCTCATTCCCCACAGTTACAACCTTTTGTACCACCTGCCCCACCCTATTAGATTGTAAGCTCTTCTGAGCAGGGCCCTCTTAATCTTCTTGTATTTTATTGTATTGTAACTGTATTGTCTCCCTTTTATATTGTAAAGCGCTGCGTAAACTGTTGGCGCTATATAAATCCAGTATAGTAATAATAATAATAATAATAGACTTTTTCCACCACAACTAAGATCTCTGTACAAAGTCGCTGTTAGGGGTTTATTGAGCTTTAGTACATTGTGTTTCTGTGCCCTGCCAGTTCAAAAACCCATTGACGTGAGACGTAAGTCTTTGTCTGCTCTTAATATCCCCTCTTTCATTTGCCTGCTCCGGATAACTCTAGTAATTATTTTATTTCTGCTTCCAATAAAATGTAATATTGCGGCTCCTCTGCATTAAAGGGGTTAAGCCGACAGCTGCGCCCCAGACCTGGGCACGTCTCTGCCCCCCCCTCGAGGGGGCCCTCACTTCATGTCCTTCAAATCAAAATCTGGATTCCATCTGCTATAATATAAACCTCGTTACTTCAAAATCAATGGCATCTTCCCCACCTCGTGCTGTGCCCTTGACGGTAACCTTGGGGAGGGAGATAATGTTCCCTGTCATAGGCGGCCTGTGATAAGCATTTCATAATGAGGCAGATGAGACAACAAGAGATTAAATGAGAGGCGGAATCTATTAGACGGTACATGAAAATTACAGTTAATATGGGATAATGTTAGTAATGCAAAAAAAATCTCTAATCAGATTTGATTTGTTTAGAGGAACAAATGAAGTCCCGTCCGTTTTTTGTTTTTTTTGCTCTCTGTGATTTTCCTTTACTTTCCGTCCTGTTTCCTCCACCCCTTGCCCATCCACTTGGTGCATCTCGGTGTAAATACAGATTTTATGGAGTTGAATAATTATTTATTGACGTTTGTATGAAATTATTCAAGTAAACGAATAAGTGCATCTATGCATTTCCCTGCAGTTTACTTCTTATTTAGAGGAATCACATGTGGAACCTACAAAGTTCTGGACCCTTCTGGGGCATGCCCCTTACCTATCCTCTATGGGACCTCCACATCAGATCACTTTCCAGACTTCTGCAGCCCTTAAATCAAAACAAAGGTGACCTGAAACAAGACCTAAAATCAATGAGCGTACGTAAGCGGAGTTTAGATACGACCCCGAGCCCCTGTCTATGCTTTGATGTGTTAGGAGGTGGATATATCAGGAAAAGAGAGGGGGTACGAATTACTTTTATGGACTGTTGCGCATGTGCCAATTACACAGCGGCCGGCCTCCTGACTTGTAACAGAGGAGACTAGGTCTTGGAGTCTGTTCAGACGCCCGTTCTGTGTCTGAACTCACTTTGAAGTGAGGCCTGAAGGAAAAGGATGCAATCTGGATCTATTTGGTACCCTGATCACACTTCTCTTTCTACCTCTTATGCTGCTCTATGACAATTATATAATAACTTGTGTACCCTCTGCTGTGAATTATCGGGATAATGGGATTTACTGAGGATTTGGTGACCACATAAAAGCACAAGGCTGAAGCCTTTGTAAAGATCAGTAAACTCAGAGTTAATAGGACCCTGTCGGAACAATGAAGTTGGCCAAAAAGCTCTAAAGAAGATAGTAAATACATACGGTACCTCTCCAGCCTCCCGTGCTACCAAACACTCCTCTGTTTAAGAGAAATCTTTCTAAGATGACTGTTTGTAAACTGATACTTCTGGAAGTGTCAATCTTCTGGTTACATGCTGTGCTCCTTGGTTTCTCCTTCCAACTTCCATGCCAATACAGAACACGGGGGAGGAACCAATATTTGGCAGGAGGAACCAGTGAAGGACCGATGGTAGCAGATACACAAGCCAACTCTTATCAATCATCTTTTTTTTTTATAGTACAACTGTATCAAAAGAACCACAGAGGTTACCATTGGTGAGCTCCTTCTGAAAATGCAACACGTCTGGTCCTTAGCTGGAATAGTTTATAATTTACTGTCCTTGAATTTAGACATTAAAAATTCATCATCTGTGTATACATTTGGGTTAGTGACTAATGTATGAAACGTCAACATGAAGGCCAGGTAACTAGTATTTTCAAAAGAAGAGGTCAACAATGGCAGCATTAATTTTACTCCTAAAACAAGTGTGTAGGCAAGTGCACCCTATTGTCCCCATGGCAGGTGGCGCTCGTCCATACTATGGTTCCCTTGGTCCCTAGCAGCAGCGTTCCGCTTGGGTACGCTGGATCCAGGTGACCCTGGTGGCCATCTTGGGTCACACAGAGTTTTTTTAAGTACCTGCCCCAAGTTTTGGTGCACTTTGTCAAAGTGACTATTGTTGGGAGAGCATTCCCGTCTGTCAGGGACAGCACTAGCAGTAGGGACAGGTTCCAGGAAGAGTAGGGTCAGCTCAGGGCCTATGTTTGCCCTTCAGCAAGCTCCCTTTTGGGTTGGACCAGCCAAACCGCATATAACCCCCCTCGGCAAGTGCTGTCTTCAGTTTGGGCCTACTACCACTATTCTCCGCTGCATTGGCTGTATGTTCCCAGTCTGCTGAGCTTTCCCGGGATGTTGTATTCTTTGTAAGTGCTTCAATATAATGGTTACTGCACTCTGGGCCTCTGTGTTTTTACTACCGCTACACCGCGCTGCACCTACCCACTAAGTGGAACTGAAGTTTTTTATTTCTTTTTAAGTTCTGCCCATTTCCTATGAACCCAGCCTGTCATTTACACCCCCAGGGGGCGCTGTCATAACAAACTTGGCTTACAGTACTCCAGGACTGAGTGGCGCTCACATGTCATTATGTGAGTACCACTGGAAGAATATCCATCTCCCCCCTCCCTCCTCGCTGCTAGAAGACCCTCCTTTGATGTCAATGGACCAGTTCAAATAATGCTGGAAAAAGATATATACATGTTTTTGTTTTATTTTACATTAACCTTTATACATACCATTTTTCCAAGAGTCTGTTGACATCATGGGTCCTTTCTTTTCTCGTCCAATGGCAGATTTTTGTTTCTGCACTTAATGGCGTTCACATAATGACCCATTCAGCCTTTTCAGTACTATAAGCCCAATCCAGCGTGTTGACACACCTCTAGGTGTTGTGTCCATGGCAGCCTTGGTTCACAGTAAGTGGGTTTATTGACAATGGCCTGAAGAGAAGACTAAAAATTGGGCTAAAAAATGTAAATATTTTACTAGATACTTAAGTTTCACATTAAATGCAACATCTGCTTGCTGTTATTTACCACACCTTTTCCTTGAGCAATGAGCACTAAATGTTTCAACAATGTATTCTTGTTTCCTGGACCAACAAAGGACCGTAATTTCACTGTCATAAACTGGGAGTGCTGGTCCATCCGTCAAAGAACATTATCTCCCCTCCCCCTCTTCTGCAATCTAATATGTCTAATATGTCAATCCATTCTATGGTCAGGAAGCATTGTCCAATTTCTGGTCTAATTAGATAGCAATGAGTTACCAGCGCTCTTGTACAGTAGTCATTAAGCTCACCACTTAGCCTTTGTAGACTAGCACAAACCACAATGTGCCCTAAGGGTACTCATCAGACCTGCCTAGTAACATGGTAACTTTAAAGACAACATGTGTCTCCGAACGTAACACTTTCAGATTGCCATCCATAATATATGCAGCCTTTTTACGCTACATTGACTATCAGATTCTCCATTGTTTCCAGCCACCACCCTTCTCATTAACAGTTATGGCAAGAAGACAGGGACCAGAAGAACCTTCGCGCTATAGAAATCAGTCCAAGAGCCTCGCTTACATGACTCACAAGCTAGCTATTAAACTGAAGAGTTTAATGGGAGTAGTTAACGAGGCAAATTACTTTTAATGCCAGTGAAACGAATAGTATTAAACTATAAACGTTAAGTACACAGTTCCTCCCTGAAGATGATCTGGAGAAGCTCAGAAATCAGCTGGATCCAAATCCTGCTGGGGATTTCAATAAAATTTCCATCTAGATTGAGGGATGAATGTTGTTTATACAGAGGTGTGTTTGACATGTCAGTTTTCCAGCACTTGTTTGACAGGAGTCTATTTGGGCGTCTTGTCAGTGTCTAAATGCTGGATTGCTTAGACATTGAACAAACTCATCTGCTTCACCTTTTGTATTCCTCAAATGATCTGAGGTTATGGCCTAAAGATACCCCATAGTGATGATTTTGCCTAATCCAGGCTGTAATATTTGGACCGAGAGGTGAATATGTGTCTTTGGGCCACCCCTTATATGTGTAGAGACCCCCAGGTCACCTAATTTCAATGGATGAATGGATTTTCCTGTGTGATGACTGTTGTTACATGCTTGGACCAAGCCATCATGCATGTCTACGCCGCCCCTTCACAACCTGAGGTCATTGATACCTGGATGCATGTCATCACGCACTTCTATGATACACTGCTTTAGCCCCTGGCATCCAGGCATCAATGACCTCTGGTCAAGAAAAGGATAAAGCATTGTGGCATAGACATGCTTGATAGCATGCACCTGGGCATCAATGACTTCCCTTCGCAAAGGGGTCAAACTTATGTGCCATAATGCATGCCTGAGGCACAATGCTTTAATCCCTTCATGATGAGAAGTAATTAATGCTCAGATGCATACAATCACGCATGACTATGCCACAGTGCTTTAACACCCGTTGTAAGGGAGTTAAAGCATTGGGTCGTAAGCATGGATGGCATGCCTCCAGGTATCAAAGACCTCTGGTCAAGAAAGGACTAAATCATTGTGGCATAGACATACTGGCATAATGGCATGGACCTTGACATTAAAGACCTCCCATTGTGAAGGGATTAAAGCATTGCGCCATCACGCATGTCTATGGCACAATGTTTTAACCCCCATTGTGAAGACGTTAAAGCATTGTGTCGTAGGCATATGTGATGACATGCTTTCAGGCAGCAATGACTTCTGGTCAGCAAAGGGCTAAAGCTTTGTGGCATAGACATGCTTGATGGCATGCACCTGGGCATCAATGACCTCCCGCCATGAAGGGGTTAAGCATTGTGCCATCATCACACATGTCTATGGCACAATACTTTAACCTCTTCATGATAGGAAGTCATTATGTTGAACCACAGGAAAATGCTCCAGGTTCATGGTGCAGTTATATTTACACTGTTCAGTCTTGCAAGTTTTTTTTTACCAGTTGGCTTGTTCTAGAGGAGGAGGTTGGCGCAGAGACACAAAATCTTTAAAGGCTTTAATTAGAGATTGTAATTAAAGCCTATTTGAACCCTTAATCCTAATTACTGCATGGCTGTCAGGCTACAAAAAGGGAGCTTGAGGGAGTGCGAACAATGTTGATTGGAGTATTGTGCAGGAGGCATGCCTGACCAGTAGGCTGCCAGCACAAGGGATGTTACCAAAGGCTTCAGATGATGATCCATAAACATTAAAACACAGAACATTAAAACAAAATGGACACATTCTTTAGGCATAGGGGTTAGAGGATGGAACCACTCCTCTAAGTGATGAATGTCGAAGGGTCTAACGGAGGCATCGGAGAGGTGAGTATAATACCTCTTCTATTAGAGGGGAATTTTTTTTTAACCTGGAAGGATCGCTTTAAAGGGCTGTTTGATCTGCTGTATAAATATGGATCCCTTATGGATCATCATCCTGCATTATCTACGTAAGTGTTCAACATGCATCTCAGATGTCCATGAGTATAATGCTGACCACAAAGATGAAAGATGGGTTGTGCATGCACATTTAGATAATGGGTGCATAAATATGTACTCTTGTATCACCCAAGAGTACTGATTTATGTACTGAACAAACAATGGCGCTATCCTTATTTCCAAAGAACAGTAGCAATCAGCTTGAAAAATGTAGCCTACTCGTGAATATCTACCATACACCCTTTCCCCTCTCTGAAGAAACCAGCGTTCATTGGCTGGTGAAACGCGTCAGCACGTCACCTCAGAGCCGCGCGCTCACTGTGGATGAATGTTTGGCTGCGAAAAACACAGCTGATGACCGGCCTTTTCCTCTACTGCACGGCTACGCATAGCGGTACTCTGCACAGCGAGGACACTGTTTGTCTGGCAGGAAGCTGGCTTGGACTGACACCTACAGCCATACTCAGAGGTTGAGTACAGCGATCTGAGAACGACTGAAGCCATCCATCTGGTGAGAGAAGTATTGCTCCAATCTACTTTATAAGTCTGTTGCTCCGGATTGTATCACTCCCCCTGTTACCTCTGCCACTATACTGCTGTCTTACTGCATTTACCTGTGAATACCATACAATCATCTAGGCTATCCCTACCGGCCATCTCTGTTGTTGTCTTTACTGCTAAATCGGGCCCACTGGTCCCGGACTTTATATTTTATTTATTGTGTGAACCAGCTCCAGTTATGGATTACTAATATCTGCTCCATCCACACATACCCACCATCCCGTTATACCACCTGTTTGACAACTGAATCATGGGACTTTATTAATTTCAATTATTGAATTATCTTCTACCAATAGTGTCTCTAAGTGGTGATTGGTGTGTGTAATGCCCAGTACACACGGTCGGATTTTCCGATGGAAAATGTCCGATCGAAGCGTGTTGGCCACTGCCCCGTTTATAGTCCCGACGTACGTGTTTTACGTCACCGCGTTTAGAACGATCGGATTTTCCGACAACTTTGTGCGACCGTGTGTAGACAAAACAAGTTTGAGCCAACATCCGTCGGAAAAAATCCTAGGATTTTGTTGTCGGAATGTCCGAACAAAGTCCGACCGTGTGTACGCCCTATATGAGGTATGATTGGCCGCGGCTCCATTGTTTTTAATGATAACGTTATCAATTTGAATTGGGTCCATGATTAATCACCTATCATTGCCCGCTTTCTATTTTTGTAATTTAAATTGTGTGGTGTTCTGCAGTGCTAATAAACTTTATTGTTTTTTTCAGATAGTGTTTGGGTAATGTTTGCCCTCTTAGGAGAACCTTTTCCCCTAGTTTTTCTCTACCCTTTCCCCTCTGTTATCCCACCAAAGGACTTGCCCTTTCTGCCCTTCCTTCTCCCTGCATTACAAAGAGGACACTTCTACTGCAAGTCTGATTTCAATTTTTAGTTGCCATGCAACGACTTAGTATAGTAACAGATAAAGTTGACAACCCTCCAACATGACCCACTTCAGTGGGTAAAAAGCACTCTACTCTTAAAGTGATATTAAACCCTCAGTTTTTTAAGTACTTTTAGCAGTTTTTAAGACCCTTTGCCATCTATGTAGCACATATGTGCCGTGGCAAAGAGGGTAGGCTTTAAAGCCCGCATACCGCATATATGAGGTTTCTGTGTTGAGAGTGCCTTCACTGCCTGCACCCAGCACAGTGATTTAGCTGTCATTGTCTCTAGTAAGGATTAAGAGCCAGTGGTCACATGATCCGACAGTTTATCCCACCCCATGAGAGTATTGAAGCAAAACTAAAGTCAAAAATACTTACCTCTGTTCCAATGGCCTGATGCCTGAGAGGTCCCTTGCCGGCACTGGCTTCTTGTCCACAGTTTCTTCCGGACTGGTATTTGGCCTCCTTGAATGGCTGCTGCAGAATAATGTCACTCCCACACATGCACAGGAGCACCAGTAATCCCGGCACACAGGCACTGTGCTGGAAGGTCGACTGAGCTGCCCATGTGTAGCTCAGTGTAAATTTTACAGAGGATTGCGAACAGGCATGTAGACAGGTGCAGGCTAGTTTCTCCACTGCAGGTGGTGCTCTCCACATCGGCACTGCAATTACAGAGGAAGTCTACAGTATAGTAACATGGTTCCTCTATGATTTCCTGGAACACTGGGGGAACTATCCAATTGGACTCTGGCGGTTATCTTGGGGCAGGCAGAGCCTATTTAAGGCCTGGTTCCCAGGCTTGGCATTTTGTGAAGTGAGCAGAGTAGGGACAGGTACCCCCCCCATGTTAGACAGAACTAGTGGCAGGGAAAGGTTCCTGATGAGGAGGGAAAGCGTAGGGCTCACAACTTCTCTGGACACCTACCCACTTGGGTATGAGAAGGCCAGGCCACATTCTTCAATTCAGGTAAAACCTGCTCTCTATACGCTGTTGGACCTGTGAGTGTTCCCAGTTGGGTTGCCTTCCCATTGGGTATATTGTGATATTTCAATACGAAATTCCTTCATTGCACTTGGACTGTGTGTATTATTGTGTGTATTATTGTGTGTATTATTGCTGCCGCACCGTGCTGCATCCCACCTACAGGCAGGTAAGTGTAGCGAACGCATTCGTGAGTAGCGCCCGCATATGTAAACAGTGTTCAAACCACACAGGGATCGCCACGATCGGTAGAGCGAGAGCAATAATTCTAGCCCTAGACCTCCTCTGTAACTCAAAACATGCAACCTATAGAATTTTTTAAACGTGGAGATTTTTAAGGGTTTTAAGATTTAAGATTTTTAAAAGTTTGTCACCATTCCACGAGCGGGTGCAATTTTTAAGCGTGACACGTTGGGTATCAATTTACTCAGCGTAACATTATCTTTCACAGTATGAAAAAAAATTGGGCTAACTTTATTGTTGTCTTATTTTTTAATTCAAAAAACTGTATTTTTTCCAAAAAAAGTGCGTTTGTAAGACCGCTGCGCAAATACGATGTGACAGAAAGTATTGCAACGACCGCCATTTTATTCTCTAGGGTGTTAGAAAACAAAATGTATAATGTTTGGGGCTTCTAAGTAATTTTCTAGCAAAAAAAACTGTTTTTAACTTTTAAACAACAAATCTCAAAAAGAGGCTCCGTCCTTAAGTGGTTAACCATCTCTCTGAATTTCATATTCCAATCACCTTGACATTTAAGAAAACCCTTCCTGAACTAAGCCCAGGTGAATGTAATGTAAAATGCGATGATCAGGAGAGGAGTGCTTTGTGCCTACCGGAGTGGGTCGTTTTGGAGGGTCTGAAGTTGTTCCTTTACGTTCACGCTATCATCAAAAATTCAATTTTCTCTTCCCGTACTGCACATTCTAGATAGGCTTTTCTAGGGCTTACAGGACGGATTTCAAAGGATTTGTCAGAGACCCACGCTGCGTCAGTAAAGAATTACTAGTGACAGGCCCGTGGCAAGGAGTGCCCGGAGGTATGTAAACTTCACAGGCCGCCCCGCAATGTGTGCTGCTGATAGAAAACACCTGTTAAGCAGCTGTCATGTCTAATCATCTGCACACCTCCAAATGAATACTTCTACCAGTGGGAACCGGCTATGGAGTTCATTAAGGTATACCGACTGGCAATGTCTAGAGCTGATCTTATTCTGGGAAATTCCACCAGGTAGGTCTACATCTAAGGATGCCTACAGCTATGTATCCTTTTAGTTGTATCCGAATATCTTCGAGAACTGGGCCAGTTCTCCTGGTACCATGTCTGATACGCTTGAAAGCCTTTTTTTCCATAGAATTTAATTGGCACATTTTTACGAGGTAGGTCGCCAGATCTTTCCTTAACCCTTCCCAATAGCTCAGGTCTGAGGCCGACATGCAGAATGGGATAACACATGTGCATAGCCAATTTGTACATATACTAGAGCCAATTTAGACAGGAGCCAATTAACCTACCAGCATGTCTTTGGAGTGTGGAAAGAGAAAGGGAACCCATGCAAGCACAGGGAGAACATGCAATGCCTACGGGCACTCGCACAAGGTACTAATATCAGATTCCTGGCAGACAGTTCCTGCATAAAAACACGAGGATGGGTTTTATAGTAAATGAGCGTATTCTCGCATTTTCAAGTGGACCTATCATCAGATATAATTTTTTTATGATAAAAGAATGCATGACCACTTGACCCCTAGAAGATTTATCCCCCCTTCGTGACCAGGACATTTTTTGCAATGCGGCACTGCGTTACTTTAACTGACAGTTGCACGGTCATGCAACGCTGTACCCAAATAAAATGTGTGTCCTTTTTTCCCATAAATAGAGCTTTCTTTTGGTGGTATGTGATCACCTCTGCATTTTTGTTTTTTTTTGCGCTATAAAATAAAAAAAGACCGACAATTTTGAAAAAGAAAATTCTATATTTTTAAAATTTTGCTAAAAACCATATCCAATAAAATTAAAAAAAAATCAAATTTCTAAATTTTGGCCAGTATGTATTCTGCTACATATACATAAAAAAATCCCAATAAGCATATATTGATTGGTTGGCACAAAAGTTATAACTTCTACAAAGTATGGGATATATTTTTAGAATTTTTTTTTATTTATTTATTTTTACTAGTAATAGCGGTGATCAAGGACTTATAGCAGGACTGCGACATTGCGGTGGACAAATCGAACACCTAACAGACACGTTTGACACTTTTTGGGGACCAGTGACATTAATACAGTGCTCAGTGCTAAAAAAAAAATATGCACTGTCACTGTACTAATGACGCTGGCTGGGAAGAGGTTAACATCAGGGGCGATCAAAGGGTTAAAATGTGTTCAAAGGGAGTGCTTGCTAACTGTGTAGCGGATGCTTGTACTGTGGGAAGGCAGAGATCTGTGTTTTTGATTAGCAGAAACACAAGACCACTGCCTTCTCTTGTCACAGAATGATCTGCCTTGTTTACATAGGCAGATTGCCATTCTGCCTCGAATGATCAGCGGGTCCCGGCGGACATCGCATCCGCTGGACCCTCTGATTGGCTCCCGCTGAGTCCAAACACAGTTGGAGCGGGTCGCCGGTGGCACCCCAGACCCAGAAGGGCAGAATCACGTACCTGTACGTGAATCTGCACAGAGCGGCCGCCCTGCTGCAGTAAAGGTGCATGGGGAGGCCTGCATCTTGTTAAAGTGGTATTAAACCAAAAATGTAATATGTTGCAGCTTACCAATCCTTAACCACTTAAGGACCATCCCCCGCGCAGATAGATTGCAGCAGGCGGCCCTCCTGCGTAAAATCACATACAAGTATGTGATTTCGTGCAGTGGGTCTAGGGCGCGCGCGCGATGCCGGCAGACCGCTCCCGCTGTGATTGGACACAGCGGGAGCCAATCAGTGGCTCAGGCGGCCGTGATGGCCACTGGGACCCGCCGATCGTTCACAGGAGAGGCAGAACGGCGGTCTGCCTATGTAAACAAGGCAGGCCGCTGTTTTGTGAAGGAGGAAGATGGAGATCTTGTGCTTCTGCTAAGCAGAAACACAGATCTCTGTTTTCTTCCAGTCACAGCATTCCCCCCACAGTTAGAAAGCACTCCCAAGGAGCACACTTAACCCTTTGATCGCCCCTGATGTGAACCCCTTCCCTCCCAGTGTCATTAGTACAGTTACAGTGCATATTATTTAGCACTGATCACTGTATTGGTGTCACTGGTCCCCAAAAAGTGTCAAAAGTGTCAGTTATGTGTCTGGTTTGTCCGCTGCAATGTCGCAGTCCTGCTAAAAATCGCTGTTTGCCACAATTACTAGTAAAAAATAAAAAAGTACATAGAAATTACATAAAAATATCCCATAGTTTGTAGTCGCTTTTGCGCAAACCAATCAATATACACTTATTGGGATTTTCTTTTAACAAGAAGGAGGGTAAACCACGTGGGGCTGAAGTGCTTAAATAGTTGTGGTTGCATTTCTTTTCTTTTTTTTAGGCTTTTTTCCCTTATGTTTTCACCTAGTGATCTGGCCAGTAACACTCCTCTTGAATTGCTTCCTCCAGTCTGCAGAAGACTGATGGCATCAAATAAATACAGCTCCTCTAGTCTACATCACCTCCTTGTTCCCAGCTCTGAAAATGGGCTTTCCCTGACTTCTCAGGATATTTGTGTCCAGGATATACAGAACAAACATTTTTTGGAGGGTAGGTCACACCTCAAACAATGCCGGTATTAGCAGGCAGGATTAGTATCACACACCCATACATTCGCTTTTGTTTTATGTCGATACATAATAATATTTGGGGTAGCTGACTTCCTAAGTTCCAGCTCTATAAAATTTTGTCCAAGGTACAAATGTGTTCTATGAGATGTTGAAATGTTCACAATGAATTAAGTGGTAAAGGCAGGTCATGATTGCTACAGCTGCTTGCCTGAAATTTTACATTTTTTTAATCTTTCGTCATGGCTGGCAACAGTTCTGCCCATTTATGGATGCTTTTACTTACAATACGCTTGAGTTGAAGGCATATTTGGAAAGATAATACGCCTGGATCCTTGCTTCAGACCCCTCTGTATAATAACACGGAGGGGGCTGCACGTTCCCATAGCCAAGGTCCTTTCTAATGTTTTACAATGAATTGCGTTATTCTAAACTGGTAAACTGCAATACCAGATTTTACCTGCAGGGGCACTGCTGATTAAACCTGAGATTTCATCTAGTCTCTCTTTTTTTCTTTTTTTTTTGTTTCTTTCAGTAGGGGTCCACTTTTAGCATAACGACTTGTTTTGCTAAAATAAGCTCTGTAATTTCATAAAACAAACATTTTATCTTCTCATTCCTGCATAGTATCAAAAAGCAGTGCCTTGTTAATGTAATTATTTAACATTGCTTGTTATCCAATTATTTAATCTGATCAAGAAAAATGCTGAGCTGCCAATGGCCTGTTAGAGCTTGAATGAATGCATGCCGCCGTCATCAGGCGCCAAGTTCTCATCGCCAGACATGCCATAAGTATATTAAAGAGTTGTTAATGGGGTACAGGGTTTGTGTTTTGTGCCAGGACGATGCAATAGCTGTATCAGCTAAGCTATGCCTGAGATCTCTAGTGTAGCTGCCTGGGAAAAAAAAAAATCTAAAGTTCTGTGAATGTAAGCAGAAATAAACAACCTATTAGATAGCGGGCATCATGGCATAATAGCAGGCAATGCAACGCCCCCTTCCTGGTCAGTATCTGGGGTCAGCTCTGATCAATTATAGTAATGTAGTAGTAATGCAAGTTTCAAATAAAAGTGGGCCATTCCTGGCAGCACTCCCCAGTACAAATCCTCCTTTTCTACTCTCCTTGCCTAAAATAAACAAGCCCAATTCCAATATTTTTTAATTTAATGATTCCCCAGCAGCAGCCCCTTCACATCAGAATTTGGGAGCCCCCATGACATCAGAATCCCCCTTTCACTTCAGGATTCAGGAGCCCCTTTATATCAGAGCTGCCTATATAGGGAGGTACAAGAGCCGATATACGGGTAGTAGAGCTGCTTTACAGGGAGGTACTAGAGCCGGCCAGGTAGGAGAGAGGGATGCAAGGAAGCTTTGGTGGGGAGTTGTTGGGGTTGATCACTGTGTATAGCACACTCCTAAACCCTGTACTCTGCATTCTCTGCATAGGGCACCCCTGGAGCTGCACTCTGTACACAGCATACCCTTGAACTCTGCATTCTGTACATAAGGCACCCTTTGAACTGCACTCTGTACATAGCATACTCTTGAACTCTGCACATAGTGCATTGGGCAACCCTGGAATTGCAATCTGTACATAGCACACTCCTGAACTCTGCACTCTGTACGTAGGTCACTCCTGAACTCTGCATTCTGTACACAGCACACCCATAAATCCTGCACTCTGTACATAGCGCACTTCTGAACCCTGCACTCCGTACATAAGGCACCTCAGATACAATTGGCCCTTTGAGGGCAACCATAGTGCTGATGCGGCCCACAGTGAAATAAAGTTTGACACCCCTGCTCTAGATTAGAGTTTGGTTTGGTGAGGATGGCCTTGGATGCTGCCAACCCTGGATAAGCATTTTGTGTTTCTTTGCACACACACACAAAGCCATCACATAGACATTGAGCTCCATACTTTTTCAGTTTAAGATATCTGTTTAGGAGAATTTAACAGAGTCTATATCAGGAAAAGTGATTTCTTGGCTCCCAAATTAGGTTGAATAACAGTTTTCTATTGGGTGTGATTTTATTGTATTGAATAAAGTTATATGGACTTCTTTTATAGTGGAGTTCTCAAGTCCTTTTTTGTGAAACTATTCCCCCCACTTTGAGTTTTCTTAGCAGCCTATCGTACATCTATTTGACAAAATCCACCAACAACTGTATTTGAAGAAAGTTGAGCATCAAGTCCAATGCCTCAATTTTATTTCAGGTAACTAAGAACCAGGCCAGCACTCTCAAAGGATTTAGGACCATATGTCTACTAAAGACTGAATAGCTTTTGAGCTACTTTAGAAGAAGCAGTAACGTCATGTGATATGACATGTCATGGAAGCAGTATGGAAAATTGAGGTGGTCTATGATGGTAATCCATCTCACTGACTATCTATGTATCAGTGTTTAGGATTATGTTCATGTCAATCAAACTCATGCCCGGCTTTAAGTGAAAGTATTAGTTTGGCATAAATTACGAAAAAAACATTTGCTCATTGTCTCTTAAATGGGTTTTTGCTGCTTATTTTTTACTTTTTTCAATATTTCCATCTTTCTGTCTTTGAACATGTTTCCTTTTTGTCTGTGTGAAGTGAGTCTTAATAGACATTCTTATAATTCTTTGTCTGCAGTTTATTTATATAAATGCATTCAATGCCAACAACATAAACATATGTCTGGCCATCTTGCGGGTGTAACCTACTCCTAAACAGTCCCAGTCCCTTCCAGTTGGATTAGACTTTATCTATTAATGCTGCAAACAAGCAGACAGAATAGTAGTTCCAATTCAAGCAAACCTTAATTCTTTGGTGTAAAAGAGGAAGAGGCTTCCTACAGAATAGGTAAGGTTTAAGTAGGCTTAAGTGTGGTCTTGGCGGAACTCATTTTATCTTTAATTTACTACTACAGAAAGGTGTCAAATTATAATTCTAAGGTCTAGTCAATGGTGACGACCTTGCCTGGTATATAGTGCTGGTGTCCAGCGCGGTAGCTTGATACACTCGGACCCTAATGCAAGATATGGGTGTAACTCTGAATATGATGTTACACTGTAACAGCTTCTGCTAGAGGGGTGGCGATATGCTGCATACCTGGATAGCACCAGTCCACTAAGTAGGATCCTCAGGGAGGTCTTTGGACACCAAACAGTTTAACTTAAGCTGTCCCAACTCTCCAGGAACTTATCCCTATGCTATACCTAACCATCGGGTTCCTCTCCCTAGCCAGCCACTCGCTAGAAGAGCACCTAAATAACATGGGATCCTTTATTTAAAGGCTCCTTCATTAAGATGGCTGCCTGAACTCTTGCAGGAACTTGGCATCAAACCAGATACCTGCCTTCCCTAATAAAATTACCCTACTCTTCCCTACTCCTGTAGCATCGGCACAGTACCAGCTGAAGGAAAGAAGAATACCTGCACCTGTCTACACATGGCAGTGTCTCTAAGCTTCATCCCAGATTCACTGTTTCCAACCCCTACGACTCCACATGCAGATAACATTCTCACTCCATATTACTTCCTTTACCTAAAACCCCCAACCCTCATAATTCTATAAGCCTACCTAATACCCGAACTCATAAAACCAGCTCCTTGTTGCACTATATGTTCCTTCCATTACCAAATACTGTATGTGATTTCACTACAATTGCTCAATGTAGTGGTAGTGAGAAGGGTTTTTAGATATGGGTAAGTAAACCCTATGAGCCCCACACAGGAAGGAGTCTAGTTCAACCTAAACTATACATACACCTGTGCTAATCTCTAATGCACTCTGCTACTTACATTTTAGTTAAAAGCTAAAAATGTAGATGAGACAATGATATGTTATTGTGGATTAGCCAAGACTGCATCTTTGCCCCGTGTTCAAGTCAAATTAAAAATAAAGATATTGATCCTGTGTGGCGCTTCACCATGTACTGTAAAAGCCTTTAAGGAAGACTAAGCCTTTTTAGGGGCTTGGGTAGCGCTGGTCCTCCCACTACTGTGCGGCACCACTTAGATATGCCAAACTATCGCCCAGTAAACAATAACCATACAAATTAGAAACAAAGTAGCTGCTTTCAGTGTGCTGTGCTGGAGAAAACTAGGTAAGTCATTTTAGTTGTACTACCTGTTAGAGCCATTGCAGATCCTTATCAGGAAAGCTTGCATTCCCTGCTGTATTCCCCAGGATATAACTTAATAGACAATACAGCAACCTAAAGGCAACCTTAGTATAAGCATGGTGGAGGTGGTAGATCTATAATTGAGACACAGTTGTCTTGCCATCTGATGTCCAGGAAGATATGGGTGGGAAATTCAACCAAAACATCTATTTGTATAGATGTGTCCTTTAACAAAGCTTCACATGATATAAACAGCCACAAAAACAATAACGCAAATGACAGAACATTATAAAGGTGAGAATTGCGGTGCTTCGGGTAATATGTGAAATTGTGATTCATCGTTCTCTTTACAAGAATGTGCTTGAAAGTCAATTATTTTGCCTCTAGCAGAACATTGTGTGAAGCGCTTGAGTCATTTCAAAGGTTCCTGTTGGGACTGTGGTCTGCCTGAATGAATAATGTGTTCCCTGTGTACCCTTTTCCCAGTGAAATGAAAAATCAGCTCTATACTCCAGCTTATAATGACTACTGAGTAACAAGATAACTTCCTCAGCTTGGGCTGGAAATCTCAGTGCAGTACCGTAACAAGGGCTCCATTTTTGCCATAAGAGTAATAAACAGCCACTGGCAATGGGAATTGCCTTCTTAGAATGTTTCAAAAGTTGTTATTTACCTGAGTTGGAATCAGCAGGGCTTGCATATAATTTCCCTATGATGTGCAATCACCTGCTGCAACTACTATTCTCAACTACAGTTCTCAGCAGACTGCAGGTGATGGTGACAGTAGCATGCTTTTAATCAAAAAACCTTTGGGTGTGTCTGGCCATTGACAGCAATGACAGGCAGTGCAAAGGGGGACTGTCAGAGGTGACAATGCTGATAGCCTCACCCTTATGTCATAACCTTTTCATGATGTCCTCCTGCAACCAGCTGAGATTAGGGCTAGATGTCATGGGGGCATGTGCCCCCTGGGCAAGCATCAAAAAGATATATTGGACTGTAGACCCTAAATGGAGATACTTAAACATCCACACATTTATAAAAGTGGGACCATCAGTCCACAGGTCACACACTTTGAGCCTTATATAAATACCTGTTCCTCATACAGACCTGTAATCAGTGCAACAAGCAACAAAGGCAGTCTTCCAACACCAACCTCTGCAATGCCATGTGACCCAATGCCAAGAGGTGCATAGGAAGCTCATATTGGAAGAAGTGAAAAGACATGCCACAGTAAAGCTTGTCCTTTACGTTCCTACCTACCTTTCACTATGCCCACCAATTCATGGGGCTTTATTGTACATTTTGAATGGTACAGTCTCTTTAAACCACAAATAAAAAAATTGCCCTAACCATGAAAAAAGTTAATTGATTGTGTTTGGCTGCCAGGCCAAAGTTTCCCAATGCTCTCCAGGTGAAGGTTGTGTCCAGCCAGTGGCTTGTACCAGGCAGAGTGTGCCATGATGCCGCATTGATTTGTGGGCATGGTGAAATGTGGATGTTTCTACAGGACACGGTTTGTTGTGGCATGTCTTTTCACATTTTACAATTTCAGTTTGATATGTACCTCCCAGAATTCTACTTCAGTTTTAAATATACCAAATTGCTATAGACTAATTCTACTCCAGTTTTAAATGCCACATTTCAGCTAATTCTCTACTCCACATACTTTCAAGTTCTTCTTGTCTCTCTCATTCTCTCTCATTTCCTGTAGTGGCCTACCTACAACAACAGATATCATTAAAATATTCCTTTTTTAACACATGAAACCTTGGCACCTCCTTTCATCTTCTTGTATGGAGAAGCTTTGCTTCATTTACACACTTCTTGATAACTTCATGATCACATCTCTCATTTCAGCCTCCAAAACCTCTCTTGCGTTGTTTCCTTTCTCTTGCACTCACTAATCCCCCAAGTCTAAATACACCCTTAAATCCTACCTCTTGTAAACTTGATTCACAACCTCTGTCTGCCACAGTTTGACCCTTCTTGTTAACTTTTATCTGTGTACTCTTATCTACAACAAGGTTACCTCTCCCAAATCTTCTATACCTTTATGTCCTTGTTGTAGACTCTGAGCTCCTAAAATGAAGCTAAATTATATCCTTGTTCTCCAAAAATAATCCATACAGATCTACTACTTAGCCCTGTAACCGATAATCTATATTTAATGAATCGTTTCTTCATTTTTTTCTACCTCCTTGTAACGTCCTCCACAAATTAGCAAACCTCTTCTTTTCCACTCACTTACACTTGTTTGAAATGAACAACACATGTTAGTTGTGGTCATCTGCTTTGCTCTATGTGTGGGGAGGTGCAGCATGGTGCGACGGCAGTTAACACTCAAAGTCCAGATGCAGTAACAAAACTGTATTTTAGTTAAAATTCAAACAAACACAAAACCAGCCAGCGGAAAGTCAACCCAACCAGGTGCTCTCATTGAACGTTGCAGCAGACAGTGATACAGAAGGTCTTGGATGCACCGACAGTGTCTGTCTCAAGGGATGGAATGCGCCCTGGCCGTTCTGTGCCTAATGGGAAGGATAGCATGTCCCTGCACTTTCTCTACTCATCTGGAACCTCACCCTACCTCTAATACTGTCCCTGACAGATGGGGGACCCCTTCCTACACTACCCACTCACGAAATGCATGCCAAGCCTGGGAGCCAGGGTTTTAAATAGATTCCGCCTGACCCAAGATGGCTACCAGAGTTACATGGGGCAGCAGCATCTGATCACATAGCTTCCCTAGTGACTCAGGAAACCATAGAGAAAGCATATTCCTATTGACTTCATCTCCCTCTGCAATGCCGCTGCAGTTGGCAAAGTAGACTACACCTGCCTACATATGCACACTGCAAATCCCATAGTCCAGAGTCCACTGAGCAAGAGAGAATAGCTACATTCCTAACTACAATGGCAGGTAGGCAACCTCCAACAGGTCCAATGGTTCTAATTAAAATGGTCTTTGCATTTGTTGTGATCAATACAAAATGGTGTGTTTGGTTCTATAGATAAAAACTGATAGGGGAACGTTATACTGCATATAAATATTTGTGTTTTGATGTTTGGTGTTATCTAAGACCCTTATCATACGAGCTGACCGATCGGGTCCGCCTGTCCATTTCTCATGCAGACCCGATTGGACCACCTATTGTTCTCCATGGGGCGGCGGATGTCAGTGAACATGTGTTGGCTATCACCCACCGGCATCCAATCCGATCCGGTCCGCTAAAGACAGACGGATGGGGATACGTTCACCATCCATTCGGCAGATCAGATTGGATGACAATTGGATGGAAACGAATGGAAACAGCTGCCCCATAGAGAGCAACAGGCTGTGTTCATCTTACCTCTCATCTGCCTGCTCAGCGGTTTCTGCCCCATGTGAAAAGTACCTTAGAGGGTAGATTAGAAAAAAGGGAGTAGAAAGCAAACTAAGAAATAATTATCATGATATTGGATCAGTCCACCCAAAAGGGATATTTAAGTTGTCGGAGCTTTGGAATCTCTCAAACGTCTACCAAAATCAAAAATATGAACGTTTTTGGTGTGCTGGCCCTTTAAAAACAGCAGGGATTTAAATCAATCCTGAATTGATTGGAAAGATAGGGAAAAACATAATATTACTCCAACTCTCCTTTCACATGAAATATTATGCCAAATTTAACTCAACATGCTAAATTGCTCTGCTGTGTGAAAGAAATAAAAACCAGAACAAATCACCACAATATTGGCCAGGCAACTGTCAATGTTTTGAAAGATCCCAGCGCGTTTTAAAACACAGGAAGATCTCAGCTGTGGACTGTTGGCTGGACTAGTGTTCTACAAAGAACAAAGCGTGTCACCTTATAAAGAGCTAGGTATGCCGCTAACACCGCCATTTTGTCATGTCCAGTGGTATGGGCAGTACGGTGGCTTCCTGACTTGTGGCACTGGGGTCCTTGGTTTGAATCTTGGCCAGGACAGTATCTGCATTGAGTTTGCATGTTCTCCCTGTATATGTGTGGATTTCCTCACAATCCAAAGACATACTGGTACTGTAGGTTTAATGGCTCCTTTTCAGGACAGAGCTGTGGATGGCTTTTTTAAGTTGTTGTTCGTATTTTGAATTTTATTTATTGGGCTGTCAGAAGCCAATGGAGAGATTGGCAAAGAGGAGTAGTGGACATAGCGGTTGGTGAGGTGGATGAATCTGGCAGCAGGATTCATGATAGACTTGAATCGCACAAAAATGGAAAAATAATGCTGGAAAGGTTATCTTATTGGTCTTGCTATCTTATAATCTTGATGTTGATGTAAATAAATTGGTTCCCGGGCAGGCAGCTTCTACACTTCAAAGGATCTCAATGGTCTCCTTGGCTTGTAGTATAATGTAACAAAAATGGAAATTGAAACACCACACCACTGGCAGTTTGTTGAAGATTTCCCGATCTGAGGAGGGCTGCATCGGGCGAAGCATTACAGTGACACCATTGGATTTACTACTGTCTGAGCACTGGAGTGTTTACATTTCTCTGTGGATATGACCACTGCTGGGAGGACCAGATACAACGTTATTCCATTAACCATTTTTTGGGGGGGTTCAAAAATGCACCCTTCATCATAGCTAGAAACAAACTTAAAGACATCTCCATATCAATACAATATCAATACCTTACCCCCTCCTGAAGGTCATAGTTAAAACCAAATACCAAACAGCCAAGAGTATTGATGATTTTTACCACTGAGTAAGTATCAACAACAGCCAATATGGAGGTTACACATGGGAGAAGGAGGAAAGTGTGGTGAATGGGAGTATAAATGGGTCAAATGGTAGGCTTTAAAGAGGCCCTGTCACATTACCCTGAAAGAGCAAAATTAGAATTGCATAATATAAATAATCTACAGAAAATACACATTCACTGCCCTAAGATAAACTCTCCAAATTCTTAATATAGGAATTCCGCTCAGTCCTCTGCTAACCTATATTTATATACAAAATTCGCTCCAGGCCATGTATGCAGTTCAGTCATCCAAAGTTGAACGTTGCGCAGATTTGGCAGATTATGAGCGAGGAAGAGCATCAGTCATGTGTAGATTTACACCTTCTGAACTGTAATTAGGAATGTAATTCAAGATGAAAACCACAATTCAGGTGTTTGGCAAAAAATGTCCACTTGGACAGGCTGCCAGAAGTGAACTGAAGAAATGGAAAAACAAAAGTTACAGCCAGGCTAGACATTGTTGGAAATATCACACTTTCAGAGTGAGAACACATAGCTGCATGTGCATGAAGAGGAAACACTTAACTCAAGTGGAAGTTATCAAACGCTCATGACTTATATAGTAATAGCTGGAAGCTTCTCAAAATTAAGAGGGATTCTCCACTTTATTATTTGAAGTGGACAGTTGACCCTTGTTTACAGGGTCCATGGTTCTCTATTTTTATTACATTGGAAACGAACTAAGCCTATTCTTTTATCTTTTATATCTAAAGGGACCAATGGCAATGAAGGTGAATAATTGTGGGAACTAGAGTGTCAAATCTATATTAAAGTATGTTTAAAGTTATATCATATTTTTTTTTAATTGCATTGTCAAGGTAATGTATAAGGAATTTCCAGTTACTCTCTACAAAAAAAAAACTCAAACACTTGGCTTTTAGAATCTCTATATATTGCAGTTCTCTATGCTCTGGTTCTGTTTCTTTTGCTCAAACAGAGCTGGCAGTGACTATGCAATGTTCTTTGTGTCAGTTTCTGGTAATGTGCATGTTGCTAAACAAACTACAAATCCCATATCCCCAACCCTGCTTTATGGAAATAAAACAAGACAAGACATTAGGCAGGACCAGGCATACTATTGGTCTTAGATCAGCCTTTCTCAACCAGGGATCTGTGGTGAAACCCTAGGGTTCCTCCAGGGCAAGCTTTTTTATCTAGAGCAGAGGTCTCCAATTTTTCTAAACAAAGGGTTAGTTTACTGTCCTTCAGACATTAGGGGGCCGGACTATGGCCAATGGGAGTAGAAAATACCCTAGAGTCAAAGTAAATAATGCCTTAGGCTTGGTGGTCAGTGGGCGTAAAAAAATTGCAAAGTGACTGTGGCCAGTAGGAGGAGAAATAGTGCCCCATAACTGGTATTGGTTGGAGGAAGTGTGCCCCATCATTGGTGTCAATGGGAGGGAAAGTACCCCATCACTGGTATTAGTAGGAGCAATCGTGCCCCATTCTTGGTGTCAGTGGGAGGAATTATGCCTCGATGCTGGTGTCAGGGGAAGGAATAGTGCCTCATTGTTGGTGTCAGTGGGATGAATATTGGTGAGAGGAATGGTACCACAAGGGCCGGATAAAGGCACTCAAAGGACTTCAGTTTGGAGACCACTGCGCTGGAGGAACCCTTGAAATAATTTTCAGGTCTTGGGTAACCCGTTCTAAAACCAATTTATCTAGGGTCAATAGGTTCCCACCTTACTTTGGTGGTCAGTGGGAAGAATGCTCCCTTACAGATAGTTAAAGAGATCATTTGTGTCATACCGCCGTCAAGTGGCATTGGCCCTGGAACTATGCAGGAACTATCAGATGGGAAGTCAATGAGCTACAGCTCAAGGAATCCCTAGCAGCCTTCAGAGGAACCCTAGGGTTCCACAGAACCCTGGTTGAGAACGGTTGCTCCAGAAGTTGCTAGGGCTTACTTGAGCAATGAACACTATCTGCCTCTCAGATATCTAACCACTGATACCATTTTTTATTTTAGCTATCTGTAAGGGGGGCTTTTTTCCTATTGATCACCATTGTAAAAAGCATACTTTCCATTGTCCACCAGGCTAATGTACTTTGAGCTGTAGCTATCTTAAAATGGTTCTGAAGGCTGAAGGTTTTTTACCTTCATGCATGAAGGCAAAAAACCTTCTGTGTGCAGCAGCCCCTCCTAATACTTACCTGAGCTCCCTCTCGATCCAGCGATGTGCACAAGAGCATCGGCTCTCCAGGGATTCTCTCTCCTCATTGACTGAAACAGCAGCAGGAGCTATTGGCTCCTGCTGCTGTCAATTACAGCCAGTGAGCCGATGAGGAGAGAGAAAGGAGAGGGGCCGAACCATGGCTCTCTGTCTGAATGGACATGCAGAGCATTGGCTTGGGAGCGCGTCTGCTTGAGTGCCCCCATTGCAAGCTGCTTGCTCTGGGAGTACTCCACAGGAGGCAGGGGCCAAGAGTGCCATCAGGGATCCAAGAAGAGGGTAAGATTGGGATTGCTATGCAAAACTGCTGCACAGAGCAGGTAAGTATAACATGTTTGTTATTTTTTTTTCGTTTGCCTTTAAATTCACTTAAATTATTCAGGGGTTTTATGAAACATGAAAAAAAAAAAAAAAAGTTGAGAAAGGCTGTCATAGTTAAAAGAAACAATTAGGAAGCTGCCATTGACGACCCTCTTTTAAAGGTTCAAAATCCACGCAAATTCAAAAACAAGTCAGCAGTTGAAGCTTGCATAGATCCTACAGGTTTCCTTTAAATATTTTAGCATATTTATGAATGTAAGAAAAACATCATTCATAGAAAACAGTCTGTATTTGATTTCAATTAGTTTGTGTATTTATTTTGCACACTATCTTAAATCGAAACAGATTATTTGGCATTTCAAAAAATAGTAAACCAGATACTGCAACACAGTTGAACCTTTGCCCGTGCTGAGATTATATGTTATGCAAAAGATATTGTTCTTGATCCCGGAGATTCTACTGGGGGTCATTGCCTGGATGGAAATTGTTCCTGTTTGTCTTGGATAAGGAGCTGTCCACATTCACATGGGTGCTGCTTGGATCTTTGGTCTTAGGAAGACTGCCAAGGGCATTTGTGTGGAGGCCAAGACACGTTACAGAACTCTCAGAAGAATGAATATTAGTCAAGATGACAGCGTGGTCTGTTCTTCTGCCAATAAACTGCCTGGTCAAAGTGCTCCATGGTATTCAGTCTATAGGCTGTCTTGTATATGGAGGTTAAAGGTTATACATAGTCACTTTTAAATAGGAGGCAGGAGTGTGTTTTCAGTGCATCTTTTGAATTATTATTACAATGTTTATCTTGCGACTTTTGTATGCTTTTCGCATTTTAAACTATATTGGCTTTTTTGTACATTCACAACTGTAGATACTCTGTATGACATATCTATTGTGCTGCTGATTAGACCGTGAAGTGGATAGAATGTATTTAGCCTGTTCCAAAATACAGTTAGTTTTGGTATATTTTTGAGATATCTTCTTTTATCCACCTTCTTAAGATAATGTGACAGCATCTCAATGTGATTGAGGTCAGAACTCTTGACTACTACAATATAGAGCAGGAGTCTCCAAACTTTCTAAACAAAGGGCCAGTTTATTGTTCTTCAGACATTAGTGGGGCTGGACTGTGGTCCCCTGGGAGTAGAATATTCCCCAGCATCAGTGGGAGTAAACGATGTTCAGTGGGACTAGAAATAGAAAAAAAAGACCTCTGGTCAGTAGGACCGAGAATAATGCCCTGTCATTGGTATTGGAGGAATAGTGCCCCATCATTGGTGTCATTGGGAGAAAGAGTGCTCCATTGTTGGTGTCATCGGGAGGAATAGTATCCCATCATTGGCGTCATTGGGAGAAAGAGTGATCCATCGTTGGTGTCATTGGGAGGAATAGTGTCCCATCATTGGTGTCATTGGGAGAAAGAGTGCTCCATTGTTGGTGTCATTGGGAGGAATAGTGCCCCATCATTGGTGCCATTAGGAGAAAGAGTGATCCATTGATGGTGTCAGTGGGAGGAATGGTGCCCCGAGGGCTGGATAAAGGCAAGCAAAGGGCTGCATTCAGCCCGCAGGCTGCAGTTTGGAGACCACTGATATAAAGAAATGCCTGTAAAGAAAGCCTGACCTATAGAGTCTTATTTGTTTTAACAGATTACCCAGGTTGAAGGTAGGTAGGTTAGGGATAGTTAAGTTATTAAACACTTAACTTAAGATGTAAAAAGCAGGTGCTTTGGTTCAAGGTCACATAATTTGAGATCATGTAACCTAGAGCACATTTGCATTATGAGATCAGCATTGTTTTCAGGTGTTCAGGTAGATCTGCTTTTTTATACTCAGGATTGTTGTGGATTTCTTTGGTAGTACAGCTACCTGTCCCTAGTTAGTCAGTGAAGTCTAATATAAAGGCAAATCCTGCGGTCAGTATGGCAGATCAGACATAGACACCAAGAGGGAAATTTACTAAAACTGCAGAATCTGGTGCAACTGTGCAAAGTAACCAATCAGCTGCTAACTTCAGCTTGTTTAATTAAGCTTTGACAATAAGCCTAGGTTCACATTGATGCCATTTGGCAAATGCTATTTGACATGTCAAATCGCATGCCAAATCGGCGGCTATTTCCGGCAATGGCACCATCCGAATCGGTGCGATGCCGAATTTGCGGCACTAAACCGATTTGCAAAAGAAGTTCCCGTACTACTTTTGGTGACTTCAGGAGGCGATTTTTATAGACATCTGTGCAGGAACTCGCACAGATGTCTGTCAAATCACCTCCCGAAGTCGGACTGCATTCCCGGGTTGAAATCATACAAGTTCAGCTGAACTTGCACGATTTCTAATGCGCAGCAATCTGAACCTAGGCTAAAACCTAGCAGTTGATTGGTTACTGTGCACAGCTCCACCAGATTCTGTGCACCAGTCTTAGTAAATCTCCCCCCAAATGCAAGTTGGAACTGTTTTGATGTATTGGAGGATAGACATTCATAGTATTTATATAGAGAAAGTAGTATTTATAATAGAAAAGATGCAAGTCATATAGTCTTTGGTCATTGGTCAGATGTTGGTGATGATGGTCAAACATTGGTGACGGTGGATGATAATTTTAGAAGATTTCTGGACTTTCCACTATATCTGAATATCAAAACTTAGATGTCTCAAGAGTGTAAGTAGATTAGAGGTTAGTTTAAAAAATTATTTTATAATCATTTATAAAATCAACAATTATTTTAAAGGTACCGTATATCTTGCCACCACAGGATACGCATTGATAAGTTTTACTAGGCTTGGGTAATTCATTGAAGGGGATCTAATTTTACATCAACACATTTATCACACAGGGGCTTATGACAAGCAAATGCTTGGCATAATATTGCAAAATTGAATGGCCCAAATTTCATCCAATTCCTGCTAAATCAGCTGAAATTCGAGCCCTTGTTGGCCCTGTTGGCACCACCCGGCTTGATGAGTTTTGAATGAAAAATTGAATGAGCCAGGTAGAGAATTGGTGGTTGAACAGTGACTACGTCCTATCAGATGCCGTCACTGTGTGGCTATTTGGACAGTCTCAGGAGCTGTGGCTGTCTGAATACAATAGTTGGGAAGTTGTTTGGTTTGAGGAATCCATTAGTTATCTCTCATTGAGCTCCGTCCTGCGCCGCCATGCTCTCTCTGATGTCATCAAGAGGCCCGCTGGCTCTTCTTGGTTCAGTGGGCGGACCTCTTGATGATGTTCCGGTAGGCCCGCCCCCTCCTCCTTTTCTGAATGGAAGGCTATGCCTCCTGGAATGTGTGATGTGCTTATCGTGGGAGGCACAGCGGGCAGTGTGCGTGTCATTGACCTAAGAGGACTGACATGCATGGGAAGGTAGGGTCAGACATTTATACCTAAAAAAATAACGAAAGAGGATGGAAGGAAGGGTGGAGTTGAGAGAAGTAGCGGAAGAGGGTGAAGGTCCGTTTCAAGGAGGCAGGGGACAGGAATCTTATGCCACACACTGCACAGCATAGAGCAGAAAGCTTAGTGTAAACTGAGACCTGAGTAGAGGGAAAAAACGTACTGCTTCTACACAATCTCATAGGGAAACATGCACAACTGAGTCTGTCAATCATCTACTGTGTGCTGGAGGGCCATCCCCTGAAAACTTGGTGTTGGCATAAACAGAATTAGAAGCGACTCCTGAAAATAGCAGAGGAAGGAGACGGCAGCCAAAAAATCACAGTAGATGCATTGGATGAAGGCAGATACACTCTATAGAAGAATGTACTTTTTTAGAAGTATCCAGTGTTGATTGTCTATCATTCTGGATGCCACGGTCAACATAAATAACTTCCAACAGGCATCAAAAAGAGTCTGCTGGACGTATCACAAACATGTGTCAATGACTGAACACAAGAGGTGTTTGGAAAGTTCTGATACCAAACCCCCGTGTGAACTAGCCCTCAGTTTTCATTCTTGTCTATTGATGGACAGCTGTGAATGTTCCAGGATAGGCTGTGCCGGAGCAGGCAGCCCCCGGAGTGTGTATTTCCTTATATGGAAGTTTGCTCTTTTTGCTCCTCTGCACCCTCAGAAAGTCGCTGCACCAGAGAAGAGAAGCTGCTGAGAACCAAGGGGATCTGTTTTACCAGATGAAAAATGCGGTCTAAAACAAATTCACATTTTAAAACATCCAATGATGTTCAAAGTGCTGCTGTTTGGGGGGTGTGAGCAAGTATACTGGAATTTCTTGTGTTGTAGTGACTTTACGTGTTCTTGAAAAGATTACAGTAATGCAGGACAAATTAGCATTTCACATGTCATTCCTAAGGCATGGGGCGGTCATGTATTATCCGTCAGTGTACCAGACAGCAGAGCCATGACTTCTCCCTACTGGATTCCAGTGATTAACATTCTTTTAAATCAGCGCAAGGATCAAGTTTAATGCGATAAACAGTATAGCTTTGTTTTTCGATGGTAATTCTTCAGTAGAATGTTATCTATACTGTCAGTGAGTTAATAGGTGGGGGGTCGTAGAGGTGTAACAATTAGGGGCAACAATCTTGTATCATGTCTGTAGTCTCTGACCATCTCTTGTATTATGTTTGCAGTATCTGAACACCTCCTGTACTATTTCTGCAGTCCAGTGGCGGCTGGTGCTTTGACAAATTCTGAAAAAAAAACATCAATTGCAGCCTCACTGTGCCCATGAAACGCAGCCACTGTGCCATCACATGCAGCCACTGTGCCCATCAATTGCAGCCACTGTGCCCATCAATTGCCGCCACTTTGCCCATCAAACGCAGCCACTGTGCCCATCAAATGCTGCCACTGTTCCCATCAAATGCAGCCACTGTTCCCATCAAACGCTGCCACTGTGCCCATTGAATGCTGCCACTGTGCCCATCGAATGCTGCCACTGTGCCCATCGAATTCTACCACTGTGACCCCCCCACCCACTCGCTATCTGCCTGGCCCTTACCCTGTCTCGGTAGGGCAGCGGGTGATGGCGGCAAGCTGTGTCCTTCATGCTCCTCCATGGACATGCTCCTCCATGTTCCTCCATGTCTTCTCCTGTCCTCTCCTCCCGTCCTCACCTATAGGCAATTGGATGCCTGATAGGCGTCCAATCACAGCGCCTGTCATTTCAGCCAATCAGGTGATGGGTAACAGACCCGAGCACCTGATTGGCAAGAGGCGATTCAGTGTTAGGAAAGCGAATATTTATTCGCTTTTCTAGCACACCTGGGTGAACTGCGAGCGCCAAGCATGACTCTCGCAGGTCACCCTTTTTGACGCCTATTAGAGCCTATGGCGGTAATCAGCTGCTTCAAAAACACCCCCCGCCACTGTAATTCAGGCACCCGGCGCCCGAAAAGGGATCGGGCGCCTGAAAAGGGGGTGGCAGCGGCGGCCATGGATAGATTTATGAAAATGGAATGAATCTATCCATTGGATTCATTCCACTTCATAAATAGATTCATGAAATGAATGAATCTATCCATTGGTCATAGAGGGGGTGGCTGGAGAGAGGGGGTGGCGCCCGTGCGCCCTTATGGATGCACAGCCATTGCTGCAGTCTCTGACCACCTCTTGTATTATGTCCGTGGTCTCTGACCACCTCTTGTATCATGTCTGCAGTCTCTGACCATCTACTGTATTATGTCTGCAGTCATTAACCATCTCTTGTATCATGTCTGCAGTCTCTGACAGTCTATTGTATTATGTCTGCAGTCTCTGACCTTCTCCTTTATCATGTCTGTAGTCTCTGACCATCTCTTGTATTGTATCTGTAGTCTCTGACCATCTTCTCTATTATGTCCGCAGTCTCTGACCATCTCTTGTATCATGTCTGCAGTCTCTGACCAAACTTTGTATCATGCCCGTAGTCTTTGACTATATACTGTGGGGTGCATTTGTATTCAGCCCCCCTGAGTCAATACTTTGTAAAATCACCTTTCACTGCAATTACAGCTTCAAGTCTTTTTGGGGATGTCTCTACCAGCTTTGCACATCTATAGAGTGAAATTTTTGCCCATTCTTCTTTGCAAAATAGCTCAAGCTCTGTCAGATCAGATGGAGAGCATTTGTCAACAACAATGTTCAAGTCTTGCCACAGATTCTCAATTGGATTTAGGTCTGGACTTTGATTGGGCCATTCTAACATATAAATCTGCTTTGATCTAAACCATTCCATTATAGCTCTGGCTGTATGTTTAGGGTCGTTTTTCTGATGGAAGGTGAACATCTGCCCCAGTCTCAAGTCTTTTGCAGACTCTAACAGGTTTTCTTCTAAGATTTCCCTGTATTTGGCTCCATCCATCTTCCCATCAACTCTGACCAGTTTTCCTGTCCCTGCTGAAGAAAAGCATCCCCACAACATGATGCTGCCACCACCATGTTTCCCTGTGGGGTTGGTGTGTTCAGGATGATGTGCAGTTAGTTTTCCGCCACTTTGGCTGAAAACTAACACTGCACATTTGCTTTTAGGCCAAAAAGTTTTGCTCTCAACTGACTTTAGCACCTTCTTTCACATGTTTGCATGTGTTCTCGCAAATTGCAAACGGGACTTCTTATGGCTTTCTTTCAACAATGGCTTTCTTCTTACCACTCTTCCTTAAAGGCCAGATTTGTGGAGTGTACAACTAATAGTTGTCCTCTGGACAGATTCTCCCACCTGAGATATGGCTCTCTGCAGCTCCTCCAGAGTTACCATGGACCTCTTGGCTTCTTCTCTGATTAATGTTCTCCTTGCCCGGCCTGTCAGTTTAGGTGGACGGCCATGTCTTGGTAGGTTTGCAGTTGTGCCATACTCTTTCCATTTTCAGATGATGGCTTGATCAGTGTTTCGTGAGATGTTCAAAGCTTGGGATATTTTTTTTTTATAACCTAACCCTGCTTTAAACTTTTCCACAACTTTATCTTTGACCTGTCTGGTGTGTTCCTTGGCCTTCATAATGCTGTTTATTTACTAAGGATCTCTAACAAACCTCTGAGGGCTTCACAAAACAGCTGTATTTATACTGAGATTAAATTACACACAGGTGGATTCTACTTACTAATTAGGTGACTTCTGAAGGAAATTGGTTACCCTTAATTTTAGTTAGGGGTATCAGAGTAAAGAGGGCTGCATACAAATGCACGCCACAATTTTCAGATATTTATTTGTAAAAAAAATTGAAAACCATTTATCATTTTCCTTCTACTTCACAATTATGCGCCACTTTGTGTTGGCCTATCACACAAAATCCCAATAAAATACATTTATGTTTTTGGTTGTAACATGACAAAATGTGAAAAATGTCAAGGGGTATGAATACTTTTTCAAGGCACCGTATTTAACTTTAAAACCTAATTTCGTTTCACAACTGTTTGATTTCAATTTCCCTATTAGACATCTTCAATAGAGCAAAAAGCAAAACAAACTAATCCCTAACAACCAATCAGTACTCCCTCTTCCCTGATTTGACTGCAGCAAATTCAAATCTGATTGGTTTTACTATGGGTATATCGCGCCATCACTGCCTTATTTGATAATCCCTAGAGTTTAATTAGAACGTTCAGACAACATCAATTGTTCTTCCACGGGCCACCCCCGACAGTAAAAACTGCAGTTCTACGCAATCATTATACCATACAGGTGAAACAATAGTCACACAATTGCCCTGCTGTGGGTCATATTCCTCCCTCTTCCTGGCACTGCGGTGCCATTAGAACATTTATTAGAAAGTCTCAATCCCACACACAATGTCAATTCAGACAATTGTCTCCTCATTTTGAAATGGAAAGTAATATTAAAGATATCGTATGACGTGCTATTACAATTTAGTGCATAATATAATAGGGGATTATTAATTGCAAGCTGTATTATTAATAAAAATATGGCATGTCTGCGGGTAAAGGCACTGTCTGGCTGCCAGCCTTCCTATTTGTGTCTGCTATTATTTATAATGGGTGACCAAACTAAATATACAAGGAGGGCTGAAATCCACTTGGAGAGGAAAACCATGTCATCACCAATTTAGGTACTTTGCTGCAAGGGTGGTCGGACTTTGGAACCAACGGAGGGGATGATGGACAAGAGTATAATAGAATTCAAATGTGGACTGGATATGGTTTCTTCCTGGGAAAGGTGGTGCTAGATATTTCAGTACAGTTCATCAACAGATTAATTGATCCAGGCAATTGTCATGATCGCTGCTGATGGGATAAGAAGAAAATGTTTTACTTGCTTTGGTAATCAATTCACAGCCACCTCACTTGGTTTTTTATTTTGGTTTCTTCCGTATAAAGAATTAGAATATTGGAACCCTCAAAGGGGAAGAAAGAGGAGAAATGGGACTTTGTGATACCCACAAAGTGTGAAAAAATGAACATAATATAAAATCACATATTTATTGAGAAAATCATGAAAAATAACCCCATAGCCCCATAAAGACTTGGGGAATAGTATGCTACATAGACAGTATCACAAATTGGAGATAAAAAATATGTTACATCATATCATAACATTTCATACCATTTCTCCACTGATGAGGATGGAAGAATGGCATGAAAACACGATGATGTCCTTTACACATATCCAGACCTCCAACGTGTTTCGACCAATTAGGTCTTCCTCAGGGGAATGGCAGTCTTAAAGGATCACTAGGACATACATAAAGGTCCGTATGGCAAACGGTAAATAGTCAAAGTATCATATATTTAGAGTACAATCATGTAAAGATGTAACATATATTTTTTATCTTCAGTTTGTGATACTGTGTATGTAGCATACTATTCCCCAAGGCTTTATGGGGCTATGGGGTTATTTCTAATAATATTCTCAATAAATATGTGATTTTATATTCTGTTTATTTTTTCACACTTTGAGGGTATCATAAAGTCCCATATCTCCCCTTTCTTCTCCTTTGTGAGTTCCAATATTTATACTAGGGACGGATACCAAAGTAGTCTGGGATACAGGTACACAAGAGTTATATCCAAAGAATTAGAATCATTTTCTGTTACAATGTTTTTATTGGAATTTTTTTTTAAAAAGGGGATACAGATGAAACACTCCCATGCAGGGGATAACAGCCGTAAGCTCAAGATAAAACAACGTGTTTCACTACACCTGAATTAGAGTAATTTTAGACAGTCAAGTGAGTGAGCATGAGCTTAGGGCTGATAATCAACACATAGCTTGGGATCTGTCAACTGACAAAGGCTTTTTTTTTTCATTACTTTCTAATAGCACCTTGTTAAATAACAGTTTGCCACCTTTGATAAATGACAGTTTGACACCTTTGATAAATGATAGTTTGACATCTTTGATAAATTACAGTTTGACACCTTTTTTAAATGACAGTTTGTCACATTGTAACGCATACAAACTGTACGTAAACAGAGAATGAGACTTTCCAAAAACTTTATAATGAAGGAGGTATACATAGAAATAACTGTTTTTTGACTGTTATCTGCAGGGGGGGCGTTGCTAAAAAAAGGTAATATGGTAGAGGGAGTGCTAGGAGGGGATTTTTTTTTCTGGGGGGGGGGGGGGGTATTTGTGATAGCAGGGATGAAAGGGGGTATTTGTGCTAGAAGGGGACATTTGGGGGGATTTGTGCTAGGATGGGGGATTTGTGAGAGTTTGTACTGGGAGGGGGGGGATTTGGAGTGGGGTAAGAGGATTTGTGCTCAAAGGGGAAATTCGAAGGGTAGAGGATTTGTACTAGGAGGGGGGAGTTCTTTTCAGGTGGGGGGGATTTGTTCTGGGGACATATGGGGAATGAGAGGATCTGAGCTGGGGGGGGGGGGGGCAAAGATTCCTGTTGGGAAGGGGATTTCTGCAGGAGGCAGATTTGTAATGGGAGAAGGGGGAACTTATTCTTAGAGGGTCAGCATTCACATCAGTGCTCAATTTGTTTTGGGGGGAGGGAATTCTGGCTGATGCATAATGCTCATACATCTTGGGGGGGGGGGCTCAATTTGGCATGTTTGCCCTGGGCTCTAGATGACCTTGTCCCGGCATTGCAAGTAAGTATTAAAGAAATCAGTGAAGATTCAGATTATTACAGATAGTCATTGATGACTAGGTCTACCTTTAACTATAAATTATGGGATCGGCTGGAGGAGATGAGGGATGGCCAAGACAGTTTGCAAAATATGGGACCATTCCTGAAGAAAGAAGGGACATTTGTCAGAATATTTACACATTTGAATAAAGTTGGAAATACTTCCCAACATTCTATGCTACAGTTTCAGACTTGGTATTTGTGGAAATTTATTTAGTAGTCCCAGAAGAGGATGAGATGAGATGGGTGGGAGATATATAAATATCAATATGTATATAACGTGTATACTAAATCATATATAGAACAGTCACTGCTTATAAATATTTCATGTTTTTAGCCTATGTTTATCCTCTGTTGTTTTCTAAACCACTTGGACCTGCATTACAGAAAGGATAATTGCAGCGTGAGTCACAGATGAGTCAGCCGTGGTAGAACTACAATGTCACTATTCTTCCTCATCTATGGATTTCTTGGTCCAATAGCTCTTTATTCCATCAATGAAAGGAGTGGGTACACTGCAACCAGCTTAAGGACTACACATTCCAGCAGCTTCTGCTTTCCCAGGTGGACTGCACCATGTTTAACCTCCTACAACAAAGTTGCAAAAAATTGTATAGACTAAGGCCCCTTTCACACGAGGCGGACTCCGTTTCTACGGAGCCCGCCTCGGTCCGCCGGCTCAGCGGGAGATCTGTCCGTTGATCTCCGCTGAGCCGGCGGATGACAGGTCACTCTCTGCTCACTGAGCGGGGAGGGGCTTGTCAGGCGCCGCTGCCGCCTATGGAGGGATCGGACGAAAACGGACAGCGTGTCCGTTTTCGTCAGATCTCACCCGATCCGATCCGCCAGCGACGGATCTGGACGTAGAGCCCATACGTCTGCTTTTAGCGGATCGGACGGGGTCGGATGTCAGCGGACATGTCTCCGCTGACATCCGACGGTCCATAGGCTAACATGGATCGCCCGTTCAGGTCCGCCGTCAAAACTGACAGGCGGATCTGAACAGTCCGATCGTGTGAAAGGGGCCTTAATGCAGAGGTGTAAAGGGTTGGTATTTCCAAAGATTTTAGGGGATGGACCTTTTTGGACTAACCCACCTATTAACTTTCCATTTCTTTTGAGAACCCCAGTCATAAAGCCCTCTCTGGTGGAATTTGTGGAACCTTCTGAGAAAGAATCAAAATCCTCGATCTGCAGCAGTGGTAGACTTTATAGTATATCTAAAGTCAGTCATTTTTGATAAATTTGGATTGGGTGACTTCCATGTGTCTCGCCAACAATGTTAGGGTACTGGTACCGTCATTTTGTAAAAATCGCATCTTTTAAGTACATTTTCATCTTCACCACAGTCTTGGGACAAGCACGAAAATGTTTCTCTTACGATAACAGAACAAACTATTTTCATGTATAGTATATGTACAAAAAAAGTGTGTGACGATGACCACGCATCATGGTTAGAAACGAAAGAATACATTACAATACAATATAATACATTACATAACTTCCGAAGTTGTATTCTGCTGTTCGAGAATTTTCTTAACTGTAGTAACCTATTGGTTTTCAATATGAGACTAGCATGAAAAAAATCAGACAATCATTCATCCGATATGCTTATGGTGTCTACAAGGCTTTAGGGTTTTTGGGTTCCATACATTGCCATTTGGGTGGCAATAGCTTGTCAAGCAGCCTTCCAAAGGGCCAAAAGTGAGAAATCATTCCCCAATTTAATGTGCTTCAAAATTTGAATTAGAAAAGTTTGAAGTGACGTGATGTGAGCAGCTGAGAGTGTTCACAGCTGATTGAGCTCCGACGCCTGGCTGATTGATCCTAGTCAGAGCTCCGCTCTACACCACACACAGAAGACTGACAGAGCCATGCCTTTCTCCGTCTTCATTTCGCTACTTACCTGTCTTGTATGCTTCGCTCTGTCTATGTGCTGGTGCTGGTACTGTGTGCCGTGACAGGGCTTTAAAGCCGCAACAAGGCTGCGGGCTCCCTGTGTTCCCTGTGTTGTGGAGGGTCCGTGGGTCTCTCTATTGGAAAACCCCTTTTTTTTGATCCACCGTGCTGCCGAGAGGTCTGGTTCCTGAGTTACTTTAAACGGGCTATTGGATATTAACATTTTGGTTGAAGCACTTATATGTCTACTGGGCTACTGTGAGTTCTGCAGTCGTCTGGAGACAAATCTTCCGTTGGGCTGGCTTGCTGACCGGCTCTCTCCCTCCTCTCTCCTCCTGTCCCCCCTCCCCTGCATCTTCCCTCGCTGAGGCTGCTGATCAGACACTGTGTGGGGGAGTCAGGTGCTCTGTTGTCGAACGCGACGTGGAGGCTGTTCTAAGCCCCCAAACTCCTGGGAGAGTGACAGTCTGTTGGTGTAATATCTCCTGATTCTCCTCCTTCTGCCTGTCATGTCCAAAGGCAAGGAGGGTAAAGGCGCTACAACTATTAAAGCTATCTCAAATCCTGGAAGATTGGGGAGCGCTGGTGTAGTAACCCCCCCTTCCCTCTTCTCAATCCAGAGCTACTACAAGAGCCGATATTGCAAGAGGGAATGCCCCCCCCCCGCCAAGACCAGGTACAGGCCATACGGGAAGAAGTTGTTCATATATGTGGGGATCTTCAAAAAGTACAGGAACGCACTAAGGCATTAGAAAATAGGGTTAGTGGTAGGGAGGACACTTTTCCTCCCTTGGTAACAGAGATGTAGTCTGCTACTCGCAAGTTAAATACTACTATTTCCAAAGTTGAAGACATGGAGAGTCGTTTATGTTCTAATAATGTCCGAGTACTGGGTATACCAGAGAATGCAGAGGGTAATGGCCCAATTAAATTTGCTGAACGGTGGCTTATTGAAATCCTCGGCAAGGACCATCTTTCTTCATTACTTGTAATAGAACGTGCTCATCGGGTCTCTACCCAGCCTCAGAAACCGGGAAATATACCCTGGCCTTTTCTAATACGTCTTCTAAATTATAGAGACAAGGAAAATATTCTGCGACGGGCTTGGGTTCTAAATGATATTAGATATAATGGATTGAAAATAGTTTTTTCCTGACTTTTCACCAGAGGTTCAGAAATGAAGGGCAAATTTTCAAGAAGTGAAGAAACGCCTGTTACTCCAAGGGTTAAAATACTCTATGCTCTATCCTGCCCATTTGCAGGTTGTCTGTGAAGGCAATGTAAAAGTATTGCAAACACCCCAGAAAGCACAGGACTGGCTTTACGGTCAAGTTAAAACTCAGACCTTGGGGTGATGGGCCCACTTTATCAGGAAATCTATATAATGTGCACTGCGGGGACAATGGTCTATTTTTCTACTATAAGCCAGGCTGTCAGAGGCCTAATCAGCGATAGCTACTGAATGTTTTTTTTTTCACACAGATGCGCCAATACACCTTTTGTATCCAATCACCTCCACCCAATATCCAAAGATATTGGGCGGAGGTGATTACAGTGGAACCTCGGATTACGAGCATAATCCGTTCCAGGAGTATGCTCGTAATCCTATGTACTCGCATATCAAAGCGAGTTTTCCCATTGAAGTCAATGGAAACTAAAATAATTATTCCGCCCTGACTTAAATGGGATGCAATACCGCATGCGGCCAGAGGCGGGGGGTGCGGGAGAGCCTCGGAAATGGCCGAAAAGGCCCGAGGGACACTTCGGCGGACCTCGGCAAACCTTGGAAAGACTCCGTTCACGAACCTTTCCGTGGTTTGCCGAGGTCAGCCGAACTGTCCTTGGGCCTTTCCGTGCATTCCGGCGACTTTCTGCTCTGCTCGACGCAGGCACCTCCCACCTCAGGACAAAAGCGGTACTGCACACCGCTTTTGGTATGAATCCTGCTCATTTTGCAAGACAACACTCGCAAACCGAATTTTAGAAATACAGTGTTCGGTTTGCGAAACGCTCATTAACCGCATCACTCGCAAACTGAGGTTCCACTGTAGTACTTTAAACGGGCTATTGGATATTAACATTTTGGTTGAAGCACTTATATGTCTACTGGGCTACTGTGACACGTCTACTTATATCTCTTCTATTGGTAACAATATAAGGCGCACACTTTTTGTTGTTTGTAGACAGATTGCTCTTAAGTGGACCTCTCCCTATCCGCTGACTGTATCTGATTGGATTTTAGATCTTAATAGGACTATTTTGTATGGAAAACATACATACTCCCTAAGGAACTCCATGAGCAAGTTTGATGCTACCTGGTCAAGGTGGCTTCCGTCCATGCCTCTGGCATCAGTATAAACCAATCTGTACTATGTATTTTGCAATACTAGATTCTGTTTTTTTTTCTTTCTTTCTTTTTTTATATACTCCAAGAACAGGGTGGGTGTGGGGGGTGGGCTGTGCTTTTTTGGTTTAATGTGATTTTGTTTGAATAATTTGTTTGTAATGTTTTAATGTTGTTTGCATATACAAATAAAAAGATCTGATTTGAAAAAAGAAAAGTTTGATCAATTTGAACTCAGGAAATTTGGGTCAAATTTGAGTTTGAACCAAATTCAAATACCAACACTAATAAGAGGCACAATGAACACAACATTTCTTATATGTGCATTAAATGTAAAGAGTATTCGAAGAGCAATGCCAGTGCTGCAATAGTCTATGCAGTGTAGGCTACTAGTAGGCTTTGGGAAAGTGGCATTGAGCTGAATTAATTGTACAGGATTTTTGCTTTATGTAACATTTTGTTCCTACAAATATATTACTGTGACACTTGTATTGGTTAATTATAATTGTTAACTCCATCTCTTTCAGGTGTAACTTATTCTGACACCACCAGTCACACTGAAGCTTGCAAGCAATGTACTGAGTGCCATGGTAACAAACGCATGATTGCCCCCTGCGTGGAAACAGACGATGCCCTCTGCGCTTGTGCCTACGGGTTCTACAGAAATGAACAAACTGGAGAATGTAATCCATGCAGGACGTGTCCTGTTGGATATGGCATGATCCTGTCCTGCTCCATGAACAAAGATACGGTGTGTGAAAATTGCCCAGAATGGACATTCTCAAATGTGGACAACAATATGGACCCCTGCCTGCCATGCACTATCTGTGAGGATGATGAGGAAACAGTAAAAGAATGCACATTGACGTCAGACACAGAATGTTTCGGTAAGTACAAATGAATAGTGGGACTGGGGATGTATACATTTTTGTAGCCCATTTATTATGTATAGGAACCAGTGGCGCCCAACTAAAGGTCTTCTGGTTCTCTCTTTATGGTACTGGTGACCATAGGTTCAGTCTTTGTGGTGGGGGTTCAGGCAAAACAGCAAATGGGGAAATTCTACTGATTTGGGACACAGGGAGAAATAAAAACACATTGGGTTAATTTATTAAAACAGAAGAGTGTAAAATCTGGTGCAGCTGTGCATAGAAACCAATTAGCTTACAGTCTTTTTTTTTTTTTTTTTTTTTTATCAAAGCTTAATTGAACGAGCTGAAGTTAGAAGCTGATTGGCTACCATGCACAGCTGCACCAGATTTTGCACTCTCCAGTCTTAGTAAATCAACCCCATCGTCTAGTAGAGTAAGGAAAGTGTAGGGCATTTGTCAGGATTTAACTGGCCAGTGAGTCAGCCCATCATAGTGATGGTCCCATGGGAGTGTTTGGTGACAGGGCTTAGCGGCAAGCTTTGACACTGCCCAGAAGTGTCAAAACGTTCTTTAGAACCCCTCCCCACAGTGACAGAGTCCTTTTAAGAATGCAACGGCCTTCTCAGGAAATATTGAATATACACTGTTCTAGGATCTGCAGTAGCCTCTCAGCACATTTAGTTGTTAAGTTGTGGAAAACTCATTAATCCCAATAAAATCTTGGCCTAGTATTTAGACATCTTGGTCCTGTTCCCTGTATATTCTGCCAGAAATATTTGGGATGCTATATATTTAATACAAACACTGCTTCCCAGAAATCACGAGACGAATCACGAGAGGTTATTTTCAATACAGAGCAAAGGCTTAGTATGATATAATGAGGTGGAGATGCCAGGAATGAAAAAAATCCAATAGCAGTAATGATACGGGAATTTTTGTGGACAATCTAATGCTCATATTTTATTGACTTAAAGGTGTCTTGGTTTTGGGCGACTGCCAAGGGATTTAAAGGATAAATTTAATTTTAAAACAGATTGCTTCTTTTAATATATGTGGAGATACAAATAAAGTTACACATTTTAATGTGTTAGGGTTAAAAAAGACTTGTGACATAAAATGTATCTTCTTAACTCCTGCCATTTTGGTCTAGAGGAGAGAAAACAAAACCCGTTGGGAACCGTTGCTGATTTTGCCATACAAAAAATCCCAACCCTCTCCCAGTGGTATCAATGCTTGGATCATAATATTTCCCTATTATCCTTAAGTAACTAGAACTTTCCATATTGTTAGTTTAAGGAACAGCTCTTGCAGCCCTAGTCCGTATGAGATATACAAAGCTAGTGGGAGACTTCTACAAAATTAGGCAGGGTCTCTTACTCATTCACACTTTTGAACCACTTTTTTTTTACCTTTGATGTGCTCCCTACTGTTCAGTTGCTCTTAGCCATCCAAAATAGCCAACATTTTCCATTATCAGGGGGCATGTGCCCTCCCAGGATGCAGTGCTTGGGCCTGAGCCAATCTCCAGGCCATAAAATTAGGGATCTGACTTGGTGTACAACCTCACAGTCCTACATGAGCTCAGAAGGTTTGTCTCCCAGAACAAGAGTGGTAGAGGAGCAGGAGAAACATGGGTAAAAATGGGTCAGGGTGGGCTAGCATAAGACTGTCACTTTACTCTGAATAGACTCATTCTCCAGGTTTGAAAACATTTTTAAAACCATTACTCGTGCTCTTTATGCTCCAAGACTGCCCTCCATGCCCTCCTCTGTCGCTAGTCTCTTCCAGTTTGAATGGCACCCAGTGTCATTCAGCCCAATCATGTAATCCCAACTCTTTATAGACAAACCCACTGGGGTGGTGGCATCGCACAACCTAGGCACACAAGAGAGTGATGTTTAGAATGGCACTCACACGTCACACGTCACACGTGTGCACCTTCTATGTAGCATGGAAGACTGCCAACACTGGAGAAGACACAAAAGGATCTTGCTTATCATGCAAATGGACACAAGACACTTAGATTTGTGGTATGTATGCTTGACAATTTAAAATTGTAGTGCTAAAAACTGTTTTGGTGTGGGGGGGGGGAGGGGGAGTGTTCCTTTGATAACAATTAAAAAAAAAAATCATGATATATCCATTACCATTTACCACCAAAAGAAAGCCCAACTTGTCCTGAAAAAAAAACATGGTATAATTCACCTGGATGCACAAAGTAGCTGTGATTAAATGTACTAACACATGTCAAAGTTGCAAAATTGTGCTTAAGCATTAATATTTCATTAACATTTGTTTTACCCTTAGGTGTGAAGGAGTTGATTCCCCAAATTGACAACAGAAAAAAAAAGGAACCCGTAACTTACGCGTTTCAGGGGCTTGATACTTCCCCTGTACCAGGGCTCTAAAATAAACTAGGTGTCAGTTGAACCCAGAGCAAAGCTCCTGGAGAAATTTGATTCAAACCAGGAGACTAGTCTTTAAAGCGGGATTCCGGCCAGGAAATTTTTTCAGCAGCTACAAACACTGTAGCTGCTGACTTTCAATAAGTACACTTACCTGTCCTGGGTGCCCGCGATGTCAGCCGCCCGCGGCCGACCCGTCCCGCGGCTCTCGGGTCCCAGCACCGCCATCCTAACTAAGGGAAACAGGCAGTGGAGCCTTGCGGCTTCACTGCCAGTTTCCTACTGCATACGCGCGAGTGGCGCGGCGCTCTGTGAATGGCCCCGTGGTTTTATGGGACCACACACAGTTCCCAGAAGGCAACGGGGCCGATCACTGAGGAGCAGGACACGTTGTGGAATAGGAAGAGGCAGATTAGGAAGACTGCCTAGCAACAAGGGTTCAGGTAAGTTTAAAAACATTTTTTTTTCAATTTTTTTTTCAAATTTCTTTTTAGGATTTTTCATGCTGTTTTTTATTTTAGAGTGGCCCTCCACTTTAAGAAGGTGTCTGTGTCAGTAGCAGAGCAGCATGCACTGGGTCCAACAGACATCTAGTTTATTTTAAGACCCTGATGAAGGAGGAGTGCCGAGCATTGAATGCCTGTTTTTTTTCCTGTTGTCATTTGCAGAATCAATAAAATACCACTTTTCAAATCATGTGACCTCTGGCTTTAGAGGAGAGAACTGTCGAACACAAGGAATTGGGCTTTATAAGGACTTCTGCCATTATACAGTACATCGGGGATTCCAATCCAGTGCCGCATCTCCTAAAAATTCTGGCAGAGGGTCCAACCCTTCCCCACTCTATCCTTAACAAAATTTTGCCTTTATATACACTTTAATGGCCTGCCGACCGTATCCTGTGTATATATACGGTGGAAAGGCGGCTCTCCTGCACAGGATCACGTACCTAGTACATAATCAGGGGCGGCCCATCCATTGTGGGCCCCCCCCATCCATGCCGCCGCCCTCCCTATCCATGCGCCTGGCCCCTGTATTCAGCAATGTATTTAGCTGAGTGCTTGCAGGCCTGCTTTAATAAGAAGGACACCGGGCGCATTAATTCCTATGTTGGGGTGGGTGGGGGTGTTTTTTTAAAGCACTGATTAGAGCCAGAGGCTCTAATAGGCTTCAAAATAGGGTGGGCTCGGGGCGCAGAGCATTGCATCCGGAGCCCACCCAGGTATGTTGCAACAGCGAATGAATATTCGCTATTGCAACACTGATCCTTCTCCCAGCCAATTGGGAAGTGGGTCTAAGACCCGTTACCTGATTGGCTGAAAGGACAGGTGATCCTATTGGACGCCTAGGAGAAGAAGGGAGGAGCCACACAGAAGACACAGGAGCCCACCTGCCGTCTATAGAATCCCGCCGCCGCCGGAGCCTGCAACCCGCCGCTGCCTGCCGGAGCCCTCGACCCTCCAAAGCCCACAACCCACCGCTGCCACTGGAGCCCACAACCTGCACGCCGGAGCCATGCTGCGGTAAGTGCGGGGGGGGTGCTGAGATGCCACCCCCAAAAAACACCGGCCACCACTGTATGTAATCCTGCACTTCTGGGGAGCGTAGCAGGACCCACCCCTGCTGTAATTGGACACAGAGGGAGCCAATTAGCGGGTCCGGCGGACTCGACCGCGCAATTGTCAGTTAAGGTAACGCAGTGCTATATCACAAAAAATGGCCTGGTCATGACGGGGGGGGGGGTAAACCTTCCGAAGCTGAAGTGGTTAAAGCAGAACTAAACTCACTACAACTAATTTTTAAATCCATTTTTTTTATCCTTCTCCCTCTCCATATCAAGCTGTAACTGTGCGGCGTATGTGTGCGCACTTGATGGATTCATGCGCGTTCCAAACAAAGCCGCAAGCAGCATGGTGGCGATCTGCCAGAAGTTTGCAACATTTGTATATGCGCCACCGGGTCCTAGACCCCTGGTGGCTTAGATGCGTATGCGTCTGAGATTTAAAGATGGAGGCGTGGAAGAGGGGTGGGGGGGGGGGGGGGCGTGTATTCAGTGGTTTAGTCACGCTTTAACGATTGTCTAAAACGCACAAGCGTATTTAAAAGGGCAGGATTATTCTTTCAGTGATCTGATTTTAGCAATATAAAACGTGATGGCGATTGCTTAGTGCATTGCGCTTGTCGTCATCACTCATCGCACTGCTTTACCGAATAAGCCGGATTGTGTTTGTGTAGAATATTTCCCCCATAAAATGCTCACTTAGTTGTACAAATGCAAAGCTATTTATACATATGCAATTAATGGAACGCATGCTGGTAGATCAGACACGCACAGGCTGCAATTATCCACGCTTGTATGCCTGCCTGTGCTCTAAGCCTTCCCTCTGACATACACTTGTAATGACATAATATCTACACCAACCGTCACACTAATAGATCAATGTAATTCTCCGGTCCATCAGTCTGTCTGTGAGTCATTGTTCTAATTGCTCACAGTGACCTTATTGTGTGACATAGTGAAGACAGGAAACTGCCCGTGGGCATCCTACACCATAACAGTGCCATCTCTGTCCTTCTCATCTCTGCATGGAGCGCAATGCTCTGCAGGGTGCCTTATCGGGGGAAAGAGCCTGCAGGAGTCTGGAATATGTTTGTAGGTTTACTGTACAAGGCGGGAAAAAGAATAAATTTAACAACTGTCGATTTTACTATGGCTATTTCCTGGCAATTTTTGTATTAACCCTATTTTCATACCCACACCTAAACCCCAAAACTTTAACCATTTAAACAAATTATCCCCCCCCCCCCCCCAACCTTACGCTTTGATCAAAAATAACAAGATTAAAATAAAAAGCCCATTGAAGGATAAATGAACAAAACTAGCTTTTGTTGCAATAGCCATCTTTAACCAGTTCAGCCCCGGAAGGATTTGCCCCGTTAATATGACCAGGCCATTTTTTGCGATACGGCGCTGCGTCGCTTTAACTGACAACTGCGCTTACGCTGTACCCAAACTAAATTTCCGTCCTTTTTGTCCCCACAAATAGAGGTTTCTTTTGGTGGTATTTGATGGCCTCTGCGGTTTTTATTTTTTTTTGCGCTATAAACAAAAAAAGAGCAACAATTTTGAAAGAAAAAAAAACAATATTGCTTACTTTTTGCTATATTAAATATCCCAAAAAAAAAACAAACACATTCCTTCATCAGTTTAGGTCGATATATATTCTTCTACATATTTTTGGTAAAAAAAAATCACAATAAGCGTATATTGATTGGTTTGTGCAAAAGTTATAGTGTTTACAAAATAGGGGATATATTTATGTTATTTTTATTATTTTATTTTTTTTACTATGTATATTACTATGTAATGGCGGCGATCTGCGATTTTTATCAGGACTGCGACATTGCGGTGCACAGATCGGACACATTTTTGGGATCAGTGACATTTATACAGCTATAAAATTGCACTGATTACTGTATAAATGTCACTGGCAGGGAAGGGGTTAACACTAGGGGGCGATGAAGGAGTTAAATGTGTTCCCTGGGAGGTGTTTCTAAATATGGGGGAGGGGACTGACTGGAGGAGGAGAGAGATCACTGTTCCTGATCACTAGGAACAGACGATCTCTCTCTACTCCCTTGTCAGAACGAGGATCTGTTTGTTTACATTGACGCGTGGAGCGATCGCGGTGGCCGGCGGACATCGCGGCTGCCGGCCACGTGCATCGGCTCCTGCAATTGCCATTAAAGGGACTGCCATGCGGCGATTCGTGCAGCTGAGTCAACCTGCCGCAGTATAACTAAGGCGGCTGGTCGGCAAGCGGTTAAAGTGATTGTAAAGGCTCTTTTTTTTTTAATAACAAACATGTTATACTTACCTGCTTTGTGCAAGGGTTTTGCATACAGCAGCCCCGTTCCTCCTCTTCTAGGGTCCCCCGGTGGCGCTCGAGACTCCTCCTCTTCATCGAGTGTCCCACAGACAGTAGGACTCGGCCTGCCCCCCCGGCTCCTGTATCACTGAATTTGATTGACAGGTCTTGGAGGGACTTCCTTTTTACCTGTTCAGTACACAGACCAGGGACAGGCTCTTTACATCAAGCTAGCACTCACAGGTGTGGCCATAGCTTCCAACTGTCCCTGATTTCTAGGGACTGTCCCTGATTTGGTGCAATGTCACTCTGTCCCTCATTCCTCCTCATTCATCCCTCATTCGTTGATCTGATCTATATAGTTGTATATAAAATGCACTTTTTATCTATGAAAAAGTGTTTTCCAGCACTAAACCTTTCATCTGATTTCTAAATTGCTGCATTTGTAAATTCCAAAGGCCAATATAAAGGAATAGTAGTGGTAAAAAAAGCACTTGTGGGTTTAACCAATCTTGTTTTTTTTGTAAAATTCTCCTTTAAGGGGGCGTGGCAAGGGGTGTGTCCTGTGCCTGCATGCTTTTACTGATAGGTGTCCCTCATTCCCATCTCAAAAAGTTGGGAGGTATGGTTGTGGCCCACTGGATTCGGATATAGAAGTTTGAGCAGTAACCCATATGCTTCTTTATCAAACTGTGGACGGGGCCACACTTCTAGAAGGGGCATGGCATGTCTTGCATGGGTGAGATGCAAACTGACCACACTAGCACGGATCTATTTTCTTCCCCACTTTTTTCCTACGCCACTAAAAGGAGCACAAATTTTCATTTGTATACACAGCTGTGTGCATGGCGCCATTAATTCCTATAGTGCTGCATTTAGAGGTGCACACAACTATACACTGTACGCATTTCATACACCTGTATGAATGAACCCCAAATAAACCTAGTACTAGCCTGTGGCAGGATAAAAAAAAAATACATACAAGATTTTTTTTTTGGTAGTCAGAAAGATTTGCATCTATGCTGGATCACCAAACCATACAGGCCCATAAGCAGATACCCTCGGCATCCCCTGTAACACGTCACTGACTCTTTGGTAGTAAACATAATATGCACTGACAACTATAATGAAAACATAAACAGCTCAATTACGTCTCATAAGCGCTCTCCAAAAAAAGTCCATCACTATGTTAATTAAAGGCAAGCATTATATTTTTGGCCAAAAATGAAAGTTTGGATAAAATACAGCAGGCATTAGGAAAGTGTTGGACGCAGGGGGATGGAAGTGACAGTTTGAAGGATAGTGCTGTGTAGGGTTGTGTGCACAGTTGCCATCGTTGGCGCCTATCCCGGTTGCTGGAAGGGCCTTTACAGACTAGGAAGTTAAAGTCTGTTTTGAATTATAGGAATCGTACGGCTATAGACTCACACACGTGTGCTTCCTCATGTTCCTGTTTGTTGGCTATGGCTTGTTGCAATCCAAAAAAATGTTCAAGTCAAATGATAAGAGAATAAGAACCTTCCAAGAATAAGTCCAACTCCAAGCATACACATATTCTTAAAGTAGATATAAACGCCAACTGACATTTTTTTACTTTAAGCACTGTGTTATAAACAACTGCCATTTCTTAGGTACTTTTCCACTTTTTTCTTTTTTTCTCTACTATTGCAGCCACTTCCTATCTATAAGCACTCACTCCAGTGGTGAGTGAATGTCATTAGTCAGGGTGGGCTTCCTGATGGTGACAATGGTGGAACATGTCTTCACGATGTGCATCTGCAGCAGTACGGGTTGTTTTTTACTAAAGGCAAATAAGCTGCTCATTAGTAAGGGAATTTCCCTAATGGCGTGTACACACGGGCGGACTTTTCGACCGGACTGGTCTGACGGACCAAATCCGGCGGACAATCCGACCGTGTGTGGGCTCCATCGGATCTGCAGTGGACCTTTTCGGTCAAAAATCTGATGGACTTTAGATTTGGAACATGTTTCAAATTTGTCCGACAGACTCGAGTCCGGTCAAAAAATCCGCTCGTCTGTATGCTAGTCCGATGGATGAAAACCCACGCTAGGGCAGCTATTGGCTACTGGCTATCAACTTCCTTATTTTTGTTCGGTCGTACGTCATCACGTACGAATCCGTCGGACTTTGGTGTGATCGTGTGTAGGCAAGTCTGTTCGTTCAAAAGTCCATCGGAAGTCTGTCGAAAGTCCGTCGGAAAGTCCGTCGGACCAGTCCGGTCCAAAAGTCAGCCCGTGTGTACGCGGCATTAGGCCTCTTTCACATTGGTGGAATCCAGCAGTGGATCAGCCTGCTCAGCAGAGGAATCTCCCCGAGGATCCCCACTGAGCAGGCGGATGACAGGTGCATTGGTGTTGCATTGCATTAGCGGAGCAGACACAGACACAACCCGTTGTTCTCTATGGGGCTGTCAGATGGAAATGGACTACCTGACCTTTTCCATCCCACTGTCATCCAATCCGCTAGACAGATGGGGAATGGTTTCCCGTCTGTCTGTTTTTAGCAGACAGAATCAGATCGGATGCTGGTGGATGTCAGCGGACACATGTCCGCTGACATCCGCCGCTCCATGAGAGCTATGGATGGTCCAATTGGAACCGCCTGAAAAACTGGCAGGCGTACCCAATTGGTCTGTTAGTGTGAAAGGGGCCTTATACCTGGTGATGGAAATTTACAAAGGATATCCAATCACACTCAAGGAAAAAAGAAACGGCACTTTTGCTGGCAATTGATTTTTTTTTTAATGGAAGTCCACACAGCTTTCCCTCATTCACTAAGCAGAAAAACAGCCTATTTGCCTTTAATGAAGTAAAGGCAGGTGTCCCAATACTTTTGGCAATATATGTATATTGTACATTCACATCAGTCCCTGCCCTCAAGGAGCTTAAAATCTAAGATCCCTAACTCACATTCATACATACATATATTAGGGCCAATTTAGACAAGAGCCAATAAACCTGCAAGCATGCCTTTGGAGTGTGGGAGGAAACTGGAGTACCCGAAGGAAATCCATATGCTTTATCAGTATACGCAGCTTCCAATGAGACCTTTCACAACATCAGACCAACAAGTAACTGGTCAGTTCACTAGCTGTCCATAGGACTGAACCAAGATGTAGTAATTCAGAGTAGTAGAATGTAATTAAATACAAAATGAATATACAGGACTGACAGCTTGGTGATCTAATTTTCTTTACTTCAGTTGGAGATGAAACGCTAGGTCACCTCCCTGCTCCCAGCACTCTGATATGGCAGTGACAGAGCAGCAGCAGACTGATAAGCTAATCTCTCTGCTCATTCTGCTCTCCCCTCCTTCCAGCATGTTCCTTCTCACTATATTAGCACTGCAGCACACTCCACTGACCCCTAGTGCTGGAATTCCCTCTTTCAGATCTATTTCAGAGTGAGTTACAGTAGACTGATATCATGTCTAGTGCCCATACTTCAGTTAGTTGCATTTAAAAATATATTTTTTTAATGTATTTATTATTTTTATTTAATTTTAATTTAATTTAATTTTTATATGAATATGTAAATGCATTAACCAGTGTTTTGTAGAATCTGCCCAGAGTTCACATTCACCTGCACCATTTAAAATGAAGAATCAGGAGTTATATAGCACACGTTACAGTCCCCTTTCTACAAAACAAAAAGTTACACATTTTGTTGAAAGTTGATATTTTCGTATCTTGGCAACCATCCCCTTGCTTTGCTCAGGGCATATATAAAGATAAGGGAAGACACAGATTTCCCCTGTCAAATATTCTCAAATGTTTGCAGTGAGCCATTGTCATTGCCAAAGGCAAAAGTTAAACAAAAATGCACATTAAAAAAATATATAAAAATCATGGGAAAGCAAAGTAACAGGAGAATACATAGCATTCATAAAAAGCTATTTTTAGCCACCTAAAGAGGAGAATGATTTAAATGCAGTTAAAATAAAGCATTTTTTCTATGTTTGTAATTTTTATTTATTTTATGTATTAGATTCAGAACGAAATAAAAAAATATTTTTTAAATGTAACCCTTTATTCAGATGCTTATGAAATATTAAATATAAATGTTTTATATTTGGCAGATACTTATGAAATATTAAATATAAATGTTTTATATCCGTCACAACCACTAAATGTATTACCTGTCATTTTAAAAAAAGAATTATAGATTATCATTGTTATATATTTTATTTTTTATATTTAGAAGTCAATTAATATTTTAAAAAATGTTTTATCTTTTTTAAGCAGATAAATGTGACATTTTATATATAAATATTTTACATCCGTCACCTACAACCAATACATGTATTACCTGTAAATATAAAAAAAAAACTATACATTATGTTTTTTTTTATATATTTTATTTATTATATTCAGAACTAAATTAATAATTTAAAACATGTTGTATCTGTTTTAAATTAGATAAATATGAAATATTAAGTGTAAATATTTTACATTTGCCACCTACAACTAGTAAGTTTATTATCTGATGACCTGATAGACTTTATACATAACAATAACAAAAATAGTAAAAAAAAGATGTAAATAGTTTAAAAAGCATATAAATAAACTTTATAGTTTCCTCATAATATTTCTTTTTATAGTTATTTATATTCAAACTGTTCTTTTCTTTGCTTGTTTCTATAGATCCAAACCCACGTGTGGCATCGGTGACTCCATTCTTGGACACTACTATCCAGGACACCACCATGACTGATCCGGAGTTAATAGGCACAACACCAGGGAGTTCGGAGCCTATTCCTCCAAGTGGGGCCGCTGAGAACCTCATTCCTGTCTATTGTTCCATTTTGGCTGCTGTTATTGCTGGGCTGGTGGCATTCATTGTTTTTAAACGGTAGGTGCATGGTAACAAGGTCTCTTGCCTATAGTATTGAAAGAGAAACATCAGGAGAAAAGATCATATATACAGTATATCTATATATAGATATATCTATATATATCTATATCTATATATAGATATATATATATAAATATAATACAGTGGGGACGGAAAGTATTCAGACCCCCTTAAATTTTTCACTCTTTGTTATTTTGCAGCCATTTGCTAAAATCATTTAAGTTCATTTTTTTCCTCATTAATGTACACACAGCACCCCATATTGACAGAAAAACACAGAATTGTTGACATTTTTGCAGATTTATTAAAAAAGAAAAACTGAAATATCACATGGTCCTAAGTACTCAGACCCTTTGCTCAGTATTTAGTAGAAGCACCCTTTTGATCTAATACAGCCATGAGTCTTTTTGGGAAAGATGCAACAAGTTTTTCACACCTGGATTTGGGGATCCTCTGCCATTCCTCCTTGCAGATCCTCTCCAGTTTTGTCAGGTTGGATGGTAAACGTTGGTGGACAGCCATTTTTAGGTCTCTCCAGAAATGCTCAATTGGGTTTAAGTCAGGGCTCTGGCTGGGCCATTCAAGAACTGTCACAGAGTTGTTGTGAAGCCACTCCCTCGTTATTTTAGCTGTGTGCTTAGGGTCATTGTCTTGTTGGAAGGTAAACCTTCGGCCCAGTCTGAGGTCCTGAGCACTCTGGAGAAGGTTTTCGTCCAGGATATCCCTGTACTTGGCCGCATTCATCTTTCCCTCGATTGCAACCAGTCATCCTGTCCCTGCAGCTGAAAAACACCCCCACAGCATGATGCTGCCACCACCATGCTTCACTGTTGGGACTGTATTGGACAGGTGATGAGCAGTGCCTGGTTTTCTCCACACATACCGCTTAGAATTAAGGCCAAAAAGTTCTATCTTGGTCTCATCAGACCAGAGAATCTTATTTCTCACCATCTTGGAGTCCTTCAGGTGTTTTTTAGCAAACTCCATGCGGGCTTTCATGTGTCTTGTACTGAGGAGAGGCTTCCGTCAGGCCTCTCTGCCATAAAGCCCTGACTGGTGGAGGGCTGCAGTGATGGTTGACTTTCTACAACTTTCTCCCATCTCCTGACTGCATCTCTGGAGCTCAGCCACAGTGATCTTTGGGTTCTTTTTTACCTCTCCCACCAAGGCACTTCTCCCCCGATAGCTCAGTTTTGCCGGACGGCCAGCTTTAGGAAGGGTTCTGGTTGTCCCAAACGTCTTCCATTTAAGGATTATGGAGGCCACTGGCTCTTAGGAACCTTAAGTGCAGCAGCATTTTTTTTGTAACCTTGGCCAGATCTGTGTCTTGCCACAATTCTGTCTATGAGTTCTTCAGGCAGTTCCTTTGACCTCATGATTCTCATTTGCTCTGACATGCACTGTGAGCTGTAAGGTCTTATATAGACAGGTGTGTGGCTTTCCTAAGCAAGTCCAATCAGTATAATCAAACACAGCTGGACTCAAATGAAGGTGTAGAATCATCTCAAGGATGATCAGAAGAAATGGACAGCACCTGAGTTAAATATATGAGTGTCACAGCAAAGGGTCTGAATACTTAGGACCATGTGATATTTCAGTTTTTCTTTTTTAATAAATCTGCAAAAATTTCAACAATTCTGTGTTTTTCTGTCAATATGGGGTGCTGTGTGTACATTAATGAGGAAAAAAATGAACTTAAATGATTTTAGCAAATGGCTGCAATATAACAAAGAGTGAAAAGCTTAAGGGGGTCTGAATACTTTCCGTCCCCACTGTATATATATGAAACTCGCATAGATTGGCATAAATCATGCAGTTTGAAGAAATATGTCCTTTATCGATAGTAATTTGAGATGTAAAAAAATGGGCATTTGGACATGTTGGTGTCTTGCAAATACCCATAATGTAGACAGGAAGTGAAAAAAGTCAAGCTAAGTAAATCTAAATTTGGGAAGAAGAAAGTCTTCTGGCTAATAAAGCTGATCGAGGACAACTTGTGTGGACAGGACTTTAGGTTTTAAATGATTGACTCGGCAGGTTTACTCTAAAGGGATCCTGTCATGACACCGCTGAGGCTCTATTTTTGACATCCTCATGAAAATGCTGGTTATCATTTTGGTGAGTGGCCAACTAAGAATTAAAGCCGAAGGACTTAGAAAATCCCGGGAAAATTGCAGTGGGGTATGGTGGTACTTGTGTTTCTTTAATAACAGATTTCCTTTAAATTTAGAACTTATCAAGACCCTGTCACCTTGCCCATCCAGAGCAAACTCATAGTGGTTGACTTACCAAAGGCAAATAGAATGTGCACTTTGCAAAGTGCAGTTGCTCCAGAGCTTAGTAAATGAGGTAAAGCTTCACTTTGCAAAGAATACCCAATCACGTGCAAGGTAAATTTAAAAAAAAAAACAGCATGTCTGCTTGCACATGATTGGATGATGGAAGTCAGCAGAGCTTCTGTTCATTTACTTAGCTCTGGAGCAACTGCTCTTGCAGAATGCAACTACTCTTTGCAAAGTGTACAGTTTATTTGCCTTTAGTAAATCAACCCCACAGGGTCTTTGTAAAGACTCCAACCACTTATATTCACCTCTCCAGTGCTACCCCAGCAATATTTCCAGCATAGCTGCTGCCACAAAATATCTAGTGCTTATGGGTATAGGAGAACATGTCACCTTCCCACATAATGCAGTGCTCGGGCCAACTGCTAGGCCCAGCCACAGTCACCTGGCAAAAGTGTGGCATCACTTCTTCCTCTAAGCTCCAACACCACGTTTATTTAGTGGTGGCTGCAATGGAGAAATGACCAATGAAGGAGCATTGTAGAGGTAAGCATAAGTTGCACAGGGGCTAGGTTTAACACTGATCTGTACATGCATTGATGGACCATTGAAAGCAGAACAATAGCTCTGAACTTGTGAGATTATCCTTTGGGTGTTGCAATCCAGCAGCATTGTAATGATGTTCATGTAGGTTATCATTACTGTGCAGACAGCTTCTGCATCTGAGAGGATCTCCATGGTTTCTTTGGTTTGTTATGTACTACCCTTTAAAAATAAGGACTGAAGTGCCAAACCGCTACTCAATAGTTCAAATACAGATTAATTCCAGTAAAAGTTAGGTGAATAATCAAAACAGTATTCAACGTGTTGTGGAGATCGAAGTGTTCAGTTTATACATTGTCTACTATTCTAAGCCCTGATGAAGAGGGCATTTTTAGACCACTGAAATGCATCAGATACTCTTCTGATTGTCTGACCTTTATTGGAATAAAGCTGTATCTGGATTATTGAGCAGAGGCGTTGTGTCCCCCAAGCTTCCTATGTTCAGTAAAAATTAAAAAACAACTCCTTTTGGCCTCTTTTCTATGGGTTGCCATGAGGAGGTGCTGTGAAAACAAGTGGTTTTACCACCTCCGACTTCCCACCTAGAGGCTACTGTACAGCCAAAGGAGGCTGTTTACATGCCGTGGCTGTGGCAAATTTAACGTGTTGATAGCTAGTCTCTTCTCCTTTTTGCATAAAGATACAATTCAATGAGAGCAGCACACAAACATCCAAGAGTCCAAGGTTTAATGATAAAATTGATTCATAGCTGAAAAAAAAAATCACTTTTCGGGGGCCAACCACCCTCCCCCCCTTGGGACTCCTGCCTTTACACGCACATAAACTTTAAAGCAGTTATAAACCGCTGGACATTTTTTTTGGTACCTGCAAGTTAAAGGCATAATGTGCTGGTATGCATCGCATACTTACCTTAAAACAAAGCCCTCCCGCGCTGAGATGTCACTTCTGCAGGTGCTCCTCTCACCCATTTGCTTCCTGGTTTCGTAGACTCTAGCTCTGTGACTGGCTGGAGCCGCGATGACGTCACTCCCATGCATGTGCCCAGGAGCCACCGTTCATGGCACAGAACTCTGAAGGAACGGCATGGGTGGACGTTCCTTCAGAGCGCATGCGCCAGTGATGTCACTGGCTGCATGTACAGTAAGGAGATATTTTTAGGAGACATTTACAATACCTATAGCCTAGGTAAGCCTTATTATAGGCTTACCTATAGGTAAAAGCAAATGATGGAAGTTTACTTCCACTTTAATGGAATCCCAGTCTTAGTCCGTAGGGTTCAATATTGAGTTAGCCCACCCTTTGCAGGCATATCAGCTTCAACTCTTCTGGGAAGGCTGTCCACAAGGTTTAGGAGTGTATCTATGGGAATGTTTGACCATTCTTCCAGAAGCACATTTGTGAGGTGAGGCACTGATGTTGGACCAGCAGGCCTGGCTTTTAGTCTCCGCACTTATTCATCCCAAAGGTGTTCTATCGGGTTGAGGACAGGACTCTATGCAGGCCAGTCAAGTTCATTCACTCCAAACTTGCTATCCATGTCTTTATGGACCTTGTTTGTGCACTGGTGCACAGTCATTTTGGAACAGGAAGTGTCCTTCCCCAAACTGTTCCCACAAAGTTGGGCGCAAGAAATTGTGAAATTGTCCAAAATGTCTTTGTATGCTGAAGCCTTAAGAGTTCTCTTCACTGAAACTAAGGGACCAAGCCCAACCCCTGAAAAACAAACCCACACCATGAAATTGTGAAATTGTCCAAAATGTCTTGGTATGCTGACACCTTAAGAGTTCTCTTTACTGAAACTAAGGGACCAAGCCCAACCCCTGAAAAACAAACCCCACACCATATGATTTGGACCAGTGCACAAAGCAAAGTCCCTCCACCATATGATTTGGACCAGTGCACAAAGCAAAGTCCATAAAGACATGGATGAGCGAGTTTGGGCTGGAGGAACTTGACTGGCTTGACCTCACAAATGCACTTCTGGAAGAATGGTCAAACATTCCCATAGACACACTCCTAAACCTTGTGGGCAGCCTTCCCAGAAGAGTTGAAGCTTTCATAGCTGCAAAGGGTGAGTCAACTCAATATTGAACCCTATGGACTAAGACTGGGATGCCATTAAAGTTCATGTGCGTTGTAAAGGCTGGTGTCCTAATATTTTCGGTAATATAGTCTATTCATACTTGTTTTGAAACCCTGATGAAGAGGGAGTATATTTGGCCCATTATACACATTAGATTTTTCCTGCTATGAATCAATGTTATCATTGAAAACTATGAACTCTTTAATGTTTATTTGGTGCTCTCATTGGATTATATTTATGTGGATTCTCAACTTTGTTCCCTTTCCCTGTTCCTGAGGGGAATTCCCATTTTGTGGAAAGCTGCTGATATGGAGCCAGTTTGCCCAATGATAACTTCTGTGACCCATAGAAAATTTGAATTCTAAGATCCATTTGTTCTTATAAAGGCAATGTCAAACTAGTGATCCTGGTGCTGCCAGCACCCTGTCAGCTACAGGATTACTAAAGAAATATGCTGCAAAATCTTGCTTGCCTGGGAGGGAGCATTAACATATCTTGCTTTTTTTTCGCCAGCAAGGAAGTAAAACTGTAGCAGCAGTGCTCCATTAGTAGATCTGTCGCTTGTATGTTGCTATCAGTGGCAGGATTGCTAAGTGACATTACCTCAGCGGCCCGGAAATGGGAATTATTTGGTCAGCTTGTGAAAGTCAGTTTCTTCCTTAAGGTCTACATAATTAATTTTGACTCTTACGTAATTCCAAAAAAAATTATTTGTGTGTAATAGTATGTTGGAATTACATGAGAAGGTTCACTGTGTAATAACATGGATTGTATTTTTGTGTTTCTTTTTTTTTTTTTTTTCTCCATCACTTTAAAACTCATTAGTAAATATGAGCGAGCTGTGTGACGTTTAGGTAGAAAGTGTGTGATCATTCGCTATCTCATCTTCATGTAGGTGGAACAGCTGTAAGCAGAACAAGCAAGGAGGAAATAGCCACACAGTGAACCAAACTCCGTCCCCCGAGGGGGAGAAACTACACAGTGACAGTGGGATCTCTGTCAATAGCGACAGTACTGCCGAGCAACCTGCAGGACATATGCAAGGTATGGAAGGCTATGCCATCACTACACAATACTGCTAATGTCAGTATTAAGTTTTCCTTTACATAAAGGGCTCCTTTTTATGTTTGCCAAGCTCACCAAAAAAAAAAATACTGTCGATTTCAGAGCCAAATAGCCAAAGCACAAATTTAAAAACAACTGATTGAGTCAAAGCAGTGAGTCAGCTCCCCTCCCTCCCTGCCCGTGCTGTCCAGATGGCCAAATTATTCAATTAGAGAGAGATGGCATGAAAGTAAACATCTGCTGCTCTTTCTTTAGAAAAAATATAATATTCTATGATACACAAATCCTAGTGTCAGGGGTACAACCAGCAACAATTGATTATTTGCCAAATACAATTTCATTTTAATGGTAAACAAAATGTAAAACAGTTCCAAACCTATTAATTCAAAAATAAAATGGACCTCATTATAGTGATTGAGGAAAAAATACGTAGGTTGCCACTTCTGGGTTCATTCTTTACAAAATGCTAGTTACCTGACCATTATTCTGAGCCACTGACTGAGAACAGGTAGCAGAAGTTCTGAGCCAACTCATAGTTTATTTGCTACAACACTGAAGAAATGGCTGCACTCCAAGATCCATCAAAATTCATATTTAATGAACGAACATCCCAAGTGTTACAGACAGTTCAAATGGTAGACGTGTTTCACACACTATCAGGTGCGCTTATTCATTTATACATGTAGCATTTATTTGGTACATGTGGATCAGTGATTCAGAAAGTACCAAAGTCAACCAAATGTATCTGTTCCAGGTACAGGGACCAAGAAGTGGTGAGAAATCTAAAATCTAAAATTTGAAATTATCACTAGAACAGGAATAGAGGGGAAGTCTTTAAAATATTATTATTATTATACAGGATTTATAGAACGCCAACAGTTTGCACAGAGCTTTACTAGGTGAGGACAGACAGTACAGTTACAATATAATTTAATATAGGAGGAATCAGAGGGCGCTGCTCGTTAGAGCTTACAATCTAGGAGGGAGGGTCAAGTGATACAAAAGGTAATATCTGTGGGGGATGAGCTGATGGAGAAAATAAAAGTACAGTTGCTAGACTGGGGAGAATAGGCTTCTCTGAAGTCGAAGAGAAGGGTTTTCAGGGATCGTCCAAATGGGGTAGGGAGTTCCATAGGATGGGAGAGGCTCAGGAAACGTCCTGGAGGTAAGCATGGGAGGAGGTGATGATGGGGGTAGAGAGCAGGAGGTTTTGGGGGGAAAGAAGAGAACGATTAGGTTGGTATGTTGAGACTAGGCTAGTGATGTAGCTGGGGGCCGAGTTGTGGATGGCTGAAGGTGGATCGTTTGGGGAAAAATAAAAATGTAGCTCAACCATAAGGACAAGCCCTTACCCTATCCTTACTTTATCCAAAATGGATTTCTACTTTAATCTGGCCGTACATCAGTGGACTTTTGTTCGAAATTTTTTTGGAACGTTTGTTTGATTTAGTGGAATCGAATCAACGATGATTTACGACCATAGTAACGATTCGAAGAAGGAAAATTTTTCTCAAACAATCAAAATTCTAACTGTGCATGTGATTTTCGTTCAGGAAAAAATGTACATATTGAAAAGCACATATTCAAGGCCCAAAAGAAAGCTGTTTACTACGCCTAGAATTTAATTATAGTCAAGGGAATTTGAATTAACTTAGTTGACTCAAAGATGGAAACATCAGATGCCCTGACAAATGATTTTTTTTTTTTTACAAATGTTTGAACCACATTCTACTGTTGTATGGCCAGCTTTATTTTGAAGGATTTTTCCTTCCCTGTTGTAATGGTCAGTCCCCCCAATGGGACATGTCCAGCAAAATAAAATCTAACAGGGGGTTTTAGCTATTTCCTACTATATTCGAAACTTAGATTCTATTCAATTAGCAGGTCTAAACGAAGTTTTAGGGGCTTTCGAACAAAATTAGTTGACTCATTGATGGAAAGGTCAAAATCTTTGATGTACAATTTTTCAGAATTTTCTTATGAATGTTCAACCAAAATTTTACTGATGTATGGCCTGCTTTATTTTGGATTGATTTCCTCTCCCTTCCCGTTGTGAAGGTCAACCTCCCAAATGGAATATATTTGGTAAAATAAAAGCTGACATAGGTTTTAGCAATTCCCTACTCTATCCAAAACTTTATATACACTTTAATTCTTAATTTATTTGCAGTTATATCACTATTTGATGTCCCTAAAAAGTCCAGGGACATACAAATTCGTTTTTTACGGGTTTTTACCATGTTTAGTGTTATTGAGTCTTTTATTCCTTTAACACATCACACATGTCCGACTCAGGGGATTGTTCCTGAATAAAGCTTGCCCTGTGAGTGGGACCTTGCAAATAAATTCAACAATATATCATACTCCCTGTAGTTAGGACCACCTTGACATACACCATGAGTGAAGACTTGAACCATGTATATTGCTGGCTGGAATCATAAAAACATATTAGCTTTGGAGGTGTCAGAGAAAGTTAAAAGACTCATTTGTGCCAAAGGTTTTTTTTTTTAAGTTTTATGGATAGTCTTTCTTAAGAAATACAGATTAAAATCTTTTCTGGTCACTGAATAAAATTAATATATTATGCTTCTGGTTTGTTTAAAATAATTCTACTCTTATCACTTACCTTATTAAAGTAGACCTTTTATTAACTTTACAATTCTGAATAAATTCCTGGAATGTCACTATTTTCAGTATCATTTCCCAAAAAGCTATGTCCTTTATCCTTAAAGGATGACTCCACTGTTGTGAAAATAAATATATAGCATATAAAAAATATAGCATATTCAATTGCCAGATATGCTATATTGCAATCTAATGCTATTAAACATTATCTTTTCAATTTACAGCTGCTATAATTTTCTGTACAATTTAACGCAGTATGCCAACTTGAAGTAGTTCTGTACATCATTGGTGTACAAAATGCCCCAGAAATGTATGATAATTTCCTGATGTATGATTGGCTCACTGATTTTCCCAGTTTCCTCAGTCAAGTCTGTACTAAGATACAAGTCAAATATTAGGCACCCTCTGCAATAGGAATTTCATTTTAGGTTAGCTACTCCCCAAGGATTAAATATTTCTAAAGGGATGCAGACATTACAACCTTTCTCATTATAACAATGAGAGTACACCGGGTGGTTATAATGAATCAGACCCTACTATTCAGAATCTGTCTGCAAACTACATTGTGAAACAAACAGCTATGCCTTCGGAGCAAAAAAAAGGTAGGGATCTGATACAAAATGTGGTAGAATCCTTGGCACGGTCAAAACAGAGTAAGCTATTTCAGTACAGGAGGGGAGCCTGTACAACTGTCCAAGTCTGAAGGTAAGGCTGGAGCACAGCTTTAAATATATTGATATTAATATTGATTCTGCTTTTGCAACAGTTATTTGCTTTCAGAACCTTGTTCTTGGTGATATATTTGCAAACAAGCTACAAATGGTTGAATAATAATTTTTAAACCCAATTGGGAGCTCCCACCTCACTATTTTCATATTTAGTTCAGCAAGTTCAATAAATAACAATCTGTCCTAGTCACAATTGTCATTGGAAGAGGAAGTTAGTGGGGAGGAGTAGAGGGGATGCCTTCCAGTTGTCAAAAGCAGGATTTTTTCTCAATTTTAAGGAGATTTCCACTTATTTCCAGTTATAACTCTGGGCACAGAAAAATCTCCTTAAAGTGCATACTGACAGCAATCAAATTCCCGGATATAAGAAAATACAAGGCCACAAGTGTCCTACTGTTACCCTTGGGAAAATACCTCTATTCAAGGGATACCTAGGGAATCCAGAGGAATCAAGAACTAGATCAAAGATCTTAATGGAAGATTCAAAAGGGATGCCAATGCATTTCAGAGATCTGCATCCTCTTCTTCAGGACTGGTTATTACACTGATAATCCCCTTGGAGAAAGGCATTGTCGTTCTTAAAGAGGAGTGCTCATGGCCTTGTGCTTTCTCTCATTATGAAATACATGCAAAATGTAAATTTTCCGGTAATAAAATCCTCACAGAGGTTCTAACCCTTCCATGTGCTATCCAAGACCAGATAGATTTGCAGCTATACTTTTACTTTTCTTAAAAAAATGTAGTTGGAAATATATTGATACTAAGGTTGCTACAGTGTATAATGTGTAGTAATTATCTGATTTGTTCTGTAGGCAAAAATGACCTTCACCTTTACAACAGCCTCGCACCACACAAACAGGAAGAGGTGGAGAAGCTCCTGACCAGCTCCTTGGAGCAGACATGGAAAAACTTAGCTGGAGAACTTGGCTACCAAGATGAACTCATAGACACCTTCACACAGGATGAGTTCCCAGTACGAGCACTGCTTTCTGACTGGTCCAGCAAGGACAGCGCAACCACCGATGCCCTCTACTCAGCTCTCCGCAAAATCCAGAGGGAGGACATCGCCCAAAGCTTGTACAGCGACTCCACTGCTACCTCGCCAGTGTAACCGAGACATAGTAGGACAGAAGGAAGATGTTTCTTATTGATATCACTCAATGGAGCATCCCGCACGAGATGTGAAGGAAAGTTTGCCCCTTTGCCCCCCAAAATCCCCCAACCTCCCTTTATACCCAGTATTAACGGACAATCCGTCTGCACTGAAGCATTATTTTCAGTATTGTGGTGTGTAATCTTCTCTATGGACCTCTCATGTCCTGCATCTCCAGGTTTCTCACTGTGATGGACCTAAGACTTTAAGATAAGGAGTTGCAAGCTATGGATAATCAGACATTGTTTTGAGAATTCTAAGGTGCACCCACCTCCCTGTTTCTTCGTTTTTTTAAATCTTCTAGGTTTTATTTTTTTTTTATAGGCCTTGACTGGTGACCCCCTCCCCCTGCCCCCCAAAAACCCTAGTGGCTGCAACCCTCTAGGATCTTTTCAAGGGAATTTGAGGGCTTTGTGCAGTAGAGGGTTATTGTGGCTCTAGATTCTGAAGGTTATTTTATAGTCACATTTAGAAATACAGCACCTTATGCTGCACAAAAATTGTGCCCGAATTCTAGAGTGTTAATAATTCATTCAGGTAATGCTGCTTAATGACCCAGAGACAGTCTTAAATTTACCCATTGTCTACATCTACGATATCATTGATATCTAGTGTTAGTGCTTTAGGAGCCTTAGTATTAATGCCTTAGGAGCAATCAGAACCTAGCTTTCATTCTTCTATAACCATATAAAAGATTAAAACAAGTATCCAATGGTTTTGCCATAAGATTTACAGTAGACCACATCAAAACACACCTCTGAGTCCATGTTGTGTCCTGCTTGTGACATATAACCCGCCCTATTCTCCTTTTCCTCCTTTTCCACAATGACCTCTGAGTAGGGAAAGTTTTCATCCTTCTGTTAGGATAAATAATCTGCTAACTCTCTCATGTTTTGTGTTCCTCAGGATTAACAGTATTAGAGTTTATGACTGTTAGCTGAAATGTTACATGAAGCTGTGATAACAGCTTTCACCCCTGATAAAAGCACTTGCAACCATAGAGATGGTCATAGTGGCTGAGGTTGTTTTACAAATCAGGAGAAGTCATCAATTTGCACCAATAATCCATTATATCAAACTGGTAATTGTGACAAACATAGCTTAGTACCTTTATAAAAGGTTTGTAAAGTACAAAAAAGATGCATTTGGGCTTGTGTCAATTGGCAAATGAAATAGGTTTGAGACTCTTCTTAGATCATTCACAGTTCAATGAGGGGTCCATCAGACCTGCATTGACCTTTTTATAATCTGCATCAACTTGCTGTAGGCTGATTTTGATATTCCTATTGACTTGCATGGGGAAAGAGGCAGTTCTGGTGTAAACAAAAGAAGATCGATCCAGTCCCTTAGTAAGGTCGATGCCTTGTTTTTAAATTTTAGGTTACACAAAACATGTTAATGCAGCAAATGTCTCCACTATTACACGTCTTTTCTGTAACACTGCATAGTGGAATAATAATGAATTCAATATAATAACCAATATAAATAAGCTTTGAGCAGATTAGTATGATCAGACAAAGCAATGTTGATTTCTGATTTGCTGCTAGGCATTTAAAACTGCAGTACTGTGCCGTCAATGGCTTAGATGTACGCAATGGGTAGAAATTATAACTATGTCTTTGGCTTCAGCAAGACATTCATTGCATCAGTTGTATAATACAATCCAGATGGCACCTCTTGTCACAGGCCACCTTATACTCTTACATAAGACAAATGAACTACCATTGCATGTTATCACTACTGGTGATAGACAACTATATCACATGGTTCGAAATCTCATATATAACTCCATCTCTCCGGCAGAACATGCATTTTAAGATAATCAGATGGAATGATGGACTTTGCTTTTTACTAGTTTGGCCTGTTCAGGCTTTTGAAGTATCCCGTGCATCCAATGCCAAACTTCTAGTCTGGTTGCTTGGCATACTTGTATATCCAGGTATGGAGGAGCATGTGTCTCTGTCCCTTTCCTCCCATTTTTCAGTGCTGGTGCTGGGCCCAGCCCTGCTACATGGGGGTGGGGAGATAGATCTCAGCTTTGTGTAAGCTCTAACTAGAATTGACTTATACTGTGCTTCCTTTTCTTTGCTCCCAGCAAAGTATTAGGTGTATCAGGGACCAACTTTAAAGTGAACCTGTTGTTTTGCCCTTCACAGGTTAACTTCCAAGCCCAACGCTGGGAATTCTGAATATTCCTCCTAACCATAAGGCTGCAACCACACTGAAAGGATTGACTACTTTAGGTCTACGGGAGAGTAAAAGCAGTTACTGATCTCCACTCCCCTGGTAGATGGTGCTCCCCCACACTCTGGCGGTGAACTGTCCACAGCATCATCATGTCCAATGCAGGGCTATGGACACTGGTCATGATGATGCCAGGACCTTAGATCAGTGCAGCCTGGGGGAGAAAACACTAGAAATAATCTAGCAGCACAGGGAGGGATTGAGTAAGCAAATCTTCTTTTCCAACGATGGATAGAGTACAGCAAATGTATGCATAGAACTTACAGGCCCAAGAGCTGTAAGACAGGTGTGCTAACCACAAAATGTGAACACTTACCATGGGTTCAATGGAGCCTCTATGAGCCTGCACAAGCATAAGGGAAGAATATAGGTCAAGTCTATTAATTAGAAAGCTGAACATTTTTGCTCTCCGGCCTTATGGTCAGAAAAATAGAGTTATGCTTTAAAGTGGACTGATTATACATCATTAACCAAAGCAAGAAACGAACATACATCTGCTGAAAAAAAATTTGATGAATTTTTACTAGGCAATCTTGTTTCTCTGGCAAATTTTCCACCTCGCTATCTTCTTGTTCAGGTGCACAGACAACCACGATAGTTACAGCAAAACTAATACCAACCAACGCAGGTTAACCAGGTTGGCTACATATTGTATTGCAGACTTAGGTTTGATTATAGTATTGTACAGGTAGACCTTGTAACTTACTTACCAATATAATTGGATGAGCATCCATGTGCAGAAGTTGGTATTGAGTAATTTTAGCCATTGGAAGGTGACACTTGGAAGGTTGTAGGTTTCCTTTATATCTTCTTCTCTTTGCTCATACCTATAATAAAGCAATGAGTGGCTTTACAAGGCCCTTGTACATTGTAGCAACAAATGTAAAAAACTAAAAGAAAAAAACAAAATGGCCTTTTTCTGGTCTAAAATGCCTAAAAGACCGAGCTTGAAGGTTGTGCTGTAAATATATTACATTTTATACGTGTGGTAGCCATTTTGAAGACTGAAGTAGTCTCAGATAGAGACCATGCAAGCTTTATGCAGTTATAAAGATGATTCACTGAAAGAGTAAAACATTTTCACTTTTCAATGTGACTATTTTCCTAATTTAGTAAGTTGGCATAAAGTATAATCATCCAATCATATTCAAGCAAACCTGTTTTTTAAAATGTGCTCTGCACATGACTGGGTACATTGTCAACATTTCACTATATTGCTAAGTGAGCCTTCTCTGCTCCTTTAAGAAATCAACCATATGAGTCCCTTTTAAGGGATTATATTATCACTACTAAAGTCCCAGCTACAAAATGGCCACCACCTCAACGTTGTTAGTACAAGCCTTTGGTTAGCTAGCCTAGCCCTGAAGTCAAGTATTTGTGTTAGTACAAGTCTTTGGTTAGCTAGCCTAGCCCTGAAGTCAAGTATTTGTGTTAGTACAAGTCTTTGGTTAGCTAGCCTAACCCTGAATTCAAGTATTTGTGTTGTGGTCATGAGACATTATTGACACAACTGTGGCACTATCCAGAGTTCAGACAGGTACTCTTATCCTGCTATAAGACTGAGGGAAGTGCACAAGTATGGGACAGTACCTTGAAGCACAGAACCAAAGCAAAAAGGCTTTGGGTTATAAACATGAAGGCTATATTAATGTTTATTGCTCCATGTTCAATTTGTCAGCTGCTTCAACTATGTTAGTATACTACCTCTGCATATACAGTATAATCTAGATATACATCTAAAAACCATAAACCTTTTGCGGTGTGAACAGATGTTAACATCTTAGTTTTGCCACATTACCTAACCCTTATGCCGCCATGTCTACAAATTGATACAATAGACAACCATCTTACTTACCTCCAGCCTGTGACACACTCAGGGATAAAATGGACAGGTATATCATTATCCAACATAAGAGTTGACCTGATACTAGTGAGCAGTCCTTCTGTTATATTGTATAGTCTTGTTACTTGAATGAACCCCAGGAAAAAGGACAAGGGGCCTCTCATATGAAAAACTGATGGTACAAAATGGAGGTGTTGTCCACAGCAACCAATTACCGTATATTTACTGCTTTCGTTCTTGTTTACTAACCACAGCATCAGTTTTCACTAACAGAATAATCAGTTTATGTAGACCAGTGGGTATCACACTGAGCATACAATAAAAAAGCATTAGTCACCTTAAATGGAAAAAAAAAAATGTCAAAATTGTCAGCAGACCCAGAGATACATCAAATGTTCTCATAAGTGAATGAGATGCCATTTGAAATTTTAACCTTTCGTACTAATTTGTGCCAACTTGAGCTTATCTTTGGTCTCTGAAGAGCGATCAGTGTTTGGATCACACACGGTTGCGGGGTTCTTGCAGAGTAGTCCCATTCATAGGGTGTATACTTTCTGCTGCAGGCACGAAAGCAAATCTGCCCGTATTTTGGGATCTGCTGATTATTTTAATATAAGGTTAATGAAGGTCACCTCTATTGATGCATTATTTTATTATATCCTCAGAACTGCCCAGGACTTTGATCAGTTTATGTTCATGCTTAATAATTGTCCTGAGTTTAGTCCAAGTTCTTGAAGCCAGAAGTGGTTTTAGTAAACTTTGGGAGTGGTTTGGTGATTTTTTGGGTACTAACAAGGCAAAGCAGGGTAGTAGTTTCTTTTAAGATAGATGTTTGTGGAACACAGAGAGTCATTTATAAAATAAGAACAAAAGCATTGGCTGGTGACCAATAGGTTCTTATGAAGATGAAACACGGAATTGAACTGGTCGCTGTGGGCAGCATATTCTTTTCTCGATTTTTTAAATTATTAGACCCAATTGGGAATATGAGGTACAGATGTTTTTATAGACTGCGTTGAAAACTTTTTCATATATTATGTGGAACTAAGATTCTGTTTGGCCCCGTCATTTACATGGATTTAAAAAGTTAGAAAGAAAATTTAACAGAAAATCTCAACATTTGTAAATTAGAAGTTACAAAATGATCAGGTTTTGCTAATCTCAATTGAAATGGAAAGTATGTACTTTAATTCAAAGGTTTGTGAAACTTGAAAGGATGGAGATAAGAGCAAAATCATTTGTTTGGCCCAAATCAATTAATTTGTTTCTTTTGGGACAGATTTACTAAAGCTGAAAAGACTAGAACTGTGCCCATCAGTAGTCAGAATCTTGGCAGCATTTGAAAGAATAAACCTGGTTGCTTCCAGTTTTTGTAAATTCACCCCTGTAGTTTCATTGGAAGGATAAAACTGGGCACCAGTCCTACCTTTGCTCTGGCTTTGTCAAATCAGACACTTGTTCGACTGAACCAATTATTCATCTGTTTTTTTAGGGATAAAAGAAGGGACTAGCTCACAATTTTTGGGATTCTGTCATCCAACTGTGGACATCTCTATTTAATATTCTGGATCATACTGTTACACTTATGGCTTATGTAATGAGTAATGTAAAGCCTAGTACACACTGAGTTTTTTTCATTCAACCCAGTGGACTGAACAAAAACAACCTGAGGAGCTTGGGAGGAGATCCTGTACTAAGAATCCAATGTTAGTACAGCTATCTCTCTGCTGAGCTATTGTGTTCTGACGGGGGGGGGGGACTGCTCCCTCGCCAGAACACACCGGTCAGTGCTCTCAGCCATTGGCTGAGAGTACTGATCGGATGCCGATCAGCAGACCTTTTCTAGTCATGCTCCTTCGACAGAAGCCAGACATTTGGCCACCTTCTGTTGGATTGGCTGCAGTACACATGGGCTGAATGTCAGCCTGTTTCTGTTGAACTGGCTGATGCCGCCCGATATTCCACCCATGGGTTTGGCCCTTAAGGAGCACCCAGCAATCAAAAATTAGCTTTCACAAATCAGTCCTTTCTAAGCTGCTGTAAGCTAATTTATGATTGGCTGCCAGCTTGCCATTGGCTATACCACCCCACTCCTCCTTTTACTCTTATTGGGTAAGCCCAGTGATCTTTCTTCATTATGTTTTACTGTGTTATCCTTTAACAGACCAAGTATGGTGGGCAATAAATACCAAAACACTGTGGTGTTAACAAATCGCCAGTTAATTTAAGATAACTGAACACTAACAGGTCTATGGAAATTAAAATAGGCAATGCCTAACAAAAGCCATATTAATGCTTTGTATAATCCTTCCTCCCTGACTTCTGTCTCTGGCATTCAGTCTCCTATAACCTATATAGTTCCTGACAACTGTCCTCTGGTTCCAGCAACAGCGCTTCTTGGCGGCTGTCAGCCACAATGTTAAATTGCTTATAAACTGATATAGGAATGTATTATTTAAAGGGTCATTCCAACCAACAGTCTTTCAGTTGTTGATGGTTGATGGCCATCAATTTAAAGCTTGACACACAAATTATAGTCTAATGGTATAAACCCCATATACATCTAGCAACAACTATATTTTACAAGGGCCTACCTGGCCCAATATAAATGGAATGGATTGTGTAGGTACAACCTCACATTACATAGTTTTGGCAAATCTAGAAAAAAAAAAGCAGAGATTGTAAAATCGGATTGTAAGGGGTATGGCCAACTTACCAAGTTATCAGTTTCTCAGGGACTCTGGAAGTGAGGACTATGCCCCTTATTCCCCCTTTACATTAAGGAGGACCTATAGACAAGAGCAAGACTTCTGCTGCTGCAGTAGAAGGAGTTAGCCTTGGGGGAAATGATCAGACAGATCTCACAGTTAAGGTCACATAGATATTGCGCGAGCAGTTCACTCTGCTTAGCCACACCTACTCGTAACTGTAAAATGGGTTTTGGATGGACAGGCCCTTTAAGTTTCACTTCTTGCCCATTTTAGAGGCTTCCTCCTTCATATTACTGTGCTGTTTTCATTTTATTCATTCATGTTGTGCATCTCCATATAGTTTATACAACATCAAGTAGTGTTAGATTTAAGCACTTGTAGATGCTGTACAATTGAATGCTGCCATATAGAACACTTACGGCTCAATTCATCGATTGATTTACAACTTTGATTTGTGAGGCCAGATTCCAAGCTTTGCTTTGTGAAGGACCATCTGTGCTCCAAAAAGTCAAAAATAATGATCTTTTATATTGTTCATGTGACTGTAAATTTCGAATCTTAAAGACTCTGGAACTAACTGTCAATTTTTAAAAATATCAATATCCCTATTCTGGAGCGTTACCTTGGTGAATTGATCCTATGGTGTACAGCAGAGCTGTGTGTGTTGTACCCAAGGGCAAGAAAGGTAATAACCATTTTTCCACCCATGGATGAAAAGCGCAGAAGGAAACAAAACTGATATAACAATACATTTAGCGTTCCCTTAAGGCACAAACAAGCCAATAAATTACAGTTATATGAAGGAGGAAAGCCCTTTAAATGTATAATTCTGTTACAACAGACAATTAGGCAGTTGAGGAGTCGGGTTTAATGCTTCTAAAGCCAAGGCTATTCAGCAAAGGCTGAAAAAAGATGTCTCAGATATCCTCAGCTTCTGGTGTAATGTTTAAAGTTCATTAAAAAACAGGCAAAGAAGAATTCCAGTGGATCGATCTGCCTGAAGTTACAAGTCAGCATTATCAGCTAAAGCACTTAGCCAGAGGTCACCCCCCCAACGTGAGAGGTCAGAGGTCATGTGGCAGGCCTAGTTACCATTATTTAAAAAAAATGTGCCTTTGTTTTACTATCTATGTTGTTTTTCTGTAACAAATTCTAATTGCAGCATTTTTGCTATTTTAAAAGAATAATTTTTTAGAGCACTTTTGTATATAAAAATATAAAAAATGTTGGATTTTGTTTTTCTTTTGTTTTTTTTATGTTTTTTGTTTTTTTTGTTTTTTAAATTGTTCTGCCGTTTTTGCATTTTGTTAAAACTGTAAATATTTGATGTTTTATTCTGTGATAAACCTAGATTCTCCCTTCCCTACAACCCGCCCAGTGTAAAATAATTTGACTGACAATTACAAAAAACATTATAGTTAATAATGAGTGACTTGGTTGGTTTATTTACTGATTTATTTTTTTATTGCAACCGATGGCCTAGGTCTGGGTAAGCATGTGTCCATACCTACACTTTATCATATAATATATTTTAAGTAATTTTTGTAAATAATTTATTATATCTTTTCATGTAACAACACTGAAGAAATGACACTTTGCTTCAATGTAAAGTAGTGAGTGTACAGCTTGTATAACAGTGTAAATTTACTGTCCCCTCAAAATAACTCAACACACAGACATTAACCGCTTCAGCTCCGGAAGATTTTACCCCCTTCCTGACCAGACCACTTTTTGCAATTCTGCACTGCGTCGCTTTAACTGACAATTGTGCGGTCGTACAACGTGGCTCTCAAACAAAATTGACGTCCTTTTTTTTCCCACAAATAGAGCTTTCTTTTGGTGGTATTTGATCACCTCTGCGATTTTTATTTTTTGCGCTATAAACAAAATAAGACCGACAATTTTGAAAAAAAAAACACATTATTTTTTACATTTTTCTATAATAAATATCCCCCAAAAATATATAAAAAAACATTTTTTTTCCTCAGTTTAGGCCGATCGTATTCTTCTACATATTTTTGGTAAAAAAAAAAATCGCAATAAGCGTTTATTGATTGGTTTGCGCAAAAGTTATAGCGTTTGCAAAATAGGGGATAGTTTTATGGCATTTTTATTAATAAATTTTTTTTACTAGTAATGGCGGCGATCAGCGATTTTTATTGTGACTGCGACGTTATGGCGGACATGTCGGACATTTTGACACATTTTTGGGACCATTGTCATTTATACGGCGATCAGTGCGATTAAAAATGCACTGATTACTGTGTAAATGACACTGGCAGTGAAGGGGTTAACCACTAGGGGGCGGGGAGGGGTTAAGTGTGTCCTAGGGGAGTGATTACTAACTGTAGGGGGGATGGGCTAGCTGTGTCACTGCGCTGATCACTGCTCCCGATGACAAGGAGCAGAGATCAGTGACACTTGTCACTAGGCAGAACGAGGAGATGCTGTTTACATCAGCATCTCCCCGTTTGTCCTCTCCGTGAGGCGATCGCGGGTAACCCCGAAGCGATCGAGTCCGCGGGACCCGCGACCCGACTCACGGAGCTCCCGGCCAGCGCGCGACGCTGGCGGTGCGCACGCATTGGCATGGCGGTGAATTCAAATGGACGTACCTGCAAGTCCATTTGCCCAGCCGTGCCATTCTGCCGACGTACATTGGCGTGCGCCGGTCGGGAAGGGGTTAATGTCTGAACTGCTGGCAACAAAAGTGAGTACACCCCTAAGTGAAAATGTGCAAATTGGGCCCAAAGTGTCAATATTTTGTGTGGCCATTATTATTTTCCAGCACTGCCCTAACCCTCTTGGCCATGGAGTTCACCAGTGCGTCACAGGTTGCCACTGGAGTCCTCTTACACTCCTCCATGACGACATCACGGAGCTGGTGGATGGTAGAGACCTTGCGCTTCTCCACCTTCTGTTTGAGGATGCCCCACAGATGCTCAATAGGGTTTAGGTCTGGAGACATGCTTGACCAGTCCATCACCTTTATCCTCAGCTTCTTTAGCAAGGCAGTAGTCATCTTGGAGGTGTGTTTGGGGTCGTTATCATGTTGGAATATTTCCCTGCGGCCCAGTCTCCGAAGAGAGGGGATCATGCTCTGCTTCAGCTCTTTGACTAAAGCAAATAAACCCAAGGTAAGTATAGTAACAAGTCCTCGGAACACCCAATAAGAGGATAGTATGTGACCAGTCTAAACTATGTGGCATGTTCACCAATGCCAGGAGCCTGGCACCAAGATGGGTGAACTAGAGATACTGTTGTACAAGGAGGATTTGGATTTTGTGGGAATTTTAGAGACCTGGTTCAACAGCTCTCATGATTAGCTGGCAACCATTCAAGGGTATACCCTTTATCACAGGGATACAGAGGGTAAAAAGGGGGAGGGGTATGCCTATATATCAAGAATAATGTACAAGTGAATGTGAGAGATGATATCACTAAGGGAGCTAGGGAGGAGGTGGGTAGAGCTCCAAGGTGATGAAGCTGAAGAGAAAATATTACTGGGAGTATGCTATAGGCCCCCTAACCTGAGGGAGGAGGGGGAGACGGATCTCCTATCACAAGCTAGATTAGCAGCAAGGATGGGGATTGTTATCCTAAATGCTCTGCAGGACGATTCCATGGTTTAGATGGTAGACGCACCAACTAGAAATAAAGCCATACTGGATCTACTGATTACCAACAATACAGACCTGATCATGGATGTGGAAATATGGGGTAATGTGGGAAACAGCAAACACAGGTCAATTGGCTTCAGTATAAATCACACAAATAGGAAACATAAGGGGAATACAAAGACACTGAATTTAAAAAAAGCCAACTTCCCTAAATTACGAACCTTGTTAGAAGGCATGAATTGGGATCAAATCTTAGGAACAAAGAACACGGAGGAGAGATGGGTTTGCTTTAAGAGCATATTAAATAAAGGCATTAGCCAATAAATCCCATTGGGTAATACATTTAAAAGAGCGAACAAAAGTGCTGGATGACTTAACTCCAATGTAAAAATGCATATAAAAGCAAAGGAGAAGGCCTTCAAAAAACACAAGGTTGAGGGATCATCATCAGCATTCAGACTTTATAAAGAATGCAACAAGAAATGTAAGGGTGCAATTAGGGCTGCTAAGATAGAACACGAAAGAAACATAGCGGAGGAGAGCAAAAAAAATCCCAAGAAATTCTTTAAGTATTTAAGCAATAAAAAAGGGAGGACAGACCATACTGACCCATAAAGAATGAGGAAGGACATCTGGTTACAAAGGATGGGGAGATGGCAAAGGTATTGATTTGTTCTTCTCCTCAGTCTTCATGAGGGAATCAGGGGGCTTCAGTAACACAAAACTGCAGTGTTTATCCTTATGACACATCACAGGAAGCACCTCCATGGTTAGCAGAGGGCAGAATTAAAATTAGACTTGGGAAACTTAACATTAACAAGTCACCGGGACCAGATGGCTTGCATTCGAGGGTACTTAGGGAACTCAGTCAAGTAATTGCCAGACCATTATTCCTAATTTTTACTGACAGTCTATGGATTGAATTGGTACCAAGTGATTGGAGAAAAGCCAATGTAGCACTAATATTTAAAAAGGGCCCAAAATACATCTCTGGGAATTACAGACCAGTTAGCCTAACATCAATAGCATGCATGCTCTTGGAAGGGATGATAAGGGACTATATACAAGATTTTAGTAACGAGAACAGTATCATTAGCAGTAATCAGCATGGATTCATGAATCGTTCTTGCCAAACCAATCTATTAACCTTCTATGAGGAGGTATGTTGCTATCTAGATAAAGAAAGGCCCGTAGACGTGGTGTATCTGTGTTTTGCAAAAGCATTTGACACAGTTCCCCATAAACGTTTACTGTACAAAAGAAGGTCCGTTGGCATGGACCATAGGGTGAGTACTTGGATTAAAAACTGGCTACAAGGGCGAATTCAGAGGGTGGTGATAAATTGGGAGTACTCGGAATGGTCAGAGGTGGGTAGTGGAGTCCCCCAGGGTTCTGTGCTGGGACCAATCCTATTTATTTTGTTCATAAATTACCTGAAGGATGGAGTAAACAGTTCAATCTCTGTATTTGCAAAAGATACTAAGCTAAGCAGGGCAATAACTTCTCCGCAGGATGTGGAAACCTTGCAAAAAGATCTGAACAAATTAATGGGGTGGGCAACATGGAAAATGAGGTTTAATGTAGAAAAATGTAAAAATAAATGCATTTGGGTGGCAAAAATATGAATGCAGTCCATACACTGAGGGGGAGAACCTCTGGGGGAATCTAGAATGGAAAAGGACCTGGGAGTCCTAGTAGATGATAGGCTCAGCAATAGCATGCAATGCCAAGCTGCTGCTAACAAAGCAAATAGAATATTGGCATGCATTAAAAAGGGGATCAACTCCAGAGATAAAACAATAATTCTCCCGCTCTGCAAGACTCTGGTCCGGTCGCACCTAGAGTACGCTGTCCAGCTCTGGGCACCAGTCCTCAGGAAGGATGTACTGGAAATGGAGTGAGTACAAAGAAGGGCAACTAAGCTAATAAAGGGTCTGGAGGATCTTAGTTATAAGGAAAGGTTGCGAGCACTGAACTTATTCTATCTGGAGAAGAGACGCTTGAGAGGGGATATGATTTCAATGTATAAATACCGTACTGGTGACCCCACAATAGGGATAAAACTTTTTCGTGGAAGGGAGTTTAAGAAGACATGTGGTCACTCATTAAAATTAGAAGAAAAGAGGTTTAACCTTAAACTACATACAAGTTGGCATTCATGGTTCCCTCAATAAACTGTAGCTCCCCAGTGCCGGGACCACTCATGCAGCCCCAGACCATGACACTCCCACCAACATGCTTGACTATAGCCATGACACACTTGTCTTTGTACTTCTGACCTGGTTGCTGCCACACGCTTCACACCATCTGAACCAAATAAGTTTGGTCTCATCAGACCACAGGACATGGTTCCAGTAATCCATGTTGTTAGTCTGCTTGTCTTCAGCATACTGTTTGCAGGCTTTCTTGTGCATCATCTTTAGAAGAGGCTTCCTTCTGGGATGACAGCCATGCAGACCAATTTGATGCAGTGTGCGGCGTATGGTCTGAGCACTGACAGGCTGACCCCCCACCCCTTCAACCTCTGCAGCAATGCTGGCAGCACTCATACGTCTATTTCTCGAAGACAACCTCTGGATATGACGTTGAGCCAGTGATCAGTAGGAGGGAGTGAGAGCGATAACAACAAATTTAACACACCTGCTCCCCATTCACACCTGAGACCTTGTAACACTAATGAGTCACATGACACCGGGGAGGGAAAATGGCTATAATTGGACCCAATTTGGACATTTTCACTTAGGGGTGTATTCACTTTTGTTGCCAGCGGTTTAGACATTAATGGCTGTGTGTTGAGTTATTTTGAGGGGACAGCAAATTTACACTGTTATACAATCTGTACACTCACTACTTTACATTGTAGCAAAGTGTCATTTCTTTAGTGTTGCCACATGAAAAAATATAATAAAATATTTACAAAAATGTGAGGAGTGTACTCATTTGTGTGAGATACTATATATATATGTATTTGTTGTATATAAATAGATTTGAATAATTATGAAATAGCATGTGTTATTACACTCACTGGCCACTTTATTAGGTACACCTTGCTAGTACTGGGTTAGACCCCCTTTTGCCTTCAGAACTGCCTTATTTTTTCGTGGCAATAATGAAAAAGGTGTTGGAAACATTCCTCAGAGATTTTGGTCCATACTGACATGATAGCATCACGCAGTTGCTGCAGATTTGTTGGCTGCACATCCATAATTCTCCAATTATGGATTCATAATTCATCCAAAAAACTCATTTATTCAGGGAAGCCTATCCCACACCCACATAACTGTCCCTGAGCCACCCCCATCAAATCATTCTTTGCAGCTATTACCTTTTGTACCACCACCCCCTCCCTTTTAGAATGTAAGCTCTACGAGCAGGGCCCTCCTGTACCTTTTGTATTGTACTGTAATTGTGTTGTCCCCCCTATACATTGTAAAGCGCTGAGTAAACTGTTGGCGCTATATAAATCTCGTATAATAATAATAATAATAATAATGTTCTCCCCTTCCACCACATCCCAATGGTGCTCTATTGGATTAAGATCAGGTGACTGTGGAGGCCATTGGAGTACAGTGACCTCATTGTCACGTTCAAGAAACCAGTGGTGAGATGATTTGATCTTTGTAACATGGTGCATTATCCTGCTGGAAGGAGCCATCAGAAGATGGGTACACTGTAGTCATAAAGGGATGGACATGGTCACCAACAATACTCAGGTAGGCCGAGGCATTAAATGATGCTCAGTTGTTACTAAGGGGACCAAAGTGTGACAAGAAAATATTCCCCACATCATTACACCACCAGCCTGAACTATTGATACAAGGCAGGATGGATCCATGCTTTCATGTTGTTTATGACATATTCTGACCCTACCATCTGAATGTCGCAGCTGAAATCAAAACTCATCAGACCAGGCAACATTTTTCCGAACTTCTATTGTCCTGTGAGGTTATGCGAATAGTAGCCTCAGTTTCCTGTTAGCTGACAAGAGTGACACCCGTGTAGTCTTCTGCTGCTTTAGCCCATCTGCTTCAAGGTTTGATGTGTTGTGCATTCAGAGATGGTATTCTGCATACCTTGTTTGTAACAAGTGGTTATTTGAGTTACTGTTGCTTTTCCATCACCTAAAATCAGTCTGCCCATTCTCCTCTGACCTCTGACATAAACAAGGCATTTTCCTCCACACAACTGCCGCTCACTGGATATTTTCTCTTTCTCAGACCATTCTCTGTAAACCCTGGAGATGGTTATGTGTGAAGATCCCAGTAGATCAGCAGTTTTTGAAATATTCAAACCAGCCCATCTGGCACCAACAACCATGCCACGCTCAAAGTCACTTAAATCCCCTTTCTTCCCCTATCCAATCCTCGGTTTAAACTTCAGCAAGTCGTCTTCACCACATCTAGATGCCTAAATGCATTGAGTTGCTGCCACGTGATTGGCTGATTAGCAATATGTGTTACCAAGCAAGTAAACAGGTGTACTTAATAAAGTAGCCAGTGAGTGTATAACGGTCTTTTGTTACATAAATGGAGGAAACTTCTATGGTATTTCTTTTACTACTTAAACTGAACATGTGTGTAGTGTTACTCCTGTAGGAGCTGCTGATCAGGATGGGTCCTTTGTTCTCCGCCTTAACGTTTTCAAGAACCTCAGCCCCTCTAATCAGGTGGAATGTACAAACATACAAAATTACGTAATACTAAGTACCCAGTGGTAGTGCTATGTCAAAGAAAACAGCCACCAAACCAGGTAGTAAAGGCAAACTTAATATTTTGTCACTCAGTATGGTTGGTAACTAGGCAAGCATTAAAATGGATTACCAATGGTAATAACACAATTTAGCACACGAAGTGATCAACAGTAAGGACTAGGCATAAGATGACATTTGACGTTCAGATCAACATAAACAGTAGCAAGGCAAACTCAAGTACAGCAGTGAGCAGTAGTAAAGTTTAATCTACAGAGTGCTGGAACTATTCTGCCAGAGCACATTTATGAAAGCAATGCTTGTCCTAGACTGACTGGGCTTGCACTGTCCAAAAGAAAGTAGAATAGTAGAGGAGTGGGCAGGAGAACAAAGAGGACCTACAGAATAATTCTTACTTGAGGGGTAGTCCTTTGCGATGTTCTACTGCTGGCTAACATTGGGACCCTTTCAGAGCATTGGTGCACTTAACGACAGTCCCTGTTATACTGCATGCAGTATAAGTACACTATAGGTATGGTATAGTTTTGGCACAGGAGCAAAGTAGATGTTGTTCACATGTGGTAAAGGTTCAGCATAATTTAGCATAGGGTTGGTATAGGTGCAGCCTAGGTTTGGAATAAGTGCCATATACAGTGCTGTATGGGGTGTGGTATGGATTAAATATAATTGGTGTCCTGCTCTCAGTGACTCAGTCCCTGCTAGCAGTATCAGCAATAGGTGAATAGCCGCCATCTCACTAGCCCCCAGGATGCTGCAGAGACCTCTCCCTGTAGAAGGGGGGCCCCATCGGCCTCTCCCTAAAAGCTTCTGATGATCAATGGTGGGAAGCAGTGGACACTCAGGTCTTCCTGCAGCAGAGATGCAGGTGCTGTGATGTGGGAGGTGCTGAACTGCCCCTGGGTGTCCTTGCTCCCAGTCCCAGTCTGCTGATATGGCTTCCTGCTGACAGGTGAATTTCCAGACACAGGCGCTCTCTCTTGAATTTTCTCAACACCAAAAGGAAGAACTTTCCCAGGCAGTTTAATACATATCATCTCTCCACTCCTCCTCCTGCACAGTGTTTATTGAGATCTAGTAGTGTAAGGAATCTATTGGGCCCATTATATGGCTCCCTTCTCAAACTACAACTCCCAGGATTCTCAGCCCTCCACATAGAAGTCTATGGGCTAGCTGGCTGGAGGAGAAAGGTGCAGCATAACATCAGTATTTCAGTAGAGGGAGAGAAGAATAAAAAGCAATGTTTCCTTCTCCATATGCTGCAGCCCAGCACCTGGCTAAATGTGTTTTGCCAACGAAGGACAAAGTAACAGGTCAACTTTATTACAGGCCCCCTAACCTTTTTATATTCACTTTCCCTTTGCTTCGCTGTCCCCTTTTCTCTGGGGAAGAGCAGTACCGATACCGAGTACATCCGGATATTAAGGAGTACGCTTTCGGATTGGTTACTCAGGCACCAGCAATATACCATAGGGTAAGGGGGTCCTAAACACTGTTGAAACTTCAAGTTACAACCGTGGGGAAACCCTTAAGGGAATTTTCAAGTCTCAGAGAACACCTCAAAAAAAGGTATGTCCAGTGGACCTAGCCTATTAGACATTGGGGTGAATCAATTTTTTTTTAATTCTCCTTCTCTATATGACTTGTGGTCACACGTTGCCTTAATTTTCTGGTTAGTGGAGAAGTGCCCCTTAAATTGGTAATCAGTAAAGAAATGTTCCCTTACATTAGTGGTCAGTGGGAAGATTGTCTTTCACATTGTTGATCATTGGGAGGAATGCCCTTTACATTGGTGCTCAGATTAAAGCCCCAATATTAGTGGTCCTTAAGGAAGTGGTCAGTAAATGGAAGAAAGCTTTCACATTGGTGGTCAAAGTGAAGAATACACTTTATATTGTGGTCATTATATTGCCCTCTTACATTGGTGGTCAGTAGACAGGTACTGTCTTACATTGGTGCTCAGTGAAGAGCCCCAATTACATTATTGGTCATAAGTTCACTTTTTTTTCAGTAATTTCCAAGAACTGAAATGAATCATATTAAAGTGGTGTTCAGGCCGAAATGATACTTTTTAAATAAAAATACCCCTATAATACACCAGCTTAATGTATTCTAGTAAAGTTAGTCTGTAAACTAAGGTCTGTTTTGTTAGTTTATAGCAGTAGTTTGTTATTTTATAAAATTACAGCAGGCCGTGGCCATCTTAAGTGTGGGCATCTGAAGCCAGACTGTATTTCTTCCTGGATCTCATCCTTGCAGATCTCGCATATGCTCAGTGCAGCACATGCAGTGTAATAGGTTTCAGGTCAGGTTTCCATAGCAACAGCAGTTTCAGAGGAAGTTGCCGCCCCTTCCCAGAAGGCATTGCAAACAGGAAATGATGCGATGGGCCGCGGCCAGGGAGGAGGAAGTGAAAAATGAATACAGCAGATATACAGTAGGTGCTGAGAAAAAAAATAAAAAAATATCCAATTTGTTTACAGTGTACAGTTTAGTGAGGGATGCTGAAGAGTTGTAAAAGTGGGTGGAACTCCACTTTAATGACCAAAATAGTAGCGCAGCCAGTGGAAACTCTAGTGTCCCCTTAAATTGGTGGTTAGTGTAATGCCTCTATACAATGTTCACCATTGGAGAAGACATTTTTTGGTGGTTAGCAGATCAGTGATTTAGTCCCTTGCATTTTTGGTCAGTATAACAATGGTTCCATTGGTTTAGTATTCCATGGTAGGAAGAATGCCCCTTACATTGGTGGTCATTGTGGGACTTATACTATTCAGTTAAGTACCTATAGGACTGCCATAACATTTGATCACCTACTGACCCCTTTGTAAGTGCAAGCGAGAGTAGGACGAAGCACAGAATACAGCGGAGGACCAGTAAGAAGCCCCTTTTATCAGTTAACAAAAATATAAAGTAAAGTATACCCTACCTAGCGTAAGGCAGGTTCTTCAGATCCCCTACCGAGCAAATCCAAGAGGATTTGCTCATCATTAATGTCCACAGTTTTGTTGGAACTGTATTATTTTATAAAGAAACTTGATTATCTGAGGAACAGTAAACACACTGAGAGAGCTTCTATTAATAGAATGACAGGGAACAAATCACAGGAAGCTGAGATGAACACGATGCAAGCAGCTTCATCAATTGTTTAAATTATGCATCGCACAGCAGTTGTAGGATGCAGATAATGCAATAACATAACCAGCAGGAAGATCAACAAGAAGTGTAGATTTAAACATGTGTAACATAAAATAATTTTAGTTAGTGTATATTCTAAAATATAAGTAATTCAGGTCACTATTTTATAAGCAACTGATATGTAAACTACGCACCCAATGTGCATACCGCCCAGCATTCCTCATTTTCAGGTCCAAAATAAAGTATATCAACCAGATATGGTTAATATGGGATATCTTTTTCAAATCTGTACCCAGGCAAAGTTATATGATGCCGGGATCTTTAGGAGAAACTTTAAAAGTTTTAAGTTACGCCATCTACCTTCAGACTCTATCATATTGATTGGAATTCTGCCTGAACAGAGTAGGCATATGGGGCAGATGAGTAGTTACAACCTACAGGCGTATTTTAAAAGGTTAGTTCACATTTACAATATAAACCGATAAAGGTAAGGGGTACCTGTAGATAAAAACAAATTGTGCAGCTTTGACCAAAGTTAAAAAATGCCCTTGGTATACTGATAGGCATTATCCCATCCTGCCTTGTTGCTAGGATGTTGCTGAGACACTCCTAGCCAATTCAAACCCCCTCAATTACGTTCTCTCTCACGGTAGTTCTGAGCTCAGCCATGCTGCATCAGAGAACATAGTGGACCACACATGTTTGGGGGGTTTGAGAGCTCACTCCTATGATGGTTGGGGTGAGAACTAATTGCTGGCAGTGTCTTAGCAACATCCTAGCAACAAGGCAGGATGGGATAATTCCAACTCTGGGAGTGTCTAAGCCAGGCTTCGGGTGGTACATAGATGGCCTTCACCTACAGGATTACAAGGGCATTATCCGAATTGGTAAAAACTGCACAATTTGTAATTATCTACAGGCCCCGCTTGCCTGCATATGCAGTTTTTTGGTAAAGGTGATAAATCCTTTAAAATGCAAATAACATTAGATAGGTAAACAATTGAATTTGCAGCTCCACCTTCTCTCTGGAAATGAAAATGCAACAAATTCACATAGAAGGTAGGGTGAGGTAGGCCACCTTGATCATTTGCCCTTGTATGGGCATAACTAATTTATAATGAATGTCTTTTAACCTAGTTTGTATGAATTCGTACTAATTTCATTGTACTCATCTATTTAGTTTATGAATAAACTATATCACTTTGATTCATGCATTAGATCACGCGCCTTCAATCCCCTCATTTCCACTCAGCCTCTTTCGGACCACCCCTGGTCAGTTTAGGCAGCGGGACACGCATGATCGTCCTATACTACTTACCATTCAAAATGACTACTATTTTACATTAATACTGCCTGTACGAGCGCAGGAGAATCACTTTTTCTGTTTATACTTTTGCAATGTGTAATGTGCAGGGGTCCCAAGCTAGAGGGGGGGGGCAATGTGTAATGTGCAGGGGTCTAGAGATGGGGGGGCGATGTGTAATGTTCAGGGGTCCAGAGCTGGGGGGGCAATGTGTAATGTGCAACTGTCCCGAGTTGGGGGATGTGTAATGTGCAGGGGTCCCGAGTTGGGGGGGCAATGTGTAATGTGCATGGGTCCTGAGCTGGGGGGCAATGTGTAATGTGCAGGGTTCCTGAGCTGGGGGGGGGGGATGTGTAATGTGCAGGGCTCCAGAGCTGGTACGTGCAGTTGTCCAGAGCTGAGGTGGGGGCTGTGTAATGTGCAGGGGTCCAGAGCTGTGGGGGGCTGTGTAATGTGCAGGGGTCCAAAGCTGGGGTGGGGGGGCTGTGTAATGTGTAGGGATCCAGATATAGTGTGGGGTGGGGGGCTGTGTAATGTGCAGTGATTTAGAGATAGTGTGTAGTGTGGTGGGCTGTGTAATGTGCAGGGGTCCAGACCTGTGGGGGGGTTGTGTAGTGTAAAAGGGTCCAGAGCTGCGGGGGGCTGTGTAATGTAAAGGGGTCCAGAGGTGCAGTTGTGGAGAGGGGGTACACAGTAGTGACAAAGAGATATTGGGGGGGGTGCAGAGGTATGCAGGGAGCACAGTGGGGTGTTTTTACATTTTAAAGTGGGGGGTGTCAGATATAGGATACGCCCCGCGTGCCATATACTCTAGGCATGCCCCCTGCTAAGCAGTACCCTAAAAATGTAATGAAAACTCAAATAAAAACCTGATTATGCTCAACCAACCCAAATATAAACTAACTGACTCCACTCACCATGCATTGGTTGTAAATAGAAAAACATTTATTTATCAAAAAGTCACTGGGAATATCAGAGTTTAAAACATCAAACAGAGCAAAGATGCTAGTAAAACAGTAAGTCCACCTCCAGATGGCAAATTGTGACCACATGAAAAATGGAAGATGTAAGATTTGAAAATTGTGGTAAACCCGGTGTGGAGGCAAACTACCGGCTTGACCTTTGTCAAAGACATGGCTAAAATCGCGGTACTCCTCTGGCAGGGAGGAGAGTGAAGAGGTGCACAGAATCTTGGCTACCTTCTGGAAGCGTGTCTCACTGCATTGTGTAGACCAGGAGAGATCCTCAGCAGGGAGTCAATCAAAAGAGGGGCTGTGCCTCTGTAACCAAGGATAACAAATAACCAGCAAAACTTGGGTGGGGAAATAACTTGGAATTGGATTATCTCATGGTGAAGAACTCCTACGGCCATGGACAACAGAACCATCTCCTGAGTCACATGGGCAGGCTGTAAAAGTCTCCCATTAAGAGCTTCAATGGCAAATTGAGTGTCACGTAGCTGTAGCAGAATCAAATGCTTTGATACAAGGGCAGCATCAATGAACAGGCCTGCAGCCCCAGAGCAGGGCCGTCTTTAATATTGATTGGACCCTGGGCAAAAAATTTCTTGGGCCCCCCTTCCCATGCAATTTCACTCTCCACCTGCTCTGAGACATACAATAAATAGCAGCTAGACTTAAAATCAGTTTACTGTACCAGATCAGGCAGCAATTGCGATTGGTTGCCAGCGGTTACAGCATATCATTACTGCTTACTGACTGGTTGCTAGAGGTTACAGCACACATTACGGCTCACTGATTAGTTGCTAGAGGTTACAGCAAATTATTTCTGCTTGTTAATTGATTGCTAGAGATTACTGTACAGTAATACTGCTCACTGATTGATGCTAGAAGTTGCAACACATCATCTCCTCACTTACATGTACACACACGGTCTGCAGGTGAGTCATCTGTACACAACGATAGGGCAGAGCTGGGCAGCATTAGTACCAGCACTTCACACTGAGAATTTGGGACACAGCACAGGACTAAAACTTCAAGAGACAGGGGAATTTAAACTGGGATAGCTGGCAAGTATGAGGCAGCTGCTTTGGGCCCCACAACAATGACAGGGCCCAGGGCAGCTGCCCCTTTTGCCCTGCCTTAAAGACGGCCCTGCCCCAGAGTCTATTAGAGCCTGTATCTCGATGGACAACTCAGCCCAAGAAAGGGTAACCGAAACCAGGGGCTTATCCTTCTGGATAACTGGGGATGAAACAATGCCACCTAAGGTCTGTCTGTGACAGGACCTCAAGGTTCGGGCGTTCCCTGGACGGGTAGGACAAGACTTCAAAAAGTGACCTGCCTGGCCACAATAAAGGCACAAACCCTCTCTCCTCCTAAATGTTCTCTCATCCGCAGAGAGACGCGTGACACCCAAGTGCATGGGTTCACCTTCACTGACCGACTCGGTACCAGGAGGCATGGGAGTTGAGGGAGGCACGGGTGGAACTGCAAAGCTCTGAGACAAACGTACAGGAGGCTTCTGGAAGCGCTCCTTTACAGAGAGTCTTTCTCTGAGTCTGGAGTTAATGAGGGTGGCAAACATGATCACCTTCTCCAGCTCAGTGGGTATATCTCGGGCTGCTATCTCATCCTTGATGGTATCTGAGAGACCATGAGAAAAAGCAGCCACAAGGGCCTCATTGTTCCACGCAACCTCTCTTGTCAGAGTACAGAATTCAATGGCGTAGTCGGCAACAGTTCTCGTACTCTGTTCGATGGACATGAGGCACTTGTCAGCAGAAGAGGATCGTGCAGGAACATCAAATGCCCTTTTAAACAAAGTCACAAACCCAGGGTAGCCCAAGACAACAGGTTTTTGCGTCTCCCATAGAGGGTTTGCCAAGGCCAAGGCTCTCTCAAAAAGCAAAGATATCACAAAACCTTCTTTCTTCTGTCCGTGGGAAATGCCTGGGGCAGCATCTCAAAGTATATCTCAACCTGGTTGAGAAACCCTCTGCATTGAACTGGATCGCCCCCAAATCGCTGGGGAAGCGGAGCGGAACCAGGCATACCTCTTATAGAGGTAGTACTCGAGGCGAGTGCCTGCACAGAGACTGGCGCAGCAGCAGGGTTGGCCTGCAACATAGGTTGTACCGGGGCGCCCACAGTGGGAGATTCCAGGTGAGCCATGCGACTCAGGAGCGTTTGTAACGCCATGGCGAACTGATCCATGCGGTGATCCAGTTCATTCAATCTGAAAAAAAATATTACCAACAAGAGGATTGACTGCATCTTCTGAATTCATGGCCTTTGCCTACTGTCAGAAACCAGGAAATCAGACCGAGAGAGAAGCACAGTTAAATCACACTTGTTTAATAATAAAAGTAAAAAGAACAAACGTAGTCAAAACATAGCCAAAGTTCAGTAACTGGAATAGATAGTCAGCCAAGCCAGAAGTCAGGGATCAATGTAGTGGAACAACAAGCAGGATCTGGAGCCAGAAGGGATGTCAGCAAAGCCAGTCTTTAAACAGGAACGCAGGAGATGTTTCTTGTGATGTTGACCAAGGCGAAGGCAGAGATCCTCTGGACTGGACGGCTTAAGTAGGCAGGACTGACGAGCAGGATATAAACAACAGCTGAGTAACTGTGGAGAGAGATTGGAGCTGGCAATTAGCTGACAGCTGAGCGGCCAGCTCAGAGAAGGAATGTCTGAGTCCAGCTCTGACAGCACCTCTATTTTTCTTCTTCTACAGTGCAGAACAAGGCATGCTAAGTCAGTACTGGGAAAAAATCTGCTACAGGATCCAGGCAATACTGGTTAGTCCTTATTTTGAGAACAGCTTTGGGATTTCAGTTCCTCCTTAAAGTTTGAAAAAGGCTTTTAGAGAATGGATGAGTTCAATGATGTCTGAAAAAATTAAGTTGAAATAAAGCTATTCATTACACCATAAACCAAATTACTCTGATCCCTTTGCTTTGGGAGTTCAGTTCTTTAAACTTCTAATAGGACTTTTAGAGAATGGATGAGTTACCTGACGTCTGAAAGTTTAAATAAAGCTATTTGTTGTACAATAAACCAGATGACCCTGATCACTTTTTTTAAACACACGACGATGGGCACCTCTGCTAATTGGACCTCCGATAAACGTCATTCAACTCATCTGACCTAACATCTGCATGAGAGCCCTTCAGAGGATCCAAGACTGGGACCCCTGGGGGATCAAGAGCGACATTTCTCATCCTGCGTGGAGACAGAATATTCTCCACTCATGTGCTCATACCCTACGGCAACCTCAACAGATGTAAGTTACTTCCTTTATGATTTCATGGAGAAACTTTTTTAAGGTATTTATTATATATTTAGCCATACACTATACTATAAAGGCTCTCCCACTTCCCTCTTTTCTTTTATAGTGGACATTCCGATTTGCTCCAAGGGTGTGCATCCAGCCTCTTTATGTCTGAGCCCCTCTGATCTCCCTGGACCACCACACCCAAACCACGTTTAGATAATGACTCCAGTTCTTAGAAGAGAACACTTGGATACATAAGACAAATAAAAACCGTGGAAAGCTTTGAATGCCCTCTAACAAGTGACAGACTGTGTCCAATTCAATGCAGAGATGGGCCTTCTCCTACCCTTAGCAGTGCTTCCTATACTACCTTTCTGCTACTCCAGTAGATATATTATTAGTCTCTGTCCAGGGTGTTAAAATATCTCTTTAAGCTTCTAATCACCGCTATAGAGTCAACCCAATAAAGGCCTGGCTGCACAACAGTCAGCACATCCCCTCAACAAGCCCTGAGGGTAAAAGAAAGTGTCTTTGTAGTGACTATAAAACAAGCACCTGCAAACCATCAGGGAACTTTCTCCATGCGCTAACGATCAGTTTATAGACATAACGGCATGCTTTGGAGGAGTGTAGGGATTGTGAAAAATATTATGGAAGCAGAGTTATGACGAGAGAAGGAAAATGCTTTCATTTCATATATTCAAATCTTTAAGTTCATATTTATTTATATAAACTCTACTATTTTTATAGAGCTCCACATGGTATAAGGTTTATGGGAGGTGTTCTCCTTCGAAACACAGCTGCCTTCCTTCACACTCTACATGACCTTTTTGTCTGATAAGTCTTGGCGATAGACCGTGTCAGACGTGGAGGTCATTTCTCCGAGCTGTATGAGTTATTTTATTTCATTTCAATTTATTCACAAATTGCATAGGCATAGGCTCCCGTTTTTTGCATTATAAAGTTATTTGGTTATTGCAAGCATTTATGTCTGATAAATTAAAGCTGAACACCGAGAGAAGCAAATATTGTCTAAATACAAGAGTCATGGGTAGTCTTACTTTTGTGTGTTTTGTGTATTTCCAGATCTGTGCAGTAACCCGAATTCAAACATTTCCTTTGTGCAGGAACTTCCTGTAATCAAGATCGCCGGTCACTGCTGCTCTCTCTCCTTGTGCAGGGTGGTTGGTCTTGTCCCCGCACCCTCCTGTAGGCTTCTACAGGTAGCCTGTAGTAGGTGGAGCCTGCTGGTTCCCTTACTTTGTGGCTATTAAGGATTATATTTGAATGAAAGTCTTTGTGCCCAGAGTTCCGCTTTAACCCCTTTGCTGCCAGGTCCGTACATTGTACAGACCTAACAGCGGGGGGTTTCACACACAATCCGGTGGCTGCAGCAAAATGTCTGTCAGACTCCTGCCTGTCAGGGGGAAGCATTTGGGTGGCTGCACTGCCACATACACCCGGTAGCGGCTCCCCCCCCGCGCACTCGCCACCGCCATGTATTCCAGGCTCCACTTGCCCACCTGCGGGCCCGGGATCGACAAGGCAGGTGGAGGGGAGGGAGAAGACCGGACACATGTTCACTCTCCTCCCCTTCTTACTGTGACCCGGAAAGTAACATGTATGATGTCACTTCCGGGTCAACCTGTTACTTTCCCCGGATAGCATAGCTGGGAAGGAATGTATTGCAATGCGATGTGCATTGCAATACATTCAGTGGAGCCCAGAGGAGACATCCAGGGTTTTTTAGACCCTGCATGTCTCATTAAAGGGAAACTGTCACCTAAAAATAATCACATAGCGGACTCTTTGGGGTCAATTCATTAACGCTTACCGCATGCGATAACATGGTCACGTGACTAATTTGCATTAATGATTGCATGCAGTAAATAAAGTTCAATTCACAAAGAAACAATTTTGTGGCATTTACCGCAAAATGAAAAATGTGCTGGTAAATATCGTCAAAAAAACATGCGGTAAGCTCTTAAGTCCAATTCACAAACAGAAGAGAGAGTAAAAAAAACATGCAATATTTATCACCAGGGTTTTGCTGGTGGTATCACATGCAGGATTTGTCAGAAACAGCCCGTGGGTCCCCTTCCCAATAGTTGGTTTCCAGGAAGCTGGCCACCAAGTCCCTAACAATGGATGACTCATCAGCTGTCAGCTGACAATTAAAAATTATGAAAAAAAAAAACAGTGTGGGGTCCCCCCCCAATGCATACCAAGCCCTTCTGATCTGGTATGGATTTTAAGGGGAATCCCACAGCAATTTTTTTTTTTTAAATGGCGTGGGGCCCCTCCAAAATCCATACCAGGCCCTTATCCGAGCATGCAGCCTGGCAGGTCAGGAAAGGGGGGGGAAGCGAGCATCCCCCCTAAACCATATCAGGTGCCATGCTGCATGCCCCCCCACCCCAAAGCACCTTGTCCCCATGTTGATGGGGACAAGGGCCTCTTCCCCACAACCTTGGGCAGTGGTTGTGGGGGTCTGTGGGCTTATCAGAATATGGAAGCCCCCTTTACCAAAGGGGGTGCCTATGTGTGTAATTGTCGATTGCAATACACATGTTACATATAGCCACACACGCTTCGCCTATAGAGAATACAGGGTACTGAAATTTGTTGTCATTTCATGGGCGCACACAAATTTAAGCTTTGACATGTTGGATATCTATTTACTCTGTGCGAACTCGTCTTTTATATTTTACCAAAAATGTGGGTAATTTATTGCGTATGTTTGCCCTAAAATTCACTTTAGTGTGTTTTTTACTGAAACTTTGGGTTTCCTAGACCGTTGCGGTAATATCATGTGACATTAAAAAATTGAACTACCACTATTTTATTCTCTAGGGTATCTGCTTTCAGAAAATATATAATTATTGGGGGTTTTATGCAATCTTCAGGCCTAAAATGATTTTTTAAACGTATGTGCAAAAAAGGAAAAAATGGCTCTGGCAGCGATTTGATTTAGATAAAATTACCATCTTGTTCTGCTCTCAGTAAAGTAACCCTTTCAAGGTGGGGACACATATAAGTCTTCTGTAGAGTAAACAACTTCATATTTACCTGGTTCTGCACTCATTCATTGAATTTTGCTCTGCTGCAGAGCTGTTCTGAAGAATCTTCACATCTAACAATCATTTAGGTGTGTTGAGTGCTTGAGACCACCTCGGCTCTAGTGTCCTGTGTCCTGTACTGATGAAAGGGGTGGGGGAAACAAACCATGGAGTGCTTCAGGGGATGCAGGCATCCAACACACTTTCAAAGACTTCTTGGGTTGGCATAGCTCTGCAGCAGAGGGAAGATTACACAAACAACTGGACTCCAGATCACAGGTTGGGCACCAAAAAGCTAGAAGTTTGTGATACTTTAGGTGGCAAAGGTATAATTTTTGAGAACTTACTTTTTCTATACAAAATATATTAAAATGGTTGCTATAAGTTATAAATTCAACTTTCAACTGTGCGATAAACCCCTTTAGTGATTTGAAATAGATTTTCTTTTTCATAAATTATTAATAAAATAACAAATGGGAATAAAAATACCTGTCCTAAATTGGTTTCAAAGTTATGTAAAATAAAGAGTGCTAAGACCAGTAACCCATCATAAGAATAAACCATTTGTAGACTTTTGCTGATTTAACAAGGATAAATAGATGGTTATGTGCTACTACATATTAAGCCACTTTGATAAATACTCCAAAATGTATAGCCTATAATTTATTGGGTCTGTTGCCTAAAGTATGTTTACTTTTCTAAGGCAAAAGGGCCACCAGTCGGAGGCCCCCTAGGAGACATGATAATAATGAATCTAAGTTTAGACAAGCAAATATGAAACAACTGACAGTTTAGGCACAGTATCCACCCTGGAGTCTGGAGTGTGTGCAAGCTGTGAAACTATCCTTTTATGCCCTTTTATGTTTTATTATCTTATTCTTATGTACACTGAGGTGCAAGGTTTATTGGTCCTTTGAACAATTTATGTTAGTGGGGTTCCACAAAGAAAAAAAAACATGTTAAAATATAAATAGATTAAAGTGTTTCTAAACCCAAGAGTAAAAATTTAATCTATAGCAGCTTACTAGTCTTTAATTATAGTTTCCACTTTAGTTTTCTTTTTTTTTTTCTGTTTTATTTAAACTTTTTTTTTAACCTGGTGATCCGGCCAGTACCTTCCTGTCCTAGGGTGACAAGCTCGCTCACAGTAGTGTATCTATGGAGAAGCAATTTTGTCACACTAGGACAGGACTAAAAAAAAAACCTATCTTTCCTCTTTTCTTTTTTATCATGGGGAGTAGGTAAAGTGAACTAGACAGGGCAGATAACAATGGCTACATATGCAATCATTTTTAAACTTACTGGCTTTTTGGCAAAATTAACAAGATTTTTTTTGCACTTGTTGAACAGATATAACAAAAATCCTTCAATTGTATATTTAACAGACCAATAGGCACCAAATATTGGTAGTTCACTATTCAAGTTTACATACCTTTGAAACTGGTGTTGGCAGTAGTATTAACATAAAGATTGGATATGTTTCCCTGTTTTGGATAAAGTAAAAAAAGCAAATACTCATTGTTTTTTTAAATAAATACGGTAAATAACATGTTCTTCTAATAATGCCAGAATTCTATTCCTTACTTCAAATGAACACATTTCTACACAAGACTTACATAATACAATATGCTTTTATTTATATGCTTTTTATTGTTATTTGACTGATGTAGTTATTTTTAATATGTGGTCGGTGTCTTCATTTGTATATTCTTTTTTTTTTTATTATGAACTTCTTTTTATTACTTGGAGACATATGTTTATAGGCTTATTTTCTATTGTATGAATTATGTTGTATTATGAAACTTTGAGAGAACAGATTAAAAAAAAATATGCAGACAGGGACCCAAGTATAATTTTTTAATTGGAGTCACTACTTAAGCACTGTGACCATACAGGGTTTAGAAAATCTATGCTGCAAATTGCCTAATTTTGTCAAAACCTACCTTTCCATTTTAATCTATAGATTATTTATATATATATATATATATATATATATATATATATATATATATATATATATATATACACACACTATATTACTAAAAGTATTGGGATGCCTGCCTCTACATGCACGTGGACTTTAATGGCATCCCAGTCTTAGTCCATAGGGTTCAATATTGAGTTGGCCCACCCATTGCAGCTATAACAGCTTCAACTCTTCTGGGAAGGCTGTCCACAAGGTTTAGCAGTGTGTCTATGGGAATGTTTGACTATTCTTTCAGAAGTGCACTTGTGAAATACCAAGACATTTTGGACAATTTCATGATTCCCACTTTGTGGGAACAGTTTGAGGATGGCTTCTTCCTGTTCCAACATGACTGCGCACCAGTGTACAAATCAAGCTCCATAAAGACATGGATGAGCAAGTTTGGTTGGAGGAACTTGACTGCCCTGCAAAGAGTCCTGACCTCAACCCGAAAGAACACCTTTTGGATGAATTAGAGCGGAGACTGCGAGCCAAGCCTTCTCAGTGCCTGATGTGACAAATGCCCTTCTGGAAGAATGGTCAAACATTCCCATAGACACACTCCTAAACCTTGTGGACAGCCTTCCCAGAAGAGTTGAAGCTGTTATAGCTGCAACGGGAGGGCCAACTCAATATATATCTTTTGGTAATATAGTGTACATGCTGATAGGTTACTTATCTCCTTTTATGGAAAAAAAGGTTACTTATCTCCTGCCTAAACTAGCAAAGCAATGTGTGTATATGCATGTGAGATGAGGACTAGGGATGAGCTCTAAATTCGGGTTCCAAACTTTGATTGTTTTGGTATTTGTCCTAATGCCAGACTGTTACCCCATTAAGCAGAAGCTGAACTCCATATATAGTAGGGGGGCTTTCTTCCTCTACTCCACTGTCAACGATTGCCATGCTATGAACAAGTGGTGTGATAAAGTTCAGGATGGGGAAAGGGGGTGCAAGCTCCTTCTGCCACCCTTTCGGGCCAACCAGGATGCATGCTTGGATAAGAGTTTGGTGTGAATTTTGGGGAGGAACCCCACATTTATTTTTCTTAATTTCTGCATGAGGTTCCCCTTGAAATCCATGGTATACCCAACAGGCACAGGCCACCCAACCTGACTGATCATAGTCCAGGAGTCTTTTATTACCCCTCTTAGCCTTAGCTTATATGGCCATCAGACTACAAAGCAAAGCAAATGGAGCCACAGTAAATTTTTATGTGTTTATCAGAATGTAATGTGGAACTACAGTAAACCATCATATTCTTTATAACTAAGGCAGCTTCCATCTTAGCCTTGGTTTGATCTGCAGTTGCCATGGTACAGCAAATGTGATCAGTTGTGACATCAGACATTTGAAGACTTGACATTTTGGTTTAGAGCACAAGCACTTGTGACAGTTATCATTCATGGCATACCTTGATAGTACCTGCTTTGGGAGACAATTAACCACTTAAGGACCGAGCCTCTTTCTGAGATTTGTTGTTTACAAGTTAAAAACAGGTTTTTTTTTTGCTAGAAAATTACTTAGAACCCCCAAACATTATACATTTTTTTCTAACACCCTAGAGAAAAAAATGGCGGTCGTTGCAATACTTTCTGTCACACCGTATTTGCACAGCGGTCTTACAAGTTTTTTTTGGAAAAAATACACTTTTTTGAATTAAAAAATAAGACAACAGTAAAGTTAGCCCAATTGGATAATGTTACGCTGAGTAAATTGATACCCAACATGTCACACTTCAAGATTGCACCCGCTCGTGGAATGACGACAAACTTTTACCCTTATGCCACGTACACACGAGCAGACTTTCCGGCATACTTGGTCCGGCAGACCAGAGTGCGCCGGACAATCCGACCGTGTGTAGGCTTCGGCGGACTTTTTTTTCCCCAAGTTTTAAATCTTTCCGTCGGACTCAGTTTCTAGTTCGACGGAAAGCCCGCTCATCTGTATGCTGGTCCGACGGACCAGATACGACGCAAGGGCAGGGTATTGCATCTCGCGTTCGCTGCAATAGGAAAAACAAATTTTCCTATTGCTGCGTGCTCAGATCGGGGTCTGGTATGGATTTTAGGGGGGACCCCATGCCGTTTTTTGCGGCGTAGGGGCTTCCCTTTAAAATCCATACTAGACCTAAGGGCCTGGTATGACCCACGACGGGGCTCGCAAGGTGTCAATCTCGCCGATAAAAGCGGCAAGATTGACTTCCTTTTCTAGTCCCGTCGCACCTGAGTCACGTTCAAAATGAACGGACTTGTCCGTGTGTGGGCGAGTGCATTCATTCTGAAAGTCCGCCGTAACTCCGGCGAAAGTCCGTTGGAAAGACAGGCGGACTTAGCCCACCGGAAAGTCCGGTCGTGTGTGTGCAAGTCCGTCCGTTCTAAAGTCCGGCGCACCTGGTGGACAAAGTCCGTCAGAAAGTGTGCCGGACCAAGTATGCCAGAAAGTCCGATCGTGTGTACGCAGCATTAAGAATCTCCATAGGTGACGTCTCTAAAATTCTACAGGTTGCATGTTTTGACTTACAGAGGTGGTCTAGGGCTAGAATTATTGCTCTCGTTCTACTGATCGTGGCGATACCTCAATTGATGGGTTTAATTCCAGTTAAACTTTAAGTTTGTTTAAATGAGCTCAATACAACCCAGGTGCATCAAAGGAAAAAGTGTTCAAATTTTTACAGTTGGTTTCCTTTAGAAACCAGCCACAAAAGACAGCCTGTCACCAGACAGCATGCTAAAGATGAGGCCACTTTCTCTGCGTATGAAAGCAATTGTCTCTCTGCAGAGGTCTTACATGTCCCCTGCACAGTCAAACCCATGGTTCTTCATTTTACAAAGCTCTTCTGACTGTAACGCTCCAACTCTTACTCAGTAGGGGTGTGTCGGTCCTTTGCAAAGAGACCACTGCTTAAATATATCAAGCAGGGGTCCTTCTCTGCAACATGGCAGCAGGGGACAGGCTTTTCTGCTCAGGCAGTTTCTACCTTTTAAAGAAAACAAAGTTAGAAGGCTTAGGCCCCTTTCACACAGGCCAGATCCGGTTTTGTTCAGCAGGGGATCCATCCCCTGATCCGTTGCTGAGTGGAGCGACCAGATGGCAAGTCTGTGTCCGCTCCACGTATGCAGACACATCCCACTCTGCTCTATGGACAGCTGGATGTAAACGGACTGGCTGTCTGTTTACACCCGACTGCCCTCTGATCTGATCCGGTCAAAAGGAGGGGAATGGATCCCCTTCCTTTTTTTTACCGGATGGGACTGGGGGTGTAAACGGACACAAGTCTGTTTGCATCTGACTGCCCATAGAGGAAAATGGAGGGTCCGATCAGGTCCAGCTCAAAACAGACAGCCGGACCCAATCAGACCTCTCGTGTAAAAGGGGCCTTAGTACATCTTTTGTTTTTGATGCATTTGAGATATATTTAGCTAATAAAAACTGAAAAAGTTCAATTAGTCTTTACCATTGTTCAGGTGGTGATAATGATAGCAGACCCTCCCAGTTAGCAGCATTAGACGCGGTAAAGCAAATAGCTTTTTCTTTAGGACACAAAAAAGCTAAAAATCTGCAATAATGTTTACCAAACTTCTCGCAGTGGTCATTATTAGCCTGCACAAAATTGAAACTTAACTTAAAAGATACACGGTTGTATTCACTTTTTTTCAAACATGCGATATGTTATAAAACTATTCCTGAGAAATAAAAAGAAAATAGGGGACTGAACTGAGCAGCACCACACCAGACTGTCCTTTGATCATCGTATGTAAAATGATAAAGGATCTAATATGTTAGGGCTGAGAAGTGAGGCCTAGTGTGGTGTCCATGGCAACCTAAACCGGGCTTAGTTAAAAAAAACCAAAGGCCTTTGGTGGTAACCATGGAAATGGAAGAATGACTTCTGCTGCTGGGTGATGGAGGGGGGGACCTCTTACAATCGCAAACGCTCGGTCTTGGTGTCATGTTCTTTCAAGTGGCACTGAAAGTTTTATGTTAACTGTTTCCTGAATGAAGATGTGAAGTTAAGCGTCCAAAGGCTTTACTTTTTATAGTCACCAAGCTTAATGGAATTTTATGGACAGCTATAGTGGTATACAGATGGAAACATGATAACTGAAATGTTATGGCTCCCAAGTTTAAATAAATGTTAATGACTCTCAGTGATGGGTAAATTAAATCTTAAAGTGGTTGCAAACCTCAGACATAAAAAATGAACAAAGCGCATCATTCTATACTGTGTGCTTATCTCTGTACAGAGCACTGAGTGTGATTTCTCTCTGGTGCCTCCTTATTCTGCTCTCAGCATGAGTCAATTCTCCCAGGTTTTTCATAAATAGGCTAAAGGGGAGAAGAGCTCCAGCACGCAGCCTGAGATTCATAGCCACAGCTCTGCATTGCGCTTGTGTGCTGTAAGGAGGGGTTTTTTTCAGAGCATTCTGCTGGTCTGCCAGAAGTTGTAGCAAATCTCTTTGGGGTAGACTTTCTAAAACTGGTGCACTCAGAATCTGGTGCAGCTATGCATGGTAGCCGATCAACTTCTATCTCCAGCTTGTTCAATTAGGTTTTGGCAATATAACCTGGAAGCTGATTGGTTTCCATGCAGAGGTGTACCAAATTTTACACTCTTCAGTTTTAGTAAATAACCCCCTTTGAATCTCCGTCTATGCATTTAAATTACCAAAGTATCAACACATAGTGGTGATGTGGATACGCATACGGTACTAGGTGCCACGTCCTAACATAATTATATAGATAGAAATAAGTTGGGCTTTGGACTTTCTGGGCACAATAATCACTATAGTTGATTATATTAAAAATTAGATTTATTAAAGATTGTTTAAAAAGCGAGAATATAAAAGGACAGATACAGAAATCAGTTCATAACAACACAATTACAATTATGCACTCCATACATAGCTCTATAATGTAAGAATAAATCATACAGAAATTGGAAATACCAATCCTTTTTCATGCGGTTGTATTGTAGTTAATAGAGAGCTATGCATAGCTTTGCATAGCTCTCTATGAACTACAGTCTGTGTGTGTTGTCGGCGGCGCTGTAACAAGGTCCCGCCCCTTAGACCTTCTCGTGTGATAGGCGGAACACTGTTTCTATCTACCATCACACGAGACGGTCTACGGGGGTGGGACCTTGTTACAGGACCGCTGACAACAAGCACAGACCCAGCTTCATGATACACAGCGCTCCCGCTGTGTGTAAACCAGGGCAGACAATGGTGAGGCTGCATTCATGGTCACAGCGAGGCTGCATTGTTGGGCACAGTGTGGCTGCAATGATGGGCACCATAAAGCTGCATTTGATGGGCACAGTGAGGCTGCAATGATGGGCACAGTTAGGCTGCAATGATTGGCATAGTGAGGCTGCAATGATGGTCACAGTGAGGCTGCATTTGATAGGCACAGTGAGGCTGCATTGATGGGCACAATGAGGCTGCATTCATGGGCACCGTAGAGCTGCATTTGATGGATACAGTGAGGCTGCAATGATGGGCACAGTGAGGCTGCATTGATGTGCACAGTGAGGCTGCAATAATGGGCACATTGAGGCTGCAATGATGGGCACAGTGAGGCTGCAATTATGGGCACCGTAAAGCTGCATTTGATAGGCACAGTAAGGCTGCATTTGATAGGCACAGTGAGGCTACATTAATGGACACAGTGAGGCTGCATTCATGGGCATCATAACGCTGCCTTTGATGGGCACAGTGAGGCTGTAATGATGGGCACAGTGAGGCTGCATTTATGGGCACAGTTAGGCTGCAATGATGGGCACAGTGAGGCTGTGATGATGGGCACAGTGAGAGTGCACTGACAACATGCACAGACCCAGCTTCATGATACACAGCGCTCCCGCTGTGTGTAAACCAGGGCAGGCAATGGTGAGGCTGCATTTATGGTCACAGCGAGGCTGCATTGTTGGGCACAGTGAGACTGCATTCATGGGCACTGTAAAGCTGCATTTGATGGGTACAGTTAGGCTGCAATGGTGGGCACAGTGAGGCTGCAATGATGGGCACAGTGAGGCTGCAATGATGGGCACAGTGAGGCTGCATTTGATAGGTACAGTGAGGCTGCGTTGATGGGCACAATGAGGCTGCATTCATGGGCACCGTAGAGCTGCATTTGATGGGTACAGTGAGGCTGCAGTGATGTGCACAGTGAGGCTGCAATAATGGGCACATTGAGGCTGCAATGATGGGCACAGTGATGCTGCAATTATGGGCACCGTAAAGCTGCATTTGATAGGCACAGTAAGGCTGCATTTGATAGGCACAGTGAGGCTGCATTAATGGGCACAGTGAGGCTGCATTCATGGGCACCCTAAAGCTGCATTTGATGGGCACAGTGAGGCTGCAATGATGATCACAGTGAGGCTAAATTTGATAGGCACAGTGAGGCTGCATTGATAGACACAGTGAGGCTAAATTTGATAGGCACTGTAGAGATGCATTTGATGGGCACAGTGAGGCTGCAATGATGGGCACAGTGAGGCTGCATTGATGTGCACAGTAAGGCTGCAATTATGGGCACCGTAAAGCTGCATTTGATAGGCACAGTAAGGCTGCATTTGATAGGCACAGTGAGGCTGCATTAATGGGCACAGTGAGGCTGCATTCATGGGCACCGTAACGCTGCATTTGATGGGCACAGTGAGGCTGCGATGATGAGCACAGTGAGGCTGCATTTGATAGGCACTGTAGAGCTGCATTTATGTGCACAGTGAGGCTGCAATAATGGGCACATTGAGGTTGCAATGATGGGCACAGTGAGGCTGCAATTATGGGCACCCTAAAGCTGCATTTGATAGGCACAGTAAGGCTGCATTTGATAGGCACAGTGAGGCTGCATTAATGGGCACAGTGAGGCTGCATTCATGGGCACCGTAACGCTGCATTTGATGGGCACAGTGAGGCTGCGATGATGAGCACAGTGAGGCTGCATTAATGGGCACAGTTAGGCTGCAATGATGGGCACAGTGAGGCTGCGATGATGGGCACAGTGAGAGTGCACTGATGGGCACAGTGAGGCTGCATTCATGGGCACAGTTAGGCTGCAATGATAGGCACCTTAAAGCTACATTTGATGGGCACAGTGAGGCTGCGATGATGGGCACAGTGAGGCTGCGATGATGAGCACGGTGAGGCTGCATTGATGGGCACAGTGAGAGTGCACTGATGGGCACAGTGAGGCTGCAATCATGTGCACCATAAAGCTGCATTTGATGGGCACAGTGAGGCTGCAATGATGGACACAGTGAGGCTGCATTTGATGGGCACAGTGAGCCTGCATTTGATAAGCACTGGTGAAGCTGAATTTGATGGGTACTGATAAGGCTGCATTTGATGGGCACTGATGAGGCTGCATTGATCTCTTGTACTATGTCTCTGATCATTTCTTGTACCATGTCCGCAGTCTCTGGCCATCTCTTGTACCATGTCTGCAGTCTGACCATCTCTTGTATCATGTCCGCAGTCTCTGACCATCTTTTGTATCATGTCCACAGTCTCTGGAGGGGAGCCTACAGAAGAGTCAAGAGTGAGAGTGCTGCCAGGATAGGGGTCATGGGAGAAGTCAGATGTGTGTGGACTTTGGAGATGAGACTATAGGATAAAACCAGAGCCACCAAGCTGGAGCCGACTGAAAGAGCCCTGCATGGTGCACCTGAGAGGAGGTCAGTGACAGCGCTGCCAGGCCAGTCTGAGGGGGTTCATTTATGTAAGGGGGGAGTGAATACAATAATGTAAGGGGGCAATTATATAAAGGTTTCCCCCTTATATCAGTAACCCACCCCCTTACCTTAGTGTATTATTTCTGTGGAAAGTGGTCCCCCCTACATTCCCAGAGTCCCTGGGGTCCCCCTTGATGATTGTCTGTCTTCTCTATATATAATACACTCTTCAAACCAAACAAAAACAGAGCACATTAAACGAAAATCGTTTGTTCTGTTCATGTACGAGAAAAATTTTGTCCTTTCAGAAATTTTCATTTGAAAAGTGAGAATCGGATGTCGAAAGTTGCATACACAATATTAGAAAATCAAACGATCGTGCCTCGTACGAAATTTTTCTTCTTATTTTCCTGTGCCAGTGAACCTGTTACTTTGCTCTGCATGGGTAAACCACAGTTTCACTTTAAACTCTGCACTGTCTCATCACAGCACTTAGAACAGAGAAGGAATAAAGCCTAATGTCTGATTCCTGCTAGAGCCACAGATCACACACAGTTTAGCAGCTCAGTGCTAGTGTCTGCCTTCCAATGCCTGGCAGGACTGGTCTTCATGTCACAGATCCAGGGTGGTCTGGCTGTGTGGGAGCTCTTAATGGCTGAGAAGTACAGAAGTATGTGTTGAGAAGCTGGAGTTTTAATTTCCTCAATTTCACATCTGGCAGGAGATGGCTCCGTGCGGAGTGTTGCGCACAGAGGATTAGTGCGCTATAAGAATCAGTTCACTGAGTTTCCACTTTGTTAAAATCGCATCCCAAACTGATTTCTGTCTATCTATCTATCTATCTATCTATCTATCTATCTATCTATCTATCTATCTATCTATCTATCTATCTATCTATCTATCTATCTATCTATCTATCTATATATATATATTTTTTTGTGGTTTTGTGGTAGCATAGAATGTCCAGGTTGCTGATTGTTTTTATTTTTCATTGATGGAGATAAAAGGCCAGTCCACTCAAAAGTTATATTTTTGTTACTGATGAAACCTGTTGGGTTTGGCTTGTCCCTGTCTTCTTGTATGTCTTGAATGCCTCAACAGTGAGATCTACCTGCCATAATTTCTCGCTCTATCCATGTCCACCTGGGAGGTTGAGATATTGCCAGCCACCCACTGTTCTGTTTTCTAAACTTTCCTGTTGTGTTCCCTGTCATATACTACACTTTTTTTTTAAATCCAATAAATAATGTGGGAACAGCAGGTGTTTAGACATGGGAACTAAAGCACAAATCTTCAGGTTGCTCACACAATGCCATAAGGTCTTCTTCCTCATTGTCTTTTCTCAAAGCCAGGTGATCCTCAGTGATGAAGACAGCAGCACTGACATGATGACTTTACCAGTAACTGCAGGGTGCCATAGTGATGGCATCAATGGATAGGCCAATAATGCCTTGCACTCACAGTATGTCCTCAGCCTTCTGGGTTGAGTGATGTTGGGTGTCATTCAACCCGGAAGACTGTGGACATCTGATGGCACAAGTGTACTGCGGGGACAGAGCTGTTTTTTTGTTTTTTTATACAGGCATTGGGGTCCAATTAAAAAATAGGCCAAACTCGGTCTTTAAAAATTTGTGAAAAAAAACGAATATAGTTTTTCCTTAAACCCTGTCTATACAACCAATGCTAAGTTCGAAACCCTGGGCAAAAAGGTCCTCCCTCTGCATATATTTGCTAAATGTACCAGTCTGCTTGAATGTATCTTTGCATGAACAAACTATCATCTTGTTATCAAATAGAAGAAAATTTGAGTGAGTTTGAATCTCAAATAAAAAAGCTTAGCATAGCAGTGAAAGCATTACAATAAACTGTGTCTTGATCACGAAGTCGAACGTGTCATGTTGCCCCTAAATCCACCAATGCAGACGTCAGATTCCCATGCCAAGGTCTGTTATCCCTATCGGATCTCGTCCCCGACAGCTGTGACTGCCACACTGTGCATTCTCTCCAGAAATCCGCCTTTTATGCCCATCTGCCTTGACAGGTGTCCATCATACCAAGGCTGTGACTTGTTGCGCTGCTGCCCTTTTGGCAGCGCCTTTACAAAAGCCAGAGCTTATTCAAATGCCCAACTGGCTTTTAAATCTATTTAAATATAGATACAGATGCTCACATTATCACAGTCTGGTTTCTATTAGCCGCTGGGAAGACAAGCTTCCCCTTAAATCTTAATACTGAGCAACAGGGACGTTGCCCAAATTGTAATATGAACTTGGAATATGAAGTGTGGAAAGAAATATTTGCTGTGTGTTTCAGCATCGAACACATTCTTAATTGCGTTCCAAACCTTAAGACCACCCTACGTGTCCTGGAATACAGAGGTTTCGATTGACAATTCATAAAATGAAAATTCCTACCTGCTAATATCCTCTCAGAACTGCTGATATAAGAAGTTAATGCTACCTGGGAAAGCCGGCCAGGGTCTACTCTGCCGTTTCCTCTTCCAGAAACCTTTGTTAGGTTATTAATGACTACTGCAGGTTCCAGTGGAGGGATGGCATTTTCTGGGGGAATTATTTTCTATAGCAATTTTATTCAAGATCTTGACATTTATCAAGGATGGAAAATATATCACAGGGATTATTGAGTCAGGAGAAAGTAAACATTTGCTCTTGGAAACTAAAAAAAAGAGGGGGCAGTTACTACAGAGACATTCTTGAGGTAGATTGAGCAAAGAGCTATTTGTAAAAAAGGACACATATATGAGTTATGTGACTGAATTAGGTCTGAACCACACAAGAGATGGTGGGCAATGGGTCTTCGATTAAAGGGGGTGACAAAGTTTGGCCTCATTTCTCAGAATGTAATATAGAATCATAGTATAACATTGGTTCTGTTCTCTGCCTGGAGAAAATCTACTCTAATCAAGAGAAATGATGTCAGGGATGGGTGGAGGAGGTCATTCTGTGGTGGCCATCAAAGGAATACACACTTCTCTACATGGGATGAGACACTGAGCCAGATCATCCACAAACAGCCTTGGCAGGAGCTTTGGGCCACTGCCTGTCCAGAGAGCCCAACAAAAAACAAGAGGGTAGCACATTTGGTCAATGGTGTGCACCTGCATTTTTTAAGGTAGGATGTTCTTGTAGGCAGCTGGTGTCTTATAAAGCCATGTCAATATAGTGGAAATGGGACAGCTTTACTGAGCCTATTGAAATCCTAATTCTAATCCAATCTTAATTCAAACTGAAATCAATGTAATATAAAAGGATGGATGGGAGGCAAAGACCCCTCCATGTCAAGGGGCCCATTCTGATTCTGGTAGAGACAGCTAAGCTCTATGGAGTGCCCTCTTCTGTAGAAATATGAGCTGGGAGTCCCACAGGCATTTAATGTATTTAATGTATTTTGGGATTCTTGAAAAGATTATTGTGAAGAAGGACTGTTAGGTAGTAAGAAATGCATCAACTAGGGTTGAGTAACACTATTACCATTAAAGTCATTGTCTGAACTGAAGGCCAAGAGGTGATGTCCTGCTTTTATGAAGATTTAAGTTCAAATTCCATGTCAATAAAGAATATATGCTGTTGTAAGCTAAGTTAGTGCTAGTTTGGGGATGGAACTTTGGGCAAAAGTAAAGGGTATAGTAGCAATACAAAAATGATGACATTTAAATGGAACTGTATGTTCTCAGGTCTGGTGCCACCAGACCTAATGGTGGAGTCACATAGTTACATAGTTACAATCAGGTTGAAAAAAGACAAAAATCCATCTAGTTCAACCAAAAAAAAAAAAAAAACAATCCCATATACACAAACCTACACCCACAGCAAAGCATGCTCCTATTTGCTACAGCAGGGTAAAAATCTGATCCCCCGTGAGGCAATCAGATTTTCCCTGGATCAACTTTACCTATAAATGTTAGTACCCAGTTATATTGTGTACATTTAGGAAAGAATCCAGTTCTTTTTTAAAGCAATCAAGCTTTCCAGAACCACCTTTGGAGGAAATCTATTCCACATTTTCACAGCTCTTATTGTGAAGAAACCTTTCCGTATTTGGAGATGAAATATTTTTTCCTCTAGACCTAAAGAGCGCCCCCTAGTTCTCTGTGATTACCTTAAAGTGAATAACTCAACACCAAGTTCACGATATGGACCACTTATGTATTTTGTACATATTGATCATATCCCCCTTAATCTCCTCTTCTCAGGAGGCAATAGATTCAGTTCCTCTAACATTTCCTCATAGCTGAGCTCCTATATGCCTCTTATCAGTTTGGTTGCTTTCCAAGTCTGTAGACTTTACCTTGCATATGAGCCGTGTGTGGGGAACTGTGTCAAACGCTTCTGCAAAGTCCAGGTCTACCACGTCCACAGCCACCCCTCTGGCAAAGGTTTTACTTACCTCTTCATAAAAAGAAATCAGGTTTGTCAGAATGGATTAAAGGATTCTGTAATTGCTTGACCATCATTCTCTGCAGCACTGAGGAAAGGAGAGGACTTGGGGCGATGACCACCAATAGTTGGGCTTTCATCTATTCTTTACCTTTATTTAAGGAAAAACTCTTTTACTAACTTCTCTCTCTTCAGTGTACTTTTCTAATCACTGTAACTAACATAGTATTTTAACTGCAGTCTTAGTTCACAATGCACAGCCCACAGCTTATTATCTCCAATCTACAAGGTGATGTGGCAATCTTAATAATAGGTGAGGGGTAATTCCCTATGAGAAATAAAGGAGAGGCAGAAGTTTTAACTTTTCACCACTCTAGCCAGGGCCGGGACAAGGGTGGGCAGAAGGGCCCTGGGCGCAGCGTGTATTGTAGGGATGGGGGTGCCTCATATTCCTGCTATTATAAGGCTGAGCAGAGTAGTGACAGCGGCATCACTACTTCTGTCAGCCCAGACGTGGCAAGGAGAGAAGAGAGTCAGGAGGAGGTGCGGGCTGTGCTCTCTCTCCCCCTCATCCTCATAAACTCGCACATAACGAACGGGAGGGGGGCACAATTTGGCACCTTTGCCCTGAGAACTGAATGATCTTGTACCAGGATTGACTCTAGCCAAAGCTAGAAAAAAAAACTACTGCGTTCAAGAAGACATAGGTCAAGGTTGAGATATCCCTTCACTTCTTATTGTGGCTCCAATGGAAATCTCCCCAATAGATTCTTGATGGAGGTTCTAACTCTTCCACCCTCAAAGCAGATGTCTGTGCAATAGTGATGGATCGATAGGCATGGGATTTGGTTTTGAAATATTCAATAGAGTGTGCCGGCCTTCAGAGGAGCTGATAATGAAGGTATAGTGTATGTGGACCTTGTTCTGGTCCTAGGCTGCTGCCTCTCTGAATGTGGCAAAAGGAAAACTCAGTAAGATGATAAACTCTGGGGTGGGTTTGTTTCTGCGTTTTGCCTTTCCATCATTTATTTTTCATTCATTTCAATGTGCCTTTGAATTTGTTGGCAATTTTGACTACTCTAGGAAAAGTTAATTCTTTAGCAGAGCCCCCTCTCTCCTTGCATGTCATAGCTGTCTCCTCTTCTGGAAGTGTCTAATACCCTCTGTGCAAACCTGGCTCCTCTTACCTTACTTTTATCTCCCCTACATAACCTTTCATGTAGTTGCCAAGGTAGAAGCGAAGTGTACTATAGAGTCTCACTTTAGCGGCAGCTCCAAGTTGGCTGCTGACATCACAGGATGGCATCACCAATCTCAGGGACTTTGGGTATCTAAACAAGGGATACTTAACTAGTAAAAACATGCATAAAATATGTTAAATGCACATATAAGCTAAGAAAACATTGCTAATCTGGTGACAGGGACTCTTTGTTCTAATTTTCCACTATAATCGAGCACAACTGGCTTTCACTGTGTATGCTGCCATAAACAGTCAGTAGTCTTATGTGGTTAGAGATATCAGCATTTTGACTTTATAATGTGGCTTGACTTCACATACTATGGGACAGCGGAGGATATTATTTTGCCAGTTGGCAAACACAGATTTCCAGAGCAACGAGGTGTTTCTAGACATATGAATGACAGTTAACGAGATTGATAACTTTCTAATGTAATCTTACAATAACTAATGTTTTCTATCCATATAAACATCATCCACAGCTGTGGGTCCGGTTGATGAGAGGTAGCTAAGCGCATGCCTTGCTTGCCAAGGTGTATAAAGATCAGAAGAGGTGGGGGTAGCTGATCCTGCAGCATTGTTTCTATATTACAATCTGCCTGCCATATGTGCAGCATTAATGAAGTTCCCAAACTACGAGGAAGCAAAGGGAAATTGGAAGGAGGGGTGGGGGGGCACAAGCCATTTATTTCTATGGCAGGATCAGTGAAATTATCTATCTACCTTGTTCTACAACCTAAAGTGCTTCAATCTTTGTCTCATGTATGCATGTATGCCCAGTCCTGAATAACCTTTCAATACCAAGGACCCTGCTAATTGTTATCTTCTCTCTCATTTAGCTTGTTCTGGCTACCCACCAAAAGAGCCAGCAGAAGGTGGCCATCAAGTACGTCATTAAAGGGGTTGTAAACCCTCGTGTTTTTTCAGTTTAATGCATCCTATGCATTAAGCTGAAAAAACTTCAAACACTGACCGGCGACCCCTAGCGCCCCCCCCCCCCCGCCCCGTTTTGCTCACCTGGGCCGTTCGTTCCCTCAGCGGAGACCTGTACCTCTCTGCTCAGGGTTCTCAACTCTTGATTGGATAGATTTATAGCAGCGCAGCCGATGGCTCCGCTGCTGTCAATCAAATCCAATGGCACGGGCGTGTAGGGGGCGGGGCCGAGTCCAGCATTCTGTGTCTATGCACACAAATGCTGGACTCGGGAGCACACCCGCAAGGTAACCTCCAGGTAGAGCGCTTTTCCTTGGGGGTTTACCGATGCGTGGAAGAGCCGTGAGTGCCATTGTGGGACCCCAGAAGAAGATGACACTGTGCAAAACGAACTGCACGATGGAGGTATGATATGTTTGTTATTTAAAAAAAAAAAAAAACGAGGGTTTACAACCCCTTTAACACTAGAAATACTGAAGACCTCGATATAGAACGCTACACCCTGGAGAAGTCGGAAGGGTGCCCCTTTCTAATTCAGCTATATGCCGCCTTCCAAACTTGCTTGTTTTGTGATGGAATATGTCTGCGGAGGGAGTTTAAGTGATTTTATCTGCGACAATTCCCCAGTCGACAGTGACACCATCAAGCCTCATTACTACATTTAGAATAGAACAGAAAGCAAGCTTTATAAGATATTTAATTCTAAAGTCCAACTAAAGCCTTTGTATTTATTACTGTAATGCAGTCAGGTTGTATATAGATTATTATATATGCTATTCTTTTTATTTTATTTTTACATACTCAGTGCTGCAGCAATTTTTTAAATACCCCATGCAGGCAGCACACTGGAAAGCCTGACCACTGCTCTCACACACAGCTTTTCCCATAGTGGGCAATGATTGCACATGTGAAAAGAGATGGAGACAGTACATAGTTACCTAGTAATGAGTCACAGTGTACATGTGCATTGAGACATATGCATAACAGGGGCATGTTGGAGGTGACTATTGTTTAAAATGGGGCAGATTGGATCCTATAGGTGGGATTGTCCAGTAGATTTTTTGGGGATCTTGGTAAAAACTGCACCAGGAATTACATCGGTCTCAGGTGGCACTGTTAATCACACTGGACCAGCCCCTTCCTGCCCCTGCCTCCCTCGGTCCATGGGTTCTGCTTTTTTCTTAAATTTATTTTTTTTAAATGTGATTTTGCTTCAATCTAAAAAAAAAATTCTCTTTCATCGATTCACTGTGGCAGAAATATCGTGTGGACTGGAGTTCCTTCACAATAATGGAATCCTCCATAGGTAACTAATTCTTTTCTATTCAATTGTAGACCATATACCTGTGTAAAATGTGTGCTGGGGTGAGATTGCGGAGACGCACAAATATACAGTATCTCACACCAGTGAGTACACCCCTCACATTTATGTAAATATTTTATTACATCTTTTCATGTGACAACACTGAAGAAATTACACTTTGCTATAATGTAAAGTAGTGAGTATACAGCTTTTATAACAGTGTAAATTTGCTGTCCCCTCAAAATAAGTCAACACACAGCCATTAATGTCTAAACCACTGGCAACAAAAGTGAGTACACCCCTAAGTGAAAATGTCCAAATTGGGCCCAATTAGCCATTTTCCCTCCCAGATATCATGTGACTCGTTAGTGCTACAAGGTCTCAGGTGTGAATGGGATGGGTAGTAGGTGTGTTAAATTTGGTGTTATCGCTCTCACTCTCTCATACTGGTTACTGGAAGTTCAACATGGCACCTCATGGCAATGAACTCTCTGAGGATCTGAAAAAAAGAATTGTTGCTCTACATAAAGATGGCCTAGGCTATAAGAAGATTGCCAAGACCCTGAAACTGAGCTGCAGCACTGTGCCCAAAACCATACAGCGGTTTAACAGGACAGGTTCCACTCAGAACAGGCCTTGCCATGGTCGACCAAAGACGTTGAGTGCACGTGCTCAACATCATATCCAGAGGTTGTCTTTGGGAAATAGACGTATGAGTGCTGCCAGCATTACTGCAGAGGTTGAAGGGGTGGGGGGTCAGCCTGTCAATGCTTAGACCATATGCCACACACTGCATCAAGTTGGTCTGCATGGCTGTCGTCCCAGAAGGAAGCCTCTTCTAAAGATGATGCACAAGAAAGTCTGCAAACAGTTTATTGAAGACAAGCAGACTAAGGACATGGATTATTGGAACTATGTTCTGTGGTCTGATGAGACCAAGGTAAACTTATTTGGTTCAGATGGTGTCAAGCGTGTGTAGCGGCAACCAGGTGAGGAGTACAAAGACAAGTGAGTGTTGCCTACAGTCAAGCATGGTGGTGAGAGAGTCATAGTCTGGGGCTGCATGAGTGCTGCCGGCACTGGGGAGCTACAATTCATTGAGGGAACCATGAATGTCAACATGTACTGTGACATACTAAAGCAGAGCATGATCCCCTCTCTTCAGAGACTTGGCCATGGGACAGCATTCCAACATGAGAAGGACCCCAAACACACCTCTAAGACGACCACTGCCTTGCTCAAGAAGCTGAGGGTAAAGGTGATGGACTGGCCAAGCATGTCTCTAGACCTAAACCCTATTGAGCATCTGTGGGGCATCCTCAAATGGAGGGTGGAGGAGCGCAAGGTCTCTAACATCCACCAGCTCCGTGATGTTGTCATGGAGGAGTGGAAGAGGACTCCAGTGGCAACCTGTGAAGCTCTGGTGAACTCCATGCCCAAGGGGGTTAAGGCAGTGCTGGAAAATAATGGTGGCCACACAAAATATTGACACTTTGGGCCCAAATTGGACATTTTCACTTAGGGGTGCACTCACTTTTGTTGCCAGTGGTTTAGAGATTAATGGCTGTGTGTTGAGTTATTTTGAGGGGACAGCAAATTTACACTGTTATACAAGCTGTACGCTCACTACTTTACATAGTAGCAAAGTGTCATTTCTTCAGAGTCGTCACATGAAAAGATATAATAAAATATTTACAAAAATGTGAGGGCTGTACTCACTTGTGTGAGATAATGTACATGGGTACCTAATGTCTTCCCACTTTTCCAACCAACTGATATAAGAAACTAATGGAAAACCTCTGTCACTAGCAGCCACCTATAATTGAAATATCAGTTGGTGGTAAAGTGATCCTCAAAATTTGTTTTGGATGACACTTATGCCGCGTACACACAATCGGAAATTCCGCCAGCAAAAGTCCAATGAGAGCTTTTGGTCGGAAATTCCGACCGTGTGTATGCTCCATCGGACTTTTGCTGGCGTAATTGCTGCCAGCAAAAGATTGAGAGCAGGTTCTCTATTTTTCAGTCAGAAAAAGTTCCGATCGGAAATTCCGATTGTCTGTACCAATTCCGACATGCAAAATTATTACACATGCTCGGAAACAATTCGACGCATGCTCGGAAGCATTGAACTTCATTTTCTCAGCTTGTCGTAGTTTTGTACGTCATCACGTTCTTGACGGTCGAAAGTTCAGAGAACTTTTGTGTGACCGTGTGTATGCAAGCCAGGCTTGAGCGGATCATCCGAGATTTTTTCGTTGGAAATTCCATTTGTGTGTATGGGGCATTACAGTCTTTCTCTTTGCAGGGACCTCAAGCCTGATAACATCCTAATGGATGAAGGACATGTCCGCATTGCTGATTATGGACTGGCAGTAGGCGGTCTATGGGACGATAAAAGGACCACTGGTGTGGCTGGAAACAGAGGATTCATGGCTCCAGAGGTTTGTATATTTCTCCATACTCATAACTTATCTATTCAATATATCAAAATTCATCAAATACCACTCTGATTTATTTTTTATTTTTTTTTGTTATTTACCAATTCCTTTTAGTAATGCTTGAAGTCCTGAGAAGCCAACGGAGTGCCATTCATCTTTGTAACACACTCCACTCTGCTTTATTAGGCCCCTTTTACACTTGTGCGACCTGATGAGCAATGCTGTGTCCTTACAAATGTACAAATGTACAAATGTAGGGAACACAACCGTAATTCAGCCTGCAGGAAAACCTTACAGATTAACCAGTCAATTGTTCCCTTTTCCATGAGAGGAGAAGATAAGAAAATAACTTTCTAGGCACCAGACACAATGGTGCACAGTTGGGAGAGAGAGTGGAAGTGAGATGGTACAATGGTACATGATACAATCCTTATGGGGTCTATAAGATGTGGTGGAAGCGATTGGTATAGACACATAGAGGTTGATTTAGTAATGGTAATGGTCTCTTTACATTTAATAGCGCCCAATTAAGCCAATTAAGACATCAACTAGGCGAACATGTGAATGAAAAAGAGTGCTATTAGTGGCGAACATGCGTTTGTAAATGCTGAATTGGTGCTAAGTTTATTATATGGAACTGCACTGCAGCAATGATCACATAATTGTGAATAAAACATTTTTATGTGAGATGTGCTCTACCTTGTGTGCATCCATTTATGTGTGTTCTAATTAGTATTCCTAGTTTGTTTTCTTCTTTTTTTCTTTAGCTTCTTTTGCTAACTAATGCAATTATGAACAAGTATTACAGAGTAATGTCTGCTATTCTGTAAAGTTACCTAATTTAGTTTTTTATGTGACTATAAAGTAGTAATTATTTATGTTTATTCTTTAATCATACTACTACACTATTGTGCAGGTCTCAGTGTACTTAGCACAATGGCTTGGTGCTGTGGTGTTGTGCACTGATGTCTACAAAGCACTCATTTAAAAACTATGAGTTGAAATCCCAGCCAACCTAAGGCAGCTGTGTTGATTTTTCCAGTGCACAGGCGGATTCAAATCAAAAAACAAAAAAATGTAAACTGCACGTTAACTAGTGTGTGATTTTTGGAATTCCATCGCATGCATTTGAAGAGTTAATATTATGGAATCAACCAAACCAATGTGAATTGTCTATTTGCAGCAAAAGCTGCTGAGTACAACGCAAGTTTTTAGTAGGTGATACCCTCTTGTGGAATTTGAACCCATGCATGGTCCAAGGCCTGAGTCGTTCAAGGTAGAAGTGCAGACCACTAGGCTATTGGGCTGAGCACAACTTCCATAGAAAATACATTTACCAGTGTTTGATTTTTTTTTAAATTCTATACCAGTAATATTTTATTTGTATCGTTTCACTTTAAGCATCATTAAAACCACTGCTCCTTTAAAAACGATCTTTTGAAAAACAGTTTTTTGCATTGATACATGTCCCCTAGGGCAGTACCCGGGTCCCCATAGCCTTTTTATAGCAATAACCTGCATATAAGCCTTTAAAATGAGGACTTTGGATTTTTCATGTTCCTGTCCCATAGACTTTAATAGCGTTCGCATCTTCGCAAAAAAAAAAAAGTTAAATGCCTCGTCAGCATATAATCCTTTAATATTAGGACTTTTGCTATTTCATGTTCTTGTTAATAGGGTTCACATATTCAAGGTGTTCTGATGCGAACCGAACCCGGGGGGGGGGGGGTATTCGGCCCATCCCTATTAAAATCTATCCCATGCCATTTTTTTTAATTTTGGCATGGAGTTCCTCTTAAAATCTATGACAGACCCAAAGGGCCTGGTATGTATTTTGTGGGGGGCATCACGCCCTTTTTTTGGGGGGGGGGGAATATGGTGGTTAGAGAGAATTCACATTTAGTTGTCAAATATGGGTGGCACAGTGGTGTAGTGGGTAGCAATCCTGCCTATCTGTAAAAAGGGTAGCTTGTTTAAATCCCAACCATGACACTACCTGCCTGGAGTTTGCATTTTCTCCCTGTGCCTGCGTGGGTTTCCTCTGGGTACTCCAGTTTCCTCCCCCACTCTAAAGACATGCTGGTAGGTTAATTGGCTTCTGTCTAAATTGGCCCTAGTATATGAATGGGAGTTAGGGACCTGAGATTGTAAGCTCCTTGAGGCTAGGGACTGCTGTGAATATACAATGTATATGTAAAGCGCTGCATAAATTGATGGCACTATATAAGTACCTTTAAATAATAATATTTCATGGTTTACCTAGTCCACAAAAGAATTAATTGAGCCCTGAAATTCAGCATCGGAGCAGGGATTTTTTATTTTGGTTTTTCTTCCCCCACCCCTCCAATACACTTTCTACTCAAAGACTTTCATGTGTGCGCAACTAGATTTAATACAGATTTAAAGGGATATGAATAGTTTGCACTTATAAAATATGTATTTATAGTCTGGAAAAGTCAAACATAAAGCAAAAAAGAATCAACTTTGTATTTCAGCAATAGTATAAACATTTGGTACATGTACTTTGGTAAAAAAAAAAAAGGCATGGAAATAATGCTCCAGCATTTGACAATATAGTTAGAAGCGCCCTGCTGAAAAGAGCTTACAATCTACAAGGTAGAAAAGCAAAGATACAAATCAAGCTAATAACCATGACAAACCTTTTTGGTGATTAGAACTCCTCGCCCCAAACCCCTAAAAAGTTAAATTGCAGGATCATAAGCAAAAACAGACAAAATTAATACAAAATACAAAAAAGGCAGTGCACAAACAAAAACCATGCCCACAAAAACACACTTTTGAGGGCCTTAATGCAAAATTGTACCAGCAAATACATTAAGAAAACAGCAAACCACAGCCTTAGTGGTGTGAGGGGTGTGGGTCGTGCATTATGCACTCCCCTCCCAAAAAAAAAATCTCTAAATCAATATAAGCACTTCAAACACCCACCACAACTGCAGGCCTTTATATAACCTAGCTAGGATTGCTAGCACACCTAGACCCACCCAGTAAAGGACACGCCCACCAGTGTATTTGATTCTGTCTCTTCATGTATGCCTCAAGTGCTCACCCCTGTTTATCAGGAACACACACTCTTTACAAATGAAAGAATGCATCAGCATATATATCTGTGCAGGGTAAACCTAAAAATAACAAATGTCCAAGGCTCTGGCCATGATCAGTGATACCAAAAATCAAAAAATTTAACTTATACGTTGTTGGGCATGTGGAGGGTACCAAACAGGAAATGACAACTTTGTGAGGGCTGCTTCACACCAATTGATGACAAAGCGCAGTCATCATTAATCATCAGCATACAACATTAAAATATGTGTACAGGATCACATCAGACTTATACACCCATTATGTAAAACCCATCAAAAATGTAATCACTGATGGAAAAAAACTTTAAAACCACAACAGAGGAAAAACATACAAACCTCTAGCCTGGTAGCAGCATATTTGGGATTCAAACCATTGACCTCAGTGCTGCTAGGCAGAAGTGCTAACCCATGCTAGCCACTGTGCTGCATGTATGTAGGCTGCATCTCTGTGCTGTCAAACAGTCCAAGTCCCAGGGGTGCAATAAGTTAATCAATGCAGATGTACTGTGGAAGGCTGGATAGCCATTGAACAACCTGTTTCTGGTATATGCCATCTGTTTTGATGGCTGGGTATGGCTGATTACTGTCAGCATGCTAAACCATTTCAAATTTTGTTGCTTTTTGCTTGGTAAGAGGCTGCACTTAGTGCTGGTGGGGAATTCTTAAGGCTGATTATTGTCCTTGCCCATGGGAAACATATGGCACGATTTGCAATGGTGGCAGAACTCTCCTCCATATAAATATTACTTTTATGAATAGTCATGAGTCTGGAGCTATGTTTAACAACATAGGGAGAACAGACAACTTTTCAACATGAAGAGGCATGTTTGGGATTTGAACCATCAAACCCAGTCATGCTAATTAGAAGTGCTAACCCGTTAGCCACTGTGCTGCCATATGGTTGTATGCATGTCAGAAGAAGCCTTCGTTCCGGTCCGGTCGTTTTTCTCGTATTCCCAGCGGAACGGCGTTTCGGCGCATGCGCGTTCGCGGCTCGGCGTTACGGCGCTCGCGCACGCGCACTGGTGCACACCCAACGTGATTCCCTGGGCAGCCTATAAAAGGCGCTCAGAGGATCAAACAAATTGCTGGTTTGTCTCAGCTTCCTGTAGTACCTGAACTTGTATCCTGTATCTCTGCCTGACCACCTGTTGTGACCCGGATTTGCCCTTGGACTTCTCTTGCCTCTCTCCTGGACCTGACCTCTGCCTGTTTATCAGACTCCCACCAATCTCCTGTGTTTGACCCTCGGCCTGTTACCTGGACTGTCTCCTGTCTCCTAGCCTGACCCCCTGCTTGTACCTGGACTTCTTTGATCTTGTCACCTTACCTTGCAGATCCTGCAGTGCCATAGCACCATCCTGGTGTTTGATCCTCTGCCCAGCTCTGGACCTCCTGCCTGTTGTCTCTGTCTGCACCTGCCTACCAGTACCTACACAGCGGCTCCTCTCTATCAAGACCTCACCAGCAAGCCACCTACGGTCTATTGGGGAGCCTGTGCCTCTTTGTGCCGTTCACCCCCTGTCCCAACTCCAGGGGGCGGACTGCGCTTAGTCGCAAAGGCGAAACCGCTCTCGGCATCTCGGCCTCGGTAAGTACTATCTCTGACAGTACAAACCAGCCATGTCTGAGGCCGACAGAGCGCGTTCCCCATTGGAGATCCTGTGTCAGCAGGTCTCGGCCCTCACTGAGGCCATCCAGAAATTGCAAGACGGTTACGCCCAAATTGATGGCCGCCTTCAGCAGCTTTCCGGACCATCTCCAGCTCCTGCCGCGGCTTCTGTACCTCTCAGTGGAGCTTCCTCTCCTCAGATGCCAACTAATCCCACTGTGGTCATGGCCGCTCCAGAACCTAGGGTTCCCACACCAGAGCGATTCTCCGGCAATCGCAAGAAGTTCAGGGCCTTTAAAAACGCTTGCTCTCTGTATTTGGCTCTGCAACCTAGGACCTTTTCGTCAGAGGTGGTAAAAGTTGGGTTCATCATTTCTCTCTTGGCCGATGAACCACAAGCTTGGGCTCACAGCCTAATGGAACAGAGGAACCCTATCCTGAATTCAGTAGATGCCTTCTTCGAAGGTATGGCACAACTTTATGACGACCCCCAGCGCACGGCCACGGCCGAAACCTTATTGCATAACCTGAGCCAAGGACGAAGGCCTGTAGAGGACTATATTGTAGAGTTCCGGAAAAGTTCAGCTGATACTAGCTGGAATGAACCTGCCCTTAAATATCAGTTCCGTCAAGGGCTGTCTGAAGCACTGAAGGATGAGCTGGCCAGGATTGAGACCCCTGATTCTTTGGAAGACCTCATCCAAATTACCACTAAATTAGATCGTCGCATGCGTGAGCGACGCACAGAGCGCTTTCAGACTCCTCGCCCTACCTGGATGATGCCTAAACCGACTCCTGTCCATCCACCTTACACAGCTCCACCGGTTCCTACCGCTCCTGAAGCTGAACCAATGCAGCTTGGCCTAGTCCGTGCCCCACTCACTTCGGAGGAAAGACTACGTAGACGCCAGGGCAATCTGTGCCTTTACTGTGGGGGTTCTGGACACTTCCTTCGTTCTTGCCCCGTGAGACCCAGTAAGTCCTACTTACGGCCTGCTATTAATCAACAAGTTACCGGGTCTTCTCAACCTTATGTTACTCTTTTTGTCTCCTTACAGCTCCCGGAAAAGGAGGTTCACCTACCCGCTATAATTGACTCCGGAGCGTGTAGCTGCTTTTTGGATGCCTCATTAGCCGCAAGCTTGCATGTTCCTTTGACCACGAAGAACCAAAGTCTACGGATCCACCTAGCCGATGGGTCTCTTCCCCGCTCTGGGCCCATCACGCAGGAAACCAGACCCATTCTTACCACCACTGATACTGGCCACCAAGAATACCTCCGCTTCGATATTATCTCTTCTCCAATGTTCCCCATAATCCTGGGACTCCCATGGCTTCAAGCCCACGAACCACAGATCAACTGGAATAAGAGAGAAGTCTCTTTCTCATCTCAATATTGCTCCAGACATTGCCTTCTCCCGGCCCCAGCTTCTGTTTCTACCATTGCAACCACGTCCGATAGTCTGCAACATGTACCCGAGAGCTACCTGGAATTCAGAGATGTTTTTGATAAACAACAGGCAGACTGTCTACCACCTCATCGGCCTTACGACTGCCCCATAGACCTGTTGCCGGGTGCTGAAATTCCTTTTGGTCGCATTTTCCCTCTGTCCGAAACAGAATTAAAGGCTCTTAAAACATACATTAACGAAAATCTTGAGAAAGGGTTCATTCGCTCCTCCTCATCACCGGCTGGAGCTGGTATTTTCTTTGTAGAAAAAAAAGATGGATCCCTCCGACCTTGCATCGATTACAGGGAATTAAATAAAATTACCGTCAAGAATCGGTACCCGCTTCCTCTCATCCCAGAATTATTCCAACGCTTCAGATCCGCCCGCATTTTTTCCAAACTAGACTTGCGTGGCGCCTACAATCTCATCCGGATCCGAGCAGGCGATGAATGGAAGACCGCCTTTAGATCCAGGTTTGGACACTATGAGTACCTGGTAATGCCGTTTGGACTCTGTAATGCCCCGGCCACGTTCCAACACTTAGTGAACGATATCTTTCGTGAACATCTTGACAACTTTCAAGTAGTGTACCTTGACAACATTCTCATTATTTCAACCACCCTGGAACTCCATCGGGTGCATGTCAAACTGGTTCTCTCGATTCTCAGAAAACACAAATTATACCTCAAGGCAGAGAAATGTGAATTTGAGAAAACTACAGTGCAATTCTTAGGATTCATAATTTCAATTAACGGCGTTGCAATGGACCCCCAGAAGGTCAAAGCAATCCAGGAATGGCCAGCTCCTGTAGACAGAAAAGGGGTACAACGCTTCTTAGGTTTCTCCAACTTCTACCGGAGATTCATTGTAGGATTTTCAACTATCGCGGCTCCCATTACTCAACTGACACGCCAGCATAGTCGTTTTCAATGGTCCTTGGAGGCTCAGGAAGCATTTCTAAAATTGAAAGCACTATTCTCGTCTGCACCAGTCTTACGACACCCGGACCCAGCCCTGCCTTTTATTCTGGAAGTTGATGCCTCAGAGACCGCTACTGGTGCCATCCTCTCACAGAGACAAGGGCTCAAGGCTCTATTACATCCCGTGGCTTTTGCATCCCGGAAATTAAGTATTCCCGAGAGAAACTATGATGTAGGCGATAGAGAGTTACTGGCCATCAAATTTGCCTTAGAGGAGTGGAGATATCTGCTGGAAGGAGCGTCCAATCCTATCATGATCTTTACTGACCACAAAAACCTGGAGTACCTGCGAACTGCTAAACGTCTAAGACCCAGGCAGGCCCGATGGACTCTCTTCTTTTCCCGATTTAATTTTCACATATCTTATAGACCAGGTTCAAAGAACGGAAAAGCGGACGCACTTTCAAGGATGTTCCATGAAACTTCCCAGGTAACAGAGCCAAGTACCATTTTGTCTCCGCAAAATTTCCTTCTGGTTACTCAAGGAGACCTAATGTCCGCAATCAAATCCACATCTGCTCAATGCTCTGAACCCCAAGTATCTTCTATGGAGAAACGCAATGATTTATTTTGGTCTCATGGAAAAATTTTCGTCCCGCTGGAATCTAGGCTCCTAACCCTACAGTCCTTTCATGACCACAAGCTAGCAGGCCATTTTGGGTCACAAAAGACCATGGAATTGATCTCACGTTTCTTTTGGTGGCCAGGCTGGAGACAAGACTGCAAAGACTATGTTTCATCCTGCATCCCGTGCCAGCGCAGCAAGGGCTCAAATACAAGGTCATGGGGTCTGCTCAAACCCTTGTCTATCCCTGAACGCCCATGGGCGGAAATTTCCATGGACTTTATTGTGGATTTACCTCCATCAGGGGGATTCACGACTATCTTTGTCGTAATTGATCGACTCTCAAAAATGGCACACTTTCTGCCTATGGGGGGTACTCCCTCTGCCTCTGCTACTGCTAGCATGTTTTTTAAAGAAATTATCAGGCTTCATGGCACCCCAGTGAGCATCACCTCTGACAGAGGGGTTCAATTTACTTCAAAGTTTTGGAAGGAATTATGCAAGACCTTGGAAATAAAAATTTGCTTGTCTTCTGCTTATCATCCTCAAAGTAACGGCCAGACGGAGAGGACAAATCAAACCCTGGAACAATACCTCCGATGCTTCTGTTCCGATTCCCAGGATGAATGGTCCTCCCTCCTGCCATATGCAGAATTTGCATATAACAACTCCATCCATTCCGCCACCAACCAGACACCCTTCTGGTCCAATTTTGGATTTCACCCTTCCTTTCTTCCAGTTTCCATCCCTGAATTATCCATCCCTGCAGTGCAGGACCGAGTAAACTCTATCCAGTTAAATTTTCAAAAGATCAAAGCAGCGATGCAAAAAGCTCAGGATGACTACCGAAAGTACTACAACAAGGGAAGGAAGGAGAACCCGGCCTTTAAAGTAGGCGAAGAAGTATGGCTATCAACTATCCATCTCAGACTGCCAATTCCCTCTCGGAAACTGGGGCCAAAATTTATAGGTCCTTTTAAAATAAAAAGGGTAATCAACCCAGTCGCTTTTGAATTAGCTCTTCCTGATGCTTACAAGGTACACCCAGTCTTCCATGCATCCCTCTTAAAACCTATGGCTCCCAGTCCTTTTCCTGACAGAGAAAAGCCTCCACCACCACCGGTTCTAATCGACGGAGAAGACGAGTTTGAGGTAGAAAAAATTCTAAATTGCAGAAAAAATGGCAGACAGCTGCAGTATTTAATCAAATGGAAGGGGTATCCTTCTGAGGATAACTCCTGGGAACCAGCCAGGAATCTACATGCTCCTCAACTTCTCCAGGCTTTTCACCGAGAACATCCAGAACTGATGTCAACCTTGGGTGTCCAGAGGCCACCCCTCGGGGGGGGGGGGGCACTGTCAGAAGAAGCCTTCGTTCCGGTCCAGTCGTTTTTCTCGTATTCCCGGCGGAACGGCGTTTCGGCGCATGCGCGTTCGCGGCTCGGCGTTACGGCGCTCGCGCACGCGCACTGGTGCACACCCAACGTGATTCCCTGGGCAGCCTATAAAAGGCGCTCAGAGGATCAAACAAATTGCTGGTTTGTCTCAGCTTCCTGTAGTACCTGAACTTGTATCCTGTATCTCTGCCTGACCACCTGTTGTGACCCGGATTTGCCCTTGGACTTCTCTTGCCTCTCTCCTGGACCTGACCTCTGCCTGTTTATCGGACTCCCACCAATCTCCTGTGTTTGACCCTCGGCCTGTTACCTGGACTGTCTCCTGTCTCCTAGCCTGACCCCCTGCTTGTACCTGGACTTCTTTGATCTTGTCACCTTACCTTGCAGATCCTGCAGTGCCATAGCACCATCCTGGTGTTTGATCCTCTGCCCAGCTCTGGACCTCCTGCCTGTTGTCTCTGTCTGCACCTGCCTACCAGTACCTACACAGCGGCTCCTCTCTATCAAGACCTCACCAGCAAGCCACCTACGGTCTATTGGGGAGCCTGTGCCTCTTTGTGCCGTTCACCCCCTGTCCCAACTCCAGGGGGCGGACTGCGCTTAGTCGCAAAGGCGAAACCGCTCTCGGCATCTCGGCCTCGGTAAGTACTATCTCTGACAATGCATCTCTGTGGTGTAAAACTGTCCTAACTCCCCGGGTGCAATAAGTTAATCAATACAGATACTGTGGAAGGCCAGAGATCTATTGAACAGCCTGTTTCTGGTATATGCCATCTGTTTTGAAGGCTGGGTATGGCTCATTACTGTCATCATGCTGGACCATCTCGAATTTTGTTGCTTTTTGCTTGGTAAGAGGCTGCAATTAGTGCTGGTGGGGAATTCCTAAGGCTGTTTTTTTTCTTTCCCCATGAAAAACATGGCATGATTTGCAATGGTGGTGGAACCCTCCTACACATAAATACACAAATACTGCATTTTTTTGGACATATAACTATAGGTGGTAGAGTAACATTAGTCAGGAGTTATGCTTCTTGATTTGTTCTGCAATATTTGGTGGTTCTTGGTGTGAGAGTGTAGAATAGTGATGTTACCCTCTGAATTTTGGGAATTACATTTTTATTTCGGATGTTGGTACACATATCACATTTTTTGGAGTAAAATTATGATCATTTGGAAATACTTAACAACATACAAAATTGTAACGCATTTAAAATTTGCATCAGCAATGGTATTGTTTGTGGTTTATGAAACAACCTGTGGGAGTTTCGGATTCGATTTTTGTGAAAAATATATTTTACCAAAACATGAAAACATTACACATTACTAGCATTCTTAAAAAAAATAGGAAGAAGAAGCAATATTGTTGCAAGGACAATTTATTTTAGAGAAATAAACAGTTCATCTCAAAATTAAAATGTATTTTTTTGGTGAAGTAACAATTGTACCATTATAATCAGTGGTTGAAACATTTGGCTATATAGTGTGAATTTTCATGGTCGAAAATGCATTTTAGCCAAGCGCTAATTTGCAAATTTACTATAGTGCTTGGTAAAAACTGAATGGGAGCTAAAATGAGAGTATTTTGCATGCACACTTGCTGGTGCATAGTTGTAAAGAGAAGGGGAATTTATCTCTTCTCAAACTTTCAATGATAGTTCTGTTTATACATCACTTTTTTAAGCAGTTTAAAAGCAGATTATGTTTAACCGCTTCAATACCCACCCATAGTCAAATGACGGCCGCAGATGGGATCTCCTATCCTGGGCGACCGTCATATGACGTCCTGGGCTTCCCGGTCGCCTAGGGGGCGCGCGCCGCATTGTTTGGGACCCGGTGCGTGTGCCCGCGATTGCCCGTTAACCGAGCAGGACCATGGATCTGTGTGTGTAAACACACAGATCCACGTCCTGTCAGGTGAGAGGAGACCGATCTGTGTTCCCAGTACAGAGGAACACCGATCGGTCTCCTCCCCTTGTGAGTCCCCTCCCCCTACAGTTAGAATCACTCCCCTAGGAAACACATTTAACCCCTCGTCTCCCCCTAGTGTTTAACCCCTTCCCTGCCTGTCACATTTATACAGTAATCAATGCAATTTTATAGCATTGATCGCTGTATAAATGTGAATGGTCCCAAAAATGTGTCAAAAGTGTCCGATGTGTCCACCATAATGTTGCAGTCACGGAAAAAATTGCAGATCGCTGCTATTACTAGTAAAAAAATTAATAAATAACATTTTTTTAAAAATGCCATAAATCTATCTTGTATTTTGTAGACGCTATAACTTTTGCGCAAACCAATCAGTATACGCTTATTGCGATTTTTTTTACCAAAAATATGTAGAATACATATTGGTCTAAACTGAGGAAAAAATTAGTTTTTTTTAAAAAAATGGGGATATTTATTATAGCAAAAAGTATAAAATATTGTGTTTTTTTCAAAATTGTCGCTCTTCTTTTGTTTATAGCACAAAAAATAAAAACCGCAGAGGTGATCAAATACCACCAAAAGAAAGCTCTATTTGTGGGTAAAAAAGGATGTCAATTTTGTTTGGGTACAACATCCCACTTTTTAATTGTCATTTAAAGTGCGACAGCGCTGAAAACTAAAAATTGGTCTGGGAAAGGAAGGGGGTGAAAATACCCTGTATTGAAGCAGTTAAAGAATATACCACAGTACCAATTAGGCTAATATATCATACTCTAAACATTATTTCTATGGGCAATTCCCAAGTTTCTAGCAAGAGTAATGATTTGGACGGTCTCTGTTGTCTAGGAGCTATAGTGATATCGATTTTGGGAATATTTTTTCCAGAGCGCTATAATGAATTCCATTTTCGCGCTAGTTAGCATGATTTGGCTTTTTTGAGAGTATTCACACATTCGCATATTCGTGTAAAAGTAAATCAACCCCCAAGTCTGCTAGATTTATATCCTGTTCTCCCACTATATGGGTATGAGGAAGAAGAGAATGGCTGTAATTTGTATTGAGAAAGCTGGTCATTATTAAACAATAAATCCAGAGATCTATAAACATTGAAAATGACACATTGTGTCTTCTTTTTTACAGCCCATGGACATGGAAATGGACGGCCAACTTTCTCCATCAGCTTTAATGCCAAATCTATAAAAAGAATCCAGGAGAGGAGATATACTTAGTCATGTTCACATACATCAACAGCATGTGGGCACGCATGTGAATCTGCATTAGACAATGACATCGCCCTGTGAAGATTCAGAAAAAAACAATTCTACAATCTGTTACCAGAAATTTTACCACCATTGTTTACACCACAGATGGTTGATCCAGGGAGTAATCTGATCGTCTTCGGGGGTCAGAAAGGAATTCTTTCCCCGTTAAAGCAAATTATACCATGTTTCATAAGGTCTTCCTCTGGATCAACAGGTGAGTTCCATATTGTACAATCAGCTGTTAAGGCTCAAATCCTGTACATACAGAAGAAAGAACTTGTGTCCTGTACCGACAGTGTTTCCCTTTTGATAGAAGCCATTAAGCTTTGTGCCTTGTATCAAAAGACACAGTGAAACTGCCAAGAATTTCTTCCCTCTAGGTGCATTTTTTTTGTAGCGGAGCTTTGCCCTGCATGTACAGAGAGTAAAATGAGCTAACATTTTACCTCTTCAGCTGTATTTACCTCCCAGGGTCATGAACTGTTAGTGCCCACAGAGCCTGTGTGGTGGTCCAGGGCTTTGAAATCCTTGCTCTTCCCTGTCTTCTATTTCCCGCACCTGATGTTCTGTGCTGGCGATGACCAGTCAATATGTCACTAATCTATCCTGTAAGTGTCATAGAGGGTAGCAAAGTGGCGATTTCAAAGCTACTATACAGGCCACCACAGATAGTTGATCCAGGGAATAATCCGATTGCCTTCGGGGGTCAGGAAGGAATTTTTTGCCCCATTGGAACAAATTACACCATGCTGCACAAGAGTTTTTTTTTTTTTGCCTTCCTCTGGATCAACTGGGAGTTATGGAATTCACCTGCAAAACATGCAATCATCAATTCCTATACATACAGAAGAAACCACCAAGAACTTGTGTCCTGCACCTACAGTGTTTCCCTTTTGATAGAAACCATCAAGCTTTGTGCCCTGTGTCAAAAGACAAGATGACACCACCAAGAATTTTTTCCCTGTAGGTGCAGTGTTTTTATACTGGAGCCACTAAGCTTTGCTCTGTATGTATAGGAAGCAAAAAAAAAAACTGGCCAGAGAGGGATTACTTTGACGCAGTTGGCCAGCTTAAACATGTATTGCGATATGTGTGAACCAAAAATCCCTCTTTTTATGCAAAGTTTGTTCGAAACAGAAAGGGTGTAAAGCAATGTGCAGAGTATTGATTTATAGATTATTTTCTCCCAACACAGCGCACCACAACACAAAGTCACTTGTTGTGGTGCACTGCACATTCTGTTGAGAGATTTGGGAAAAATTGTGAAACAAGATGGATCAAGCTTGTGGAAGAAGAGAGGAGATGATCATTATTTATTTTAGCCACATCGTTTCTTAGGAGCAATACCATTATATTCAGATTTATTGAGCGATTCTCCTTAACCCCTTTCCGACCTCCGCACGACGATATACGTCGGCAGAATGGCACGGTTAGGCAAAAGGGCATAAAGGTATGTCCCATTTAAGATGCAGCATTGTGGGTGCACACGCACGCCCGCCGCATGCTCCGTGACCGTGGGTCCCGCGGACTCGATGTCCGCCGGATGGCCGTGATCGTGTCACGGAGCAGAAGAACGGGGAAATGCCTTTGTATACAAGGCATTTCCCTGTTCTGCCTAGTGATATGAGAGAGATCACTGCTCCCTGTCATCGGGAGCAGTGATCGCTGTCATGGAAGTAGTAGCCCATCCCCCCCACAGTTAGAATCACTACCTAGGACACACTTAACCCCTTGATCGTCCCCTATTGGTTAACCCTTTCCCTGCCAGTGTCATTTACACAGTAATCAGTGCATTTTTATAGCACTGATCGCTGTATAAATGACAATGGTCCCAAAATAGTGACAAAAGTGTCTGATGTGTCTGCCATAATGTCGCAGTCCCGATAAAAATCGCAGATAGCCACCATTACTTCTACTAAAAAAAAAAAAAAAAAAGAATAATAAAAAAAAACATAACCATAAAACTATCCCCTATTTTGTAGACGCTATAACTTTTGCGCAAACCAATCAATATACGATTATTGTGATTTTTTTTTCCAAAAATATGTAGAAGAATACATATCGGCCTAAACTGAGGGAAAAATGTTTTTTTTTATATATTTTTGAGGGATATTTATTATAACAAAAAGTAAAAAATATTGCGTTTTTTTTTCAAAATTGTCGCTCTGTTTTTGTTTATAGTGCAAAAAATAAAAACCGCAGAGGTGATCAAATACCACCAAAAGTAAGGTCTATTTGTGGGGAAAAAAGGATGTCAATTTTGTTTGGGTGCAGCGTCGCACAACCGCACAATTGTCAGTTAAATTGACGCAATGCCGAATCGCAAAAAGGGCTCTGGTCAGGAAGGGGGTAAATCCGGGGCTGAAGCTTTTAAAGATATATCCTTTAGCATAATTTCAAACAATTGAAAATAATTAGGAAGGACCCCCAGGGCCATTGTTAGAAATCATGGGAACCTGTACACCCTACCTGATGGGGCCCCCAACCCTCTGAGTGTCCTAGGAATTTACTTTGATGCTTAGGGCCATCTAGTGGCCAAAATATGTATTTTCTTTTCTAAGTCACTGAAAAACGTTCGACCAACACAGGTTGAACTGGATGGAACATTGTCTTTTTTCAACCTTATAAACTATGTAAGGATTAATGTATTGCATTTGGGCACTAGGCGGTGCTAAGTATCATAGAAATTTCCTAATAATACTTAGCACCATTTAGTGGTAAAAAAGTCACATTTTCTGTTTTAAACCAATTGAAATTACTCAAGCAACACTGGAAATAGCTTAATAATTGTTTGTTTGTTTGTTTTGCCCCATATGCACAGAACACATGTGCATGTACTTACATTGGGTGAAGTGTTATGCACATTTTTATATAAATACACCCCTTAATGCATATGGCTAGCCCAGGACAACCCTAAACCTTGATTTCAGAATGAACAGCGTTGTCACCCTGTTTAAAGAAGTGGAAAAATAATAAATTTACTGACAGGATCAACCAGTAATAAAACTATGTTATGTGGGGACTCAGAAAAACAAAAGCTGCTGTGTTCATACTAGTGACAGTCTGTATGTATATATGCCATTTTTTATTTTGCCTATAGTTCCACTTTAAATTGCGTCTGTGCTTGTAGCGTATAAATAGAATGACAGATAAGGACAAATCAAAGCTGATTGCAATGAAGTACAAATAAACAAGGCTTGGCTTTCCAATTTCGTTTTGTCACTCAAATAAATATCGTGGGAGGTGTGGTTCAAATTATCAGAGCGCCGTTTATACTAACCGCCTCCGTGGTATGTCTTTCTTATAAACACCTCATTTGTCATGGAGAGAAATACTTCTACGGCCAAGACAAAATACTTTGAAAATGCTTTAGAAGAAGGACATCAGTTAAGTGACTAATTAAAATAACAACACATTTTCAATACCAATAAATATTGGAGCAGATGGGGGGCAGTCTCATGTTACGTTCTTCATTTTAAATGATTTTTCTTGCAAATACCAAACCTTTAAAACTACTTAACTTTTTATGTACAAAGATTAAGTGCCCATTCATCAAAAACTGTTTCGCTCAGTTCAATTAACAATATGCGTAATCAGTAACCGAATCGGAGGTAATACCACATTTGATAACTGACCCTGAATCTGGCTTAATCACATGGTGCCCCTATGACAAATGTACAGGGTAAACTATTGCTAACAATTAGAGTGACTCTATATAAAACTCTACTCCCGCCTGCTGTCTATATAGGCAGCTTGGTGAGACCTTGGAGAAGACCCCCTGGGGCCGGTTTAATGAAGGATATGATTGGGGTCACAAAGGTTTTCAATTTACAACCTGTTCAAAATGCACTTTTCCCAGAGCGTACAACAATAAAGAAACTGTTGCATGTACAGTATTTAAAAATGAAAAAATTAATAATCATAATAATACATGAACCCCTAAACCAGCCATTTTCAACCAGGGTTCCTCCAGATGTTGCTAGAGGTTCCTTGAGCTGTGGCTGATTGAATTCTCATCTCATGATGCCTTCATATTTTCATGTTAAATGACACTTGGCAAAGTGTCCTCCAATGTAAGAGGCATTCTTCCCACTGACTACCGATGTAAGGGACATTCTTCCCCTGACTATTGATGTAAGTGACATTCTTCCCACTGACCACCAAAAAAGGGACATTCTTCCCACTGACCACCAATGTAAGGGGTATTCTTCTCACTGTTGAACAATGTAAGGGACTGTCTTCCCACTCACCACCAATAAAAGGGGCATTCTTTCCATTGACCACAAATTTAAGGACCATTCTTCCCACTCACTACCAACTGAAGGGACATTCTTCCCACTGTCCCAATGTAAGGGACATTCTTCTCAGTGATAAGGGGCATTCTTCCCACTGACCACCAATGCAAGGGGCATTCTTCCCAATGACCACCAATTTAAGGGGCATTCTTCCCACTGACCATAAATCTAAGGGGCATTCTTCTCACTGACCACCCTGTAGGGAGCATTCTTCCCACTGACCATCAATGTAAGGGACATTATTTATTTTGGCCACCAATGTAAGGGGCATTCTTACCACTGACCAGCAATGTAAGGGGACATTCTTCCCACTGACCACCAATGTATGGAGCATTCTTCCCACTGTCCACTAAACAAAGGGGCATACTTCCTACTGATGACAAATGTAAAGACCATTCTTCCTACTGACCACCAATCTAAAGGGCATTCTTCCACCTAACCAACCTGTAGAGAGCATTCTTCCCACTGACCACCATCGTAAGGGACATTCTTTCCACTGACCACCAATGTAAGGGACATTCTTCCCACTGACCACCATCGTAAGGGACATTCTTTCCACTGACCACCAATGTAAGGGACATTCTTTCCACTGACCACCAATGTAAGGGACATTCTTTCCACTGACCACCAACATAAGAGGCATTCTTCCCATTGACTACCAATCTAAGGGGCATTCATCCCACTGTCCCTCAATTAATTGATTGCAGTTGGGGTTCCCTGAAACCTAAAAAAAAGACAACAATTGACTTTGTCTTGACAATGAATCAAAACTTTAATTAGTTCAACAAACATTGAAGACATCTCTATTTCACCAACCTCCACCCTCAGATTTCTATTGTAAATTCATGCTTATATATAATATATTGGTGTGTATATAATACTTTGCATATAGTTTCTTGTTAATTTTTTTATTCTTATTTTTATTTTTTGTATAATAATAATGTATATTATTTCCAGCCAGCACCTAGAGCACTGGGCTTCTTTTCATATGTGTACTTGGCTAATCTGAACTGCTTTGCTGGAAAAAAAGCTTACTACACACATAACTGAAAACGTGTCAGTGAACCCCATCTCAGTACAGACAAGGCTGCATGTGAAAGATATACAGTCACCAAGGTAAAAGCTACAAAACCGCTCTGCAAAACCAGTGTAACTGATGCACCCCTTGTTAAATGCGTATTTATAAATTACAGATTTTATATAATAAAACATTACTTTAAAAATCATAAAATGAGTTTGCATGCATTTTTGATGGATGAAAAGTTACGTGATTTTTTTTTTTTGGTGTCAGGTAAAAAGAGACCACGTGTCTCAATCTATTCCTTGCTTTACTATACCCTCCAACTGCAGCAAAGTAGCAGTTGATGATGATAATACAAGATGTCATTGAACTACTTCAATAATTAATTCTTTTTTTCTTTTTTTCTTTTTTTTTTATCCCTCCTTTGAGGGTTGTGTTGCGGCTACGATGTAGCATGATTATTAGCAGTTGCAGTGTATTCACTGAATCTATCCCATATGCTGCATACATTGAAGTGGGTACGTCCAGTGAGTACATAGCATCCAATGTTTACTGTTAACCCTGATCAGATTAGACATCTGCGATGTGTTGCCCTGCTATAAAGTCAGCTATTCCTGAAAGAAGTACAGGAGCTTCCATTGCTGACCTTCATATGGAAATGCTAGTTGTCTGGCCTTTATACTGACACTACTGACACTAGGTCTCACTACTGTCCTTACTGTCACTAAGCCCTTATTATGTATGAGATAGGAAGAGATTTCCTAATAGCTGCCGCAATGTATGCAATAAGAATAAAACTGATTGAAGGTAGGAAATTATATATTTTTTAAAGGCTAAAAAAAACATTCTGCTCAGAGTTCCGCTTTAAATACCTTTTTCTGATAGCTGAAATATAATTTTTGCTCTTTAGTGCTCTACGCTGGCATAGATAAGTACCAGCCTCACCCCTGACCACCAATATCCTCATAAAGCCTTTTAGTGCTGGGGAAGATGCCCATGTCTGAGCAGGTCTGTTAGATTACAGAATGCACTGAGCAAAGGTCAAACTCAAATACCTGTTGGATTCTGCAGTTATACTTGTACAACTGCTATATTATGACTGTAGGCAGGTACAGTTTATCCTCCCTGCTGTCAGTGGCGCTGTTCAGCTGGCCGCTGAGCAGAGGGGAATAAGAGAAGCTTTGTTCCTCTGAAGCCTCCATACTGTAGGTGTCATCAGGGCAGCAGTAGTCCGAATGGACGCTGCTACCTGGGCTGACCTAGGCCATCTTTAGTGAGGGCAATTCTAATAAATAGCACTTCCCCAATGTGGTTGGTGTGCATTCGTGAAGTGGATAGTGTTAGGACAGTATTCCTGCTGGCTAGGAACTGTGCACTTAGTACTAGAGTGAGGTTTTAGTTGAGGAGGGACAGTGCAGGGACACTATGCCTGGCTCCACCATCTGGGAACCCTAGAGAGTTGGGGCGTGGATCTGCTTACCTGGTTATGAAAGGTACCTCTACCACTGTACTGCCAGTCAGTTACACCTTTATTAGATGCTGCAAAAGGAATGCAGTCTACCAAAGTGCCCTCTCAAGTACAAGGACTGCAGTAAAGTACCACTTGTTAAGAGCTGTTACACCCAGGTAGCCTGTAATTAGTAAGGCTCCATTGTCCTTGCCACTGTCTTCCATGTGTTAATTACTTCTGCTTTACTAAATAATAACTGTGCCTCCTTCCTTGGCCTCTGTGTACCTTTACTCTATCTCGACTATAGTAAAGGAGAAGCCACGCTGATAAAGTCCCAAATTATATTAGTGCATCCTTAATTGCATATCATGGCAATATGTGTCCATAATCAGAATGATAAGGTAGATCTAAGGTAGATCTTAATCGCAATGCCACCACAGTGATTCACATCAAAAAGTTTGTCGCTACCCTAAAGAATTCCTGCTTACCAGATAGCAAGCAAACAAGGCATGTGGCTATAGCCCAGCCAAGGCCTTTACTTGCATCGAAGATCCTATGAACGATCAACAGGGTGGATGGCTGCAATGTCTCTCACACACTGCCAGCGCTGTAGAATCCGTGACCATCTCATTCCGGAAAAACCCAAAAAGAAAGACTGGCCATAGCGTAATATTGTCTAACTCGTTTTATTAAAAATAGATTATTGCACTTACATTAGTAGTTTTAAAATGTGCATGGCTTAAAATGTAGCCAGCCTTCTCAAAACAGGCGCCCGTCCTCCTAGAACAGACAGCATGGTGACGTCAACACGTACCCTCCTCCAGACGCATTTCGTCATACGTGACGTTTTCAATGGGAACCCCATTGACAACGTCACGTATGATGAAATGAGTCTGGAGGAGGTTATGTGTTGACATCACCACGCTGTCTGTACTAGGAGGACGGGCGCTGTTGTAAGCCGGCCGGCTACGTTTTAATCCACGTGCATTTTTTAAACTACTAAGTAAGTAAGTGCAATAATCGATTTTTAATAAAATGCTATTAAACACTAATAAACCTTGTTTGGTTAGCAGATAGCACAGCTCCTTAAAACAGAAGAGCATATGCCTGCCACAAGTATACAGTTGTGCTCATAAGTTTGCATACCCTGGCAGAATTTATGATTTCTTGGCCATATTTCAGGGAATATGAATGATAACAAAAACTTTTCCTTCGCTCATGTTAGTGTTTAGCTGAAGCCTTTTATTATTAATCAACTTTGTTTACTCTTTTTAAATCACAATAACAGAAACTACCCAAATGACTCTATTCAAAAGTTTATATACCCCAGTTCTTAATACCGTGTATTGCCCCCTTTAACATCAATGAAAGCTTGAAGTCTTTTGTGGTATTTGTGGATGAGGCTCCAGCCTCCAGTTCCTGTAAATTCTTGAGCTGTCTTGCATGAACTGCACATTTAAGATTCCCCCAGAGTGGCTCAATGATATTGAGGTCAGGAGACTGAGATGGCCACTCCAGAACCTTCACTTTATTCTGCTGTAGCCAATGACAGGTTGACTTGGCCTACGTCCCATGAGCAGCTTCCTCGCTGATGGAAATGTTCCTCCAGTATTTTTTGATAACATACTGCATTCATCTTGCCATCACATCCCCAAAACATCAGCGATCCACTTCCATACCTTTCATCATAGGCCTTTGTTGACTCCTCTCTTGTTATGTAGAGTTTATGGTTGTGGCCAAAAAGCTAAATTTTGGTCTTATTACTCTAAATTACTTTGTGCCAGAAGGTTTGAGGCTTGTCTCTGTGCTGTTAGGTGTATTGTAAGTGCGATACTTTGTGGCATTTGCGTAGTAATGGCTTTCTTCTGGTGACTCGACCATGCAGCCCATCTTTCTTCAAGTGCCTCCTTATTGTGCATCTTGAAACAGCCACACCACATGTTTTCAAAGAGTCCTGTATTTCACCTGAAGTTATCTGTGGGTTTTTCTTGGCATCCCAAACAATTTTCCTGGCAGTTGTGGCTAAAATATTAGTTGGTCTACCTGACAGTGGTTTGGTTTCAACTGAACTCCTCATTTTCCACTTCTTGATTAGAGTTTGAACACTGCTGATTGGCATTCTCAATTCCTTGGATATCTTTTTATATCCCTTTCCTGTTTTATACAGTTCAACTACATTTTCCCGCAGATCCTTTGACAATAATTTTGCTTTCCCCGTGACTCAGAATCCAGAAACGTCAGTGCAGCACTGGATGAAAGATGCATGGGTCTGTCAGAAGTCCAGAAACTCATTGAACTTTTATACACACACACTAATTACCAGCAAACAGATCACAGATGAGGATGGTTACCTTTAATAGCCATTCAAATCCCTTTGTGTCAACCTGTGTGCATGTTATCAGGCCAAAATTACCAGGATATGTAAACTTTTGATCAGGGTCATTTGATTAGTTTCTGTTGTCATTATGATTTCAAAAGAGTAAACACAGTTGATTGATAATAAATGGCTTCAGCCAAACACTAGCCATGAATGAAAGAAAAGTTTTTGTGTTATCCGTCATATTCTCTGAAAAATGGCCAAGAAATCATAAATTCTGCCAGGGTATGTAAACGTATGAGCACAACTGTATGTGTGTCATAGAACAGTATTTCCTAACAGGGCATGCTAATAGTTGCAGTTCACCCAAAGCTTCTGAGACCTATAGGCTTCCCTTTCTTATAAACACATGTTACAGGAAATACACAGCAATCATATAACGTGTATCTCAGAGTGAGCTGTGTATGGTTATGTCACTTTATCAGATGGTTACCATATGGACAGTGTGAGAATGAGATAGCTGACAAACTACAGGCCAAGTGTGACATTATACATGAATCTATACATATACACAGCGCAAAACGGAAATATCACCCCTTAGCTTCCCACAGATCTTCAAAGCTCTGACTATGGATAAAAAAATTCACCTTTTTCCAGCTTGTAGACCCCCATCTGGCAATTATTAACCCAATGAAAGACTTGCAGGGAAATGGGGAGCATATGTAGGTAAACACAGTACAAGTAAATAAAACGTCCAGACACTACTAGCGCGATATGAAGTTTGGGACACTGCAGTGGTTAATGCAATCAAATTTTCCACCAGCATCTGTCCTCTGTCAAGTCCCCTCTCCTCTCCCCCCGGTTGTTCTGTCACCTTCATACATCTGCTAAGTTTGGCACTGAAGGGGTGGACTGACCCTATAAAAATGTATTTTTGCCCAATGAGTCTGCTGGGAGTAACGTGAAGGAACAACGAGGAGGAAGTGAAAAGGCTTCATTAGGAAATGGATTAGGAGTTTGGTGTACCTTGAGCGCTGACAGTGACAGGAAGCGAAGTTCAGGTGGTGGACCTCCATACCTTGCTAAGGCGAGGGGAAATGCATGGGAAACTATATCACAACTGAGTCCCCTTTAATTGGACTTGATGGAAGAAAATGTGTTAAGGGGCCTTCCTATGCTGCAACTGCTAAATCACAGGCAACATAGCTTAGCTCCATATTAAATATCATCCCATTGTTCACCCACTAATCTTCCACATATATCCTGCGAACAACCTTTCCTATTATTCTGCATGATCTCACTGAATATCTCCTCATATTTCTCAATGCATCCCTTCGCAGTGACTAGAGATTCCTTTCCTAGAAATCTAGGGAGTCACATTCACATGAACTATATACAGGACACGTTTAAATCGAACCCACTCTCTGCCCATGCTAGGCAAGGCAACAGGTTCTCTAATGTCCCTTTCCCCTTCAGAACATACATTGCCTTCTCTGCTCATCTGCAAGGCATCAGGTTCTCTTTAATGTCCCTCTCCCTAGTAACACATACTAACCTTTCTTTTTCTGCCCTCTCTCCCCAATAGTGCATACTCATCATATAGTTTCAGGCTTGCGGGTGATGGTCAAAGATGCATGTGTTGCATGTTATAGTGCTGTTGTGCCATTTTTTTCTAAAGGCACCCCAATGCACCTTGCGTACATGAGTGTGTTTTTAGCCTACCACAACCAAAGGCAATACACTACAATGGTAAACTAACACATTGCACAAAAACACATAAAGTAACGCACGCTAACAAGCTTTACTTGAATGCACTACTAATGCCGCGTACACACAAGCAGGATGTCCTTCAGAAAAAGTCCGATGGGAGCTTTTCATCGTATATTCCGACCTTGTATTTGCCCCATCTGACTTTTTCCGTCGAAAATTCAGACGGAATTAGACAGAGAACATGTTTTTCCGACGGAACTAATTACTATCGGGAAACCCACTCGTCTGTATGCTGTTCCAGCGTACCAAAAACGACGCATGCTCTGAAGTAAGTATGAGACGGAAGCTATTGGCTACTGGCTATTGAACTTCCGTTTTCTAGACCAGTCGTACGTGCTGTACGTCACCGCGTTCTGGACAGTCGGAATTTGGTGTGACCGTGTGTATGCAAGACAGTTTGAGCAGAATTCCGTCGGAACTCCGTCGGAAAAACGTTCAGAGTTTATTCCAACGCCAAAACCGGTCGTGTGTACAGGGCATAAGGTGTGAAAGTAGCCTTAATGTCGTTGCTGGCTTTTTTTTCTGTTTTTATTTATCTTTAAATAAATTGTATTGTCTAGATTTGATTTGGGTAAGTAGGAGGATGGATGGAAAGTAGAATGCCTTGTTTCACAAAATTACTTGCGATTGTGGTTGCGATTCCCATTAGATAGAAACAGAGCCGGTGCTACCACTAGGCAAACTGGGCAGCCGCCCTGCTGCCTAGGACACCCGGGCACTGGTGTTCCTTCTCTCTTCTCTCTGCAGCAAGCAACTATAAGTCTCAGCATCAGCAGACAGCTGCCGCTCTGGCTGCAGGCTGCATTTGATGGGCGCTGGCTGCATTTGATGGGCGCTGGTTAGGCTGCATTGATGGGCGCTGGTGAGGCTACATTTATGGGCGCTGGTGAGGCTGCATTGATGGGCCCTGGTGAGGCTGCATTTGATGAGCCCTTCATTAAAAAGGTGGGGTATACATGGGTAGGGCAAAGGGGGTGGAGCCAAGGGTGTCAAAAATCCTTGCACCAGGCCTGGATAGAAAGCATTACCAAGCAGGCTTGTAGTGCTGGGCAAAAGGAGGGTGGGGGGGCATGTATGAATGGGTCTGTTGGATTACAAAGTGCACGATTTTATTCTTCTATATAAACACTGGCGATTTATTCACAACCTTAGAAAAAAGTGTATATTCCACATGAAAATATTGCAACGTTGCCACGCTGACACTAAAGCTGGCTCAGGCACCGATGGGTCACTGTGTCCTGTGCAAGAAGAGTCATGGGGAGGCGCCAACTGCCATGGCGGCGGATATGGAACAGGCTGCAGGAAAATCCAAGCCATATCCCGCCAACGCGAGTGAATGGCGTCACTGGAGCACCTGGGAAAAAGCGCGATACCTGGAAGGAGGATACCACTGTAACCAGCATGGAGTACATTCGTCCCTGTTTTTTCAAGTCACGGGAATGACGGGGCAATCAGAGACTTTAAGCCCAATATGGGGGCGGGGAGAGGGCAGATTGCCGTCATTTCCGTGACTCGAAAAAGCACATGCGCGCAAAGCGCGTTGTCATGGCAACAGGGACGCATGCCTTCCATGCTGGTTACAGTGGCTTCCTCCTTCCGGGTACCACACTTCCGCCCAAGTGCTCCAGTGACGCCATCCACTCGCGTCGGCATAGTTGAATGTTCTGTCAAAATAGCCAATTTGTCGAAATCTCCAATCGCGTCACTTCCGGTTACTCTTAAGCATCCGTAATTGGAGATTTCGACGAGTTGCTGTTTTGACACACTGGCAAGCATATACACAAATAGTTTGTGGTTTTGGCAGAACAGCGGCTAAGGATGAAAAAGTTGTCGCCGCCTTGGAGGCGGCCATGTTGTTGGTTAGTATCAGGCGAACTAACAATGTCTGTTCAGAATATCGTGTACCAGAGTGTATACACTTCCTGGTGTTGTGTCAAAACAGCAACTTGTCAAAATCTCCAATTACTGATGCTGTATAGTAACTGAAAGTGACGTGATTGGAGATCTCGACGAGTTGGCTATTTTGACAAAACATCAGCTTGGATTCTCCTGCAGCCGGTTGGCGCCTCCCCATGGCTCTCCTTGCCCAGGACACAGTGATCCATCGGTGCCTGAGCCAGCTCCAGTGTCAGCGTGGCAACATTGTCATACACTTTTTTCTAAGGTTGTAAATAAATATCTAGTGTTTATATTGGGCATTGACTGTGGATTATTGCAGCCTTTTCGACAATCAGTTTCATCAGCCCCTGAGCGCTGTCAGCCTTTGTTGTTTGCAGTTTTTTAGTATTTAATCCTATGCTACTGGACGGCAGCACAGTTGAGCTGTGGGGGATTTACAGCTAGTAGCGCCTGGAACCCAGCTTTTATGGTGCACAAAAACAAAACACCAAATTAAACCAAAAAAGTGCATGTGGCCCACCAGATCGCAAAGCTTCTGACGGGAACAAGGCTTATTCAGGTCCACTTAGCCAAATGGCCTGGCGGAACCCGCTCCTCATGATCATCCCAAGCTAACCAAAGAGTACTGGGTGGGGAAATCTCCCGAAGTAAGATTCCCCCAAAGCAGGGGTGGAAGGAACCTGATGGCCATACATCCCCACACAAAAATGTGCACTTGGGTGCTTCATGGTCCCTCCCTAAGAGGATCCCTTTGGGGGACGGCTGGGTTTGGGAAAGCACATCGAGCAGGACATGCTGTGACTACTGTGGAGGAGGACTGCTGCGCCTTGCAATCTGTTGGAGGCACCAGAGGTCTGGAGATCAACTAGCATTGGAGAATGCCAATATGGACTACTACCTTTCTGAGGTATGCCTGGACAGCCAGCTAGGGATTGTTAGGGTTATTCTGAAGCTAATGTTCATCTTGGACTGTAATGCTGAAAGACTCTAAGTAAAGTTATATCAGCTGTTCCAACTATCCCCCATCATGAAGTAAGTGAAGTTATTTAAAGGGGTGCAAGCTAGGCCTGGTGTATTAAAAGAACTTGAGTCAGTAAGGTACATGTGGGGTATGACAGTCGTGATGCATGGTACCTCCTATAGTTGACGGGTCCTCTGGTAGCGAGGGGGTTAATGTTCTGGCTACCTCCCTAGCAGTCAGTTTCCAGTAGCAACCGGAACCAAACCCGTGTTATGGAGATTCATGCCTTGGTCACATGGTATGGAATTGAAGGAGGTAACAAGTACACGAATGAGGTCCATGCTAGGTGCACAGGGGGGGACCCCATTCTGTTGATGGGAGTGGGGTAACAGGAGTATACTGGACTGATGGAGAGGGTGTGGGCTTAGCAGCGTCCCTCCTAATGCAACATACATCATGCAAGATGTGTAGTTACAGCGCTTTAAAGTGGAACTCTGTACTTTTATTGCTGCACACAGTGACACAGCTTAATTCTAATGCCCCGTACACACAGTCGGATTTTCCGACGGAAAATGTGTGATAGGACCTTGTTGTCAGAAATTCCGACCCTGTGTAGGCTCCATCACACATTTTCCATCGGATTTTCCGACACACAAAGTTTGAGAGCAGGATATAAAATTTTACGACAACAAAATCCGTTGTCGGAAATTCCGATCGTGTGTACACAAATCCGACGGACAAAGTGCCACGCATGCTCAGAATAAATAAAGAGATGAAAGCTTTTGGCCACTGCCCCATTTATAGTCCCGACGTACATGTTTTACGTCACTGCGTTCAGAATGATCGGATTTTCCGACAACTTTGTGTGACTGTGTGTATGCAAGACAAGTTTGAGCCAACATCCGTCTGAAAAAATCCTAGGATTTTGTTGTCGGAATGTCCGAACAAAGTCCGACTGTGTGTACGGGGCATAAGTTAGGGAACTGTTTTAATGTTAGACTTTCACATGACCGCAATCTCTACCTGGTTCCGGGCATTGGTGAGTGCGTTCATGGCGAAAGGTACCCTTACCTTCAGGGTGAGTGGCCCCACCCACATGTGCTTGAACCCTTAATAAATTATTGGATAAATAAATAAATTAAGGTATGGATGACTAGAAGATCTCCAGTCAAATCAAAACAACTATCCCCCTAGCATGAAGTAAGTTGCTGAGCAAAGCCATGGAAGAAAATAAAATGAAAAAGCGCTTTATGCAGAACAGAAGCAGAGAAGGGTACAGTGAGCATCGTACCGGGTGAATGGAAAAACGGTGTCTGCAGGATTTATATGCTGCTAACCAAATGCACATTTGTCAAAGCGAAAATTTTCTTTGAATGCCTTCAAAGAAAATCATACACATACCTGTATTGCCGGCTCCTCTTCCCTTTGGTCCACTGTTTAACTTCAAAGAGATCTAGACAAAAAAGCAGCATCACCTTCTCCGACATATGCACATTCTTGTAGGCAAAACCTGCAAAAAAAAAGCAACTGCAGGCTTTTTGCAATGACAGCTGTTAGAAAGCTGAGGTCGGCGTTCATCATGAGGCGTTTGGTGGGCGCTCGAATTTCCCATGAACACCCCGTAATGTTCGGCATTCGGCGAACGGGCAAACACCCAATGTTTGAGTTGAACTTATGTCCGCCTCGAACATCAGGCTCATCCCTAGTCACCAGCTGCTACCCTGAGCCACTCCCAGTCCAGAATAAAAACAAACAGGCCTAGCAACCAGCTGGGCCTGCCTAAATTTACCTACACTGCCAACAAAAAATCCTCACTCTAGCACCTACCTACCTAGAGGGTGCTACATGTGAGTTGCAGCTTCTTCATTATCCAATTAGCAAGCTGCAGGTGAGCAGGTGACACCACTGTATTCCTTGACATTACCAGAGAAAGTGGTGTCTCTCCCTGTTCGCTGTGCAGAGCATACTTACCAACTGTCAGGAATTTCCCGGAACATTCCCAGGATTTAGACCCTTTTCCCGGATTTAGCCATTCCTGGGAAATGTCCCGGGAAATTCTTATTTTACCGATTTTTTTATTTTTTTTGCCGCCGCTGCTAGAGGTCTGTGGCCAACCGAGACAATGTCTCCACCGCCGCCATTTTCCCAAAGACAAAATTACTGTTTAGTAATGGCCGGGTGGCTGTCAATAGAATTTGAGCTGTGGCACCGCCCACCTCCCGCTTCGCTGCCATCTGTCTGTGACCTGATGTGGGAAGGGGCAGGGGTGGGCGGCGCCGCAGCTCAATTGCTATTGGCAGCCACCCGGCTATTTTGTCCCATTCTTATTAGTAATGGCGGCCGAATGCCTGATCTGTAAGGAAAGGGGGGGCTCTATTGGGAGATGCCTGGTGTAAGGACAGGACTCTGCTGACAGTGCCTGATACAAGGGGGGACTCCTCTAGCAATGTCTGATGTAAGGGGGGACTCCGCTGCAATGTCTGATGTAAGGGGGGACTCCACTGGCAATGCCTGATGTAAGGGGGGACTCCTCTGGCAATGTCTGATGTAAGGGGGACTCCGCTGGCAATGTCTGATGTAAGGGTGGACTCCGCTGGCAATGTCTGATGTAAGGGGGACTCCGCTGGCAATGTCTGATGTAAGGGGGACTCCGCTGGCAATGTCTGATGTAAGGGGGGACTCCGCTGCAGTGTCTGATGTAAGGGGGACTCTGTTGGCAATGTCTGATGTAAGGGGGGACTCCGCTGGCAATGTCTGATGTAAGGGGGACTCCGCTGGCAATGTCTGATGTAAGGGGGGACTCCGCTGGCAATATCTGATGTAAGGGGGACTCCGTTGGCAATGTCTCATGTAAGGGGGGACTCCGCTCCAATGCCTGATGTAAGGGGGACTCCGCTCCAATGCCTGATGTAAGGGGGACTCCGCTCCAATGCCTGATGTAAGGGGGGACTCCGCTAGCAATGCCTGATGTAAGGGAGGACTCCGCTGGCAATGTCTGATGTAAGGGGGGGACTCCGCTGGCAATGTCTGATGTAAGGGGGGACTCTGCTGGCAATGTCTGATGTAAGGGGGGGACTCTGCTGGCAATGCCTGATGTAAGGGGGGACTCAGCTGGCAATGCCTGATGTAAGGGGGGACTCAGCTGGCAATGCCTGATATAAGGGAGGAGTCAGCTGGAAATGCCTGATGTAAGGGGGGACTCCGCTGGGGACACCTGATGGCATCTCGTGGCAGGCGACGTGGCAGGTGACATGCTTAGGGCTTCCACTGATTCTGCATTATGGTGAGTTAAATAATTTCATTCTATATTACAATGTAATAATAGAAATAATGCACTTCAATCATCCTGACACCATAACAACCTTGGTGCCGGGATGATTGAAGCGCCAACACCAGGTGTTTGGAGTATCTTTATCTGCTGATTGTTAAACTTTCTGGAATACAGATATTTCTACTTTTGTGTAGGATCTGGGCCTGCTGTCTCTCCATCCCTCTTTCTTTCTCTCTCTCTTTTTCTTTCTCTCCCTCTTTCTTTCTTTCTCTCTTTCTTTCTCTCCCTCTTTCTTTCTTTCTTTCTCCCTCCATCCCTCATTCATCTCATACCACACCCCTTCCGAGACACGCCCATTTAAGACACGCCCACTATTACGCTCAAATCATGCCCATTTTTCGCTTTGCACACCGCATTTTTTTGTTGCAGTATGCCCCGCCTACAAAAGAATGCCACACCCCATAATTATAGCAAGGCTCCACCTACATGCAAAAAAGTGTCCCGAATTTTTTTTTTGCACTGTTGGCAACTATGGCAGAGGTTTACGAGGTTTATATGCTGGCAGAGGTTTATGAATCACAAAAGTGATTGAAAAGAATGACAAACCTTTTGGCGTTTCAACTGTTTTTTTAGGGCTCATTTAGACTTGCGGTGGCAAAAACATATGGTTGAGCAGCGTTTTTACCATTCTCCAACAGCCCCCTTAGCTGCCGGCAAGAATAAAGTAAAGTCATCCATAGTGATGGGCCAGTCACTTATGGTGTGAGGGAGCGGGCAAGCTCCAACAATACCAGGGCAAAACTGCCTGGCATTCGGGCACAGTTGGAGCACTAGTCCATATTTAAATCCAGTTTTTGCCTTTTAATAATGTTAAAAACCCTGTGATAGTTTTGCCATCTTCCCTTCATTTTCCTTGTCAAAAGAAGTTTATTGAGTATACAATATTATAAAGATACATAAAGTAAGTTTACAAGGATCTATAAAGTAAGCTCATTGTTTTACAGTAGGATTTATATAGGTAAATATCATGAAATTTCAAATATTAAACATTGGGTTCACGTAAACCTAAATTAAAGATATATATCATTTCCTTAGTTACTTTTGTAGGTATTTAAATGATTTATACCTACTATACATATTGTTTACAAGTAGAGTGTATATAGATCAAATAAATTCTGATAATGAGCTTTAATCGTAAGGTGGAGAAAAGGAAAGAGAAAGAAGAAAAAGGGTTGAAAGGTAGAGGTATGGTCCACAAGGTTGTCCCGCTCGTCAGTTTATTATTCTTTTTAGTTCTCTTTGAAGCCTTAGAATGGGTGTCTCTGTAAGTCATTTAATCTGTTACCATGGCAACATGACAGAGTCATTGAAGTTTGACAGGAACTGTTGTTTTATCCAAGGGTGCCAAAGTTTTTCAAATTTTGGAATTTGATTTTGTTCGATGGCTACCAGCTTAGCATGGGACATTGTATTATTCATTCTGTGAATTGTTTCTGCTAGTACCAATGTAGGAGATTTCCATGCTTTGGCCACTGTTTGTTTTGCAGCCGTTATTAGTTGGATCATAAGTTTGAATTGAGAGAGTGTTAACCATTCCGGTTTTAGATTAAGTAAAGTTAAATATGGATCTGGTTGTATTATTTTTTTAAATATTTTAGATGCAATCACGAAGACTTCCTTCCAGAAGGTTTGGATTACTGGGCACGTCCACCATATGTGTAAATGTGTGCCTATTTCTGGGCATCCTCGAAAACAAAGAGCTGAGGTATTAGGTGAATATTTTGCCACTCTAGCGGGTACAAGGTACCAGCGAGTTAGGACTTTATAATTTGTCTCCAGTGCTAAGATGTTGGGTGAAGATGACTTAGATGTGAGCCATATGTTAGACCAGTCCGTGTCTTCTAAAGTTCGTCCCAGGTCCTCCTCCCACCTCTGAACGTAAGAGGGTCTATTAAGATTTGCTACTCCATATAATTGATTATAAAGTGTAAGGAGATTCCATATTACATTTCATTATTGATTAATTGATTAATTGTTGATTTTCACTCTGTTTATGATATGTTCAGGGTTTTGCTTTAAATCAGATTTTGCTTGTTTAATCAGAAAAATATGATTATATTTTAATGTAGGTCAGGCTGTCTTGTGATCTTACTAAAATATACCATACTGTCTGTTTTTCCGCTTTTCCATGCCCATCAGAGGAAGCATCTGCTTGTGGTTTTATCTCTGTACTTTTTTGTCCGGCATAACAGCTAACACTAGGCTTTTTTAAGGAAGCTGTGGTCGCCCAGTAGACAATGACAGAGGGTAAGGAATGTTTTGACCTATTAACTTGAACTACAGGGGTCACCATTTTTGATATCACAAGATGTAGACATTAATAATGTTTGGAAATTACCGAATATGCTAATATGTATTATCATTTTGATTGGCCCCCAAATTGTGGGCAGAGTCTTGTAAAGACAGCATAAAAAAGCGAATCTAAAAATAAAGAATTGTAATCATTTTCAGCATACCTATGTGTGTATGTGTCATTGATTAACCGCCGGCGAGGACCTCCACTGAGCCACCTCCAAGAGCCTAGGCCACAAGGAGAAGACGAAGCACCTAACAGTTTTGGTACCAGGAAGTGGTGGGGTGTTTTGAACAGGTAAGACATTTTTATACCTTTTTGCCTATTTTTTTGGTAACTGGTATTGATGCTTGCCTTGTTCAAATAACCTTGTATGTCCACCCACTTACATAACTGTGCCTTCGCAACGGGCTAGGGCTGGCCCCTTGGAGGGTTAGAAGGGCTCGCAGGTTTTTTTTTTGGTTTTTTGTAGTCTGACTAGGTTGGTCTGACTGTGTTGAGTAGATATATATATGTGTGTTTAAAACTCGGGAAGTCCGGGCAGAAGGTATACGTAGGAGAGAAGAAGAAAGGATACAGAGGAAAAGGGAAGATTTAGAGGCATACGAGAAGAAACTAGAGAAAAAGGCAAGAAGGATTAAGGAAGCTGAAGAAAAGATAATTTCACAGCCATCCACCACACTCAGAAGCCAGAAACCCCCACAGGAGGAAAGGGAGCAGGGTGAATCCTCTACTGAGGAAAGAGAAATGGAGGTGGAACAGGAAACTCTAGGTGCCACCTTTAAAGCACCACTCATGCATATAGGGGAGACGGAAGTGCATATTCCCCTACCCCTAGGCACACTGTCAAAAATAAAGGAGTTATGCCCCAGCCCAAAGAAAAGCCCTAGGGAGGCTGGTGCTTTCCTTGCAAAATACAGTGCAGGGACAAGCCTGGATAAGGAAGATATAGCAGGGATTCTTAGTATAGTTGACCCTGACAGCCCAGAGGGGCATCCCGTAGAGGCCTTATGGACAGCCCACATAGAAGAGAATAAAGATTGGGTGTCTTTTTGGAAAGGTATGGGGAATCATTGGTCTGCTATATACAAGGGTTCATCTGCACTTCAGGAACTTGTCCTAGCAAAACAGGGACCGAAGGAAAAGTTCTATGAATTTTGTACCCGGGTATATAGTCTGTGGAAAGCAGTAGATAACGCCAACCCCCAATTGTTCACCACCACCATTATGGCTGGTGGCGATACGAAGGTGACACAGTTGCTTAAATTCACTAATCCAAAGTGGGCAGAACAACCCCCAGATGAATTTATGAAAGATGCTAGGTCACGAGAAACATCGGGGGTATTTGAACAGAAGGGTGGCATTTTTCCCTCCCTAACACCAACCCAGACTCTGCCAACTGGTGGGACCCCGCCCACCCACATAATGACAATGCAACCTTATCCACCAATGCAATCTTATCCCCCAGACCAGGCTTACCCACCAGACCAGGGGTGCTTCAACTGTGGGGAACTGGGGCACTGGAAGTCCCAATGTCCCTACAGAATTAGAACAAACGCCCAGAGAGGAAGAGGTAGGAATCTTAACACCGGCCCCCGTCGCCTTCAGGATATCAGGTATCCTCACCCACCACAACCCCAACCACCCCCACCACAACCCCAACCACCCCCATCACAACCCCAATACCAGCCTCAACCTCACAGACCACCCCCACGCATTCCGATGCAGTGGCCATCCGCTCGGCGGACACCACAATAGGGATGCCAAGAGTATGTCCCGTCCCTCAGCCTTGTGTGTTACAATCCATCGTGGAAAAGTCTTCCACAGGTACTATTGCGGGTAGACAATCACCTGATATGTCTACTTTTGGATTCAGGGGCTACATTCAGTAGTTTGAATGATGCCATATATGACACACCCCACTGCACTGAGGGAAACTCTATTGGTATAAATGGGACATCAGTTACCCACCCCATCACTCCACCATTGCCCGTGGCTACTCCAGAAGGGCAGGAACTGTGCACTCAGAGTTTTGCTGTCCTTGTGGATTGCCCAGTATCTTTAATGGGGAGGGACCTACTCTCAAAACTGAATATCACCATTAAATTTGACAGAAGGGGCTCCCTCACTGCCAGCTCACCGTTCTGTGATTTACATGCTCCAAAGAGACACACTTTCAGGGGACTCTTTGCATCATTGCCACCCACTCTAGAAACACATGCTATATGGGCAGACAACAAAGGGAGTGTGGGTTTTATCAACTGTACACCCTACACACCACAAATGCGTCCAGACGCTGTAGTACAGTATCACAACCAGTACCCCCTGCCACTTGAAAAAATTGAAGGCATCACACCATTAATCAATGATTACATAGCAAAAGGGATTCTGAAACACATCATAAGCCCCTGGAATACACCAATCTACCCTGTGAAAAAGGCAAATGGGGAATGGAGGCTTGTACAGGACCTAAGGGCCATGAACAAGCAGGTTATACCTCTGCCACCTTTGGTGGCAGATATTTCTTTCATCTTTTTGAAAATACCTGCTGATTCCCTTTGCTACACAGTAGTAGACCTGGCGAACGCGTATTTTAGCATCCCGATCGATGATGGGGTATCGCCCATGTTCTCATTCTCATGGGGGGGGAAAAAGCAGTTGACCTGGTCAAGATTACCTCAGGGGTATGTGGACAGTCCCGCAGCCTTCTCCATGGTCCTTAATGAGACAATTAAGTCATGGACTGCTGAGCGCGGGTCGGTGCTAATACAGTATGTGGACGACTTGCTCCTGTGCAGTCGATCTGCTGAAGATTGTGCGGTCGATTCCACATCTCTGTTACATCACCTGGCCAGGTCTGGCCACCTAGCATCGAGGAGGAAGATACAATGGTGTCAAAGTCAGGTAGAATACCTGGGATGCATTCTGAAGGAGGGAACCAGGCTGGTATCCCCCAAACGTGCCGCAGCCCTGCAGGCTCTCAGTCCTCCAAGAGACAAAGCAACTTTGCTCTCATTCTTGGGCGCAATTGTATATTGCCGCCAATGGATCCCAGATTGTTCATATTATGATGGCATTCTGAGGGAGGCTACCTTGTCCACCGCCCCAAAGACAGTAGATTGGACAACAGAAAGGCTCTGTGCTTTTCAGACCTTGTTAAAAAGTCTGACTCAGGCCCCCGCCCTGGGATTGATAGAATATGGCAAACCCTTTCAATTATACTGTGTGGTATCGGGAAATTCTTTTGCTGCGGTTTTGACACAGCAACATGGAACCGGGTACCGACCAGTCTCCTATCTCTCAAAAAAGTTGCCTACCCAAGTACAGGGGATGCCATCCTGTCTACAAAACCTTGCTGCTTGTGCTATGGCAGTTCAGGAGGCTAACAAATCAGTATTAGGCCATGAACTGACTCTCTACACTACTCATTCAGTAACTCACCTTCTGCAAAACATGAACACACAGCATATGACAGCACAAAGGCTTAGTGGGTATGAGATCACACTTCTGAATACTGATAACCTCACCCTCAAACACGCACCACCAAGTAATCCCACTGTCCGTCTTTTACATTCTTTGCTCAAGCTGCCACGAGACCCTGATCAGAAGCACAATTGTGTTGAACAGGTTGCAGCAATAACCAGCCCTCGCCCAGACCTCACTGACATTCCCTTACCAGGAGTGCAGGACGTCTTCATAGATGGCAGTTGTACTCGCCCCTCTGATGCAACATTCCTGACAGGGTATGCCATTGTCCAACTACCTGATGTGGTGTTGGAAGCAAAAGCCTTACCACCCTCCTCAGCACAGGTAGCAGAATTGGAGGCACTCACAAGAGCTTGCATACTTTTCTCTGATGAGGAGGTAAACATCTACACGGATAGTAGGTACTCTTTTGGGGTCGCGCACGACTATGGCGTAATCTGGGCGAATAGAGGATTTAAAACCGCTGACAACAAGCCAATCGCCAACTCTACGCAAATTAAAGCACTCCTGCAAGCGATTCTTCTCCCAAAGAGGATAGCGGTCGTCAAAGTGAAAGCACATTCATCGGATAACAGCAGAGTTTCCAAAGGAAACGCTCTGGCAGACAGAGAAGCAAAAAAAGCCGCTGCCCTGTACATTGGTCAGCCAGCCCCCACAACAATGTTCTTCAAAGAACATTTTACATCACCCAACTTTAAAACCGTTGTGGCACAAATACAGGGATTAGCTACAGAGGAGGATGTTTCTTTTTGGGTCAAGGATGGCTTGACCAAGGACCAAGAAGGTCTTTGGTCAAAAGAGGGGAAGATATTGGGAATACCAGAATCAAGCAGTGTTCTCATACTTTCCTATCTCCATGGTCCAGGACATATAGGTACCACCGCCCTAACAAACATATACACAAAGTCTTTCTGCACAAACAACTTAAGTAAACAGGCGAAACTCCTCACCAGCAGTTGTCTGACCTGTGCACAAAACAATGTCCAAGGGAAAAATCATGGATTACATGGCCACCTGCCCTCACCCCTGGGTCCCCTAACAGATTTGCAAATAGACTTCACACACATGCCCAAACAAAGAGGCAATTTGAAATGCCTTTGCGTGATCGTATGCAAATGGTCAGGTTGGGTTGAAGGAATTCCTTGTACAGGTGAGACTGCTAAAATTGCTGCCAGATGCCTACTGAACCATTGGGTTTGTAGGTTCGGAATACCAACGGCCATATGGTCAGACAGAGGGCCTGCCTTCAGCTCCTCTGTTACACAGACTTTAGCTAAGTTACTAGGCTTACAGTGGAAACTGCACATCCCTTACCACCCACAAAGTGCAGGAGTAGTGGAAAGAATGAATAGGAACATTAAGGACAAGTTAAAAAAGGCTACGGGGGGCACCATGAAAGGATGGTTGGATTACCTTCCTTCTGTCCTATTCCAGATCAGGACAACACCACATGCTAGAACAAAACTCTCGCCCTTTGAGATTTTGATGGGAGTTCCTGCAAACATAGAGCTGCCCCTCTTAGATCAAAATACTGACATTAACATCTATTCTCAACAGGAAATGTACGTGAAAAATCTGGTAAGTATGCTACAGGATATGAACGAACAAGTCTCTGTCACCTTTTCTCCTCTTTCAACAGAACCTACTCATCCCTTCATCCCAGGAGACAAAGTACTGGTGAAACAACTGGCACACAAAAAGAAGGTTGGACCCATTTTCTCTGGACCTTGGAAGATAGAGAAGGTTTCCAGAACTGCTGTACTAACCGATCTAGGAAACACCTGGATCCACGCCAGCCGGTTAAAGAAGTGTCCACAGCAACCCCAGACCCCTGACCCTCCACCAACATCCCAAGACTTCTCTCTTCAGGAACAATGACCAGATTTGAAGGACATTCAAGAAGGCATAAAACAAAATTCTCTGGACGACGAGACGAATCCCCCACCAACAGGAAGAAACGTGTAACAGAACTTTGCACACAGTACCTGACAAAATGATTTCCACCTTTGTGTCAGGAAAAACATTATGCCTCTGGACATGTCTGATTCTGATAGTATTCCTACCTACTTGGTTAATAGCGAATTGTGTGTATCATCCAGAAGGTTTAGGGCTACTAAAAGGGATCTGTGGAAAGGCCCAGATAGCCAAAGCACCTAGCATAAAATATAAAAGAAGTATGTCCCCCACTGAACCCCCTTCAGGTTTCACTGACAAGATGTCGTTGTTGAGGTTTAAGTACAGTTATGCACAAAAGTCTGGTTTTGAGAAATGTTGGATATGTAGCAAACTCCACCCCAGTACAGCCAGAATCCCGTTGATGGCCATTCCCTTAAACATCACTCCTTTTTTGAATGGAACACCCCCCATAATTCTTGCCAATGTCATAAGAAAAAGTCCCAATAAGCCCCTCAGTTTTCAAATTGTGGGCAGGAGCCACGCTCCAGATTGGTGTTTCATACTGGGAAACATTTCCAGGGGAGCTGAGGTGTGCAAACGGTCAAAACTTAATGTCTCCATGGCTTCCCTTACCGACAACTCACTTTTTCACACCTCAGACCCTGTGATAAATGCTACCATCTATGACCTTTTTAATTCTAGTTCCCACTCCATGGTCGCACAGTTGTTGGCTCTGCTGATGGCATCTGGTCATTCAAAGGGTGCAAGGACCGTTGTTAGTCAACGACCTTTGGCATTAGGTAACACAACGTACATCTGTTGTGGTAAACTGCTCTGTTACCCATGGATTCCTGAAGAACCTCAGGGATGGTGCTACCTTGCTAAAATAGTTCCTATAATGGGAGTAGTTGGGGACAATGGGCAAGGACACCTACTTAAAGCTAGCACCCACCCAAGATACCCTCTAAAACATCTTGGAAAGAGAGAAATGTTCCTAGAGAAAGACATGACCTGGGCTTGGTTCCCTTCCTGGACAGGTTGGAGAATAGATTTGATGAAGAGACTAAATAACTACACCTCAATCATTGATGAGATTTTGGAGAAGGACTCTGATGACATCTCAAAATTAAACCTAGAAACCAGAGCTATTAGAAAACAATTGGAGCTTCATGACCTTGCTATAGAAAGCATGAGCGCAGCCCTCACTGGCCTCTGTGAAATTACTGAGGACTATGAATGCTGCACTTGGATACACAACACGAGTATCGAGATCCCTGATTACTATGACATTATTACACAACACAGAAAAGAGGTAAACAAGCTACAACAGGATGCAAGGGATATTGGGAAAACATGGGACCCTTTCTCTACCGGTTTCAGTTTGGGAGGTCTCACTTCATGGTTTAAGAACACTGCAATGACAATTTTTACCATACTGCTTTTCATATTGTTCTTGTATGCATGCTTCACGTTACTCAAATGCCTCTACCAAAAGGGTAGCAAAGCACCTTCCGAAACCATGAAGCTGACTTCCATTACCAGAGATCCCACTGTATGGTACGAGAACCAGGAAAATGAGGCAGAGGGATATGAATCCTTAAGGCATGAGGGACAGGTAGCCGAGGAATATGACTCCTTGAGGCGTGATGAAAAGGTGGAATGACCATTTCGATGATATCGAATGGTCAAAGGGAGGATTGTAAGGAGATTCCATATTACATTTCATTATTGATTAATTGATTAATTGTTGATTTTCACTCTGTTTATGATATGTTCAGGGTTTTGCTTTAAATCAGATTTTGCTTGTTTAATCAGAAAAATATGATTATATTTTAATGTAGGTCAGGCTGTCTTGTGATCTTACTAAAATATACCATACTGTCTGTTTTTCCTCTTTTCCATGCCCATCAGAGGAAGCATCTGCTTGTGGTTTTATCTCTGTACTTTTTTGTCCGGCATAACAGCTAACATTAGGCTTTTTTAAGGAAGCTGTGGTCGCCCAGTAGACAATGACAGAGGGTAAGGAATGTTTTGACCTATTAACTTGAACTACAGGGGTCACCATTTTTGATATCACAAGATGTAGACATTAATAATGTTTGGAAATTACCGAATATGCTAATATGTATTATCATTTTGATTGGCCCCCAAATTGTGGGCAGAGTCTTGTAAAGACAGCATAAAAAAGCGAATCTAAAAATAAAGAATTGTAATCATTTTCAGCATACCTATGTGTGTATGTGTCATTGATTAACCGCCGGCGAGGACCTCCACTGAGCCACCTCCAAGAGCCTAGGCCACAAGGAGAAGACGAAGCACCTAACAATGAAATTGTGCCTTTAGCAAATGGATCTTTTGTACAGATTGATTCAAAAATGGATAATTGGGATAATGGTGTATCCCCCTTTAGGAATGGTGTATAGAAATTTTTGATTTGGAGATATCTAAATATCTCAGAGTTTGGTAGATCATATTTTTCTCTAAGCGATGGGAATGAAAGGAATGATTTAGATGCTATGAAGTCATTTAGTGTCTGAATGCCTGATGTTGTCCAAGTGTCAGGACCTTGGTAGGAGACCGAGTTGCTGAGAGGGCTCCCCTTGCGGCCGAGTGCAGCACAACCCTGAATATGGTACAGGGATGTGGTGCTCACAGAAGCACGGGTTGCCTGGAAGTAGGAGCCGGTGTTGATGGCTTGATAGAGAAAGTCCGTAGAGGCAACGTGCTTAGGGTCCGAGGAGGGGACCAATGGAAGTCCAATAGGAAAATCAGAAGCCAGGCCAGGGGGTCAAACACAGTAAGCAGTCCGAGAATCAAAGCAACAAGTCCAGGTACAGGAGACAGAGGAATGCGGAGTCCGTTTAGCCAAGCCGGGGTCAGATGCAGGAAGCAGGCAGGGAGAGTCAGAAGCAAGCCGGTTGAATAAGCCAGGAGATCCAGAGGAGTCGATAACAAGCCAGGTCGGTACACAGGAAGTCAGGACAACAGGAAGTCAGGACAACAGGAAGTCAGGGCAACAGGAAACACAATCACAGGAACACAGGAAGAGCTGACGATAATCCAGCAATGTGGCACTATCAGTGGGACGTTTAAATAGACAAGGCGTAGTATCACGTCGTACGCACACCGTTCCGTTCGTGCGTTCGTAACATCGCGACGTTGCTACGCACGCGCATTCGTCCGAATGTGGCACCAGGCGTCCGCCTAGTAGAAACATTGCACACCCGTGTGCGTTGATGTGCGTTAGCGCGGCCTTGCCTGTGCTGGTTTGCTAGCCTATTTCCCTGACAGTGCCCCCCCCCAAGGGGCAGCCTCCGGATGCCTAAACGTGCCCATTTTTCGGGGTACCTACTGCGAAATCTCTGAATTAGCCTAGGAGCGTGTACATAACTTGCGGGCTCCCAAGAATTCTCTTCTGCAGAATACCCCTTCCACTTGACTAGAAATTGAATTGTCCTACCTCTCCGACGACAGTCAAGGATAGATTCAACTTCAAATTCTGCTTCATCTCCAACCTGGACCGGAGGTGGGGGCACTTCTTCTCTCCCTGGAAAAGGACTAGAAACAACATGTTTAAGAAGTGACACATGAAAAACAGGATGGATCTTGAAAGATTCGGGTAAAGTGAGTTCAAAGGCTACAGGGTTGATTTCGCGTTTGATCTCGAAAGGACCCAGGAACTTGGGTCCCAATTTCCGAGATGGGCATGGTAGCTTGAGATTTATAGATGAGAGCCAGACCTTGTCCCCTATCTTAAAGGTAGGGCTCGCTCTTCTCTTCCTATCGTACTGCTTCTTATATTCTTCTTGGGCCTTCTTCATGGTATCCTGGAGTGTCTGATAATTAGTATGGATGAAATCCACTCTGTCCTGAACCGCCGGTACTGAAGATTCCGGAATGACGTTGGGTAGGAATGAGGGGTGGAAGCCGTAATTCGCCCAGAAGGGTGATTGGTTGGTAGAAGTGTGTACTGAGTTATTATAAGCAAATTCTGCACAAGGTAATAGTTGAATCCAGTCGTCCTGAGAAAAGGAACAGAAGCACCGCAGATACTGTTCCAGCGTTTGGTTGGTCCTTTCGGTCTGACCGTTACTCTGTGGGTGGTAAGCTGTGGACAAACACATTTCAATAGAAAGTAATTTGCAGAGGTTTCTCCAAAACCTAGAAGTAAATTGTACCCCTCTGTCTGATACGATGTTATTTGGTAATCCGTGTAGTCGAACAATTTCCTTAATAAAGATTTTTGCTGTATCTAAGGCAGAGGGGGTACCTTTCATAGGTAAAAAATGCGCCATTTTGGACAGGCGGTCTACTACCACCAAGATGGTAGTAAATTCTTCTGAGGGGGGTAAATCCACGATAAAGTCCATGGAAATCTTCCTCCATGGTTGTTCTGGGACTGGCAATGGTCTTAACAAACCCCAAGACCTGGCGTTGGATCCTTTGTTCCGTTGGCAGATGATGCAGGAGCTGACGTAGGTTTTACAATCAAGTTTCAAAGTGGGCCACCATAGGGACCGCTGAACTAGCTCAGTTGTTTTTCGAACCCCAAAATGACCAGCTAACTGATGGTCATGAAAGGTCTTCAATACTTGTAATCTGGCTTGCTGGGGAACGAAAATCTTATCTTGGTGCCATAGGAGTCCCTCTTGGCTTCTCAGGGAGGAGACTTCCGCTTCAGTACACTGACTAGAGGCCTGCTCAATAGAGGATCTTAGGTCGGGTTGGATCAGTAGGAAGTTTTGGGGAGACAAAATTGTACTAGGTGCAATTTCTTCAGGAGTGTCCGGAAACATCCGGGATAAGGCGTCCGCCTTTCCATTCTTCGACCCTGGGCGATAGGTTAAGTGAAAATTAAACCGAGAGAAAAATAGTGCCCATCGAGCCTGTCGGGGTCTTAGGCGTTTGGCCGTACGGAAATATTCTAAGTTCTTGTGGTCCGTAAAAATCAGGATGGGATGAGTGGCACCTTCCAGGAGATACCTCCATTCCTCGAGAGCTGTCTTGATTGCCAAAAGTTCCCGATCCCCCACATCGTAATTCCTCTCAGGAGGGCTCATTTTCCGTGAGGAAAAGGCCACGGGATGCAGCAGTGCTTTGGGACCCTGACGCTGAGATAGAATCGCCCCTGTGGCGACTTCTGAGGCGTCGACTTCCAGGACGTAGGGTAGAGCAGGGTCAGGGTGTTGCAGAATTGGGGCAGAAGTGAAGAAGGTCTTAAGCTGATCGAAGGCGGACTGTGCCGCTGCTGACCACTTAAACTTGGTATGTTGGCGGGTTGTCTGAGTAATAGGTGCTACAATGGTGGAGAAATTCTTTATAAACCTTCTGTAGAAGTTGGCGAAGCCAATGAATCTCTGTACACCCTTCTTGTCAGAAGGGGCCGGCCAATCAAGGATGGACTTTACTTTTTGAGGATCCATGGCGATTCCACCTGTGGTGATGATAAGACCCAGGAATTGAATTGAAGTTTTTTCGAAATCGCACTTTTCAGATTTGACGAATAACCCATGGGTTCTGAGGATGCTTAGTACCTTCTTCACGTGTATTCTATGGAGTTCCAGAGTGGCAGAAAAAATAAGAATGTCGTCAAGGTAGACAACAACAAAATGATCTAAATGTTCTCGGAAGATGTCATTTATGAAATGCTGAAAGGTCGCCGGGGCATTGCACAACCCAAACGGCATGACTAGGTACTCAAAATGTCCAAATCTTGTTCTGAAAGCCGTTTTCCACTCGTCCCCCTCTCGGATGCGGACGAGATTATAGGCACCACGGAGGTCGAGTTTGGTAAAGATGTGTGCTGTGCGGAACCTTTGGAAAAGCTCAGGGATGAGCGGGAGTGGGTAGCGGTTCTTAAGGGTAATTTTGTTTAACTCCCTGTAGTCCACACATGGTCTCAGTGTCTTGTCCTTCTTTTCAACGAAGAAGATTCCGGCACTGGCAGGGGAAGAAGAAGGACGGATAAAACCTTTTTCAAGATTCTCATCAATATATTGTCTCAAGGTCTCAAGCTCAGTCTCAGAGAGGGGGAATATACGACCAAAAGGAATAGTAGCTCCTGGTAGTAACTCGATGGGGCAGTCGTAAGGACGGTGTGGCGGTAAAGTGTCTGCTTTCTTTTTATCGAAGACATCAAGAAATTCCAGGTAAGCTGCTGGTACATTAGGATCCGGACTCGGTGTGGATTGTACAGTCAGGCAACTGGAAAAGTCCTGGAATTCGGGGGTCAAACAATGTTGTTGGCAATAGGGAGATGTAAGGAGTACCTCCTTCTTGGACCAATCAATCTGAGGATTGTGTGCTTGTAGCCATGGGATTCCCAGGATGACCGGGAACATAGGGGAACTTAAGACATCAAATCTGAGAAATTCCTGATGACCAGAATTGGTAGTGGTAAGAATAGGTACGGTTTCCTGGGTGACATGACCCGATCTTGGCAAGGAGCCGTCAGCCAGATGAACTGTTAGTCTCTGTTCCTTATAGTTCAACGGAATAGCTAGATCTTTAGCCAAGGCCAAGTCCAAGAAGCAACTACACGCCCCGGAATCCAGTATTGCTTGGAGGTGGATCTCCTTACCTGCCACTAGCAATGTAACAGGAAGTGAGATATGGGCAGAGGAAGACCTGGATACTTGAAGGTGAGTACGGAGGGTCGGTTTCCTTGGTCTTATGGGGCAGTAATCTATGAAATGTCCTGATTCCCCGCAGTAGAAGCAAAGTCTCGCCTGCCGGCGATAAAGTCTCACCCCAGGAGTTAATGCTGGATGGAACATGCCGACTTGTAAGGGAGCTGATGCAGACTGAACTTGGGGCAGGTTTCGAGTGGAGCAAGAGGCCTGGTCACGTTCACCCTGACGTTCCCGTAAACGTCTGTCAAGCTGAATAGTTAACTGGATGAGATCTTCAAGTGTGGCCGGACTCTGTAGCCTGGCTAACTCATCCTTGAGGGCCTCTGATAACCCCATTCGATATTGGTATTTTAATGCTACCTCATTCCAACCAGAATCCATGGACCATGTGCGGAACTCCACTGTATAGTCCTCCGCAGGGCGCTGACCCTGACGGAGGGAATGTAGATTTGCTTCGGCAGTGGCTACCCGTAGGGGATCATCATATAACCGAGCCATGACTTCAAAGAACTGATCCATAGTGTTGATGGAGGGGCTGCTTTGTTCCAACAGGCCATGGGCCCAGGTCTGTGGCTCACCACGTAATAGGGAGATAGTGAACCCCACCTTGACTGTTTCACTGAAAAAAGTCTGTGGTTGCAAGTCGAAGTATAAGTAGCAGGAGTTTTTAAAAGATCTAAATTTTCTTCGATCGCCACGGAAATATTCTGGCGTTGGGACACGTGGTTCTGGAGGGACCATGATCCCAGCAGCTGCCGCTGGAGGTGGACCTTGAACCGAGGAGGAGGATGACTCAGGTAGGTGCTGCAGATGTTCCTCCAACCGGAAGTATTCCTCCTGAAGCTTCTGAATGACTGGAGTAAGGGCCGTGATTTGCTGGAGAATGGCCTTCATCGGGGAGTCACCTGCGTCGGTCTCTGACATGGCTGGATTATACTGTCAGGACCTTGGTAGGAGACCGAGTTGCTGAGAGGGCTCCCCTTGCGGCCGAGTGCAGCACAACCCTGAATATGGTACAGGGATGTGGTGCTCACAGAAGCACGGGTTGCCTGGAAGTAGGAGCCGGTGTTGATGGCTTGATAGAGAAAGTCCGTAGAGGCAACGTGCTTAGGGTCCGAGGAGGGGACCAATGGAAGTCCAATAGGAAAATCAGAAGCCAGGCCAGGGGGTCAAACACAGTAAGCAGTCCGAGAATCAAAGCAACAAGTCCAGGTACAGGAGACAGAGGAATGCGGAGTCCGTTTAGCCAAGCCGGGGTCAGATAAAGGAAGCAGGCAGGGAGAGTCAGAAGCAAGCCGGTTGAATAAGCCAGGAGATCCAGAGGAGTCGATAACAAGCCAGGTCGGTACACAGGAAGTCAGGACAACAGGAAGTCAGGACAACAGGAAGTCAGGGCAACAGGAAACACAATCACAGGAACACAGGAAGAGCTGACGATAATCCAGCAATGTGGCACTATCAGTGGGACGTTTAAATAGACAAGGCGTAGTATCACGTCGTACGCACACCGTTCCGTTCGTGCGTTCGTAACATCGCGACGTTGCTACGCACGCGCATTCGTCCGAATGTGGCACCAGGCGTCCGCCTAGTAGAAACATTGCACACCCGTGTGCGTTGATGTGCGTTAGCGCGGCCTTGCCTGTGCTGGTTCTAGCCTATTTCCCTGACACCAAGCTTTAAAAGAATTTGGGTAGATCCATGCCGGATAAAAGGCCGGATTTCTGATAAAAGAAAGGAGAGGATTGTGTGGAGATTGTAACTGATATTTGGTTTTTAGTTTATCCCAGAGAGATAAGAAGTGTTTAGTTATGGGATTATGAATTTTAAAGCGGTCTTTAGGATCAAGCCATAATAAATTTGATATTAATAGAGGGTCATTTTCTGAAGCCTCTATAAATACCCATAATGGGATTTCCTGTTTTGCATGGTATTTGGACAGACTGGCCAAATGTGCTGCTCTGTAGTAGTTAGTAAAATTAGGGTATCCCAGGCCTCCTTTATTTTTGGGAAGATGTAGTGTGTGTATAGGTATACGTGGTTTAGAAGAGCCCCATATAAACGAAGTTGCTCTTTTTTGTACTATTCTCAAAAAATAGGAAGTAATGGAATAGGGAGGACTCTGAATAGATAAAGCAATTTGGGTAGAATAGTCATTTTGATTGCATTAATCTTCCCTATCCAGGATAAAGGAAGTTGTGACCATTGTTTTATTAGATTTGTGATCTGTCTTAATACAGGAGGATAATTGGTTGAGAATAGGTCAGAATGAGATGCTGTTAAATGAATTCCAAGATATGGGATTGATTTTTCTGCCCATGTGAATGGGAGTGCAGCCCTAGCCGGGATCAATTCCATGTTTGTGAGTGAAATATTAAGCACTAGGCATTTCTTAGGATTAATCATAAGGCCGGATAGGGCTGCAAATCCATCAAGAGCTGGTATTAAGTTAGGACCAGAGACCTGTGGTGATGATAGAAAAAGTAATATATCGTCTGCAAATATACATAATTTGTGTGTAATACCTCCTACTTCAATGCCAGTTATAGTTTGGTTTGTTCTGATGTATTGGGCCATGGGTTCGAGTATAAGGGCAAATAATAAGGGAGATAATGGGCAACCCTGTCGGGTACCTCTTTCGATATTAAAGGCATCAGATTTGTATCCAGCATATTTTATATAGGCTTTGGGTTTATTATATAATGCTTTGATCCATGTTAAAAAGTGGGGTCCAAAACCCCATTTTTGTAATGAATATTGCATATATTGCCAGGATACTGTGTCAAATGCCCTCTTAATATCGAGAGATAGAAAACATAAAGGGATTTTCCGTTTTTTAGCAATATGTGCCAATAACACTGCCCTGCGTACATTATCGCCTGCCTGACTATTTGGCATGAAGCCTACTTGATCTCTATGTATTAATTTTCCTATAATGCTATTGAGGCGTTTTGCTATTATTTTTGCTAATAATTTAATGTCGAGGTTTAACAGAGAGATAGGCCGATAATTCACACAGGAAGTATCATCAGAGAGGGGTTTTGGGATCATACAAACAATTGCCATTAGTGTTTCTTGCCGAAAAGAATGTCCATCTAGAAGTTTGTTAAAAGTTTCAGTGAGAATGGGAGAGAGTATTTCTGAGAATGTTTTATAGTATAAAGCCGAGTAGCCGTCTGGGCCTGGTCTTTTGTTAAGTTTTAGGTCTTTTATGGCGTTAGCAACTTCATCTATAGTTATAGGTTCATCCAAACTGCTTTTTTGATTCTGAGATAACTCAGGTAAGGTTATTTTTGAGAAGAAGGATTCAGCCTCTGTAGGATTAAATTCATTGTTTGTCTTGTATAAAGTTGCGAGATGTGAGTGAAATGTATGGACTATTTTAACTGGATTACAAGTGTAAATATTTTTTGATAATTTCAAACGTATTGGTTTGAAAGATTTGTTAGTTGAATTTAATGCCCGAGCCAAATATGTACCTGGTTTGTTTGTATTCATGTAGAAATTGTGTTTGGAGCGTTTGAGGGATTTATCAACTGACTCAGTGAGAAATAGATCGTATTCCAATCTAGATTTTTCCAGATGAGATTTTGTACTCTGAGATGGATTATCTTGAAATGATATGTAGGCTGCATTAAAATTGAGTTCTAGTTTTTTTGCTAGATTTTTGCGTTCCCATTTAAATAGTGCCATTTGTCTTTGTATTGTACCACGAAAGACAGGCTTATGAGCTTCCCACAGTGTTATTGGGGAGATGTCTGTTGTATTATTAATTGATATGTATTCCTTTAAAGCTTGTTCAATGGCCATCTGATGTAGTGGGTGTTTGAGCATTATGTCCGGTAAGTACCACGTTGGGTCATGCGCTTTTGGTATGGCTGAGGCTATAGTAGTGTATACTGCATTATGGTCAGACCACGGAATCGGAATTATATCTGATGCAATAATTTCTGGTATCATTCCTATTGTTATAAAAATATGATCTATTCTGGTGAAGGTTTGATGAGGGTGCGAGAAATAAGTGAATTTCTTTTTCATTGGGTTACTTTCTCTCCACGAATCTACCAGATTGTATTTGGAAAGAAGTTGAGGAAAAGGTAATCTAGAGGTTATTTTAGATGGTGTAAAAGGTGATTTATCTAGAAATGGGAGGAGGACCTGGTTCGAATCCCCGCACATTATCACTGTTCCTATTTTGTGTGTATTAATCACTTGTAATATATGTGAGAGGAATGGTGTAGGTTGTTTGTTAGGAGTGTAGTAGGAAATCACCGTGATTGCTGTATCCATTATATAACCCATGAGTATCAGGTATCTACCTTCTGGGTCTTTAATTTCTGATGATAAGGTGAATGGTGTGGATCGGTGAAATGCAATTAGAGTTTCCCTTTGCTTGGTACAGGCAGAAGCCGTGTAAATTTGTTGATAAAAAGGAGAAATATATTTTGGAGTAGAATCTTTGGTGAAGTGTGTTTCTTGGAGGCATACTATGTGAGCCTTCTTGTTATGGAAAGTACGGAAGGTTTTGGTCCTTTTTTGAGGGCCATTTATTCCCTGAACATTCAGGGAAAGTATATTCAGTGGTGCCATGGCAACAGATCAAATAGTTTTGACTTACTTTTTGTTATGCAGAGCTGACTGCGCAGATCAACCTGTGTGGACTGAAGAGATGAATAGATAGAAAAGAAACCAGTGAATTCTGGAGTAAAGAGTAAACAAAAAACATATGAGATTAGTTGATACATTGTATAAATTATTTTTTGCAAGTAATCACAATTTACCCGTGAAAGAGAATAAATATCTCTCTCAGGGGAATAAGTGCCTTCGTCACACTCCCACATAATATGGTTGGGAGAATGAGGAGGGCTAATGGGGGTACACGGATCTTCCGCTTACAGGAGAGAAGTGCTATGTCAAAAGACATCAAAATGATGATTCATTAATTGGAGTGCAGAATATAGTTTTTGTTGAAATTATTTATTCCAGGGTGGTTGTATATGGTTAGTCTTGCCCTAGGCTAAATAATTCAGTTAGAAAGGTACTGTTAATAACTTTGGTATTGATGAAGATAGTTTGAATTATTTTGGGATTTTAACCCTTTTAGAGTAAACAATTACATATTTATTCATATGTAACTGTTTAGATATGTTAACTCATAAAATTGAGGTTGTATTGCTTCAGATTAGAATAAACAAAAACATAATTCTAGGAACTAGTTAGGTAATAATATATTTGTTTTAAGAAAAGAAAGAAAAAGCTTCCATTACTTCTGGATTATTGAACATATTTGTCCTAAAAAGTAATAAATCTATTGTTATTACCTGATAATATATAACTGAACAAGAATTTCCTTATTTCACTTATATATTCTAAGGCTATATGAATCAGAAGTAATAAGAAATATAACTTGGAATGTAACATGATCCCACACAGTGTGTGACTATCAGAATGCAGTTACATTCAGTTATAAATACAGGTTTTTTATAGAGAACCATCTCTTAGTATAATAAATGAAGAGATATCAGGAATTAGGATGTCAGTCCATTGAATCTTCTTGGTCCATGGATGATGTGGCATAACGGCCTCTTTTGTGAGAATGATGATTCCCATTTTGTTCTGAAATTTTCTGGGTGCTGCCTGAAGGTGAAGATGATGCCATTCTTCTGTGTGTGGGAGAGTTGCTGCTTGTGGGTTCTGTCAGATTTAATTTTAAAAGGGTTTGTTGTAGTTCATCTGCTGATCTGCTTCTGTAAATTGTACCTTGGTAGTTAAATCTGACTGAAAAGGGGAAGCCCCATTGATACATAATGTTGTGGCATTGCAGTTCCATTAGTTGGGGTTTCATGGATCGTCTTTTAGTAATAGTAAGTTGGGATAGGTCAGCAAAAATTTGATAATTGTGTCCTTGAAAATTAAGTTCCTTTTTTTCTCTTGCAGCAATTAGTATTTGTTCTTTCGTTCTGTAATAATGAAATTTTGTGATTATATCACGTGGGGGTCCATCTTTCTTTTTGGCTGTGGGGCTCTGTGTACTCTGTCCAGTTCTAAACGTTCAATAGGGATATCTGGCTTTAGTTCTTGTAATAGAGCAGTAATAGTAGATTGCAGGTCTGTCACAGTTTCAGGTATTCCCCTTATGCGCAAGTTTGAACGTCTGGCTCTATTTTCGTAATCTTCGAGCTTAGTTTGAAGTATTAAATTCTCTTCTTTTAATTGTTCCAATTCTGTTATATTTTCTTGGGTTGTAATTTCAACTTCATCCATTTTTATTTCTAAGGCTGCGGTGCGGTTTCCCAGCTCTCTTATTTCTTTGGTTAGGCTTTTTGTTATTTGGTCTGAGGTTTGTTTTAAAGCCTTATGAAGCATCTTTTCAAATTGTAATAATATTACTGGGGATGCTGAGGAGGCTTGTGGAGAAGTTTGTGAGAGGATTTGTTCTGTATCTGACTCAAATGGAGAGTCTTGCTGTGACATTTTCTGTCTGTGAGAGCTCCCTGATGCTGTATATTGTGAGGTGACTGGAGCTGCTTTAGTTGCAGTGAGTGCCTGTGAGCTCTTTGTGAGGTGATTTTTATTTCTGCCACGGTTTCCTCCCAGTACCATATTTCCTGCCCAAACTTTCACAGTTTGTTCCCTGGGGCAAACAGGTTCAAATGGATACCTTTTGAGCCCGCAGGCTCCGCTTTGTCCTTCTCTTCTCTCCTCAGCGGTGCGGAGCTCTAACAATGCATGTCTGCTCCGCTAGGCTCCGCCCATCTCCCTCCTATCTTCTTAATTTTCAGTAATACAGAGTGCCCGGACCAGAAGCTTCCAGGCAACATGTGAACTATTGGGAAAGGGGAGATTTAGCAGCAGTGTGTACAGTACAGTGACTTTATAGACCAGAGGGTGACTTATAGATTATGTTTGTACCTTTTCTATGTATGTCTTTTTTTATAAGCATTAATAAAATTACTTTAAAAAAAACCAAAAAATGTATAGTTTATACTCATCCATCTCTACTGCGTACTGCAGAGTTTTCCTTTTTTCCACTTGCTGACCAGGATTTTCCTGGCATTTTTTGTTTACAAGTTTAAATCAGTATTTTTTGCTAAAAAATTACTTAGAACTCCCAAACATTATACATTTTTTAGCTAAGACCTTAGGGAATGTAATGGTGATAGTTGTATTTTTTTCTGTTGCAAGGGATTTGCTCAAACATAATTTTTTGGATAAAATACATTTTAATGAATTTAAAAAAAAAAACTAAACACAATATATGCCCCAATTTTTTGTATAATATAAAAAGATGATATTACACCGAGTACATAGATACCTAACATGTCACGTTTTAAAATTGTGCACGTCCTGGAATGGCGACAAACTACAGCACCTAAAAAATCTCCATAGGCAACATTTTGAACTCCTTTACAGTTTTTTAGAGTTACAGAGGAGGTCTAGTGATAGAATTATTGCTCTCGCTCTAATGTTTGTGATACCTCACATGTATGGTGAAAACACCATTTACTTATGCATGTGTGACTTATGTATGCGTTCACTTCTGTGTGCGAGCACAGAGGAATTGGGGGAGCGTAAAATTAAAAAAAAATTTTTTTGTACACTTATTCTTTAATTTTTTTTAATCACTTTTACTCCTATTACAAGGAATGTAAAGATCCCTAGTCATAGAATTAAGGATGACAGGTCCTCTTTATGGAGAGATCTGGGGTCAAAAAGACCCCAGATCTCTTCTTTACTTTTAACTACTTGCCGACCAACCGCCGTCTGTATATGGCAGCAGGTTGGCTGTACAGCGGCCGCTTTAAGGGGTATACGGGGCGCGCGCGGCACAACGTAGGAGCCGATGCACGTGGCCCACGCCCGCGATGTCTGCCAGCCACCCGCGATCGCTCCTCAGAGAGCCAGAACGGGGAAGTTGCCCGGCCACCCGCGATCGCTCCTCAGAGAGCCAGAACGGGGAATTGTCAATGTAAACAGACAGAACCCCGTTCTGACAGGAAGAGAGAGAGATCTGCTGTTCCCAGTGGAACAGCGGTCGCTAGAAACAGCGATCTCTCTCTACTAACTGTCAGTACACTCCCCCCACAGTTAGAAACGCCTCCCTAGGGAACACTTACCCTCTTGATAGCCCTCTAGTGTTAACCCCTTCCCTGCCTATTTGTCAGATGCTTTAGCTTTTGTGCAAACCAATCAATATACGCTTATTGTGAATATTTTTTTACCGAAAATATGTAGAAGAATAAATATTGGCCTAAACTGATGAGGATTTTTTTTTTGGGGGGGGTATTTATTATAGCAAAAAGTAAAAAACATTGTTTTTTTTTTTCAAAATTGACAGTCTTTTTTTGTTTATAGCGCAAAAAATAAAAACCGTAGAGGTGATCAAATACCACCATAAAAAAAGCTCTATTTGTGGGAAAACAAAGACGTCAATTTTGTTTGGGTACAGAGTGGCACAACCGCGCAATTGTCAGTTAAAGTGACGCAGTGCCATATCTCAAAAAGGGCAGTGTCATTAAGGGGGCAAATCTTCCGGTCCTTAAGTGGTTAAAAGCAAAAGATAAAAAAAAAAGTTTACTGCCACCCTGGACCAGAAGTGATGTCATGACGTTGCTCCGGTCCTCCAAGGCCATAGAGGCAATCAAAGCAGATCTACTCTTTGATAGTCTGTGTGACCAGCCGGCCGCACCGTCAGATAGTTTTTTGGATGAGCTGGCGGAAACGGCAAACCCGAGAGACACTGGGGGGGAACGTCCCTTCCTGCTGCTTCTGAAAGCATTCCAGCAGCTCATGAGCCGCTCGGAATGCTTTCAAGAGAAAGCCAGCCGCCGGCTGAAATAAAAAACAATACCAGGGGTTATGGCTGATATCTTCAGCCATAATCACTGTAAACCATTTGCAAACAGCAACATATATATACGTATTGTGGTCAGCAAGTCACCTCTCTAACTGTTACTGTAGTAATGCAAAAAAAAGTTTCCTGCCTCCTTATAAACAGCCTTTGCATATTGCTGTATAAAGTACGTGGCTGACTACCAGCTAATCATTGCCAGATTTTATGGCTGCATCACAATGCCTGATTTCACCAGCAGGTGGCACTGCTGATGAACATTGGATTGAATCTTCTAGACTTGGTAAAACCCAGGAGCTGAAGATAAAGGCGTCCCCTCTGTGTGTCTATGCAAAAGGTGATTTTAATTTATTCTTGACAATAATGACAAGCTATTAACAGCCAATCAAACCTCATCTTTCATCAGATAAGAATACAATGAAACATGATTTTTAATGGGCTGCTATAGGTCACTGCACTTGCCACATTGTGTTGACCATGTACTTGACACACAGCTGTATTCAGTTGAATGTGAACAAATCCCCCAATTCTTCTTTTGATGAATGAACTTTGATAAACTGGCAGCTAGGGACATTTCAGACTCAACAGCCCATTTTCCATCTTATTGAGGTTAACCAAAGCCACAAATTAAAGCAACCCCTCTCTCTACAGCTAACTATTGAATGGGGAATTGTTATAGCTCCATGTACATAGAAAGGATTGAAGAGGTTCCAGTACTGGAAAGTCCTTTGCTGATCTCATCCATAGAGACTTGACATAGGAACCATAATTCCCAACTATGTTTCTACTGACACCAGGAACTGGTCTACGGTTTGGTGGCAGGTTGCCTTGATCCATTTAGCTGTAGATTGTCTTGATCCATTTAGTTGTTATAGAACCACCAAATTATTAAAATTGCTTGAATACCGCAGTGTGTTTGGCAAATAGAAGTTTAGCACTTAGTAAATTATCAATGAGTATTGACATCTGCTTTCTTAGTAGAGAAAATCACTACAGCATACACATATGCACTCCAAATGGAAGAGAGGTAAAGTATATGTAACCCCAATCATTAAAATCTCATATACAGTGGGGATGGAAAGTATTCAGACCCCCTTAAATTTTTCACTCTTTGTTATATTGCAGCCATTTGCTAAAATCATTTAAGTTCATTTTTTTTCCTCATTAATGTACACACAGCACCCCATATTGACAGAAAAACACTGAATTGTTGACATTTTTGCAGATTTTTAAAAAAAGAAAAAACTGAAATATCACATGGTCCTAAATATTCAGACCCTTTGCTGTGACATTCATATATTTAACTCAGGTGCTGTCCATTTTTTCTGATCATCCTTGAGATGGTTCTACACCTTCATTTGAGTCCAGCTGTGTTTGCTTATACTGATTGGACTTGATTAGGAAAGCCACACACCTGTCTATATAAGACCTTACAGCTCACAGTGCATGTCATAGCAAATGAGAATCCTGAGGTCAAAGAAACTGCCTGAAGAGCTCAGAGACAGAATTGTGGCAAGGCACAGATCTGGCCAAGGTTACAAAAAAAGTCTGCTGCACTTAAGGTTCCTAAGAGCACAGTGGCCTCCATAATCCTTAAATGGAAGACGTTTGGGACGACCAGAACCCTTCCTAGAGCTGGCCATCCAGCCAAACTGAGCTATCGGGGGAGAAGAGCCTTGGTGAGAGAGGTAAAGAAGAACACAAAGATCACTGTGGCTGAGCTCCAGAGATGCAGTCGGGAGATGGGAGAAAGTTGTAGAAAGTCAACCATCACTGCAGCCCTCCACCAGTCAGGGCTTTATGGCAGATTGGCCCGACGGAAGCCTCTCCTCAGTGCAAGACACATGAAAGCCCACATGAAGTTTGCTAAAAAAAACACCTGAAGGACTCAGATGGTGAGAAATAAGATTCTCTGGTCTGATGAGACCAAGATAGAACTTTTTGGCCTTAATTCTAAGCGGTATGTGTGGAGAAAACCAGGCACTGCTCACCACCTGTCCAATACAGTGCCAACAGTGAAGCATGGTGGTGGCAGCATCATGCTGTGGGGGTGTTTTTCAGCTGCAGGGACAGGACGACTGGTTGCAATTGAGGGAAAGATAAATGCGGCCAAGTACAGGGATATTCTGGACGAAAACCTTCTCCAGAGTGCTCAGGACCTCAGACTGGGCCAAAGGTTTACTTTCCAACAAGACAATGTCCCTAAGCAGACAGCTAAAATAACAAAGGAGTGGCTTCACAACAACTCCGTGACTGTTCTTGAATGGCCCAGCCAGAGCCCTGACTTAAACCCAATTGAGCATCTCTGGAGAGACCTAAAAATGGCTGTCCACCAACGTTTACCATCCAACCTGACAGAACTGGAGAGGATCTGCAAGGAGGAATGGCAGAGGATCCCCAAATCCAGGTGTGAAAAACTTGTTGCATCTTTCCCAAAAAGACTCATGGCTGTATTAGATCAAAAGGGTGCTTCTACTAAATACTGAGCAAAGGGTCTGAATACTTAGAACCATGTGATATTTCAGTTTTTCTTTTTTAATAAATCTGCAAAAATGTCAACAATTCTGTGTTTTTCTGTCAATATGGGGTGCTGTGTGTACATTAATGAGGAAAAAAATGAACTTAAATGATTTTAGCAAATGGCTGCAAAACAACAAAGAGTGAAACATTTAAGGGGGTCTGAATACTTTCCATCCCCACTGTACGTTGTTAATGCAATTTAAAAAGTAATTTCAATATTTTTAAATATGCAGCTTTCATTTAAATAATACCTGGTGATCCTACCATGAAGGTCCTTATTCGAGCCCTTTCAGCTTTAGGGTGACAACACTGTCTCCAGTTGCGCTCCTGTATTGTCACCTTGTGTCAGGGAAATAGGCTAGCAAACCAGCACAGGCGAGGTCGCGCTAACGCGCATCAACGCACACGGGTGTGCAATGTTTCTACTAGGCGGACGCCTGGCGCCACATTCGGACGAATGCGCGTGCGTAGCAACGTCGCGATGGTACGAACGCACGAACAGAACGGTATGCGTACGACAAGATACTGCGCCTTGTTTATTTAAACGCTCCACTGACAGTGCCACATTGCTAGATTATCGTCAGCTCTTCCTGTATTCCTGTGATTGTGATTCCTGTTGTCCTGACTTCCTGTGTACCGACCCGGCTTGTTATCGACTCCTCTGGACCTCCTGGCTTACCCACCGGCTTGCTTCTGACTTTTCCTGCCTGCTTCCTGCATCTGACCCCGGCTTGGCTAAACGGACTCCGTATTCCTCTGTCTCCTGTACCTGGACTTGTTGCTTTGATTCTCGGACTGCTTACTGTGTTTAACCCCCTGGCCTGGCTTCTGATTTTCCTATTGGACTTCCATTGGTCCCCTCCTTGGACCCTAAGCACGTTGCCTCTACGGACTTTCTCTATCAAGCCACCAACACCGGCTCCTACTTCCAGGCAACCCGTGCTTCTGTGAGCACCACATCGCTGTGCCATATTCAGGGTTGTGCTGCACTCGGCCGCAAGGGGAACCCTCTCAGCAACTCGGTCTCCTACCAAGGTCCTGACACCTTGTCTGACTGCAACATGCTATTTCAATACACATTTTGCAGACATTTTTAGATACATTGTTCTCAGCATCAGAAGACCTACCCTGAGAAATGCCATGCAGCCATCATGGGGGTGCATGTGTATGGGAAGTGGCTACAAAGAGGCAGTAGGAGATCAGCAGCACTGAGATGCAACAAAGGATAAAAAAGAAGGGAAGACCTATGGCATTTATGGTATTATGCTGCCATCTAGAGTTGGAAGACAGAAATGCATTCCTTTATAGAAACTAATGTAGGAACCCAATTTGAAAGAACTATGCCCATGTGGCTATGACTACCAAACTTTCCAAGTCAAAAGGCTAGCAGCACAAGCTGAAAGGAGGACCCTACCAAGGGTTAATATTAAAAGTCATATTACAAGGGAGAGAAAGACTGTCAAGACCAAGAACTCATGTTCCTGAAGTCACTTAAAAATAAGTCCTGTTTGCTGCAGAGATTGTGAAACAGCAATAACAGAAGCTAAGTGACTTTAGTGTATCCTGTTTGCGTACAGACTAGTGCATGTGCTGGGAAAGGATAGCGCCACAGATCTGCAGCTTTGTTGATGATCCATCACCTCTATTCCCAAAGGCCAGCAGTGTGCTAGTAAATGTAGTTCCAAAGCTTTGGCTTGCAAGGTTCTGATAATCCCTGTTATCCTACAGGAGTTGTTTCAAGATTAATTATCGACCTGCTGTTGATTCAGTTGGCTACATGCCCAGCCCAGTAAGTCCTTGTTTCTTTCTTCTTAAGTTGGACTCATTCCCTCAGACATTGACTGAGGAATAGATGGTGTTCCTAGCACCAGTGTTTCCCAGTGACCCCAAACTTGGGGGAAGATTCCTGGTGTACCCCAGTGTTTCCTAGCATAGTAGATTCCCTGAATTTCTGAAAAGATTCCTAGTGACCCTGAGCATTTTCTAGAGACCCTGACTTTGCAGAAAAATTCCTAGTGACCCCCAGTGCTTCCTAGTAGCCCTGACTTTGCAAGAAGAAGACTCCAAATGGCCCCAAGACTCCTAGTCTCCTACTAGTGTCCCTGACATTATGAGATTCCCAGTGACCCTGAGATTCAAAGTGTTCCTGTAACTGGACCGCCTTGTTCCTAATGACTTTACAAATGTCTCCCAGTGCCTTCCAGTGTGATGTCTGTACCCCCAGTGTTCCCAATGTCTTGTAGCCTTTCCCCAGTAACTCTCTTGTGCCCCTGCTTGCAATCTTTTTTCTTGCACTTTTTGTATTCTTTGAGCATTCCACTCTACTTGTGCCTCTTGTTTCCCTTCTGTACCTCTGCCAGCTTGGAGCCTTCTTGACCCTCCATTATCACCTATGAGTTTCAGTCAGTCTTTCATTATTAGCACTTGGGTCTGCAGTCTGTTGCAGTGTCTCCTTTACTTACTTATCATCCCCCCCCCCCCAGTAGCTGCCTACTGAGGTGATTCAGAGGAACGCAACAGGGAAATACTGTGCAACGCAAGTTCTAGGGATGAACCGATACAATTTTTTTTACAATGAGTACGAGTACCGATACTTTTTTTTTTTTAGTACTCGCCAATAGCAGTTACCGATACCTACCGCAACTGTTTTGTTTACACTTCAGCTGACAGCAATGGTACAAAGCATTTAAAAGTCATTTATAAATTAAATAAATTGATTTTGTTTTTTAATTTTGCGCTTTTTTTAATGTGAAATGTGTAAATATATGTTAATATATGTGTGAACATATTCACTAACAAAGCAAACAAAAAAAAGTTTTAATTGTTCATCGTTTATAAAATAGACGTAAACAAAAAAAAAAGCAGGAAAGTAATAATTAAATGGAGGAGAATAGGTGGTTAATTAAGGCTGATTAAGGGTTAATAAGGGGTTAAACAGAGAAATCTTTGTTCATCCCCACTGACAGCTCAAAGAACTGAGCCTGAAAGTATCAGTTTCAGGTACTGGTGCATTTGCACGAGTACCGATAGTTGTGCAAATACTCAGTATCGACACCGATACTAGTATCGGTGCAACCCTAAACGCAACCCTTCTTTACCTTCTGTAGCTCTGGAAAAGACAAGGTGGTTCTTTAGACTCTGCACTTTGGCCTGTCCAAGGGCTCTCACCCAAACTGCCTCCTGTGAACCTGGATTCTCTGGGACCCTGTGCACCTCCATGTTATTTGTGCATACTATTACCCCTGTATACCTGTAAGCCCAGCATAACACTGCAGTAAAATACCCCTGTAAAACCTGCACCCCAGTACTGGACTATGCTCCTGCCATCTCTGTGAGTCCTGTATTCCATGCTTCCCTGTACCAGGTCTGCTGTAGCCTGCACAGGGGTTCTGTCTGAGCACACTGCCATCCAATGTTTCGGGCTGCATAAAGGGCCATCTTTAATATAGATTGGACCCTGGGCAAACATTTTCTTGGGCTCCCAACACCCCCTCCCCCATTTCACTCTCCACCTGCTCTGAGACATACAATAAATAGTAGCTCGACTCAAAATCAGTTTACTACAGCAGATCAGGCAATGATTGCAATTGGTTGCCAGAGGTTACAGCATATCATTACCGCTCACTAATTAGTTGGTAGAGGTTACAGCACATCATTACTGCTCACTAGTTAGTTGCTAGAGGTTACAGCACATCATTACCGCTCACTGATTAGTTGCTAGAGGTTACAGCACATCATTACCTCTCACTGGTTAATTGCTAGAGGTTACTGCATATCATTACCTCTCACTTATTGGTTGCTAGAGATTACATCACATCATTACTGCTCACTGATTAGTTGCTAGAGATTACACCACATCATTACTGTTCAATGATTAGTTGCTATAGGTTACAACACATCATTACGGCTCACTGATTAGTTGCTAGAGGTTACAGCACATTATTACTGCTCACTGGCTGGTTGCTAGAGGTTACAGCACATCATTACTGCTCACTGGCTGGTTGCTAGAGGTTACAGCACATTATTACTGCTCATTGATTGGTTACTAGAGGCTACTGCATACCATTACTGCTCACTGACTGGTTGCTATTGGTTACTGTTAATCATTACCATTTTACCTGCTGGTTGCTAGAGGTAAACATGGCGGTTTCTCTATGGAGGGGCCCTGGACTAAACATGGCAGTCTCTCTATGGAGGGGCCCCTGGGCTAGAGGTTGCAATCTCTCTATGAAGTGACCCTTGGACTGAAGGTTGCTATCTCCCTATGGAGGGGCCTCTGGACTGGAGGTAGCAGTCTCCCTATGTAGGGGCCCCTGGGCTGGAGGTGGCAATCTCTCTATGAAGGGGCCCCTGGAATGGAGGTAGCAGTCTCCTTATGGAGGGGCCCCTGGACTGGAGGTAGCAGTTTCTCTATGGAGGCCCTCCATAGAGAGACTGCTACCTCCAGTCCAGAGGCCCCTCTATAGAGGGACTACTATCTCCACCAGGGTTCCCTCCTATTGTAGAGAGCCTCTAGAATGAAAAGCCCCAGTAGTGACAATAGTGACAGTAGTGCTGTGCTCCCCTCTCTGCTGTTCCTCCCTCCGTGTGTGCTCTGTATGTGGGACTCTCACTTGAGCTACAGTAAGTTGAGCCCATGCGTCTCTCCCCTCCTCATCCACAGCAGGCAGGTGTGAAGCGTCATTGACGCTTTCTCTATGATGAAGGCAAAATAGAACTGTCACAGTGGGGCAGGGGTTCGAGGAAGGGGATGGCCACAGACTTGCCGCACGTGCCAAGACATCAGCGGCAGTGCCCATATTTGAAGAGAAGCTGTGCAATGTTAGGCAGAGGACAGATCACTCCGCCATGACTGACAGGGCTGCGGCAAAAGCGGCCGACTGCTCCTTCTGCGGCACCTGCCCAGCACTGTCAGAGTCATTTGGAGGAAATACATGCCATTGCAAAATATACTGTTGGCAATGGCAACCATGGGCAGCATGGGCCCAAGGTCAAGGGACAGCTGCTTTGGGCCCCACAGCAATGATTGGGCCTGGGGCAGCTGTCCCTTTTGCCCCACCTTAAAGTGGAGTTCCACCCACTTTTACAACTCTTCGGCATCCCTCACTAAACTGTGCACTGTAAACAAATTGGATATTTTTTTATTTTTTTTCTCAGCACCTACTGTATATCTGCTGTATTCATTTTTCACTTCCTCCTCCCTGGCCGCGGCCCATCGCATCATTTCCTGTTTGCAATGCCTTCTGGGAAGGGGCGGCAACTTCCTCTGAAACTGCCATTGCTATGGAAACCTGACCTGAAACCTATTACACTGCTTGTGCTGCACTGAGCATGTGCGAGATCTGCAAGGATGAGGTTCAGGAAGAAATACAGTCTGGTTTCAGAAGCCCACACTTAAGATGGCCATGGCCTGCTGTAAGTTTATAAAATAACAAACTACTGCTATAAACTAACAAAACAGACCTTAGTTTATAGACTAACTTTACTAAAATACATTAAGCTTGTATATTATAGGGGTATTTTTATTTAAAAAGTATAATTTCGGCCGGAACACCACTTTAAAGACAGCCCTGGCTGCATAGAGGGTCACAATCCCAACCATTCATGATAATCGCATTGGTGACAGAGAGGTTGCATGCACAGGCATATGTATATTTGTGTTGTATTGTAATTCTGCAACTGTCCATAGACAATATTGTTATTTGGTAAAGGTCCAGTAATATACTATTACCTTGGCATTACCTTGGTTTTAATTAATTAAATAATTAGACAAACCGAATTAGCAATACAAGATCATAGCACAAAAGCCACATAGTATATTGATTTAGCCTAAGCTTCTCTGTAGTTTTCTCTGAAAGATGGAGCTGGTTACAAGAAGAGATCAGTTTCACTACACAGACTTAAACATCTGTTGCTATTGCTTTGGCAGCCAACTTTTCTGGCCCTGGACTCTGATAACAATTTTTTCAACTATTTAGGATTAGAATTATATACTTATTGGTTGGCATTATCACTTTTTCCTGAGCCCAGAGGCCAGAAGCTTAAAGAGCAATAAACATTGAATTTAGGCCTGCATCTCATATTTGCCTTAGGCCTCACATCTTGTTGAGACAGTCCTTTTAAAAACAAAGTTGAGTAGTTATACTTAAGGTACTTTTACTATTTGCATTGGAAAATAAATGTAATCATTTTAAAATACAGAGTAAAAAAACTCTACCAATCTTTGGCACTGTACCCCACAGAGAGAGGGCTTTTTTTAAGTTTGGGATGCTCAAAGTACAGTATTCACTCAAAGTTATTTCCATGTCTTGGAGCTGCCTTTAGTTTCCTGCATCATTTGAAAAAAAAAAATAAAAAGTAACTGCAAGAACAGTGTACACCTAAACCACCTCAAATATTATCACTTACATTCATAGCACCCCTTTTACCACAGTGCAAATAAAAGGCATACACCAGTTACTGTAGGTCTATTGTCCCTAACTAAAACTTTCCCGCTACTGTCCAATTTTATACTATTTTAATCCTGTGCAGTATCCTTACTCTTGTAGTAAAGCAACCTGTGATCTTTGTCTGTAGTAAATTTGGACCAGTCTTGTTCATAAAGGTTGTCCTGCTGCTGGCCAATTTCACAATGCTGCATCCCAGAGGTCGGCAACCTACAGCCCAAGGGTTGCACCCGGCCCGCCGCCGCTAAATGTCTGGCCAGTCAGTGCACGTGATGAATTCACGTGCACCTGGCCCGCGTACATTTTAAGTAAAAGCAGAATGGAGCAGGTAGCAGGAAGCTGAATGAGAACACGGGAAAGACACACAGCAGCCCTGATAAGACAGCTTCCAGGTGATTGGTTGACCTAGCAACCAATCACCAGCTTGTTAATATGAAAAATTAAATCCGGAAGCTCCTGCTGTCTTATCAGCACTGCTCTGTGTCTCTCCTGTGTTCTCATTCAGCTTCCTACTCCCTGGTCGGCTTTGCTCTGTCTCCCTCTATGCATGGGGCAAGATAGGAAAGGGCAGAGATGCGGGGGGCTGTATAATATGCAGAGGGTGTGTTTAGGGGGGCTGTGTAATATGCAGGGAGGGCTATGTAATATGCAAGGGGGGCTGGGTAGGGGGGCTGTGTGATGTGCAGGGGGGGCTGTGTAATATGCAGGGGCAGCTGTGTAATGTAAATGGGTCCAGAGGTACGGGGGCTGTGTAATATAAAGCAGTGTTGCCAACCATCAGTATTTTTACTGGCAGCCAGTAAAAAACAGGCAATTTTCTCCTGCCAGTAAATGCCAGTAAAAGTAAAAGGTTGCCAATAAAAAATATGACTTTGACGCTCGCTTTGATCCGGAGGCGGCTGAGACCATCCAAGTTCCTGCTACAGTGTGATCGGGCAGCTCTGGCGGAGGCGGTGCCTGAGCATGTCATGTGATGTCATAGTGCAATAGAGCCAAGCAGAGTGGTCAGAGCCTTGTGCGCCAGTCTACGGTATGGGAGCAAGGCAGGCTGGGACCGTCAGTGCTGTTTGGACTAGAGTAGACTGGAGGGACCACTTGGCTTGTTGTGTCTGTAAGGTCTCATCATCTGTGCTGCTGCACACTGCTGTTGCACTTAAAACGGTCATTTTATAACTTTTGGAAATGTCAGTAAAAACTTGGCCGTGCCAGTAAATGTTGGGTGTTGTGTCAGTAAATTTCAATCTGGTACGTTGGCAACACTGATATAAAGGGGTCCAGAGGTGCGGTAGCTGTGTAATGTAAAGGGGTTCAGATTATTATCTTCATTTATTAGCAGGTGAATGCGGCCCTCCATGCATTCACATACATTGAATCCGGTCCTTAAGTGGAAAAAAGGTTGCAGACCCCTGCTGTATCCTCTGCAGTATCTTACCTCTTGTAGTAAAACAGCCCTGTGCACTTTGTCTTTAGTGAATTTAGACCCAGTCTTGTTTATAAAGGTTGTCTTGCTGCTGGCCAATTTTACAATGTATAATGCTGTATCTTGGCAGTATCTTAATTCTTGTAGTAAAAGTGCTCTTTATCTCTAGTTCATTTGGACCTAGTCTTGTTCATAAAAGCTGTGCTGGCTCCTGGCCAGTTTATTGCTGCTGTATCATATGCACTCTCCTAATGCTTGTAATAAAAAAACGTTTTTTAAATGAAATAAATCGGATTGGGGTGCTGCTGAGTGTATTTAAGCAAAACTAATGGTAAAAGGAAAAAAATCAACTTCACAGCTAAATATGTGCTACCAGTATCTATATGCATTGAACTATTCTGTAACACCACATACAGCTTTAAGCATTTACCAATTAACCACTTGCTTACTTAAACCCCCCTCTTGCCCAGATCAATTTTCACCTTTCAGCGCTGACGCACTTTGAATGACAATTGCGCCGTCATACAACACTATACCCAAATGACATTTTTATAATTTTTTCCCCACAAATAGAGCTTTCTTTTGGTGGTATTGGTGATTGGTGATATTTTTATTTTTTGCTAAACAAACAAAAAAAGATGGGTGGCACGGATGGGTGGCATGGATGGGTGGCACTGATAGGTACCACTGATAGGTGGCACTGATGGGCGGCACTGATGGGCACTGATGGGCGGCACTGATGGGCACTGGTAGGTGACAATGATGGGCACGGATAGGTGGCACTGATGTGGAGCATTGTTGTTGAGGCACCGATTGTGGGCACTGATGGGTGGCACTATGGGCACTGATGGGTGGCACTGTGGGCACTGATGGGTGGCACTGTGGGCACTGGTAGGTGGCACTGCTGCCTGTTGCTAGGTGGCACTGGCAGAGGGCACAGGTGGGCACTGATGATCTGGTGGCGCTTGCCGCGATCGGGACTGATGTCCCTCTCACGGCCGCCGGTGATCGTCTTTTTTTTCCTCCTCACGCTGTCAGCGCGAGGAGAAATAATAGCCGATTACCGGCTCTGTTGATGTCACATGATCAGCTGTCATTGGCTGACAGCTGATCATGTGGTAAGGGGTCGGGATCGACCCCTCACTCTGATCTGTGATCAGGCTCTGTGACTCGCTGATCACAGAGCGCGCGGCGTGCGCCGTGCGGGGGGCGCGCAGGCCGCTTGTGCACGGGACGACGTCAATGGACGTCACCCCGGGAAAGCAGGTCCGCGCTGTAGCCGTCATACGGCTATAGCGCGGATCTCTAGAGGTTAAAGAATTTGTGTACTTTCAATGTCACTCTCAAAGCCACTTTAAGAGGCCCTTTCCATGCTATACAGCAGTGGTTTCTAAACTGCAGTTATAGGTCCGGATGCTTTTATCCGGCCCTTGGGGCATTATTCCCCCCAGTGTGAGCAACAGTGGGGCATAGTTCCTGCCACTGACATTGACAATGGGGCACTATTCCTCTCACTGACACCGATGGGGCACTATACCTCCCACTGACACCAATGACCACTGTCTGCCCCCCCAACCCCACCCCTCCCCCAAAGTTTGAAGGACAGTAAACTGGTTTATCCACTCTTAAAGCGGCAGCTTCACTCATTATTATTCACAACTTTTGGCGCCATTACTTGTCACTTTATTAATTTATTCAGATTTGTTATTAGACTACTTTGGCAGTCTTTTGTAAGGGCAGCCTCAGATAAGAAGGAATAACCAACTGATTCCAATATATTCACTGAAACAACTGTTTTTTACAAATATTTAGACTGTGGAATTTTTTGACACCAGACAGGTTAATATTGAAGAGGTTTTTTCACATATCACTATAGGAGTTTTAGATTTAAACAAAGCTTTCAATCAGCTTAAACATACTATGGAAAAGAAAGTGAGATCTTGGTGGGATGTTACCACATTAGAACAATATATGAAAGAGAAAATCACATCAAAAAGTCTTAGATGGGATGTGGGTCCAAATGATTGGCTAGAAGATCCAAAATTAACCCCCTAGCGCCGACCGTAGGCACGTATGCGGCCTTGGCTTGAAGGGGTTAAACCAGGGTAATGCCTGCAGCTGCAGACTTCATCTCGGTACTGTTTGTTAGAGCAGGCGGTCAGCTCTTAAGGGATAACAACCAATGCGGCTAAAAGAGGCTCGGCTGTTATCCTAAAAGAAGCGGGAGGGGACGTCCCCCCCCTCCCGCCGCTTTCCGCCACTCTTCCCGGGCCTCCCGTCCCATTGGGAGACCTGATCCAAGATCTGGGACTTCCGCCGGCTAGGCTGAGACTGGAACAAAGACGGAAACTGCTTCCTTACAGTCTCCTATGTAAAAACACAGAAGCGACGTCACTTCTGGTTTACTCAGCTGCCAATGGCGCTGATTTTCAAGAAATGGCAGTATTCAGAATCGCCGTTTTTGGCAAGTGCGAGGGAGGGATTTGGGGTCTTTTAAACCCCGATCACTCCATAAAAAGTACCTGTCATCACCTAATACTGTCACAAGGGATGTTTACATTCCTTGTGTCCACAACAAGCCTTACTACAACAAGAAACTAATAGGGGAACCAATTATGGTAATCCGGAGCCTAATCAATCTTCCCACCAGAGAGATAATACTGGTTACAACTATAATGTGAGCAGATCCAGCAGGTACTCTCCCCTTAGAGAAAGATCCCCACTGAGACACCATAATGGAGGGAAATCTCCTCATAATTACTACAATGGCTTTAGAGCTTCACCACGAGGAGATAAAACTACGTATGCTCAAAATGGATATAGAGAGAATCCCCCCTATAGAGGATAAAGAGGCAGAGAAAATAATAGAGGGAGTGGATATTTTAGACCTTACTACAGACCTTATTATCACCAACAGGGGAAATGGAGGGGTTGGAAAGAGCCCTATCGCCCACCTCAAGAGCTATATCGTTCACCACAATACAACCACAAGAAGAAAGGGAAGAAAGAGAGGATGTAGAGGCTTCGAAAGAAAGAGAAAAAGAGCAACCTAGATGTAGGAGCATTCAATCTTGCAGGTGTCCAATTCTCAAAATAAAAGTTATTGGTGTTAAAGGAGGGATTAGAGTATGCACCTGCAAAATTGTTAGATACATTTGAATTATATATAGATGTAGAAAAATCCTCACGAAAGCTCAGTATAAAACATTTTTTTGTAATGAAAATAAGTGTAAAGAAAGAATTTAAGAACCCTCTAGCTTTATACATACCGTAGCAACCTTAAGAACAAGTCTATTTTAAACCCCAAATCTACCGCTAATAAATATGTCGAAGTTTTGAAAAAAAATGGTAGATGATGAAATAAAAGGACTGAAAATGAAGAAAAATTGGAAAAACAAGAATGAGATGCATGCCATTAGGGAACTAGAAAAGAAGAAGGGGATTGTCATTAGAACAGCGTATATAAGGGGGGTGTGTCTGGTCATTTTGACTAAAACTGACCATGAGGCAGAGATGCAAAGAGTCCTTGGAGCTAGAGACACCTACAGAAAACGAAAAGGTGACCCCACGTTGAAATTAAAGAAAAAAAAACAAATGATTGGATAAATAAGGGGAGAGAAACAGGGACATTAAACAAAAAGGAAGCAAAGTATTTATGTCCGAAAGCACCTAGATTACCAATAATTTATTAGCAACCTAAAATGCATAAAAATAGGGAGAAACCACCAGGGAGACCCATCCTTAGTGGGATTGATTCATTATATTCCCGCTTAGGTGAGTATTCAGATACCTACCTTCAGCCAATAGCGGTTAGGGGAAAGGCCTTTGTAAGAGATAGCCGTGATATTATTTCTTTGCTGCAAGAACAAGAAGTAGTTGATTCCACGCTATTGATCACAATAGACGTGGAATCACTGTATACCAATATTAAACAAACTGATGCAATAAATGCAGCTGAATGGGCTTTCCATAAGTATATGGATATTAAACAGGAGCAAATATATCTCTTATTGGAAGTATTGGACATGGCTATGTCCAATATTTATTTTTGATATCACGGTGAGTACTTTAACCAGATAAAAGGTGTAATCATGGGGGCAAGGTATGCACCCAGTAGAGCAAAAATCTTTATGAATAAATGAGAGGAAGAAGATGTCTTCCCAAGAGTTTGGCCAGAACTAATGCCGGCCATACACGGTTCGAATTTTGTAAGAATTTTCTTTCGAAAATCGTATGAAAGAATTTTCCTATGAATTTCGCACCATTAGTGGGCTGCAACAACGGCCGATTTTCGTGCGGCAATCAAATTTGAGCAATCGGACATGTTGGAAATTTTTAGAAAAACTAACGATTTTCTAATCAATGATGGGAGAATCGTGCGAGAAATGTAATAAGAAAAGAAAATTTACGGAGAGAAAAGAAGATTCCCGGCCAAGAAAATTCTTTTCTGTAGCAACATGCGGTGAAATTGAAGGCTTGGTCGGCCGAATTTCGAAAATCAATGGTGGCACCATCGGATCACAAAAAAAAACGAACTTTCTGATTTTGAAAGAAAATTAGTTCGAAATTCGACCGTGTATGGCCTGCTTAAGATGTTATTGAAGATTTATAAATTACATCTTGGTGATATGGAGAAGATCTGAAAACAGGTTGAAAGAGTTTTTGTCATTTTTAAATAGTAATATATACAATGTAAAATAACCAGCCAACTGGAATTTAGACACCATTCAGTTTTTAGACTTGGAACTATACAAGAAGGGTTACCAAGTATTAACCCGCAACTATTTTAAGGATGTTGATAGAAATGGGTATGTGTCCACTAGGAGTTGCCACCACCCAAAGTGGATTGGTGCCATTCCTAAGGGACAGTTCATTAGAGTAAAAAGAAACTGTAATGAAAATATGGATTATTATTCACAATCAGAAAAACTTATAGATAGATTTTGTGAAAAAGGCTATCAAAAGAAACACCTATTGAAAATAAGAGATGAGGTTGGCAAGATGGGTAGAAATTAATTTTTAAAACGAAAACCAAAAAAGAGTAAATCCATGGAAATGGCTTTTATAACAGGGTTCAATTCCGAGTACAGGTGTTTTGAAAAGATTATACGCAAATACTGGCTAATTTTATTAAAAGACAATAGTTTGATTAAAGTACTCCCCAAAAACCCTATATTCATTTATAAGAGAGCCCCTGGAATAAGAAACAGAATAGCCAAGCATGTTTTTGACCCCCCCAAAGAGATCCACCACTTTTTTGCGATATGGCACTGCTTCGCTTTAACTGACAATTGCGCGGTCGTGCGACGCTGTACCCAAACAAAATTGATGTCCCTTTTCCCCCACAAATAGAGCTTTCTTTTGGTGGTATTTGACCATCGCTGTGGTTTTTTCTTTTTTGCGCTATAAACAAAAAAAGAGTGACAATTTTGAAAAAAATATATATATATATTTAACTTTCTACTATAGAACATTTAAAAAAAAAATGTTTAGGCCGATATGTATTCTGCTTCATATTTTTGGTTAATTTTTTTAATATTTTTGGCCCATCATTGGAACTCCCGCCGCTTTCCGCCGCTCTTCCCGGGCCTCCCGTCCCATTGGGAGACCTGATCCACGATCTGAGACTTCCGCCGGCTAGGCTGAGACTGGAACAAAGCCGGAAACTGCTTCGTTCCAGTCTCCTATGTAAAAACACAGAAGCGACGTCACTTCTGGTTTACTCAGCTGCCAATGGTGCTGATTTTAAAGAAATGGCAGTATTCAGAATCACCGTTTTTGGCAAGTGCGAGGGAGGGATTTGGGGTCTTTTAAACCCTGATCACTCCATAAAAAGTACCTGTCAGGACCTAATACTGTCACAAGGGATGTTTACATTCCTTGTGTCCACAACAAGCATTACTACAACAAGAAACTAGTAGGGGAACCAATTATGGTAATTCGGGGCCTAATCAATCTTCCCACCAGAGAGATAATACTGGTTACAACTATAATGTGAGCAGATCCAGCAGGTACTCTCCCCTTAGAGAAAGATCCCCACTGAGAAACCATAATAGAGGGAAATCTCACCATAATTACTACAATGGCTTTAGAGCTTCGCCACGAGGAGAAAAAAAATACGTATGCCCAAAATGGATATAGAGAGAATCCCCCCTATAGAGGATAAAGAGGCAGAGAAAATATTAGAGGGAGGAGATATTTTAGACCTTACTACAGACCTTATTATCACCAACATGGTATTTGATCACCGCTGTGGTTTTTCTTTTTTGCACTATAAACAAAAAAAGAGTGACAATTTTGAAAAAAAATATATATATATTTTACTTTCTGCTATAGAACTAAAAAAAAAAAAAAATGTTTAGGCCGATATGTATTCTGCTTCATATTTTTGGTTAAAAAAATCGCAATAAGCATATATTGATTGGTTTGTGCAAAAGTTACAAAATAGGGGATAGATTTATGGCATTTTTATTATTATTTTTTTACTAGTAATGGCGGCGATCATTAATTTTTAGCTGGACTGCGACATTGCGGCGGACAGATTGGACACCTAACTGACATTTTTTACACTTTTTTGGGAACCAGTGACATGAATACAGTAATCAGTGCTAAAAATATACACTGTTATTCTACTAATGAAGCTGGCAGGGAAGGGGTTAACATCAGGGGCGATCAAGGGGTTAAATATGTTCCTTTTTGTGTTTTCTTACTGTATGGGGGAATGTGTGACTGGGGAAACACACAGATTTGTCTTCTTCTTAGCAGAAAGACAGGATCTATGTGGTCTCCCTTGTCAGAATGGAGATCTGCCTTGTTTACACAGGCAGATCCCCGATCTGTCACTGCGGGGAACGATCGGGGGTGGCTGGCAGACATTGAGTCCGCCAGACCCGCTGACTGGCTCCCCCGCTGGCCAATGGGAGTGCGCACGTGCCCACAAAAGCAAGTTTCCGAGCTGACGTACAGCTGCAGCAATTTGCAGGAACGAGCCAACCTGCCGCAGTATAATGACAGGGGCTGGTCGGCAAGAGGTTAAAGAGGCAGCTTCACTCATTACTATTCACAACTTTTGGTGCCATTACTTGTCACTTTATTTTTTTATTCACATTTGTTAAACTGGCCCTTTGTTTAGAAAGTTTGGAGACCCCTGCTGTATAGTATTTTTGAAAACTTTTTTTTGCATTGGCACATGCCCCCCCCCTTATTCCCATGCCTTTTTTGACAGTAGTTTGCTTATTAGCCTTAAATATGATCGCCCTGAGAATTCAATGGGATTCACAGCTAGGTACGGGTTTGTCATTTCTCACATAGGGTTCGCCGAACCCTTGGCAAATCAAATCAAAGCAGATTTCATTCATCCCTACACGCTTCTGCTAAGGTAACATGCCTGCTCTGACCAGACCACCCATGAACACAACCTACACCCTCCACTCTGTTTAGGAAGTATTTGTTCTGAATATATTCAGTGTTCTATTTCCTTTACTCTTTTTTTCTCCCACCTGTATGGCCTATTCAGCAGAATACGCCCTGTTTTTTTTTTTTTTGCAGGCGAGGTGCTTGCCAAGTTTTTATCTACCGTTCAGTCTCTCGTCTCTCAAGATATTAATGGTTTTCCTTAAAGTGCTGCTGCTACTGCAAAACACTTTATAAAGGCTTCTGTTTTATTTCTGCCGAGAGTAATGACTTCCCGTGTAAAGCTGTATAGAGAAGTTGGCACAGCAGACAAGTCTCCAATGAGGCTGATTCCAAGCTTGCAAATGAGATTCCATCTTGATACATTTCAGACCACAAACAGAGTAGTACCAATAGCTCTTTTATTTCTAAATGCCAAGCGCCTGGGCTTTCGGAAATCAGTACAATAGACTGCATTACATAATTATAGACAAACTTATTATCTAAAGACGTTCTTCAGCTTAAAGTGAACCTGTGACCAGACTACGCACATTCAAATATATACATATTTTTAACAAGCGGTAAACAAGCTCTGACCTCTGTAGCTGTATGCACTGTGGAGCAAGTCATCCTCAAAACTCTCAGCAGAAGCACTGACATCATTTAGGCCCTGTTGACATTTGGCAATTTTGGAGCGTGGGCGGAATCGCTGCAATTCTGCTAACAAATCCAAATTGCACAGCAATATTGGTAAAACGCACCATGCATATTGGTGTCTTGCCGCCTTAAAAGCAGTGTAGTTTTGCTGCGATTGTTGCATGATAAATCACATGCCAAATGTGGCAAACCTCACCGCGCAAATAAGGTCACCCAAAAGAAGCTCCTGCCCCTTGTGACAGAGTGAGGCTCTGTCCCTATGGAAATAGGTTGAAAGTGGACAGTGTTTGCATGTCTGCTGACCGCAGAGCTACAGAGCTTAAGTTTTGAGAGGAGAAAACTGCTCTAGCAGCATTCTCCGGATTTTGCTATCTCCAGATGGGGCTCTGTAGTTTGGAGATTCCTAAGAGTCTTGGGTGGGATGGGATCTCCAACCCTCTGTCCCTCAGGGTGTTGTGGACAGTTAGCAGGGTGTTTGCCTACGTCTGTGTGTGCCCAGGTGGTGCACACAGCCCATATAATGAGGGGCTAGTAAAAGCAGGAGGTGGCAGAAGTTGGAGTTTGAGCAGTTGCTGCCATTTGAATTCAGAGACCTGTCAGAGAACCTGGTGGTCTCTGTCTGAGACATCCCTGGTGAGGGGAACTTCTGGCCTGAAGGACGGGGAAGGTCAGGAATGGCTTCATGGGCCTGGGGGACCCAAAGTCCAAGGAGGCTGAAGGAATTCCTGAAATCTTATGCCTTGTACACACGTCCGGTTTTGATGTCAGAATAAACTCCGAAGGTTTCTCAGACGGAACTCTGACAGAATTCCATTCAAGCGGTCTTGCCTACACACGGTCAAACCAAAGTCCGACCAAAGTCCGACCGTCCAGAACGCGGTGACGTACAGCACGTACTACGGGACTAGAAAAAGGAAGTTCCATAGCCAATAGTTTCCGTCTCGTACTTGCTTCAGAGAATGCGTCGTTTTTGGTCCGTTGGAACAGCATACAGACGAGCGGTTTTCCCGATAGAAATTGGTTCCATCGTAAATATTTAGAACATGTTCTATTTCTAGGTCCGTCACAATTTTTGAAAAAGGGTTTAACCAAGCTTGTTTTTTTGTAGAATTCTCATTTAAGAGGGCGTGGCAAGGGGCGTGTTCTATGCCTGCATACTTTTGCTGATAGGTGTCCCCCATTCCCATCTCAAAAAGTTGGGAGGTATGTACAGGCCATTAATTGTAATGTGCCTTTGCACACAAAATTAGAAAAATCTGCATTTTTGGTCAGTAATTTATGCCTCATGCGCGCAAATATGTCCATTTACATACTGTGCAGAGCAAAAATGCGAAAATAAGTTTTTACGCAAACGCATATGTGCAAATTTTCTGCACAAATGCGCACAAATACATACAAAAAAAAAAGTCGGAAAAAGTACCGTATATGCTCAAATAGGAGTATCGTGTGCAAGAGACCTTAAAGTGTAAAGAAACAATTATCACTCTAAACAGTAGCGCTGTGACTCAAACTCCATTATAGGTTTTCACCTGTAACATCCAAATGAATCAAAGTCAAATGAAAAAAACATTTTTTTTATAGAACAAACTAAAATTAAAAGTCCACCAAATAGTGCTAAATGATGGTCAAATCTTCTCTCGTTGAAAATAACAGCCATACACCGCCTCACCTGCACTGGTGGTGCCTCTCCCCAGCAGATAACGCACTCACCAAAATTCAAAGTCACCCACTCTCATGGTTGGCTCAAAACACTTGTGTGAAATATCCATCTGTACAGATCAAAAGTTCTCACCATGTACCTCCGTGGGAGTCATTAATGGCCATTAACATGTGAAAAGAAGCACAGATGTCCTCCAATGGTACAGTAACCAAATAAGTTAAAAGTTTAATAAAAAACGCTAGAAAGCCACTCACATATTAACCATGTCAGCCCCGGAAGATTTGGCTGCTTAATGACCAGAGCACTTTTTGCGATACGGCACTGCGTCTCTTTTACTGACAATTGCGCAGTCGTGTGACGCTGTACCCAAACAAAATTGACATCTTTTTTTCCCACAAATAGAGCTTTCTTTTGGTGGTATTTGATCATCTCTGCGGTTTTTATTTTTTGCGCTATAAACAAAAAAAGAGCGACAATTTTGAAAAAAAAAAACAATATTTTGTACTTTTTGGTATAATAAATATCCCCAATTTTTTAAAAAAAGCTAATTTTTTTCTCAGTTTAGGCCGATGTGTATTCTTCTACATATTTTTGGTAATAAAAATCGCAATAAGCGTATATTGATTGGTTTGCGCAAAAGTTATAGCGTCTACAAAATAGGGGATAGATTTATGGCATTTTTATTATTATTATTTTTTTACTAGTAATGGCAGCGATCTGCGATTTTTATTGTGACTTCGACATTCTGGACACATCTGACGCTTTTGACACGTTTTTGTGACGATTGACAAAAGCGATCAGTGCTATAAAAATGCACCGATTACTGTATAAATGTCACTGGCAGTGAGGGGGTTAACACTAGGGGGTGATCAAGGGGTTAACTGTGTTCCCTGACTATGTGTTCTAACTGTAGGGGGAGGGGACTGACTATAGGAGATGACAGATCATTGTTCCTAGCTATTAGGAACTCAAGATCTGCATCTCCTCTTAGAACAGAACAGGGATTTGTGTGTTTACACACACACGTCCCTGTTCTGCCTCTCGTGCCCGTGATCGATCCTGGCCAGCGGTCATCGCGACCGCTGGTCACGAGCATCGGCACCCCCACATGCAGCGGGCGCGTGCCTGCTATCCCACTTAAAGGAGTCGACGTATAGCTACGACGGCTTGCGGGATCGTGCTGACCTGCCGCAGTATAATGACGGCGGCTGGTCGCCAATTGGTTAAAAACACAAAGATTGCATTGGGTATTATACTACACGGTGACATCAGGCACTCTCTCCTTAAGTGATAGATTGTGAAGGTCTCACCACCTCCGGACAACATGGATGAGCCTCCGTATCTCCAGCCGGGCCTGACATCACCAGTGGTCGCCACGTAACCACCCTCCAACGCGTTTCGTCTACTACATTTCACTTTTATAAATTTGGACGTTATAGGTGAAAACCTATAATGGAGTTTGAGTCACAGCACTACTGTTTAGAGTGATAATTGTTTCTTTAAACTTAAAATATTTGTTATTTGACATTTTTTTTATGGTGGCAGCAGTGAGAAATATTTGTACACGTACACATACGCACGTTCATTTATTGTTGGCTACTATAGGGTTTAGAAACACCATTGTTTTACTTGGATCCTTCAAAGCCCGGAGATTTCTTTTGCACAATAATGCAACACATGTCTACACCTTGGGATAGGCTGCCTAGGGCAGTCCAATGCATATGGTGTGAATGAGCCCCCTACACAAAACATTTCCTTGTTTCTCTGGTCCTAACCTGGTTTAGAATGCTGTGATTATATGAGAATAATCATATATGACATAACTATTTGTACTGATAATAAAATTTTGGCAGTTGACAGTGGGACTGCTTGCACCAGTTACTGATTAGACAGATAAAGCAGGAAAGAGAGACACAAATCCTCTAAAATAATTTTTAATTGAGAAGGTTTGCTCAGCGTCTGCCTGTGATTTATAATCACAACAGTGCGGATTTAAAATTAATTCCTTCTCGGATATAAAATGCTCCCAGGGTAAACTACAGCATAGATTATTTGTCTCAACTGAGTATGGTTTACAATAGCAAAAAATGACTATTTTTTTCATGTTTTACATGGCAAGACACTTCACAGTTTTAGTAAATACCCCCAGACCGCTCAGGCACAGATTTAAAGGGGATTTCTAATTTAAAGGGAATGTATCTTTTTTAAATTATCTTTTTAGATATAGATATAAAAAGGTCAGCTCAATGTAAATGATGCCATCAATGTATGCTAATATTTAAAAAAAAAAAAAAAAACTGTCTCCATGTACATTTTGAATATACGCTATATTACCAAAAGTATTGGGACGCCTGCCTTTATACGCACATGAACTTTAATGAACAACATGCCAGTCTTAGTCCAGAGCGTTCATTATTGAGTTGGCCCACCCTTTGCAGCTAGAACAGCTTCAACTCTTCTGGGAAGGCTGTCCACAGAGTTTAGGAGTGTGTCTATGGGAATGTTTGACCATTCTTCCAGAAACACATTTGTGAGGTCAGGCACTGATGTTGAACGAGGAGGCCTGGCTCACAGTCTTGAGAAAAGATGGTCCGCAACTCCTTGCTTGCTCTTTAAAATCTTCAAAATGTATTGATTCTCCATAACAGACACAGACAGCAGATGCAAACGCGTTTCAGCCTTGCGGTCCTTGTTCACTGCCATGTTGGACGAGAAGGCCTGGCTCACAGTCTGCACTCTAATTCATACCAAAAGTGTTGGGTTCAGGACCAGTGGTGGCAACTGATCCACCAGTCGCCAATGAAAATTTATGATGCTGATCCAGGGCAGGTGGAATTCAGGGCCACCCTCCGCATTCAGAGAGGAAGGAAGTCTGCCTCCGTCAGACCTGCACCAGCTCCTGCCCTCTCCCTCACTGCTGGAGCCAAATTGTACTGCTCTGATGTGAAGCGGGGACTGTGTGATTGGGGGGACTATGTGATGGAAGGACTGTGTGATTCAGAGGGTGGTTTGGGATGGGGAGACTAATGTGATGGGGTACTCTGTCATTGGAATACTCTTATGTGATGGAGGCTCTCATGTATAGGGGGCCTCTGACATAAAGCAGGGACCCTGATGTGAGGGGAGGCCTCTGACATGAAGGGGGGCTTCTGATGTGAAAGGGGGATCTGTTGTAATAATGGGACCTCTGATGTTAAGGGGGGGCTCTGATGTAATAGAGGAACCTCTGATGTGATGAGAGGATCTCTGATGCAATAGGGGGAACTTAGATGTGATGGGAAGACCTCTGATGTTATAGGGGGACCTCTGGTGTGATGAAGAAACCTCTTATGAGGAACCTCTGATGTAATAGGGGAACTCTGATCTGACGTGAGAACCTCTGATGTAAGGAGAAGGCCTCTGATGTGATGGAAGAACTTCTGATGTGATGTAAGATCTCTGATGTGATGGGAGGACCCCTGATTTGATTGGAGGAACCTCTGATGTGATAGGGGAACATCTGATGTGATGAGAAGACCTGGGAGGATCTCCAATGTGATGAGAGGACCTCTGATGTGATGGGAGGACCTCCAATGCGATGGGGGAACCTTTGATGTGATGGGAGGACCTCAGATGTAATGGGAGGGCCTCTAAAGTGATTGGGGAACCTCTAATGTGATGGGTGAACCTCTGTTGTGATAGGAGGACCTCTGATGTGATGGGAGGACCTCTGATGTGATGGGAGGACCTCTGATGTAACATTTACCTTTTGTGCATTTTACACTGGGGTGCATCAAGACTTTGCTGGGAATACTCTGTTGTGGATGGTACTCTGATGTAATGGGGAGACTCTGATGTGATGGGAAGACTCTAATGTGAAAAGAGGCCTCTGATGTGAAGGGAGGCCTCTGTCGTGAAAGGGGAGACTATTATATGATGGGGGACTTCTGACATAATGGGGTACTCTGATGTGATGGGAGGCCTCTAATGTGAAAGGAGGACCTCTAAATTTATAGTGGGGGCCTCTGATGTAATATGGGGATCTCTAATGTGATAGGGGAACCTCTGATGTAAAGGGGGCTTCTGATGTGAAAGGGACTACTGATGTGAAGTAAATTTTATCATGGGGATTGTTGTGTGCACCATCCCAGGCTCAGGTTTCCCATCGATAAATAACATTTACCTTTTTAACATTTTAGACTGGGGTGCATCAAGATTGTGCATACTTTAAAATGGTGCCACCACTGAAATATGGTGGAGAGACACAATTCTAGACTGCAAGTCACTGTTTCTTCAAGGCATTTAAAAAGAAAAGTGCTAAGCCATTATATTTAGACACTTAAGCAGCGCTTGGTGGTAAAACAATACCCCCACGTTTCCAAAATACTGTCATTTTGTTCCTAATATGATGGGGTGTATAGTCCTCTATGAAACATCCAATGTTTGTGCCAAAACTACAGAGATGCTATAAAAAGCTGACGACAGCATAGAGCTATAAAACTATATCTGCCCATAGCCAACTACCGGGGTCAACCAGAAGGATCTCTAAAATAAAGGACAAAAAAAAAAAACAGAAAAGCAAGGAGCCCTTCAAACATCAAATTAAAGGCTGGATGTATGGAGGTAGGCTCGAATGTAGATGGTGCCCATTTAAAAAAATCAATACGTCCTAACACAGTGCAGCACAATAAAACAAGCAGCTGAGTCAATGAAACGCTTCGGGTCTCACCAGTGAGGAAAGATAAAAATCCTTGATGAATGCAAAGCTGTCTGAAGGATTTTATTTGTGATCGTATATTCCTTTTTAAACTGTCAGCGCCACAAGCCTCTCCGCAGAATATAAAATCAGATTTCCAGTCTTTTTCTTTGCTCTAACATGCCCTCATAATTTCATATTTCGGAACAGATATGTTGCAGTAACTATCTTGAAAACTGTTAGGTCTTATTCACTCTAGCGTTGCATTTTCCTTGGGTTAAAGCCCAACTGAGTTTTCATCAGCTAAATTCAGGTGCAATTAAAAAAAAAAAAAGTCTGGCAAGTCCCCCCTCTGTGTGGAAGCAGTGGTCTCTCTGCAGAAGCCTGACATGCCCCCTGCTGCATCAAATCTTTAGCTCTGCTGTCCACAATGCTCGCTTTCCCTGCTGATTGGCAAGCTCTGGCTGTGACTCAGCATGGGGCATGTCAAAACTCTACAGAGAGACCACTGCTTCCATAAAGAGAGCAAGGGACATTCTCTACAGCATGCTGGCTGGAGGGAGGCTTTTCCACAGCTAAAAAGAAGTAATCAAAAGACTTTGCACACTTTCTGTTTTGGTGAGTACCATTACCACAATTTCAGGGAAGATACAGTCAGGTCCATAAATATTGGAACATCGACACAATTCTAATCTTTTTGGCTCTATACACCACCACAATGGATTTGAAATGAAACACACAAGACGTGTTTTAACTGCAGACTTTCAGCTTTAATTTGAGGGTATTTACATCCAAATCAGGTGAACGGTGTAGGAATTACAACACTTTGTATATGTGCCTCCCACTTTTTAAGGGGCCAAAAGTAATGGGACAGATTAACAATCATCAATCAAACTTTCATTTTTTAATGCTTGGTTGCAAATCCTTTGTAGTCAATTACAGCCTGAAGTTTGGAATGCATAGACCTCACCAGACGCTGGGTTTCATCCCTGGTGATGCTCTGCCAGGCCTCTACTACAACTGTCTTCAGTTCCTGCTTGTTGTTGGGGCATTTTCCCTTCAGATTTGTCTTCATCAGGTAAAATGCATGCTCAATTGGATTCAGGTCAGGTGATTGACTTGGCCATTGCATAACATTGTACTTCTTTACCTTAAAAACTCTTTGGTTGCTTTCGCAGTATGCTTCTGATCATTGTCCATCTGCACTGTGAAGCGCCGTCCAATGAGTTCTGAAGCATTTTGCTGTATATGAGCAGATAATATTGCCCAAAACACTTCAGAATTCATCCTGCTGCTTTTGTCAGCAGTCACATCATCAATAAATACAAGAGAACCAGTTCCATTGGCAGCCATACATGCCCACGCCATGACACTACCACCACCATGCTTCACTGATGAGGTGGTATGCTTTGAATCATGAGCAGTTCCTTTCCTTCTCCATACTCTTCTCCTCCCATCACTCTGGTACAAATTGATCTTGGACTCATCTGTCCATAGGATGTTGTTCCAGAACTGTGAAGGCTTTTTTAAATGTTGTTTGGCAAACTCTAATCTGGTCTTCCTGTTTTTGAGGCACACCAATGGTTTACATCTGGTAGTGAACCCTCTGTATTCACTCTGGTGAAGTCTTCTCTTGATTGTTGACTTTGACACACATACACCTACCTCCTGGAGAGTGTTCTTGATCTGGCCAACTGTTGTGAAGGGTGTTTTCTTCACCAGGGAAAGAATTCTTCAGTCATCCACCACAATTGTTTTCCGTGGTCTTCCGGGTCTTTTGGTGTTGCTGAGCTCACCGGTGCATTCTTTCTTTTTTAAAGATGTTCCAAACAGTTGATTTGGCCACACCTAATGTTTTTGCTATCTCTCTGATGGGTTTGTTTTGTTTTTTCAGCCTAATGATAGCTTGCTTCACTGATAGTGACAGCTCTTTGGATCTCATATTGAGAGTTGACAGCAACAGATTCCAAATGCAAATAGCACACTTGAAATGAACTCTGGACCTTTTATCTGCTCCTTGTAAATGGGATAATGAGGGAATAACACACACCTGGCCATGGAAGAGCTGAGCAGCCAATTGTCCCATTACTTTTGGTTCCTTAAAAAGTGGGAGGCACATATACAAACTGTTGTAATTCCTACACCGTTAATCCGATTTAGATGTAAATACCCTCAAATTAAAGCTGAAAGTCTGCAGTTAAAGCACATCTTGTTTGTTTCATTTCAAATCTATTGTGGCGGTGTATAGAGCCAAAAATATTAGAATTGTGTCAATGTTCCAATATTTATGGACCTGACTGTATATAACTGTACACAATTAGGAACCATACAGTAATAAGTGTAAGATAGTATGTACATATGAGGCTCATTATTGAGATTTTTGCTTTCCCCTTCATAGTTTATGTATAGCCAAACTTGGAAATAGAATAAGGAGGGGTTGTGCCCCATACTTCCACTACTACCTACTTCCCCCCCACTTTTGAAGACTCCAACCCCATGTGTTTTTTTTAAATCAAAATACAGTATAAGTTTAAGTAGGTGGACCATGCTAACAGGTAAAGATAGTTATCTATGCATGTAACCAGGTGTTCCCCCCACAAAAACACCAAAATAAACAAGATACAAGAGGGTTATAGCACAGGTAGAGTCATTTATTGCTCCAAAAGAATAATCCTGCAACTTCAGGCATCCCTGGTCCTGACCTAGTACATTATGCAGTAGAAATGGGAATTCGTATGTGCTCAAATCTTAGATGTCTTCCATATATTCAACATTTGAGATACTAAAGAGGTGCAACCAGAAGCTAATCTTTACATACTCGTCGTAAACACTTGCTTATAAAACAGAGAATCTTGGTTCGCATTGCAATACATGTTCAAGCAAGCCAACTGTGTCAAAGTGATCCCTCTCTGGCCAGTCCATACTCTTCCTTGGAGATTCCTTAGGAGCATGAACATATAGTACCAATATAGGACAAACAGAGAGCTGGAGGTGATCTACAAACCCCAAATCCAGCAATGCATATCCACAATGGATATAGTCTTCTAGCCAATCCTATAGTCTTCTAGCTAGTTCAGTGATGTCAAAGCAAGCTTGTTCTTTATCCTGTGGCAGCATGGAGCAGGCATTCTTCTTGCATGTGCGCTATAATGCACCCCCATGGGGGATTTAAACATCAGGCTAGGCACACAGGAAATAGACATGAGTTGTGTCCTGCATGCTAAGGACTTTCAATACGAAAAAGAGGAGGAAGCCCAGAGCATGCTGAGGGTAGGGCAGCAAGTGGTTAGCTCTTCTCGCTGGCAGCACTAAGGTCGTAGGTTCGAATCCCACAAAACAACCTACTTGGAGTTTACATGTTCTCTCTGTGCCTGTATGGGGTTCTCCAACACTTCAAAGACATGCTGGTAGGTTAATTGGCTCCTTTTAAATTGGCCCTAGTATACGTATGTATGAATATTAGATTGTGAGCTCCTGAGGACAGGGACTGATGTAAATGTACAATATATATATATATATGTTGTATGTATAAAGTGCCACATAAATTGTCAACAATACAAGTACCTGTAAAAATGAAATTAAAAAATGTAGAAATTGGGGGTTTTTTTATACGTGGAAATCCAAAAATTTGAAAAATGTGTTGGGGCTTTACTTTTGTAGCACCACCCCTGTAGGAGTTGCAAATGAAAGAGACCCCCCACTCGTACACTGCCAGCCACACCAAATTTTCACAATCACCCAGAGTCAGAAAACAGTCTGTAACTTTGTTTTTTGTTATTTATTAGAGGGTTAATAACTTGGATAGGGATTGGTGGTTATGGGATGCCCACTTGACTTCGACAAAACTTCAGCAGGCTTCAGGAACATTTTCCTATATACAGTACATCTATATACAGACTCTTTCATTTTCCTACTGCACAACACTTGCTTGCTCCAGCTGAATCACTTTTTAGATGACCTGACAGGCTCCTAGTCAGATTAGCACTAGCCCATTACAGGCAGGAACGCGTAGCCCTTTTTTTTCCTGTAGCACAGATGCAATGAAACAGCTTGTAACTTCTCCTTTGTGGCCACTGATCCCAGCACCACCTCTTCAGGCACTGCCAACCCACCTGCCTGCAGCTGCCCCTTTCGCTAGCCCTCCAGGCTAACTCTCTACACCGGTCCACCTGACTGACTCTTCACCAGCCCACCAGACAAACTCTTAGGAGATCTGTAGGGAAAGGCTGAAGACTTAAGCACACCACTTTCTTCAAAAGTCTGCCCTCTTTGTTAGTCCCCACAGTGTTGACTACTCACTCTGTCCTCTCTCTTGTTCCCGTGCCTCCAGGAAAGCCTGCTCCTGTGTGTTTTATCAGGATCCTTCCAGCACCCGAGCCCCGGCCCAATGCAGGACACCCCCCCTCCACAGACTAGGGGGCACCCCTGAGGGCCACCAACAACCTCCTCAAAACTGCATCTCCATCTTCCACCCGACTGACCCTGCTGGCATGGCCCATGACTATTTATGAGGTTGTCTCAGCCCTATGCCAACCCACCACTGGGGATTGGCTGAGGCCTCATAAATATGCATAGCAGCTCCTCCTAACCTCTACTCACTAATTCTAGAAGATTCTCCAACCTTCTAGACCAGGGGGAGGCTTCAGAGAGCTGTCAGTGGGAGTCATCCAGCCCTGAACTATACTGAACCCTGACCCAGATTCCATAGCTCAGGCTTAGCACTGAGCTAAACTACAATTTACCTACTCTACTTCTAGCACACTAGAGGGTACTACACTTTAAATGCCATTAAATGGTATTGTTTGCATATTGTTCCCTTCACTTCCTATTCCTCCTGTCCTAGAGCCTGCACGGGGACCATGTTAAAAAAAAAATTTTTGAATGAGATGGGGAAGCACCCAGGAAAGCCATTATGGTATAGAGAGTTTTAAGTTCATGCCACTGGTAGGGCAACATTCACCAGTAGCCTATAGCTACAGGTTTGGAAGGCTTGAGTATTGTCACCCTCTTTATGCTATGCCCTTACATTACTGCACAGGTCTTTTATGAGGTAAATAATTTCTGTATGTGTTCATCAACTGATTATTGATTTGGTTTAAACGTCTCTTTAAACAAGCTGCTATTATACCATATCACTAAAATATCATAAATCATCTCTGCAGCAGATGACATTTTAGTGTTATTTACTTTATGCGGCTGGCTTGTGCTGTATTATAAACACCTGTTTTGGTCTAAAGCTGAACTCCAGGCAGATATACAACACCAGTGAATGCAGTTATGTATTTATTAAAAAAGCAACTCTAAGGGGTGTCTTTATAAAAAAAAAAAAAACTTAGCTGTTCTTCCATCAAAACAGCATGTAAATTAGTTCTCTGTGGATGAGGCAAAATCAGATGTTCTCAGTCTATTTTTTTTACAAGTTGAATGTTATTCATAAAAAAAAAACAAACAAACAAAAAAAAAAACCAGTGTGAATGAAAAAAATACCACATTGTGGCCACTAGATGGTGCTAAGTATCAAAGTAAATAAATATCTGCCTCAGCTCCATCTAGTGGACATAATGCGCTATTTTCCCCATTCACACTGTTTTTTTTTTTGTTTTTGTTTTTTTGAACATTTGATCTGCAGAGAATATAGCCATAGAACATTTCAATTTGCTCCATTAACGTGTGCAAACATGGAATGGAACTTTGTATACGTACCAAACAAACTTATAGAAGGATTCTTAATCTAAAAATATAACTCTTTGTTAGTTATTAATTAAAGATAAAAATTCAAAGGTTTATATAGCATGTATACATTCCATCATATGCAGATACACTATAATGCCAAAAGTATTGGGACGCCTGCCTTTACGCAAACATAAACGTTAATGGCATCCCAGTCTTAGTCCGTAGGATTCAATATTGAGTTGGCCCACCCTTTGCAGCTATAACAGCTTCAACTGTCCACAAGGTTTAGAAGTGCGTCTATGGGAATGTTTGACCATTTTTCCAGAAGCGTATTTGTGAGGTCAGAGAAGGCCTGGCTCACAGTCTCCACTCTAATTTATCCCAAAGGTGGTATATCGGGTTGAGATCAGGACTCTGTGCAGGCCAGTCAAGTTCCTCCACCCCAAACTCCCTCATCCATGTCTGTGTGGACCTTTCTTTGTGGTATATACAAAACAATTCTGCGCTGCCCTAAAAAGAGACAAGCAGCTAACACGACCAACAAAGTATAACAGAAGAAAAAACACAATAAGTGTAGCGCTATTGAAATGAAAAAGCGTCCAATATGAAGAACGTTAAACCAACAGTTCCAAATGTAAATGGTAGGGAAGAATCATCCCTATATACATGGGTAGGGAGTCTTCAGAAACTAAACACTTCAAGCAGAGATATATGACATCTGAGATGAAGACAGACAAACCACCACCGAAAATGAAGAGGCTTAACAGATGGAGTGGACCCAAAGGGGCATACGCCGGGTTGGGTCGGATAAGGCTTAGGTGGTGAGTGGCTAAAGATGGCCCAAAAAGGCAATGATTGTGGATTGACCCACACGTTGCTGTATCCCTCAAAGCGATGCCAGAACCTAGAGGGGCGAAGTATATGGAACGAACCACGCGTTGTTATATCCCTCGGGACGATGTTTAGGAGCCAAAAGATGTTGGTGACAAATGGAAAAGAGGAAGGAATGGCCACATAGTGTGAATCCGTATATAAAATGGAATTTATTAAAATAAAAAGATATACACTCACATGTAGATCCGTATAAAAACAGCGCTGTGAAAAACGTGGCGACAGTGGGGTCCTACCCGACGCGTTTCGTCTTCAAAGACGTCGTCTGGGGGGTGAACTGCACTGGTGCGCAGTCATGTTGGAACAAAAAAGGGGCCTTCCCCAAACTGTTTCCACAAAGCTGGGAGCATGAAGTTGTCCAAAATGTCTTGGTATGCTGACACCTTAAGAGTTCCCTTCACTGAAACGAAGGGGCCAAGCCCAACCCCTGAAAAACTACCACACACCATAATCCTCCCTCCACCAAATGATTTGGACCAGTGCACATAGCAAGGTCCATGAAGACATGGATGAGCGAGTTTGGGGTGGAGGAACTTGACTGGCCTGCACAACCCGTGACCTCCTGACCTCAACCCGATAGAACACCTTTGGGATGAATTAGAGCCAGGCCTTCTTATGTGAGCCAGGCCTTCTTGTCCAACATCAGTGCCTGTCCTCACAAATGTGCTTCTGGGAGAATGGTTAAACATTCCCATAGACACACTCCTAAATCTTGTGGACAGCCTTTTCAGGAGAGTTGAAGCTGTTATAGCGGCAAAGGGTGGGCCAACTTAATATTGAACCCTACGGACCAAGACTGGGATGCCATTAAAGTTCATGTGCGTGTAAAGGCAGGTGTCCTAATACTTTTGACAATATAGTGTATCTTCAATATCAGTCTGTACCAACACCTCAACATGTTTCAACTCATACAGAGTCTTCATCAGGAGTAAAAAGATATGTTCTGGAATACAAACATGAATAAATACCCACAATTTCCACAAAAAATTAAAAACAGTATTACCGGGAGCAGGTTGTAAAAAAAATTCCCATCTAGTGGACATTTTAACGCATACGGAGTCTTCATCAGGAGGTAAAAGATATGTTCTGGAATACAAACATGAATAAATACCCACAATTTCTACAAAAAATAAGAAAACAGTATCAACAGGAGCAGGTTGTAAATCAAGCAAATATTCCAATTACTTACACAGGACCCATTGATGCATATATAAGATAGAAGGGGTGTGAATCCAAGGAGATGCCAAAAAAGCCCCATCTAGTAGACATAATGTGGTATGTTCCCCATTCATACTGTTTTGTTGTTTTGTTGTTTTTTTTTTTGAACATTTGATCTGCAGAGAATATAGCCTGAGAACATTTGATTTTGCTCAGTTTGAACAGAGCAAATTCACATACCTGGAAGAACAGCTATGCAAATTGTTTTTAAATACACCTCTAGGTTTATTTATTTATTTATTTATTTTCAACAGAAAGGACAAAAACATGCAAGAGGATATACATGACAAAAGCCAATAAACGCCCATAGGAAATACCATCAAGAAAAAAAAAAAACAATAATAAAGGTAGGAAAAATTGAAATAGGACATGCGAATGGTAGATATCAACTTCAGATTCATTGGTCTAACATAATGACTACAATGGCACAACTGTCTAACGGTATACACTCTAATAGGAGAGAGCACTGGAATGGGCGTATTGGCAAATAAAAAAAACAAGCAAAAAAAAAAAAGGAAAAACCAGACAAGTGAGTCTAACAGAGGCAGAGAAAGAATAAAGGGAGAAGAGAGACTAGTAAAGAGCAACCACCCAATCCCACTGTTGTTAAGAATAGTGGATAATTTACCGACCCCACAATCCAAGAAGATGTTTGTGTTTTACACAGTCTTTTACGCTAGGAAGGCAATCCTACTTAGGTGGAAGGGGGTTTAACCACCAACGGTACAACAGTGGAAAAAGCTTATTAACAATGCTCTCCCACTATATAAACTGACCTACCTAGGCCGCAATTGTCCGAAGAAATTTACTAAAATATGGGGCTCTTGGGTACGTGAAGAACAATTGACCCTTGACTAAGAACGGAGACCCGAGGGTACCCGCCTTGAACCCGCGCATGAAGCTTTCTAGCTGTTTTAGAGAAAGAAGGGGGTGGAAGGCCCAAAAGAAAAATTGTAGGATTGAAAGGCACCCAGGAGCCAAAGATGCAATGGATTAGAGAGTGGACCAACCACCAGTAAGGAGTAATTAAAGGACATGTCCATAAGATATGGTACAACATACCCACAGCAGCATTGCAACGCCAGCACCTACAGTCGGCAGAGGGATATATGCAATGGAGCAGGTCTGGGGTTTGGTACCAGTGGTAGAGTATCTTATATTGTTTTTCTTTGTACAGGGTACAGATAGAGTTCTTAGATGCCTGTGACCAAATTAATTGCCACGATTTCAAGGGTAACTCCTCACCTCTAGATTTATTTTTAAATGCAGCTAAAAGAAGTACTTAGATTTGACCTGAATTCAGATTATCAGCCATAGGTGTGCGCAAGGGGTGTGCCAGGTGTGCCTGGGCACACCCTAATCCTTGGGTTGGCAACCTGTCAATGGTGAGCAGGTGACAGGTAAACTGCAATCCTTCCTTGACAACTCTCAAAACCTGGACTGGAGAGGTGGTGGAGGTGGAATTTAGTGAAACCGATCTGTATTTTCCTCCTGCAGCATCTGAAGCTAGGCTTCTCTTCCTCTCCCTTTTGTCAACATTCAGCTGTCACAGGAGGAATATATAGGGGGTCGGTACTAATATATGCCACTCCTCCTTTTCCCGTTCCTCTTCCTGTTCCTTCTGTTGCCCGGGCCCCCCATGTGCTCCCTTGCTCCCCCTTCTTCCCATTGTTTCAGGCTGGAGAGTGGGGAAGAGGCCGGTAAATATGTCAAACGCATATATGTTGGAGCTTTGGCGTGCACACCCTAATGCAATAGGCTGCGCACAGCTTCCCCTGTATGGCAGAGCACAGACTAGATAAGGGTGGGACAGCACTTGAAGCTAATCAACTGTACAGCCTGTAGATGATGACAGTGAACACACTGATAGACTAATCGAGCAGCATAGAGATAACCTAATCAATCTGTTGCTGCTCCTTCGCTGTCCAATCTATGGGGTAGGGAGATGAGCAAGCTGTGTTGCTTAACTGCAGTAGGGAAAAGTCAGGTCACCAGGCTAGCTGTGCTGGATATACAGAATAAATAATCCTTTGACAGATAAATAGGTCCTTCTTACATGCATTTCAATGGTATGTTGATCTTCTATTATAATTTTCACCTTTAACAACACACAAGCGTATCTCCTAATCATTTTCAGGCTTCTATTCCTACAGTGATTTTGCAGAGCAGTAATAATTCACAAGTGCTTGATTCATGTTGCCTCTTGTTGAAGCCTCATGGGATGAACGTGTGGAGTGTTGGTGAACATTTCGCTTTGTCAGTTGTGGAAAGAAAGGAGAAGAGGGTCATGGAAAGTAACACGAGTCGAAGCGACAACTCAGCAATTACATCTGAGATGTTTAACCGGAGTTTGTCATGATAGCACTGCTGAGCAGAGACAATCGGCTGCATGAACGGTGGGATATTGGGAACTAAGTGAATGCAAGATAAAACTCTCATCATTCGCTGCTATATGGCCCTCTATATAGTTGTGGTCTTAAAGTCCAATTCTACTTTCATTTTAGTAATAAAAATGAATTGGCACACCCTTTAAAAAAATTGAAAAAAGCAGTTTTTGCTGCAGTTCTCACCTTTTCCATGGTGCTGTCCCCCAAAGACTAACTAAAAACAAGCATAGGAAGAAGGCGCACCAGCCTAGTGCATTACCGTAGGACTCTTCTTTGGATAAAATCAGTGCCAATATACTCACAAGAAACATAATCAAGTGCATGTAACAATTCCTCTCAAGCCATCAAAAGTGGGTCCGTCCTCCAAGGTGGAAACTTACGCGTTTCAAGGGCAAGGTCCTCTTTCCCAGAGCCCTTTACATGCGTACGCTGCACCCTGGTGGATGGAAGAGCTTCTGGTGGCTTGGTGGGAATTGACACATGCACTTGATTTTGTGAGTATACTGACATTGATTGTATCCAGGAAAAATTAGAGTATGTTATGTTTGCATCCTCACAGGGTGGTACTGTGGATGCGAGTATGCGAGTGTCACATCCCAAAATTGGTAGCGAAATTTGTTAGTGAACTCTTATGGACTTTATAGACACCAAAATACACTCCACTTGGGCAGACCTTGGTGAGAAGGCCACTACCAGAACTGGATACAATGCTACGGAGACCCTAAATCCTGGTAGCCTTTGGCGGGGACTGTGCTGCATCAATTACTTGGCCTCACAACTGGGGCGATTTTATGAAGACTCTGTTGGTTTTATACCCCAGGATTTAGATGTATCACTCTACACATACTATACTCCTTGCTATCAGTAACAACCTATGGAACACGCCGAGGCCTGTAATCCATCCAGATTTCTGATATGTTGGATGACAGTCTGTACACCTACTGCTCCTCTGATTGTTTGTAAAGCTACCTACATTGACTCCTTAACACGATAACCCATACTAATACTTACCCTTATCTCCTGATGAAGCGCTATGGCATATAACATGTAGAGCTTCAATCTGCTCCATCAATATACACCAAACCTGCCCAATCATTGACAGCCGCAATTCATTGGCGCATTGATTATGGTTAGGATGGGGCTCTGTTGGTGCTTTTGTTGATGTTTACGCTTTAGTTTGGGTAGTATGTTATTGTGTGAATAACCAATTTATAATAAAATGTATACTTTTTTAGATATTTGTTTATCCAATAAAGAGTTCTACAGTAATGCACTAGGCTGGCATGCCTTCTTTCTATGCTTGTTTTTTAGTACTGGTTTTCCCTGAATTGAAGAGGGCAGCAAGGGCAATTCAGTGTGTGATGTGGAGGTTGTCAGTGGTGGCCTTGTCATTCAAATCCATATCAACAAGATTGAAGAGGGCTCTGAGCTTTTATGTGGACTGATTTGTCTTGAGGACCTTTTCACCTATAGTGCTGAGAAGAGTTCTGTTTGTGTCATAAAGACTCACTGTTCTGTGATCTAGATTTCAAATCTAAAATCAAATGTTGTGAAGCTATAGTCTCCACAGAGCAAAAATTAGGAAAGTACCGCATAATGGCCACTAGATGGTACCAACTATCATAGAAATGATGATATAAAGCTCCATCAAGTGGCCATAATGCACACAGCTATGCACATTTGTTTTCAATCAACCTACTTCCTGTGAGCCCAGGCTGTCATGGTGCCAAAGGGTTTCTAGAAGGCTGTCAGCCTCACAGTGTCATTGGTTTCTAGCACATTGTCAGCCGTACTGTATCACTGATTGCTAGGGTGCTGGTGGCCTCACAGCATCATTGCTTGCTAGGATGTTTTCTGTGGCACTGCATCACACCATCTGTGGTTACTAGGGTGCTGTCAGCCTCAGAGTGTCTTTGGTTGCTAGGATGTTATTGGTCGAACAGCATCACCACCTCTTTGGTTGTAAGGACATTGTCAAATGCACTACATTATTTCATCATCGGTTGCTAGGAAGCTGATGGCCTTGCAGTGTCACTGGTTGCTAGAACGCTGTCAGCCTCACAGCATCTTTGATTGCTAGAATGCTAGAATGCTAGAATGCTAATGGTCTCACACCATCATTAGTTGCTAAGACGCTGTCAGCCGTACAGCACTATAACAGCCAATGACGCTGTGTGGCCATGCACTGAGCACACTCCAGCCTCAGTGCCACCCCCCACCCCCACCCCCACCACCGTGGTTCCATGCAGAAAATTCATGAGCATTTGTATAACATGTACATGAATCCAGCCTTGGGAGGGAAAATCGTTCTTCAATACATCTTCTCAAGGGAGGCAAAGGCCCCTCTAAAAGGGCTTCCTGGATATTAAACCTCCTTCCCCATTACCATCCCTGGCAAAAGCACAATTTAATGGTTAAAGTCAGAACTCCTGTCAGTTTTGTATTGCCATCTCACTTCCTATCTTGGTGACACTAGGACCAGAGATGTGCTACCTTGAGGACACTAGGACCAGAGATGTGCTACCTTGAGGACACTAGGACCAGAGATGTGCTACCTTGAGGACACTAGGACCAGAGATGTGCTACCTTGAGGACACTAGGACCAGAGATGTGCTACCTTGAGGACACTAGGACCAGAGATGTGCTAGCTTGGTGACACCAGGACCAGAGTCGTGCTAACTTGGTGACACCAGGACCAGAGTTGTGCTATCTTGGTGACACCAGGACCAGAGTTGTGCTATCTTGGTCCACCAGGACCAGAGTTGTGCTATCTTGGTCCACCAGGACCAGAGTTGTGCTAGCTTGGTAACACCAGGACCAGAGTTGTGCTATCTTGGTCCACCAGGACCAGAGTTGTGCTAGCTTGGTGACACCAGCACCAGAGTTGTGCCATCTTGGTCCACCAGGACCAGAGTTGTGCTATCTTGGTCCACCAGGACCAGAGTTGTGCTAGCTTGGTAACACCAGGACCAGAGTTGTGCTATCTTGGTCCACCAGGACCAGAGTTGTGCTAGCTTGGTGACACCAGGACCAGAGTTGTGCTATCTTGGTCCACCAGGACCAGAGTTGTGCTAGCTTGGTGACACCAGGACCAGAGTTGTGCTATCTTGGTCCACCAGGACCAGAGTTGTGCTAGCTTGGTGACACCAGGACCAGAGTTGTGCTATCTTGGTGACACCAGGACCAGAGTTGCGCTATCTTGGTGACGCCAGGACCAGAGCTGTGCTATCTTGGTGACACCAGGACCAGAGATGTGCTATCTTGGTGACACCAGGACCAGAGTTGGGCTTCAAGCTAATATTATTGAGGCTTACTGAATTTATGTTATCCTCTAGCTATAGTCTCCCTTAAACACACAGCTCTGGCCATGTTATTAATCTCAGTAGCATCTGTAAAATCAGCCCTTTCCATAGCCATGCTATACTTACTATAATTACATTTCCTGACAGATTTGCTGGCTGTAATCCTATCTAATCTCCTAAATGTCCTCATTGGGCTGGTCTCTATCTCTCTCTCTCCTTCTTTAACATAAATACATATGTATGCTCAGGAAACCCACATGCATAAATATTTGTAGCTGAACCTTTTTGAAAGAAATCTTTTGGCAGCTGGAATATGGTTGCTATGTTTTTTATGGTCATTTTTAGCAAGTTTCCATCACTTAACCAAAGAAATCCTCTTCCTCCAGATGGAAACCACTTGTCAGCTGCTAACTGGTTGCATTTAGAAGAGTTGCCAGCAGAGGGTGCCATCTGACAGTATGCTTTAAACGTGCATAAAACCAAGGATAGAAGACCCCATTAGGCATGTGCTGTTATACAGGGAAATGTGAGGGGCATTCTAAGTATTTGTTAAGAAAAGCATCTGCTCAATTCAGCATTGACATAGCATGCAACAGTTTTGTCTGGGTACATATGCCCTATTACATAATTGAATGGATACTATAATATATGCCGTTGAGTACAAATTTTGAGTTATCGTAACAGTTATCTTCCTCTTTAAAGTGGCTTTCACATTTTACATTCTTGCTTTTCCATATATATATATATATATATATATATATATATATATATATATATATATATATATATATATATATATAAATATATAATGGCCAGTACCACCACCATATATACTGTGTGTGTGTCTATAGAATATATATATATATATATATATATATATATATATATATATATATATATAGACACACACACACGATATTACCAAAAGTATTAGGACACCTGCCTTTATACGCACGCAAACTTTTTTGGCATCCCAGTCTTAGTCCATAGGGTTCAATATTGAGTTGGCCCACCCTTTGCAGCTATAACAGCTTCAATCATTCTGGGAAGGTTGTCCACAAGGTTTAGGAGGGTGTCTATGGCAATGTTTGACCATTCTTCTAGAAGCGCATTTGTGAGGTCAGGCACCGATGTTGGATGAGAAGGCCTGGCTCGCAATCCCCACCCTAATTCATCCCAAAGGTGTTGAGGTCAGGGCTCTGTGCAGGCCAGTCAAGTTCCTCCACCGCAAACTCGCTCATCCATGTCTTTATGGACCTTGCTTTGTGCACTGGTCCAAATCATTTGGTGGAGGGGGGATTATGGTGTGGGGTTGTTTTCCAGGGGTTGGGCTTGGCCCCTTAGTTCCAGTGAAGGGAACTCTTAAGGCGTCAGCATACCAAGACATTTTGGAAATATTCATGCTCCCAACTTTGTGGGAACAGTTTGGGGATGGCCCCTTCCTGTTCCAACGTGACTGCTCACCAGTGCACAAAACAAGGTCCATAAAGACATGGATAAGTGGGTTAGGGGTGGAGGACCTTGACTAGCCTGTACAGAGTCCTGATCTCAACCCCATAGAACACCTTTGGGATGAATTAAAGCAGAGACTGCAAGCCAGGCCTTCTCGTCCAACATCAGTGCCTGACAGGTCCTTAATCTGGTGGCCAGCATCATTCAACCCATTTCCCATTTGTCACTGGATAATGAAAGGAGAAGCAGCGCAGTGACAAGCTCATGTTTTTGTCATTGCTTTCTCCTTTTTTTAGTATGTCTCTACGCAGTACAGGAGCTCATTGTGCTGCTTTATGCCCTCACATTCCAGCTCTGCTGTAACAGAACTGCGGGAGGCTAATAAAAGATCACATTTAGGTATTTACACTGCTTGCATTTAATAAATTTTAAAAAAAAGATTAATAATTATAGAACTGCATTAATTTGTGTCTTTTATATCAGCCCGGAGTTCACCTTTAACCCCTTGCTGCCGCCTCCCATCAGCCCTTTAAGGGGTTCTGAGCAAAAGAATGTGGAGGGGGAGTTTGTGATCCTGTGGCCTCTGTGATTGGCTGTTGGAACGGTCACATGACCAGGAGCTGCTCCTGCCAACTCCCAACAGTAAATAGTGACCGTGAGTTTCCGGTGATAGCAAAGGACCCATATGCACTGCACATGAGCATTAGCCCCGGTCACACCGTTGCGACTTGCCATGCGGTTTGATAGTTTCACATTGCATGACAAGGCGCACCCTATCGTCCGCAATGGAAGCGGTCAAATCGGTGCGACTCCAACTCCTTCAGAGTCGCAAGGATGTTGAAAGTAGTTTTTGCGCAACTAGTTCAGGTGCGACTTGCATAGACATCTGTGCATGAAGTCGCACAGATGTCTTCCAAGTCGCACCTGAAGTCACACTAACATGCAGCTTAGTAATCATGCGATTTAAAGTGAAGTCACACAATTTCAAAGCCTCATTCGGTGTGACCAAAGTCTTAAGGCTCTATTCACACCTGCGCATGTCCTAAGAGCGAGACTAAACACACAGGAATGTACATTTTTACAGCCCTTTCTGAAATGCGCGGCACACGTGGTGCCAATAATTGTTAATGACACCCCAAACGCATTTAGCAGATAAACATTTTGCGTCAAAACACGCTACAAACGCGCACTGAAAAAACGCACAATGCTCCGCGACCAAAGAGATTCTGGAGCTATTTTGGGGCGTTTATGGTGCGTAGGGCAGCCGATTCAAATAAATGGGCTACTCTAAGCCTGATGCGTGTTAATGAAAAATTGTTTTTCAAGAAGAAATGTTTGTGAAAAGAGAGCAAGCAGGAATGTGCGTTCCCGCTACACTCAGGTGTAAATGGGGCCTACCTAAGGCAGCAGACAGTCAGCAACAAATCTAAAGCTATGGTATAAACCACTGAACCAATGGTATTCTAGCTGGGAAGGCTCATTCCATCATTACCTGCCTGGAGTTTGCATGTTCTCCCTGTGCCTGTGTGGGTTTCCTCCGGGTACTCCGGTTTCCTCCCACACTCCAAAGACATGCAGGTAGGTTAATTGGATCCTGTCTAAATTGGCCCTAGTATGTATGAATGTGAGTTAGGGACCTTAGATTGTAAGCTCCTTGAGGGCAGGGACTGATGTGACTGTACAATGTACACTCACCGGCCACTTTGTTAGGTACACCTTTCCAATTGCTTGCTAACACAAATTGCTAATCAGCCAATCACATGGCAACAAGTCAATGCATTTAGGCATCTAAACGTGGTAAAGAAGGCTTGCTGAAATTCAAACCGAGCATCAGAATGGGGAAGAAAGGGGATTTAACTAACTCTGACCATAGCATGGTTTTTTTCGCCAGACGGGTTGGTCTGAGTTATTCCAAAAACTGCTGATCTACTGGGATTTTCACCCACAACCATCTCTAGGTTCTTGACTTGTTGATGTCAGAGGTCAGAGGAAAATAGGCAGACTGGTTCGAGATGATAGAAAGGCAACAGTAACTTAAATAACCACTTATTACAACCATGTAGGTCAGGTAGGTCAGTGTGTGTCAGGTAGGTCAGTGTAGGTCAGTGTAGGTCAGGTAGGTCAGTGTATGTCAGGTAGGTCAGTGTGTCAGGTAGGTCAGTGTAGGTCAGGTAGGTCAGTGTGTGTGTGTCAGGTAGGTCAGTGTAGGTCAATGTAGGTAGGTCAGTGTATGTCAGTGTAGGTCAGGTAGGTCAGTGTAGGTTAGTGTGTGTCATTTAGGTCAGTGTATGTCAGTGTGTGTCAGGTAGGTCAGTGTGTGTCAGGTAGGTCAGTGTATCTCAGTGTAGGTCAGTGTAGGTCAGGTAGGTCAGTGTGTGTCAGGTAGGTCAGTGTAGGTCAGTGTGTGTCAGGTAGGTCAGTGTGTGTCAGTGTAGGTCAGTGTAGGTCAGGTAGGTCAGTGTGTGTCAGGTAGGTCAGTGTATGTCAGGTAGGTCAGTGTGTGTCAGGTAGGTCAGTGTGTGTCAGGTAGGTCAGTGTATGTCAGTGTAGGTCAGGTAGGTCAGTGTGTGTCAGGTAGGTCAGTGTATGTCAGTGTAGGTCAGGTAGGTCAGTGTAGGTCAGGTAGGTCAGTGTGTGTCAGTGTGTGTCAGGTAGGTCAGTGTGTGACAGGTAGGTCAGTGTAGGTCAGTGTGTGACAGGTAGGTCAGTGTAGGTCAGTGTGTGTCAGGTAGGTCATTGTGTGTCAGGTAGGTCAGTGTATGTCAGTGTAGGTCAGGTAGGTCAGTGTGTGTCAACTAGGTCAGTGTATGTCAGTGTAGGTCAGGTAGGTCAGTGTAGGTCAGTGTGTGTCAGGTAGGTCAGTGTGTGACAGGTAGGTCAGTGTATCTCAGTGTAGGTCAGTGTAGGTCAGGTAGGTCAGTGTGTGTCAGGTAGGTCAGTGTAGGTCAGTGTGTGTCAGGTAGGTCAGTGTGTGTCAGTGTAGGTCAGTGTAGGTCAGGTAGGTCAGTGTGTGTCAGGTAGGTCAGTGTATGTCAGGTAGGTCAGTGTGTGTCAGGTAGGTCAGTGTGTGTCAGGTAGGTCAGTGTATGTCAGTGTAGGTCAGGTAGGTCAGTGTGTGTCAGGTAGGTCAGTGTATGTCAGTGTAGGTCAGGTAGGTCAGTGTAGGTCAGGTAGGTCAGTGTGTGTCAGTGTGTGTCAGGTAGGTCAGTGTGTGACAGGTAGGTCAGTGTAGGTCAGTGTGTGACAGGTAGGTCAGTGTAGGTCAGTGTGTGTCAGGTAGGTCATTGTGTGTCAGGTAGGTCAGTGTATGTCAGTGTAGGTCAGGTAGGTCAGTGTGTGTCAACTAGGTCAGTGTATGTCAGTGTAGGTCAGGTAGGTCAGTGTAGGTCAGTGTGTGTCAGGTAGGTCAGTGTGTGACAGGTAGGTCAGTGTAGGTCAGTGTGTGTCAGGTAGGTCATTGTGTGTCAGGTAGGTCAGTGTGTGTCAGGTAGGTCATTGTGTGTCAGGTAGGTCAGTGTAGGTCAGTGTCAAGTAGGTCAGCGCGTGTCAGGTAGGTACTACCGCCCCCCCCGGGATCGGACTTTGGGCTAAAGCCCCTGTTTTTTTGCCACCTAGCAATGCCCCTGCTCCAATGGTCTTCACAGTCACCAGATCTCCATTCAATAGAGCACCTTTGGGATGTGGTAGAACAGGAGATTCGCATCATGGATGTGCAGCCAACAAATCTGCAGCAACTGCGTGATGTTATCATGTCAATGTGGACCAAAATCTCTGAGGAATGTCTCCAGCACCTTGTTGAATCTATTCCACAAAAAATAAAGGCAGTTCTGAAGGCAAAAGGGGGTCCAACAGTGGTGGTCTGTCCATTAGGGGCACCCGAGCGCTGCCCCCTCTATCCATGGCCGCCACCCCCATGCTCTATCCAGTCAATCCCCTGTTTGCTGCCCCCCCCCCAAAAAAAAATTACCACCGGGTGCCACTGAGGTCCAACCCAGTACTAGCAAGGTGTACCTAATAAAGTGACCAGTGAGGGTATGTAAAGCACTGCTTCAATTGACGGCACTATATAAGTGCCAAGAAATGAATAAATACTGGACCCATAGGAAATTAGATAAAGCCCTATGTATAAATAGTGGTTACTGCAACAGACTCAGAGCATATGCCAACAAAGAACCCAGATCTGCATAGTATGGCCTTCTCTTTATAAAAAAAAGGAAAAGATCTGTCTGGCTAAACTGAACTAAAATAGATTATTTCCCATAGGCACTTCAGAGGTTGCCATATGTCATTGGTAACTGTCAGATCATCCTTTCCTGTCTGACCACTTTGACCTCTATAGGCCTGTAGAAGAGATCTAGCAGACCATAATTCTTCTCTACAAAGCACCTTTATTTTTTATACCTCCATCTGACCAGACTACTGCGCACCCCCCTCCCTGCATGGCGGTAATTGTGACACTGGGGACAGGCATAACGTTCCATAATTTCTCCTTCCTGCCTGGGACCACTAGAGAGTAATGTACTATTAACCCTTTATCCAGCAGAGGAGCAGCCACTTCTCAATACTGTGCGGCATTAACCCCAAGACACCCCCCCCCGAGAATCAATACCTAAACCTTTTTCCCTTCCCAGAGACTCCCAGATCAGCAATGTGGTAACCTCTTCCTGTTACGAAGACAGCTCTTCAATTTATGACCCTCTTCCTGTTATATCTCTGGAGTGTCATTCATTGTTCCTTGTCAGGGACCCGTAGAAGATGAAGAGGGCTAGACAATGGCAACTCCATTGGAGCCGACTTTAACTCATCCAATACCAGACATAGGAACAGTTATGAAGAAAGATTAGATGCTGGTTGACTGGTGGACAAGCCCCATGTTGCTGCAGCTATTTATTGCTGGTGAAAACTACCAACTTAGAGCCTGGTCTACATCACTCGCAACTTAAAAGGGTAGACTTTCAAAGATGGAGTAGCAAGGTTTTGTCAGCATTATTATTATTATTATATAGGTTTTATATAGTGCCAATTATTGGTGTGTGCAGCCTATTGCATTAGGGTGTGCACCCCAGAGCACAAACACATATCAGCGTTGCCAACCTACCAGATTGAAATTTACTGACACAACACCCAAAATTTCCTGGCACAGCCAAGTTTTTACCGGCATTTCCAAAAGTTACAAAATTACAGTTTTAAGTGCAAATGAGAGTATTTAGGCTACAATCAAGTACAATATGCAATTAGCAATGTGATTTAAGGTAAATATTAGGGCAAAAAACATATTTCTTATTTGATTTTCGATATAGTAAGTATGTTTTGAGGTTTACCCTTAAAGCGTTTTTGGCTTCTCATTTGTTTACGAGCCATTTGGTTCCGGTAAGCAACCTCACTCCTATCTCTGTTGGATTTCTGGGTGCCTTCTCTGGGGTTCAGGAACACCTCCTGCACTCTTTTTTGGACTTTAGTTTGAGCAGTTGAGCACTGATTGCTATCAGATTGACTGATTTCTGGTCATTTGTCATTTTATATGTGTACATTGTATTTAATATATTTTTTACATTTTTGTATATTAACGCTGCACATTGTATATTGAAGTTTGTTGAAGGTTGTCTATCTTTAAACCTGTGCTAGCAGCTTTTTTTGTTTGTTACCCATTTTTTTGACATCACCAATCAAAGCGCAGAATTGCACACATATATATGATCTCTCCTGGACGCCTTTCCTCCTGGCAGTAATGTTTTGGCAAAAAAATGATTGACGGTTGGAAACACATGTAACACATTTAGACGTGTCAAGCTCTTGAGCGTTAATACATTTATGCCCATTAAAATTAATGCTCGTGTTTAGACATGTTAAAGGGGTTGTAAAGGTAAAAATTTTTTTCACCTTAATGCATTCTATGCATTAAGGTGAAAAAACTTTTGACAGTACCGCCGCCCCCAGCCCCCCCCGTTTTACTTACCTGACGCCTCGAATCTTCGCTGCTCATTCTTGTCATCTTCGCTGCAGCTCAGCCTGGTCCCTGATTGGCTGCAGTGGATGGATTGAAAGCAGCGCAGCCATTGGCTCGCGCTGCTGTCAATCACATCCGATGACGCGGCGCGCCGGGGGGCGGGGCCGAGTGATACAGCGAGCGGCTATAGCCGCCGGCTGTATCACGGGAGCGCGCCCGCAAGCACTCACCACCGTGCGAGGGAGCTCGCATTAAGGTGGTGAATGCTTGCGGGGAGGAGCTGAAACAGCCGCCGAGGGACCCCAGAAGACCAGGTTCGGGGCCACTCTGTGCAGAACGAGCTGCACAGTGAAGGTAAGTATAACATGTTTGTTATTTTTTTAAATTACCTTTACAACCGCTTTAACACGCATTTACCAGTGTTTTTTCTGCTAAAACGCTACTGCACCTGGTTGCGCTGGCAGAGGTTTTTTTTTCTGCCTCTTTTTGCAGTAGCCTCTTATTCCTCTAATTGCCCCCCAAAAAAAACCACCAGACGCCCCTAAGAGCAGCGTCAAATACATCCATTGTGCATGAGGACTAAGTAGAATGTTATGCCTAGCATAAAATGAACAATAGAATTGAACAGTTTCCAATGGTGGGTGGTGTTAATATTATTGTGACAAACCTAGCCTTTTGGAGGGGACTGAATGCTAGTCTCTTGCCTACCGATCATGGGCCCTGGCATTTGGGGGAACGGTGCTCTTTGTGAGCTGTATTCCTGGGGACCCCTGAGGTGGTGTTACTTTGGATTCAGGTCCATATCCCCCCAAGACACACAGACTCTGAGAACCCTGTATATGCCATATTAGAAATATACAAATGGAAATGTAAAGCCCTTGCGCTACTATGCTAAATACGTGGATAAATTAAATTAGTGAAAATTAAATTAACGTGATCAAATCCTAAAGTGCCTATAGTGCATAAATGTGCAATCACAAAATAGACAGTAACTGCCTGCAGCAGAACCTATAGTGTATCACAATCCACTCACAATAATGATTATAAAAGTGATTCCGCGCTACAGTGTAAAAAATAATAATAACAGATAAAATAATCATTCAATAAATAGATCAATAAAGTGTCAAAGCTTACTAAATGGTTAAATTAGTGTACACGGTGTTAAAAATAAAAATTCATATATTCCAACAAAGCCAGGGCAGGTGATTTGGAGTATGTTCAATCTCTTGACCACATTATCAAAAAGATAAAAAGATATGAAGTTTTTGTCCACAAATAGTATTAAAAGGAAGGGATTTGAATGTCTGATAAGATGCACAAGTAGGGGTTAAAAAAGGGGGTTAAAAAAGTCTACAAGTAATGGTCACAGAGCCCTCACCTTCATACACTGTCCAAAACTGCATATATGGGTGATCTAAAGTCCGTTGTCTGACGTTATTTCAACTTCCACCACTAGGGGGTCCTCCGTGCCAGCATAAGCAAAATTGCAATTAACCAAAGTGTCAGCATAAAACCATATATATAAATGTCATCCGTTGTATTTATTTCCACCACCATCCACCAAATTCATCCACCAAATCTCCCAGATAGTACTGCACATCCAAAGTCTTCTTATACCTCGTATCCTCCACAAAACGGGGGGGGGCGGGGGGTGAGAGGGACGACAGCAAACAAGGGTGGGAGAGAGAGAGAAAAAGCCCCAATAGTGTAGTATGGTTAGAATACACAAGTTTTATTAAAAGGTTTAAAAATGGACTCTTACAATGAAAAATAAAGAAATAGGCATAAGCAGTTGCTAAGGCGTCTGAGCGCCGCTCTCACATCACTTCCTGGTATCGCTCAGTCTCTCCGGCCACTCCCTACGCGTTACGTCATCACGTGACTTCCTCAGGGGTTGCTGATTGGCTGAGGCGATATTGTTTATATTTCCAAAAAACAGAAATGGGCTAGCGGCCATTTTATTGTGGTCCGCTCTATTTGCTGACGGCGGCCATTTTATTGTGGTAAAAATGTTTTCATAGCGGCCATTTTCTGGAGAAGTGTACCTCTGCTGACACTTCTAAGAAAGATGTTCTAATCTATAGGCAGACGCAGAGGATGTACCTCAATCACTCGTGACACCTCCTCACATAAAAATGCCTCTTCCGTCTATGTAAGAGTGAGTGTGTCGGGTTTGAAATGTGTTTTAAAATCATTTTAATATAAATATTTTAATAGATCAAAGTTAAAATTGCCATAACTATTGTGAGCACTCCTAAAATAATAAAACGATGAATTCATGACTCAAACCTATAAAAATAAAGATGATATCCAAAATAGAAATAAAAATAGAAATAAAAATAAAAATAAAAATAAAAATAAAAAATAAAAAATAAATAAAAAATAAAACAAAAAAAGGGGGAGATCTTAAAATTACAAAATATATTTAATCTTCAAAAGTCTAATTGACCTCAATTGTGCACCTAATAACTCCTCATATCAATATATTTAAAAATAATTTTTTTAAAATTAAAATAAATATCTGTAATTGAAAATGTTGACCAGCTCCATATTAGAGATGACTACAGGGAAAAAATTTTTTTTAGCCAGACAAGTCTATACCAGAAATGGAGGGAGAGCCACACTTCAGATCAACATTAAAATGGATAGATAAAAGACAGATATATCCCAATACATTAAAAATTACTTAAAAAACAGTTGAGATCAAATTCAACATTTAAACCACCTGGTACTAAACTTTTCATAATATATATCCATCTTGATTCTTTCTGTCTAATCATCCTTATCTTATGGCTACCTCTCCATGATGGATTATACTTTTCTATACCCCAGAATTGTACTTGGGAAGGATCTCTATTGTGTACTGTAGCAAAATGTCTCGAGACATTGTGTTTGGGAAACCCATTTACAATGTTCTGCACATGTTCCTTTATCCTAGTCTTCAGTGCCCTTTTTGTTCTGCCTATGTACTGCAAATTACAGCTGCATTGGAGACAATATACAAAGCCTTTGGAATGGCACCCTATGAAGTCCCTGATCTCATAGGTGTGACCCGTGGTGGTGGCTGTATTAGAAATAGTGACTGATTCATACTGTTGGAGCACATACTGTTAGATGCTAATGTCATCCACTCCAGCCACCTGTCTGTTGTCTTCTATAATGTAAATGAGTCTAGTCTGGGTTGCCACAGCTTCTAAGAGTCTTCCACCCATGGTTTGTGCTTTTTAACCCTGCAATTGTATGAAGGAGTTCTGTGTTGAGATGTATGATAATGTGTAGTGTAGTTACGGAGTCACATCGGATGCTTTAAGGGATTAGCTAATTAGCTCATGTTAATTAGGTTTCTGGTTACAGGTGTATTGTTAGAGTAATATGAGCAGGGGGGGGAACCTCCTCCTCTTCTTCTGTATATAAGACTTGTATTTTGGTTCTAATAAAAGAGTCCATGTTCAGTGACTAAACAAGTATCGTCTTGTTTTGTGCTTGTGAGCAATTGGAATATCTATATTTCTATATAAATATAAATAAATATAAATATATAAATTTACACTATGTAAATCTCGTATAATAATAATAATAATAATAATAATAATAATAATAATAATATCGGATATCTATATTCAGACTGGGAGGAAGTGGTATATGACGAAAGCATTCAAGCGGAGTGTGGGACGTTTCATTACAATTATCAACTTGCTGACCAGGCTTTTTCTGGAATTTTTGTTTAACCACTTCAGATCCGGGCCATTGCCAAATGACGGCAACAGCGCGGATCTACATTGCCGGGACTATGTCTATTGACGTCGTCCCGTGCACGAGCGGCCAGCGCGCCCCCTGCAGGGCGCGCGCGGCGCGCTCAGTGATCAGCGAGTCTATGAGACTCGCCTGATCACAGATCAGAGTAAGGGGTCGGTCCCGACCCCTTACCACATGATCAGCTGTCAGCCAATGATAGCTGATCATGTGATGTAAACAGAGCCGGTAATCGGCTATTTTTCCTCCTCACGCTGACAGTGTGAGGAGGAAAAAAAAAACCCGATCACCGGCGGCCGTGATCAGGACATCAGTCCCAATAACGGCGATCTTCTGTGACAGCAATAGGCAGCAGTGCCGCCTACCAGTGCCCACCAGCGTCACCCATCAGTGCCACAGTGCCATCAATCAGTCCACCCATCAGTGTCCACAGTGCCACCCATCAGTGCCCACAGTGCCACCCATCATTGCCCACAGTGCCACCCATCAGTGCCACCCATCAGCACCCACATCAGTGCAACAACAGTGCTGCACATCAGTGCCACCTATCAGTGCCCATCAGTGTCACCTACCAGTGCCCATCAGTGCCGCCTATCACTGCCCATCAGTGCCACCCATCAGTGCCCCCCATCAGTGCCTCCCATCAGTGCCACCCATCAGCGCCCATCAGTGGCCATCAGTTTCGCCTTATCTGTGCCCATCAGTACCGCTTTATCTGTCCCCATCAGTGCTGCCTTAACTGTGCCTATCAGTGCCGTCTTATCTGTGCCTATCCGTGCCCATCAGTACCCTATCAGTGCCCACCAGTGCCGCCTCATCAGCGCATATCAATGAAGGAGAAAAATTACCTGTTTGCAAAATTTTATAACAAACTATTAAACATGATTTTTTTTTTTTCAAAAATTTCCATCTTTTTTTGTTTGTTTAGCAAAAAATAAAAATCCCAGCTGTGATTAAATACCACCAAAAGAAAGCTCTATTTGTGGGAAAAAAATGATAAAAATTTCATTTGAGTACAGTGTTGTATGACCGCGCAATTGTCATTCAAAGTGCGTCAGCACTGAAAGCTGAAAATTGGTCTGGGCAGGAGGGGGGTTTAAGTGCCCAGTAAGCAAGTGGTTAAATTAGTATTTTTTTTGCTAGAAAATGACTTAGAACCCCCAAACATTATATATATATATAGCAGAGACCCTAGAGAATAAAATGGCGGTTGTTGCAATATTTTATGTCACACTGTATTTGCACAGTGGTCTTTCAAACACAATTTTTTGGGAAAAAATACAGATTTTTTAATTAAATAAAAGCAAAACAGTAAAGTTAGCCCATTTTTTTGTATAATGTGAAAGATGATGTTACGCTGAGTAAATAGATACCTAACATGTCATGCTTAAAAATTGCGCATGCTCTTGGAATGACGACAAAGTACAGTACTTAAAAATCTCCATAGGCGACGGTTTAAAAATGTTTACAGGTTACCTGTTTAGAGCTACAGAGGAGGTCTAGTACTATAATTATTGCTCTTGCTCTAACGATCGAAGCGCTACATCACATGTGTGGTTTGAACACCGTTTACATATGCGGGCACAACTTACGTATGTGTTTGCTTCTGCAAGCAAGCACGGAGAGATGGGGGCTCTTTTAATTTCTTTTTCTTATTTATTTTACTTTTCATTTTTACACTGTCTCTTTATTTATTTATTTTTTTATCACTTTTATTCCTATTACAAGGAATGTAAACATCCTATGTAATAGAAATAAGAATGACAGGTCCGCTTTATTTAGAGATTTGGAGTCAAAAAGACCCCAAATCTCTCATTTACCTTTAAAGGCCAAAGGGTATAGAGCAGAGCGGGGGCCATCTTGCTATCCATCTGACGGATCGTTTCCGGGTTTACAGACGGCTCCAGTAAATGCGAAAACGACCTGAAAAAGTGGCAAATCCGCTGCCGGAATCACAGTCAGTTCTGCCAATCTAGAAAGCAGTAGGCAGCACTAGATTTGGCCAGCTGCTGGTTGGCAAGCTACAGGCTTATGAATCAGCATGTAGTTGGGGTGCAGCGTGGGCGGTGGCAATAATTTACATAGTCGGATGCAACAGAAAACTTGTATTGAAGTAATGCAGAAACAGTTTACAACAAGCCCCTTGGGACAGCTACCTAGACGGGTACTCGCACAGTTTCCAGCAGAACCAACAGAGTCTGTTGAAAGGGAGCAGAATATGACCTGGATGTCTCCTGCCCAATCAGGAAGGTATCCAGAGAGATGCGACCCTACTCTTTCCCTCCTCATCAGGTACCTGTCCTTAGTGCTATTACTGTCCCTCACAGACGGGGTTACCTGTCCCTACTCTACCAACTCTCCAAAAGTACACCAAACTTAGGAGCCAGGGCCTTAAAAAGGCTCTGCCTGACCCAAGATGGTCACCAGAGTCACATGGGGCGACAGCATCCAATTGGATCGCTTCCCCAGTGACCTAGGAAACCATAGAGGAACCATGTTCCTCCTGTCTTCCTCTCCATCTGCTGTGCCACCATAAATAGCTCCACCTGCAGTGGAGAAAGCAGACTGCACCTGCAGTGACAATTCTCATATCACGCCCCTGCAACATCTTCTCATCCCATTGTAGTGCAAGCAATCACAGCCCACATGGGGGACAATGCTGCTCTGAAATCAGGATCAGAGCAGCATTGTTATCCCCCTGTCACAAGGAATCTGCATGAGGTAGACTTTATCTCTAAGATCATCAGATATCTGTGAGGCTTTCCAGGGGGGTTGTAAGAAAACTGTAAGTGCAGATGCTTGGACAATTAAGGGCTGCGTGAAAAATTATTTTTCTTGAGAGGCTAAAGTTCTACTTTAACCCCCTTCCCACCCACCCCGGCATACCTTTAGAAGTTCTGATCATCCAAGGGGTGGAAAGGTTTAGCAATCATGTGACTCCTGTCACAGTGGTCACATGGTTGAAAGCCAGTTTCGCTGGCTATTGATCTTTATTCCAGCCCAAGAGTTGTCTTTGACGCTCTCAGCACATAAACATTGCTTGCCCAGAAGGCATATGTGAGGCATGTGGGTGTTAAAGCTCACTCTTTTGCCACCATATACAGTATCTTTGTTGGGCAGTCATATTGAGGTTAAGTTAAGGAGTTCTGAACGACGAAAAGTCGAGTTTCTGATCATGTGACCACTGTGATTGGCTGGTACAACCATCACCTGACCAGGAGCTGCTTCCACCGACTCTTGAACTTCAGACATTAATTGATGGCTACCATGGGACAACTCTCCATGGGCTCATTCCACGCTTGCTCCTGGGGAAAGGTGTAAATAGGCGGTTGAGCCAGGGTCCTGACCGCCCCCTTAATCTAACACAGTGTCCAGAGGGGGTTGTACATATGGCGTGGCAGTGGCAAAATTTATATTCCCTGTCACACTTGGCGGGCAGTATCACCCACCAAACACGAGCCATTCAATTGAATGACAACCAAAATTCCTATGGTACATGTTCCTGGAGTAGCAAGAGGTAAGCAGATGCTGTAGCAACTACCAACAACTTCAAGTCAACGGGGCAATGCTGCAACTGCCCTGCAACTGGTTGCTTGGTGGTGGTGTGGGCTTTATAGTGTTATTACAGGCAGTGGGGAAGTGACATTTTGCCTCCCAGCCACCGGTCAAACACTTTCTAAAAAACAGTCCCCAATAAAGGATGGATTGAGGGCTTTTTAGAGGGGTGTCTGCAGTCCAAATGAGCCCTTACACTGGCTCAATCAATAAATATATCCAAAAACAAACTTAGCAGGCCTTTGGAATTATTTTCAGTTTCAACACTCAAATTGGATGCCCTCCACTTTTACAGGTGGCAACTTTCATAGGCATCTCAATCATGTGACAAACCGTATATTGTGGGAAATGGCCATGTCACCTCACTATAGCATTCATTGCCTATTTTGCTACCTAATGTACCGGCTAACAAAGTCTTGAATCCGATGGGAAAAGACGAAGACAAACCAGATTGCAGCAGACATTGTCTATAGATGACAATGGAATGACATGGACACATTTTCATGTGTATACACGTATACTGTGGCAGCAAGGGAAATCGGAATATTTCCTGCCGGAGGTAATGGACGCTGCCTAAGCAAGATAGATAAATTCCGTTGATTTGAAGAATGATTTGCCTTCCCAGCCTCGCAATAGAAGAATATCATAGGGAAACAAAACACTGGATTTAGGTTTTAATAGCATCTTGCTTTGATATCAGAACCAATAATAAGTTTGAGTTTGCCCATCACAAAGGCTTAAATTGCATGGATTAGTTGTCATCCGTATGCTGCGGGAATGGGTTAATGCTGCATTTAAGCAAACAGATGTTTTCTATAAATAAAAAAAAAGTCATAAAAGAAAGCGGAAACATAAAGTGATGATATGTAATTCTAACCAGGCACACGGCTGTCATAATAGGAATTGTTGAAAGAGACAGGAAAAAAGGGAATTGTGCAGGTGAGGGGGATGGGTGTTAAAGAGGACCTGTACTTTGGAAGGTGTGACCAAAATAGGCAGGCAGAGGGTAAAAGACTATAGCACCTGTGGCCTCCTCGCAGCTGATCTTTTTCCCATCATTGACTTGTCTTGGCTTAATTCTTTCAAGTCCTGATTAGAATTTCGCCTGCCTATGTTATGCCCCTTTTTACCATAAAAGTACAAATGTAATATTACTGGCTTAAGGACCAGCTGCCACAATTGTACTGTGACAAGATGGCTCTCCTGGACGAATCGCTGTCATTGTACTTCAGCCACTTTCAGAGCTCTAGGGGGCGCACGCCGAGCTGATGCGCGCAGCTGGAAGCTGAAATGTCTGCCGGTCATCCGCGATCGCTCCACAGAGAGCCAGAACGAGGATCTGTCAATGTAAACAGACAGATCCCCGTTCTGACAGGGGATGAGAGACAGATCTGCTGTTCCTAGTGATTAGGAACAGTGATTTCTCTCCTCCTCCAGTCAGTCCCATCCCCCCACAGTTAGAAACACCTCCCAGGGAACACATTTAACCCCTTGATCGCCCCCTAGTGTTAACCCCTTCCCTGCCAGTGACATTTACACAGTAATCAGTGCATTTTTATAGCAGTGATCGCTGTCAGTGATCCCAAAAATGTATCAAAGGTGTCCGATCTGCCCACCGCAATGTCGTAGTCCCGCTAAAAATCGCAGATCGCCGCCATTACTAGTAAAAAATAATAATAATAAAAATTCCATAAATCTATTCCCATTTTTGTAGACGCTATAACTTTTGCGCAAACCAATCGATATACGCTTATTGTGATTTTTGTTACCAAAAATATGTAGAATAATAATACATAATGAAGAAATTTGTTTTTTTTTTTATTTAGTTTTTTGGATATTTATAATAGCAAAAAGTAAAAAATATTGGTGATGCTGAGTGTATCTTTTTTGTCTGTTCCCTACTGCAGTAGTTATTAATAATTTGGAACCACTAATCAATAATAATCAATAATATGAGGATATGAGTTGTCTATCTATAAAATTTCCAGAACAGTAGAGGCAGGGCTTTTCTTCCTTATATCCCTTGATTCCCATCAATGCAGCAGCCTCACCATTGCAATCAATACAGCAGCCTCACCATTGCCATCAATGCAGCAGCCTCACCATTGCCATAAATGCAGCAGCCTCACCATTGCCATCAATGCAGCAGCCTCACCATTTCCATCAATGCCGCAACCTCACCATTGCCTTCAATGCAGCAGCCTCACCATTGCCTTAAATGCAGCAGCCTCACCATTGCCATCAATGCAGCAGCCTCACCATTGCCATCAATGCAGCAGCCTCACCATTGCTATCAATGCAGCAGCCTCATCATTGCCATCAATGCAGCAGCCTCATCATTGCCATCAATGCAGCAGCCTCACCATTGCCATCAATGTAGCAGCCTCACCATTGCCATCAATGCAGCAGACTCACCATTGCCATTAATGCCGCAACCTCACCATTGCCATCAATGCAGCAGCCTCACCATTGCCATCAATGCAGCAGCCTCACCATTGCTATCAATGCAGCAGCCTCATCATTGCCATCAATGCAGCAGCCTCATCATTGCCATCAATGCAACAGCCTCATCATTGCCATCAATGCAGAAGCCTCAACATTGCCATCAGTGCAGCCTGATTGATGCCCATCTGCAGCCTAAAAGGGACAAGGAGGGGGGGTGGGACGAGCGCTGACAGATTACATACAGTGAGAATCTCTTATAATAGACAGAACAGTGGTCCAATGGCGGCCCAGGAGAGGGGACTTCCTATTACAGAGGCCGCCAAGTAAACAGGAGATTCTCACTGTATGTGATCTGACGGCGCTCGTCCCGCCCCCTTCCCTGTCTCTGCACCTAAAATTGAAGTATCGGCGTATTATAACACACTAATTGCACCCGATTTTCAGGGTGAAAAGGTGCGTGTTATACGCCAATAAATACAGTAAATCAGTGAATCCCATTGATGGCAACCCAAAAACGATGACCTTAACAACATATGAGCAACAGTAGTTTCTATCTTTCTATTTATTTAGGTCATCTTAAAGCCACCTACACTTCACAGCATGTCTTCTTATTATTGGACAGCCTCGGTGTTGTCTGTTTGCACCCTGCTATTGGCTGTACATGGATAGCGGCTCCCATTGTATAGATGAAGGAAGCGGAAGATTAGAGGCGACGCTGGCAGAAGCTCGATTCTTCATGTTGTGCTGCTAGAAAGAAGAAAACAGTGATTAAAGAACTTCCAGTGGATAATATGGAAGTGACCAGCATAGAGTCGTGTCATTCTCTATGTAATGTGCACTCTGCAGCTGCCTCTGCTGGGGGTGACAGCATTCCTTTATGCTGTGAACAGAGCGAAGGACGTGTGGCCCTCTGCCATCTTATTGTCTATTGTTTCACCAATGAAGGGTATAATCCATAAAGGGCAGCCGGGAGGCGCTGGAGAACACATGCTTCTAGAATGCGTATTAAATTGTATTGTCAGATTAAAAATAATTAAAAATATATATTATATATAAAAATATATATTCATTCTAAATATTAATATAAAAAAATGTATACATTGCATCCCTGTAATGCATGCACATTTCCCCATGTATTATTTATTTCAGATATTTTTATAGCACCAAAAATGTACAAAGCGCTTTGCATATTGTACATTTACATCAATCCTTGCCCTCATGGCCAAAAGCTCACATATATACACTCACCCGGCCACTTTATTAGGTACACCTGTTCAATTGCTTGGTAACACAAATTGCTAATCAGCCAATCACATGGCAGCAACTCAATGCATTAAGGCATCTAGACGTGGTGAAGACGACTTGCTGAAGTTCAAACTGAGCATCAGACTGGGGAAGAAAGAGGATTTAAGTGACTTTGGATGTGGCTTGGTTGTTGGTGCCAGACAGGCTGGTCTGAGTATTTCAAAAACTGCTGATCTAATGAGATTTTCACGTACAATCATCTCTAGGGTTTACAGAGAATGGTCCAAAAAAGAGAAAATATCCAGCGAGCGGCAGTTGTGTGGACAAAAATGCCCTGTTGATGTCAGAGGAGAATGGGCAGACTGGTTTGAGATAATAAAAAGGCAACAGTAGCTGAAATAAGCACTCGTTACAACCAAGGTATGCAGAATACCATCTCTGAACGCACAACACATCAAACCTTGAAGCAGATGGGCTACAGCAGGGGAAGACCACACCGGGCGCCACTCCTGTCAGCTAAGAACAGGAAACTGAGGCTACAATTCACACAGGATCACCAAAATTGGACAATAGAACATTTGAAAATCGTTGCCTGGTCTGATGAGTCTGGATTTCAGTTGCGACATTCAGATTGTAGGGTCAGAATTTGGGTTAAACAACATGAAAGCATGGATCCATCCTGCCTTGTATCAGCGGTTCAGGCTGGTGGTGTAATGGTGTGGGGGTATTTTCTTGGCACACTTTGGGCCCCTTAGTACCAATTGATCATTGTTTAAACCCTACGGCCTACCTGAGTATTGTTGCTGACCATGTCCATCCCTTTATGACTACAGTGTACACATCTTCTGATGGCTCCTTCCAGCAGGATAATGTACCATGTCACAAAGATCAAATCATCTCACCACTGGTTTCTTGAACATGACAATGAGGTCACTGTACTCCAATGGCCTCCACAGTCACCAGATCTCAATCCAATAGAGCACCTTTGGGATGTGGTGGAACGGGAGATTCACATCATGGATGTGCAGCCAACAAATCTGCAGCAACTGCTGGATGCTATCATGTCACTATGGACCAAAATCTCTGGGGAGTGTTTCCAACACCTTGTTGAATCTATGCCATGAAGAATTAGGCTGGGTTCACACTTATGCGAATTGGATGTGGATTTCTCAGCATCCAATTCGCATGACAGAAGACTGTGACCGGCTCTCAATGGAGCCGCTTCACACATTTTCGGGGGCGGCTGTGGAGTGCAGCATTGCACAGGGGTCCTGTGCATCTTTGGTTCTGTTTTAGGGCCGAATAATGCAAAAACTTGGGCCTGATGTGTCCCTGAAATAATTAACATGGACACACCAGATTCCTGCTGTGAGCCCCATCCGAATTAAGTGTGTTAAGGCAGTTCTGAAGGCAAAAGGGGGTCCAACCCGTACTAGCAAGGCGTTCCCTATATAGTGGCCAATGAGTGTACATAAGCCTAGGTTAGAGAGGGCCTACCAGTGAGGAAAATACAGGTGTTACCAGGCTGGGATTCAAACCAAGGACCATAGTACTTCAAGGCAGGAGCACTAGCCACTGTACTACATTTAAAGACCCTGAAAATACAGAAAACTACCGGTTGATCCTCAATAAATGCACTCAGTTTCTAATTTCCTCTTGTGAAATGACACCAAATCCCTTTTTGGGATCAAAATTTCAAAATTTGAGTCTATATATAAAAAAAAAAAATTGCCAATCAGATATCTTCAGCATTCACACAGGCACAACACATTTTTACTGTAATGTTTGTGATATGATTATCTCCTGTGATCGTCAGCACCATCTAGTGGCCACAATGCAGTATTTTTCTGAATGACACCAATAAAAAAATACTGCATTATGGGCACTAGATGGAGCTAACAGTCAAAAGAGATTTTCATATTGCCAACAATGCAGTGATCATTTTGTTGTACCTGTGTAAAAGCTAAAGACTTTCGTATGTTCGCATCGGTGTTCTCATATAACAATACCTGACACCGTGGGAGATCCCCGCTGTGTCATACAAGTAATTACTGATAATAACCCCCGCTCTGCATGGAGATAGCAGGCGGCGGCGGGGGGGGGGGGGGGTCTACGTTGCGGCGGGGGGACGAAGTGGAGGGGCGGATTGCTGGCAGAAGCAGAGGATGCTTCTATGGGCGGCACAGACCAGGGGCTGGGAGACCCCTTCCACCCACAACATCTCTGCTTCCTCCCTGCTCATTATCAGAGGACTACAAGGGGGCGTGGCTGAGCTCAGGACGGGAATTAGAAGCCAGCGGTCTTACAAACAGGAAGTCAGCAGGCAATAACGGTTTTCAGCAAGTTCAGCAGCCTATTACAGAGGAACTACAGAGCTCAGAAGAACATGGGTGGCAAAGTTGGTGAAGGTAGGAGATCAGCAACAAGGACATGGGGAAAAAAATTTGGCTGGAGTTCTACTTTAAGATCACCGTCAGTCACTTGTAAAAGTGACTTATACCTGCCGTCCAGGACCCATCCCTGGTGTCCTGTACAGAACATATACAACAAAATTCTATCAGTGTTATATTTAATAGACCAAAAGGGAGAAAAAGTTAATTGCTAGGGTTTACTTACGCTTTAAAGGTACACGCCAGTCAAAACTAAAAATTAAAGTGAACTTATGCTTTGCTGAAGCAGGGGAAAGTAGCAGGTTTACGTTATTTAGCCCTCCCCAGCGGCACCTCTCCCACTGTTCCATCTAAAGTCATATGTAAGTGAAAAGTCGCAGAGGACTATTGACTCCATGTGTAAAATATGCCCAGTGAGCTTCTCCTTACACAAAGCTCCCTTTGGCTTCAAGTGCTGAATAGAGCACCATGGAAGTGATATGTATATGTAGCGCCCCAGTAGGCTACTAGTGTTAGGTAAATCTAGTTTCTGGCTAAAGAGCAGTAATCGTTTGTTTATGTCTGTTCTGGGTTCTGCTGGTGCAGGCACAGCTACTTTCCCCTGCATCCCACGGAACACTGGGATAAAGTGGGAGGATATAGTGGGCAGAAGAGCTTTCATACCTGGACCCGAAATATTCATGGATCTTCAGCCAATCCCTGGCCAGGAGAATGAGTGACCAGCAGGGGGCTGGGTGTGGTATAAATAGGCTGGGGCTTGGAACAGCTTTGTCTTCTTCCTGAGGGAGTAAGACCCAGCCTGAGGGCTGTGGCATCCCTGGGAGACTGTACAAACAGCTCAGGGAGCGCTGATCCAAAGACTGGTAAAATGTCAAAAAATAACAACCATGTTCACCATATATAGTTTATTGGCAAAAATAAAAAGTGTGTAAAAAGTCTAAACAGAAACCGCAAAGGCAAAAATAGTAGTCAGCCAACAATATGCACTCAAACAATGTGCACTCACAGTAGCTGTGACACTCAGGAAGACAGAAGGGATGGATGGACAGCTGTCCCACCTCCAATGCTGCCTATCTCTTTGTGGAATTTTTTTACCCCTAGGAGACTACCTGCAGCTTCAATGAATTCTTTGTTGGGGCTCAGCTCCTGCTTGGGCTTGGGGACCTCTGGCCTAGCCTCCTGAAAGCATGCAGAAAGCTCATCTGATGATCCAGGACACAGGTGTAGCACCCTTATGCCCTGTACAACACGATAGGATTTTCCGACAACAAAATCCATGTTTTTTTTTTTTCCGACGGATGTTGGCTCAAACTTGTCTTGCACACACACACGGTCACACAAAGTTGGTCGGAAATTCCAAACGTCGAGAACGCGGTGATGTACAACACGTACGACGAGCCGAGAAAAATGAAGTTTAATAGCCAGTGTGGCTCTTCTGCTTGATTCTGAGCATGCCTGAACTTTGTGCGTCGGAATTGTGTACACACGATTGGAATTTACAACGGAATTTGTTGTCGGAAAATTTGAGAACCAGCTCTCAAATTATGTGTGACGGAAATTCCGATGGAAAATGTCCGATGGAGCCTACACACGGTCAGAATTTCCAATAGCAAGCTCCTATCAAACAGTTCCGTCGAAAAATCCTATCGTGTGTACGGGGCATTAGTGTTACATAGTATAGGTAAATTTAGTGGCTCCTCTGTAGGCAGAGGAGCAAGGGCTACTTTGATGTTTTTGTGACTGAGCAGTGCTTACAGTGATGTTAGACCTTTGGGGGGTTTTTTTAATTAAAATAACAAACATGTCTATTCTTACCTGCTCTGTACAATGCTTTTGCAAAGAGCAGCCCTGATCCTCTTCTTCTGGGGTCCCCCATCATCGCACCTGGCCCCTCCTCTTTGGCAGGTGCCCCGACAGAAAGCCGTTTTCCATGGGGGCACCTGTGCGTTCTCGCTCCCGGCCCCTGTTCCTGTGTCCATTGACACAGACAGGGGGACTCGGCCCCACCCCCCTGTTCCTGTTTCACAGCATTTGATTGACAGCAGCGGGAGCCAATGGCTCCCATTGCTTTCAATCTGCCCCATAAGGAGGGAGACAGCGGCAGGAGACACTACTTTTGTGCACATTGCTGGATCGGGTCAGGCTCAGGTAAAAAAAAAGGCGAGGGGAGGGGGAGCTGCACTTACAAGGTTTTTCACCTTCATGCATAGAATGCATGAAGGTGAAAAACCTTAAAGCTTTAAAACCACTTTTAATGCTGTGGCTCTGTTACCTTCCCCTGGCTTCTGGAGTTTGCTGGTCTGGACTCACTCACCGTGGACTTTAAATGTAAAGCCATAAATGTTGCTGCAGTGTCGTTAGTTTGTTCTGCTGGCAGGAAAGCCACCCCCTGACATGCAAAAGCATTTGTTAGAATTGTAGATAGTATGGTGGTTTAGTTAGTTAGGGTGTGTCCTTCTATTCCCTTCAGGGCTCTAAGGAATCAACGTGTCAACAATTGACCACTAGGTGGTCCGCCGTCTAATTAGAGTCATGGACTTCCTGAACAGTATCTTTTGTAGCTAGGCTAGTTGTTTCGATATGAAAGATGACCCTCGCGAGGATGATGTTCCTTCCTTTTGTTATGTATATATACATATATGTATCAGTTGTATATGTAGTAAGTTGCCAGCAGGACCTTGCTTATCTAGGGTGTATATTTAACCCTTTCATGACTAAGCCTATTTTTGAAATTTGGTGTTTACAAGTTAAAATCCATATTTTTTGCTAGAAAATTACTTAGAACCCCCAAACAGTATATATATTTTTTTAGCAGAGAATCTAGAGAATAAAATGGAGATTGTTGCAATATTTTATATCACACGGTATTTGTGCAGCTGTGTTTTAAACGCAAATTTTTGGAAAAGGGACACTTCCATGAATTTTAAAAAATCCAAACAGTAAAGTTACCCCAATTTTTTTGTATAATGTGAAAGATGATGTTACGCCGAGTAAATAGATACCAAACATGTCACGCTTTATAATTGCACGCACTCGTGGAATGGCGACAAACTTTGGTAGCTATGAATTTCCATAGGCGACGCTTTAAATTTTTTTTACGGTTACCAGGTTAAAGTTACAGAGGAGGTCTAAGGCTAGAATTATTGCTCTCGCTCTGACGATCGCAGCGATACCTCACATGTGTGATTTGAACACCGTTTACATATGCGGGCGCGACTTCCGTATGCGTTTTCTTTGCTGCACGAGCTCGCGGGCTCGGTGGCGCTTTAAAAAATTTTTTTTTATTATTTATTTTATTTATTTTTATACTTAGAAATTGTGTTAAAAAAAAATGTTTTTTTTTTACTTTTATTGCTGTCACAAGGAATGTAAACATCCCTTGTGACAGTAATAGGTGGTGACAGGTACTCTTTATGGAGGGATCGGGGGTCTAAAAGACCCCCGATCCCTCTTCTGGACTTCAAAGTATTCAGATCGCCGAAAACGGCGATTCTGAATACTGTGTATTTTTTTAAATTCGGCGCCATTGGCAGCCGAGTGAACGGGAAGTGACGTCATGACGTCGCTTCCGCGTTTACATTGAGAAGGCTGGAACGAAGCTGCCCACAGCTTCGTTCCAGCCCGCCCACAGCCGCCGGAGGCAGCCAATTGGACACCGGGCCTCCCGATCGCACGGGAGGCCCGGTAAGGCTCGGCGGGCTCCTCCAGTATAACAGCCGAGCGGCTTTTAGCCACATCGGTTGTTATATACGGATAGCCGATCGCCCGCTCGAAACAACGGCACCAGGATGATCCCTGCAGCTGCGGGCATCATCCCGGTATAACCCCCGAAAGCCGAGTATGCACATCTGCGTACGGTCGGCGGGAAGGCGTTATTATTGCCTATGTGGTATGCCACACGATGTACATATGTTACCCTGTTTACTCCCTTTCCCCTCATCTATTTTCATGGGATGTCCTTGGTCCTGGGCTCAGGCTCCCCCAAATCATCATAGACTGTGGAAAATGTTGCATTTCATTTAGAATTCAACGTCTCAGAGTCTGGAGGAAGAGTGGAGAGGAAAAGAAAACAAGTTACATGAGGTCCAGTGTGAAGTTCCACAGTCAGTGATGATTTGGGGAGCCATGTCGTCTGCTGGTGTTGGTCCACTGTGTTTTATCATGTCCAAAGTCAGCGCAACCCTCTACCAGGAAATTCTAGAGTACTTCATACTTCACCCTGATGACCAGCTTTATGGAGATGCTGATTTCATTTTCCAGCAGGACCTGGCACCTGCCCACACTGCCAATGTACCAATACCTGGTTTAATGATCATGGTATCACTGTGCTTGATTGGCCAACAAACTCGCCTGACCTACACCCCACAGAGAATCTGTGGGGTATTGTCAAGAGGAAGATGAGAGACACCAGACCTAACAATGCAGATGAGCTGAAAGCCGCTATCAAAGCGTCCTGGGCTTCCATAACACCTCAGCGGTACCATAGACTGATCCCCTTCATGCCACGCCGCATTGATGCAGTAATTCATACAAAAGGAGTCCCGACCAAGAATTGAGTGCATACTATACTGTACATACACATACTTTTCAGTAAGCCAACATTTCTCTATTAAAAAACTTTTTTTTATTGGTCTTATGTAATCTAATTTTCTGAGATACTGAATTGTGGGTTTTCACTAGCTGTAAGCCATAATCATCAAAATTAAAAGAAAGAAATGCTTGAAATATATCATTCTGTGTGTAACTATATAAAATATATGAGTTTCACTTTTTGAATTGAAATACTAAAATAAATTAATGTTTTGATGATTTTCTAATCTTATGAGATGCACCTGTATATACTGAGGACCTGTCCAGGTGGGGGTATCAGAGATGTGTCCTTTGGTTACGTACTTTGTGTTGAAAGGTGTCCCTCATTCTCATCTTTGACCCCTTTCACACTGGGGTGTTTTTCAGGCGTTTTTTGGGCGCTTTAGCGTTAAAAAAAGCGCCTGTAAAGCGCCTGAAAGAAGCCTCACCTGCAATCCCAATGTGAGAGCCCGAGTGCTTTCACACTGAGACCCCTTTCACACTGGGGTGTTTTTCAGGCGTTTTTTGGGCGCTTTAGCGTTAAAAAAAGCGCCTGTAAAGCGCCTGAAAGAAGCCTCATCTGCAATCTCAATGTGAAAGCCCGAGTGCTTTGACACTGGGGCGCTGCGCTGGCAAGGCGTCAAAAAAAGTCCTGCAAGCAGCTTCTTTACAGCGCTTTCCTGTTCTTGCCACCGGGCTGGGTGCGCCATTGGCCCGAGCCCTTTTACACTGCCAGCGCCCGAAAAACGCCTGAAAAACGCCCCAGTGTGAAAGGGGTCCAAAGCGGCGCTTTACTAGCATTTTTCGGGCGTTGGCAGTGTGAAAGGGCTCAGACTTTCACATTGGAATTGCAGATGAGGCTTCTTTCAGGTGCTTTACAGGCGCTTTTTTTAACGCTAAAGCGCCTGAAAAACGCATGAAAAACGCCCCAGTTTGAAAGGGGTCTTAAAAAGACCGTGCAAACCTCCACCCAACAAAGTAATCATTTATGACAAATTTCCATTGGAGTGGATTTGCCCAGACTAGCTTATCTGTGATTCCTAAAAATCCGTTCATTACAAAAAGAGAGCAATATGATGCAATTGCAAACCTACCTTGAGTAATCCATCTGTTATTCTGTAAAGTGACAAGTTGCCTCTGTGACTTGTGCGACTTTTAATTTACATAATTTCTCCACCTCCGAATGATTTGTAAACCTCTCACCAGGCGAGATATGTGAAGAAATTAAGCAAAGGAAGATTTAGGAGTAAAAATAATTTTCCTTGATTTTGTGAAGGAGTATGATCCTTACAGACAGACAGATATATTAAAAAAAAGCGTAAAATAACACCTCTGATTTTTAATCTGCACCAGAGGTGAGAAATAAAATGTAACACTCTGAGGTTAATGTGTTATTATGTAACAGCTCTACAGTGTGGTATCACTGGTCCTTGATCACTGTACCTTTAACCCTTTGATCCCTCATTAGAACATCCCTGGTGTTCCTGTTGGGGGGATTACCTGTGAAAATACATAAGCTCCCATTGCTGAAGTCTACTGTTGGAAATAATTGTCTGGCTGTTATGTTGATCCCGAGGCTTCAATAGATTTTGAGTCACTGACCCAGAACAAGTATGCAGATCAGGAATTCTAACCTCTGACTTTCAAATTTAGTTAGGGGTGTAACTAGGTGCCCCCAATGTCCTGACAACCCACACTATGCTGCATAGACATTAGAAAGCACGGATCATAAACAAAGGCACAGAGCCAATCAGAGTGGCTCTGTGCCTTGTGATTGCTGTGATGGCCAATCATATCAATCACAAATGTAAACACTGATTGTATTTACATTTGAGAGCCCACCCATTCCTCCTCTGCTACTGAACCTCTTTCCTGCTTCTTGTATCCAGTGCCTGTGATTTTCCACCTCTAAGGCTGGGTTCACACTGTAACCCGCTGCGGATCGCACAGGAGCGCTGTGCGTCCCTGTTCCCAGTTTCAGGAACGAATCAGGGCCGATTCTATGCCTGAAACGGAGACAAAGATGCACAGAGTTTCTGTGCAGTGCGCTCCGCAGCCTCAACGGAGATATGTGAACCGGCTCCATAGGGAGCCAGTCACATTCTCCTGCTATGCGAATTGGATGCGGGGAAACCTAATTCTCATAGGTGTGAACCCAGCCTAATCGTGTGAGTTTCTCCAAGGGAAAGCAGATCCATGATGAAATGTCACAAACTTTGGGTGACAGTGGCCCTTCATATGCAACAGTTTAACGTTGAGTTGTCAATTTTAAAACTGACCATTTCGGTGTTGAAAGTGAGAAACCCAGTGGAAGGCCTGTTTCTGTCTCTGTGCCTGCAAATGTGAAAGCTATCCATGACATGATCATGGAGGACCGCCGAATATCAGCCAAAAGTATTGCTACATATCTGGGAATATCACATGAGAGAGTTGGTGCCATTAGTTAAACATGTGCAATTGGTTTCGTTCCAAATTGAAATTCGGATGAATTTTAAGTTTTCGTAAATTCAGATGTATCCGAATTTTCGAATTACATTAGAACTGAATTTAAATGAATCCGAAATAACGAAAAAAAAAATTTGGACAAAATTCAAATTCAAATAGATTTGAACAGTTTTCAAATCAATTTCGAATAGTTTTCAAATTCGAAAAGTTTTCGAGTTTGAAACATTTTTGAAAAGATTTCAATTTGTTTTCCAATTTTCCAAAGATAATAAAATAGAATAGAAAATAAAGGAATAGAATGGAAAAAAACTATAATAGAATAGAAGAGAACAGAATAGAATAAAAATAGAATGGAATAAAATAGAAAGAATAAAATCATCTTCTGAAATTTGAATTTCAAATAGAATAAATTTGAATACATAAGAATAGAATAGAAAAATAAAGAATAGGATAGACTATAATGGAATAGAAAAGAATATAATTAAAAAAAACAATAGAATAGAATAGAAAGAATATAACCATTTCCCAAAATTCAAATAGAATCAATTTGAATTTGAATAGAATAGAAAATAATAGATTAGACTAGAATAAAGTTATTTTCTATACTATTCTAATCTATTCAAATTTCAGAAGATGGTTATATTCTTTTTATTTTATTTTATTTATTTCAGGTACTTATATAGCGCCGTCAATTTACGCAGCACTTTACATATACACTGTACATTCACATCAGTCCCTACCCTCAAGGAGCTTACAATCTAAGGTCCCTAACTCACATTCATACATACTAGGGACAATTTAGACAGGATCCAATTAGCCTACCGGCATGTCTTTGGAATGTGGGAGGAAACCGGAGTACCCGGAGGAAACCCACGCAGACACAGGGAGAACAAGCAAACTCCAGGCAGGTAGTGTCATGGTTGGGATTCGAACCAGTGACCCTTCTTACTGCTAGGCGAAAGTGCGATCCACTACACCACTGTGTCTATTATTTTATTCTATTCTATTCATTTCTATTCTATTCTGTTGCTGTTCTTTTATTTTCTATTTTATTTTGTTCTGTTTTACTCTACTATATTCTATTATTTTATTTTCTGTTATATTCTTTTCTATTCTATTCTATTTTTTTATTGTATTCCTTTATCTTCTTTTCTATTTTATTCTCTTTGGAAATTGGAAAAAAAAACTATTCCAGTTCGGAAACTATTAGTATTCGAAAATTTGAATAGATTCGAATATGAATAAACAAACAGAAATCCGAAAACAAATTAAACGGATTAAACAAATTTAACCAAACAAATTTGTGTAAATAACAAATCAAAATCAAACAAAGCTAAACTAATTTTTTCGTTCTGCACATGTCTACCATTATTCACAACGACTTGGAAATGAGAAAGCTTGCAGCCAAGTGGATCCTTAAACTTGACAACCGAACAAAAGATGACAATGCTTTGTCACACACTGCAGGTGAAAGAATGGCAAAACTGACCTCTTAGGCTTTTAAGTGATGCCCCATCCACCCTATTCGCCCGACCTGGCTCCATCTGACTTTCATCTGTTCCCCAATCTCAAAAAACACCTAAAAGGACAATGATTTGGGAGTGTTCCGGAGGCAACTAATGCTGCCAATGAGTGGTTACACCAGCAGTCAGAAGAATTTTATTTGCAGGGACTTAAGAAGTTGCAGGACAGATGTCACAAGTGCATTGACTTCCTGGGGGAATATGTAGAATAGTGTGGCAGTTACAGCTTCCTAGCTTAATTTTTTCAGGCTCAATTACTTAGCAGCACCCCCTCGTACACTGCTTCCACTGACCACCAAGGAAATGGGTGCACTGAGCACTACTGTAAGGGAAACACATTGACCAGCAATGTAATGGGCACATTGGCCACCAGTGTAAAGGGGACATCTTGATCACCAATGTGATGGGAACACTGACCATTATTATATGGGGGGGGGGGGACCTGACCACCAATGAATTGGGCACACTGACCACCAATGTATGAGGGGGCACCCTCACCACCAATGTAAGGGGGTCATCCTCACCACCAATGTAATGGAAACTTTGCACAGGTATGGTCCACCATTATCACTATCAAAAGCCTGTCCTGATTAATGATGTGAAGCCAGTGAAGGAAGTACATGTAGAAAGAAACCCTGATCACCAATGCGATGGGCACACTGACCATCAATATATGGGGGGGCACCCTTACCACCAATGTAATGGGCACACTTACCACTAATGTATTGCGGGGCACCTTTACCACCAACTTAAGGGGGGTACCCTCACCACCAATGTAATGAACACATTGCAAAAGTATGGTCCACCATTATCACTATAAAAAGCCTGTCCTGATCAATGATGGGAGGCCAGTAAAGGAAGTACATGTAGAAAGAAACCCTGATCACCAATGCGATGGGCACACTGACCATCAATATATGGGGGGGCACCCTTACCACCAACGTAATGGGCACACTTACCACTAATGTATGGCGGGGCACCTTTACAACCAACTTAAGGGGCGTACCCTCACCACCAATGTAATGAACACATTGCACAGGTATGGTCCACCAATATCACTATCAAAAGCCTGTCCTGATCAATGTGAAGCCAGTGATTACATGTAGAAAGAAAATAGACGAAAGAGGCTTAATTTTTTGATCTTTTAAATGAAATGAATCATAATACATAATTCCTGTTTAAGAATCCTCTGATGGAGAATGCATTATTAACCTAAAAATTGCACACTAGTTCCAGGGCAGGGAGATAATCATCATTCATGTGAGTGAAGTCACCCCTTTCAAGCAAGTATACAGACCACAAGCCGGGGAATGGCAACTTCCATTAGCACTTTCTCAGACAGGTGTGTTGTGTTGTGACAGCTTCCCTTTAAATGTGTCAATGTGCGAGAAAAGCAGCAGGGAAGATATCGGTGACTCATTTAACAACCCTAGCTAAGGTACTACAGCGTACAATGAAGAACAGCAATGTTAGATATAAGGACTGCAGTGGGGTATTTTCTGAAAATGCTTTATTGTCATCTGTATCCCCCATTGGGGAATTTTCATGCATTTCCTGTCAGAAGAGGTCAATTGCAGGTTAAATGCTCCTGTCAATGGATTTTGAAATATCTCACAAGGATCCAAAACTGATGTCAAATTGATGAAACAAGCCCAAAGCCTATCAACAAATTTTTTAAGCAAAGCTAAGGTTGTTTTTTTTTTAAGCTAATTAAACCTAAGCAGTCAACATGGTGAAATTTGGGGCTAATTTGACAACATTTTTGCAAAAGCAAAATCCATAATTTTTCTGTGAAATCACTGTGAAAATAGTTGGCAAAATCACCCTGATAATCTAGTTATAATCTAAATACTTAAAAAAATGTTTGCATAGCCCTCAACCATTGAGGCATGTGATCATAATGTTAATACTTTTATGGAGGCAGAACTTTAGTCCCTTACACGAAAGGACAACTATAATAAGTTTTATAGAATTTGGGTCTCTGGGATACACAAAACTAACAAGAGCTCAAGTCTCCAACCCATAGCTACCAACAGAAAGGAAACCAGATAGCACAAACCCCAATACAACATCTCTCTTTCTGCCAACACTATCATTCTCTGGTTTACAAAGCTTATCAAATGATGAGCCCATGGTTTGGTACTCATCCTTTCACCATACCCTGATGGGTGTAAAAGTTACTTTTTTAAAATGGTTGCACCTTATGCTATGGAAGGTTTATGACGTAGATTGTTAATGTTTGTAGACAGTTTACCCAACCATCCCAATTTTGACATAATATGGGCCTCTCGGGTACTCTCTTGATAGAATTTGGGCCTCTTCAATATTCGCAACTAATAAAAGCTAGTCTGAGAATGGGAACACCGAAGCACCATTGGACGAAACCCAACATAACATCTCTCTTTCTTCTAACACTATAATTCACCCTGGTTTGCAAAATATATCACATCGATGAAACCCTGGTTTGTTATTTTTCTTCCTTCCCTGCTGGATGTAAAAGTTACTGTTAATAAATGGATTTACCTTATGTTTGCAAGGAGACTGTTTATGACATAGATAGTTGATGTTTGCAGACAGTCTGCATACTGTATATGAAGCAACCCAACAATGCTGGTCTTGATAGAATATTGGACCTTTTGGATACTTTCTTGATAGAATGTGTGCCTCTTGGATTCTTGCAACTAACAAGAGCCCTACTCCCCAACCCATAGCTACCCAGAGAATGGTAACCATTATGGGTGGAACTGTACATGGCTGTGTGTACTACAAAGGTTATCATTGGAGTTTGTTATAGACCTCCCAGTGATAATGAGGCGGTGGGGACTCAGTTCCTTGCACAGACAGAAAGGGCTGTAAGGGCTGGGACAGTGATAATAATGCAGGATTTCAACTACCTGGAAATTGACTGGAGTAATGGCATTGGAGGAACAGTAAAGTTTAAAATTTAAAATCATATTACAAGACAATTTTATGGTCCAGTTTATTGAGGCCCTGACTAGGAATGATACTCTGCTGGACCTGGTAATCTCAAACCATGCAGAGATTATTACCAATATTCATATAAAAGAACATCTGGGAAGCAGTGACCATAACATGATTTCATTTAATGTTAGCTGTAAGCAACAAACACATACAGGAAATATAAATACACTTACATTTAAGACAGCAAGTTTTCCAAGGATGGGTCTGCTCTCCAAGACTTAGACTGGGAGGGAATATTGGCATCAATGAACACAGAACAGAAATTTGAATTCTTCAAAATGACTGTATGTGAACTTACTGTAAAGTATATTCCCACAGGCAATAAGTTTTAAAGGCTAAAAATAAAACCTATGTGGCTCACGGCCAAAGTTAAAAAAAGCTATACATAATAAGAAAAGAGCTTTTAAAAAATCTAAAAATGAAGGAACACTATCATCCTTTAAATGTTACAAAGAATATAACAGAATATGTAAAAAGGAAATCAAGGGAGCAAAAATTCAAAACGAACAAAGATAATAGGACAAACACCCAAAAATTCCTCAAATATATTAATAGTAAAAAGGTCAGGTCTGAACATATAGGCCCTTTACAAAATAATCTGGAGTGGGTGACTGGGAACAAAGAGAAGGCACATTTATTAAATATCTTCTTGAGCTCTGTGTATACAAAGGAGCATGGGGGAGCTGAAGTCCGTAATGGGGATGGTATTGACACAGCCCCAAATGATCCACAATGGCTCAAAAGGGATATGGTTCAGAAATATTTAGACAGAATAAAGGTGGATAAAGCACCTGGACTAGATGGCATACACCCATGGATCCTAAAAGAATTGAGCTCTGTCATTTCAAAGCTATTGTTTCTAATTTTTAGGGACTCTTTAATGACTGGAATATTACCAGTAGGGCCAATGTGGTGCCTATATTTGAAAAGGGATCAAAGTCTTTACCAAGTAACTATAGACCTGCTAGTTCAACTTCTATAGTCGGGAAGATACTGGAAAGTTTAATAAAAGACCACATAGATGAGTTCTTGCAGGAAAAAAAAAACATTTTAAGCAACTGACAGCATGGATTCATGAAGGACAGAAGTTGTCAAACAAACCTGATTTCTTTTTATGAGGAGGTTAGTAAAACCTTAGACAAAAGAGTGGCTGTGAACATGGTATACTTGGATTTTGCAAAAGAGTGTGGCACAGTTCCCCACACATGGCTTATGTGTAAGGTAAAGACTATAGGGTTGGCAAGATCAGTTTGTAAATGGATAGAAAACGGGCTAAAAGACAGAATTCACAGAGTAGTGGTTAACCACTTCAGGACCAGTCGCCATACTGCGGCAGGTTGGCTACCCTGCATGAGCTGTCATAGCTGTACATTGGTTCTTTAAGACGCTTTAGCAGGTGTGATGACCGCTGGGCACCTGCGATCACTCGTGACAGAACGAGAAGCGGGATCTGTGTGTGTAAACACACAAATCCCGGTTCTCTCGGGAGTAGAGACACATTGTGTGCTCCTACTACATAGGAACACTGATCGGTCTCCTCCCCTAGTCAGTCCCATCCCCTCCACAGTTAGAACACACCCAGGGAACACAGTTAACCCCTTGATCACCCCTAATGTTACCCCTTCCCTGCCAGTGACATTTATACAGTAATCAATGGCTATTTTTAGTTCTGATCGCTGTATAAATGTCAATGGTCCCAAAAAAGTGTCAAAAGTGTCCGATCTGTCCGCAGCAATATCGCAGTCATGATAAAAATCGCTGATCACCGCCATTACTAGTAAAAAAATTAAAAAAATTAAAATGCCATAAATCTATCCCCTATTTTGTAGTCGCTATAACTTTTGTGCAAACCAATCAATATATGCTTATTGCGATTTTTTTTTACCAAAAATATGTTGAGGAATACATATCGGCCTAAACTGAGGAAAAAATTATTTTTTTATATAAATTTGGGATATTTATTATAGCAAAAAGTACAAAATATTGTGGGTTTTTTTTCAAAAATCAAATACTACCAAAAGAAAGCTCTATTTGTGGGGAAAAAAGGACATCAATTTTGTTTGGGTACAACGTCGCCTGACCGCGCAATTGTCTGTTAAAGCAATGCAGTGCCGTATCGCAAAAATTGGCCTGGTCAGAAAGGGGGTAAATTCTTCTGGGGCTGAAGTGGTTAATAATTCTTACTCTGAATGGTCTAAGGTTATTAGTGGTGTACCCCAAAGTTCAGTGTTGGGACCCTTACTTTTTAATATCTTTATAAGTAATATAGGGTCTGGGATTAAAAGTACCATTTCAGTGTTTGCAGATGACACCAAGCTATGCAGTGGAATAACGTCCACTCCATAGGCAACTTACAAGCCAACCTCAATGCACTGTTTAATTGGACAACTATGTGGCAAATGACGTTTAATGTTGATAAATGTAAAGTTATTAAAAAAAAAATTATTAATAAAAATGCCATAAAACTATCCCCTATTTAGTAAACGCTATAACGTTTGCGCAAACCAATTATTAAACGCTTATTGCGATTTTTTTTAACCAAAAAAATGTAGAAGAATACGATCGGCCTAAACTGAGGAAAAAAAATGTTTTTTTATATATTTTTGGGGGATATTTATTATAGCAAAATGTAAAAAATAATGCGTTTTTTTCAAAATTGTCGCTATTATTTTGTTTATAGCGCAAAAAATAAAAATCGCAGAGGTGATCAAATACCACCAAAAGAAAGCTCTATTTGTGGGAAAAAAAGGACGTCAATTTTGTTTGGGAGCCACGTTGCACGACCGCGCAATTGTCAGTTAAAGCATTGCAGTGCCGAATCGCAAAAAACGCTCTGGTCAGGAAGGGGGTAAAATTTTCCGGGGCTGAAGTGGTTAAGGGGGGATATGATCAACCTGTATAAATACATAAGTGGTCCATATAATGAACTTGGTGTTGAGTTATTCACTTTAAAGTCATCACAGAGGACAAGGGGGCACTTCTCCAAATACAGAAAGTAAGAGCTGTGATAATGTGGAATAGACTCCCTGCAGAGGTGGTTCTGTCCAGCTCAGTAGATTGCTTTAAAAAAGGCCTGGATTCTTTCGTAAATGTACATAATATAACTGAGTACTAACATTTATAGGTAAAGTCGATCCAGGGAATATCTGATTGCCTCTTGGGGGATCAGGAAAGAATATTTTTCCTCTGCTGTAGCAAATTAGATCATGGTTTGCTGGGGTTTTTCGCCTTCCTCTGGATCAACTGTGGATATAGGATTGTGTATATGGGATTGTATAGATTTATTTATTTATTTTTTATTGGTTGAACTAGATGGACTTAGTTAGAAAAAAAGTCCTGCGAGCCACCAGTGTACCTAATGCTTACACAATAACACTACTCAGCTGCATACGTTGAACATGTCACATATATCGTGCAAATTTGAAGGTAAAAGAAATACGTTGCTGAAATAATAAATCAAAATATGTGTATGTCCATGGACATAAATAGAACCATATAGTGACACTTAAAAATTATTAGTGATAATAATAAACCCAATATTAAAACACAAAAATATAAACTATACCTGAGCTCATTAAGGTACAGTAAATGCAACCAATACAACCTTATATTAGAGTGCAAAATATGAAGACAATATATTACAGTGAAAACAAAATCTTAAAAAATATATATATATTTTACCAAAAGTGCTTGTTGCCACACAATATATGTGAACAAACAGTCCTCAATAGAACAATAAAAAATATGGTGAAATCTGAAAAATCAGTATCAGAATAATGTGCTTAAGTGTCCGTTGATGTTATTTTCCAGCGTGCTCATAAATTTTCTTGGTGATTAAAATCATGCTTTGGTGCAATCCAGTGCCCCCCAGGAAATATGCTCACCTCAGGGCGTGTGACTCAGCTGTTAACTAAGTCAAACTACGCCTTTGAACCACCCCAGGGCTCAATATAGTTCACCAGATCCCAGGTTCCAATGCGATCAGATTCCAATGCGATATGCAAAATTATAAGAAAAAAATGCTCGATGGTGTGATATCCTTTTTTTTAATTTAATCAATAAAAAAAAACTCTCCCCAAATGGGGTACTCACAAATTCAAGGTGCATCAGTGCACCACTCTATATACAGCGTACAATCAATGAATCGGTGCAGGAGTATGGTGTGCGTCTCATCTGTGACAGATCCACAAACTCTCGTTCTGTCCTGGCCCCTCCCCTACGCGTGTTCGACACAGGGATCATGTGTCTTCATCAGGGAGATGATGACCCCCTGGGATCATCATGGGGATCGCAATATTGAATATGGCTTGCTGAATTTAGTCATGCTATTAGGGAATTGATACTCCACAAACTTTTTTAATGGATTTGTAATAAAGACATACAGTGCCTTGAAAAATTATTCATAGCCCTTGAAATTTTTCCACATTTTGTCATGTTACAACCAAAAAACATAAATGTATTTTATTGAGATTTTATGTGATAGACCAACACAAAGTGGCACATAAATGTAAAGAGAAAGGAAAATGATAAATGGTTTTCAAATTTTTTTACAGATACAGTCAATATATAATATGTGTGTGGGGTGCATTTGTATTCAGCCCTCTTTACTCTGACACCCCTAACTAAAATCTAGTGGAACCAATTGCCTTCAGAAGTCACATAATTAGTAAATAGAGTCCACCTGTGTGTAATTTAATCTCAGTATAGATACAGCTGTTCTGTGAAGCCCTCAGAGGTTTGTTAGAGAACCTTAATGAGCAAACAGCATCATGAAGGCTAAGGAACACCCCAAAAAGGACAAGGATAAAGTTGTGGAGAAGTTTAAAGCAGGGTTAGGTTATAAAAAAAATCTCAAGCTTTGAACGTCACACGGAGCACTGTTCAATCATCATCCGAAAATAGAAAGAGTATGGCACAACTGCAAACTTATCAAGACATGGCCATCCACCTAAACTGACAGGCCGGGCAAGGAGAGCATTAATCAGAGAAGCAGCCAAGAGGTCCATGGTAACTCTGGAGGAGCTGCAGAGATCCACAGCTCAGGTGGGAGAATCTGTCCACAGGACTATGGGTGGGAGAATCTGTCCACAACTATTAGTCGGTCACTCCACAAATCTGGCCTTTATGGAAGAGTGGCAAGAAGAAAGCCATTGTTGAAAGAAAGCTATAAGAAGCCCAGTTTGTAGTTTGTGAGAAGCCATGTGGGGGACACATCAAACATGTGGAAGAGAGTGCTCTGGTCAGATGAGAACAAAATTGAACTTTTTGGTCTAAAAGCAAAACGCTATGTGTGGCGGAAAACTGCACATCATCCTGAACACACCATCCCCACCGTGAATCATGGTGGTGGCAGCATCATGTTGTGGGGATGCTTTTCTTCAGCAAGGACAGGGAAGCTGGTCAGAGTTGACAGGAAGATGAATGGAGTACAGGGCAGTCTTATGGGGCATACACACGGTCGGACTTTTCGTCTACAAAAGTCCGACAGCCTGTCCGACAGACTTCCGGCGGACTTTCGGCGGACTTGCGGCGGACTTGTGGCAGACTTTCTAACGAACACACTTGCCTACACACGACCACACAAAATTCCGACGGATTCGTACGTGATGACGTACACCGGACTAAGATAAGGAAGTTCATAGCTAGTAGCCAATAGCTGCCCTAGCGTGGGTTTTTGTCCGTCGGACTAGCATACAGACGAGCGGAGTTCTGGGTCCGGCGTAGTTACGACGTAAAGATTTGAAGCATGTTTCAAATCTAAAGTCCGTCGGATTTGAGGCTGAAAAAGTCCGCTGAAAGTCCGGGGAAGCCCACACACGATCGGATTACCAGCCAGCTTTATGCCGCGTACACACGGTCGGACTTTTCAGCTACAAAAGTCCAACGGACGCTGACGGACTAAAGCTGGCTGGTAATCCGATCGTGTGTGGGCTTCTCCGGACTTTCAACGTACTTTTTTAGCCTCAAATCCGACATACTTTAGATTTGAAACATGCTTCAAATCTTTACGTCGTAACTATGACGGACCCCGAAGTCCGCTCGTCTGTATGCTAGTCCTACGGACAAAAACCCACGCTAGGGCAGCTATTGGCTACTGGCTATCAACTTCCTTATTTTCGTCCGGTGTACGTCATCACGTACGAATCCGTCGGACTTTTGTGTGGTCGTGTGTAGGCAAGTCTGTTCGTTAGAAAGTCTGCAACAAGTCCGCCGCAAGTCCGCCGCAAGTCTGTCGGACAGGCTGTCGGACTTTTGTAGATGAAAAGTCCGACCGTGTGTACGCGGCATTAGTCCGTCGGCGTCCGTTGGACTTTTGTAGACGAAAAGTCTGACCGTGTGTAAGCCCCATTAGAAGAAAACCTGTTATGGGGCATACACACGGTCGGACTTTTCGTCTACAAAAGTCCGACAGCCTGTCCGACAGACTTCCGGCGGACTTTCGGCAGACTTGCGGCGGACTTGTGGCAGACTTTCTAACGAACGGACTTGCCTACACACGACCACACAAAAGTCTGACGGATTCGTACGTGATGACGTACACCGGACTAAAATAAGGAAGTTGATAGCCAGTAGCCAATAGCTGCCCTAGCGTGGGTTTTTGTCCATCGGACTAGCACACAGACGAGCGGATTTCGGGGTCCGTCGTAGTTACGACGTAAAGATTTGAAGCATGTTTCAAATCTAAAGTCCGTCGGATTTGAGGCTGAAAAAGTCAGCTGAAAGTCCGGGGAAGCCCACACACGATCGGATTACATGCCAGCTTTAGTCCGTCGGCATCCGTTGGACTTTTGTAGACAAAAAGTCCGACCGTGTGTACGCCCCATTAGAGTCTGCAAAAGACTTGAGACTGGGGCGGATGGTTCACCTTTCAGCAGGAATCCCAATAAAATACATTTTTGGTTGTAACATGACAAAATGTGAAAAACTTCAGAGGGTATGAATACTTTTTCAAAGCACTGTACTTTTTAAGAATGTGAGTGTATTGGTGAATCATTGTAATAGAAGGACTCCACACCTATTAAAATACTCTTTTTTCTTTAAAATGTTTTTTTTCTATATTATTTTGGGATGTTATGTTGACAAACTGGACTAACGTATATTTCAGTCTCTCTACTTACTATTACTACACAATGGGGCGGGAGTGTGACTCACAGGATTGGCTGAACAAAATTTAAAATGTTTGGGAGGTAAAACAGTTTTTCTGAATGTTTCCAGCTGCTAAGCTTTTTAACAGAAGCAGGTCTTTAATGAAGATGTTTTGCAAGTTTGAAGATCTGACCTGATCTTGATTCAGCTCTAATGCCGCGTACACACGGTCGGACTTTACGGCAGACTTTGCCCGGCGGACTTTTCGACGGACTTTACGACGGACTTTCTGAATGAACGGACTTGCCTACATACAATCCACCAAAGTCCGTCGAATTCGTACGTGATGACGTACGACCGGACTAAAACAAGGAAGTTAATAGCCAGTAGCCAATAGCTGCCCTAGCGTGGCTTTTTGTCCGTCGAACTAGCATGCAGACGAGCGGACTTTTCGACCGGACTCGAGTCCGGCGGATAGATTTAAAACATGTTTCAAATCTAAGTCCGTCCAACTTCAAAGTCTGCACGATCAAATTGTCAGACGAAATCACATCTGCTGTGCAAAGTCTGCCGTAAAGTCCGCTCGTGTGTACGCGGCATAAGACCCAACCTGAGGGCTGTGACATTCCTGATAGACTGTAAAAACAGCTCAGGGAGCGCTGATCCAAAGACTGGTAAAATGCTCGTGTGTACGCAGCATTACTGTTGTTTTATCCTTTAATTAGTAAAATAATTCAGATGAACTGTAATGCCGCGTACACACGGTCGGACTTTTCGTCTACAAAAGTCTGACAGCCTGTCCGACAGACTTTCGACTGACTTTTGGCGGACTTTTGGCGGACTTGCGGCAGACTTTCTTACGAACGGACTTGCCTACATACGATCACACAAAAGTCAGACGGATTCGTACGTGATGACGTACACCGGACTAAAATAAGGAAGTTGATAGCCAGTAGCCAATAGCTGCCCTAGCGTGGGTTTTTGCCTGTTGGACTAGCACACAGACGAGCGTATTTCTGGGTCCGGCGTAGTTACGACGTAAAGATTTGAAGCATGTTTCAAATCTAAAGTCCGTCAGATTTGCGGCTGGAAAAGTAAGCTGAAAGTCTGCTGAAAGTCCGGGGAAGCCCACATACGATCGGATTGTTAGCCAGCTTTAGTCCGTCGGCGTCTGTCGGACTTTTGTAGACGAAAAGTCCGACCGTGTGTACGCGGCATAAGACATTGTCAGAATGGTATTATTTTTCAAATGCCTTGAGAATCCCTAACTTCCTTGTCACAATTAAAAGCTGGACTACAGAAAAAAGAGATAAAAGACAAGCTGCCATACATGTAGGTGAAATAATCTTCCTACCAAAATATTTGCAATTCTGTTCAGTCAGTCTGGACCTAGCTTTCCTCAGATAAATAATTCAGCTTAGTCACTTCCCAATCTCCAGCAAGTTGGATGGACAATGAAGGAATATCACCATGCTAATGAACGCTCAGTTCATTAGCATGGTGATATTCCTTCATTGTCCATCCAACTTGCTGGAGATTGGGAAGTGACTAAGCTGAATTATTTATTTATTGTTCTGCTCTCCTGTCTTGTCTAGAGCAGTTTAAATAAAAGCAATTTGTTTGGGACTTTATATGAGGTAAAGACCATAAAGGTCATATAGCTCCATCCCTATCTAATAGAAAAAGCATGGGAGGGAAAGAGAAACGACTGGGGGCAATTGGGACCTTATATGAAGTATGCAGTCTCGGGGACAACCAGCTATCAATAATATAATTGCTTAAATATATATAGTAGGACCATAGTAAGTAAGATACAAATAATGAGTGATGATGGTCGTAAAACCCTTTAAGATCCCAAATACACCTACGCATGTATAAGTTACATAGTCTCAGGGTTAACCAGACATCAATAGTATAAATATAAAAAGGTTATTGAAACACAATAGGACCATGATTGATAGGGTAAAAGCAATAATTAATAGTAGTAGTATAACCCACAGTTTCATCTATATACACATACATGTTAATTGTCCACATAATAAAACACTGTTTACAATGGTGGAAATGTCCTCCAGACTAGCTAGTCTGTCAAAAGTGATAGGGAAGAGACCCTGGGTAAGGTATCTCAGTCCTATATCACAAATAAAGTATAAAATGTATAGGTATAATATATAAATTCAGACACAGCTTTAGTTAGCTGTATATATATATCCAGACACAGCTTCAATAAGCTTGACGCGTTTCATGGTTTGGTATTCCCACTCATCAGGAGCAAAGCACGTGATAATAATCTGAAACAAAATGGATAATTATCCAGTATTTGACATACAACAGAAGAAATGATAAGCAGTATTGGGGTGGGACCAAACACATAGTAATAACTTACATACAGGTCTGCTGTGTATAGGAGGCATGGTAGGGCACTGGATAATGGGGGGCCCATCGGTATTGTCAGGCACGGGAACTGAGGAAGCATATGGAAGGAAATGACCCAACAGGACAGCCCCAACCACAGTGGACCGGAATCCATGAAGAGCGGATCCGTGTAGGGCTGGGAATAAGTGTAGATAAAAATGTCCATTAGGAACAGTGTCAACAGTGACAGTGGTAGCAGTTCTAAAAAATAGCATAGTACAGTATCTGGTAGTGACACTGGGGATGAAGGATAGGTGATATGACTAGTTTACATGGTAGAACCTACATGGTGGGAAAATGGGGAGCGGATGGGTAACAAAAAGTGCTAACAATAACATATATAGTGGAGAGGGCAAGTAGGTAAGTAGAACCTACTAGTAACAACCAAAAAAGTAGTAGTGAAAAGTAGATGACACGGATACCTAAGGTAGGGAGATGAAAAAACTCTCCATTCCAAGTTGGCAGTACAGTGTGTGTGGATGGATCCGGCCAGGACAGGAGGCCACTGAGGACAGGGCTATAAGGGCACAACCAGGATACGCCCCCAACGTCATGCAACGTGCAAGTGGGGGAGAAGTGCGTCAACACCTGGGCAGCGTGGAGCGCCCGGCGCTTGGCACCAAAACACAGCCACATGAGACACTAGATGGACAGACACCTCCACGTGCACTAACGTCTTGTGTAAGACGTGCACAGGTGGAGAGATACGCGTGATGTCAAAGCACAGTGCACAGCACCCGCCCACCCCGACGTAGAAGGAGGGTGGTGGGGGCGATGAACCAGCAGTGTCCGTCGCAGTTCCCAGCACAGACAAATAACCGGAAAGGGCACTGGCCCAGAGCCTCCAACCTTCAAAGACACAGCAAAAGTAACCGACCACAGAGTCTGCAAGCATAGATAAGCCAACACAACCCGATAGAAATCATACTTCTGCTATATGTAGGCAGAGAACTAAGGAGGGAGGACATAGAACCATAAGTAACATTTGAAATAAACACCGACAGGAAACATGGTAAATGTGCTAGTAATAAGTAGCTCAACATGGTAAGACTGCATGCCTCCATCCCTGTATTTAATTTGAATAAAAGCAATTTGTTTGGGACTTTATATGAGGTAAAGACCATAAAGGTCATATAGCGCCATCCCTATCTAAAAGAAAAAGCATGGGAGGGAAAGAGAAACGATTGGGGGCAATTGGGACTTTATATGAAGCATGCAGTCTCGGGGACAACCAGCTATCAATAATATAATTGCTTAAATATATATAGTGGGACCATAGTACGATACAAATAATGATGTGGTCATTAAAAACCCTTTAAGATCCAAAATACGCCGACGCATGTATAAGGTACATAGTCTCAGGGATAACCAGACATCAATAGTATAAATATAAAAGTTTATTTAAACACAATAGGACCATGATTGATAGGGTAGAAGCAATAATTAATAGTGGTAGTATAACCCACAATTTCATCTATATACACATACATGTTAATTGTCCACATAATAAAACAGTGTTTACAATGGTGGGAATGTCCTCCAGACTAGCTAGTTTGCCAAGTGTGATAGGGAAGAGACCAGTAGAGAGCAGTAGTTCTCAACCAGCAGGCCATGGCCCACTGTCTGGATGTGTCCTTCTTTATCCTGTGCCTCCAGCCAGCTGCAGGTCTCCTAACCTCACACACTGTATCCCAGCTTCTATAGTGCACCCTAACCTCACATTACGACAGGGCTGTTGATAGGGGGTTAGGGCCAGCCCTGCTGTACGTGGCATATCAGTTCACCAGGGGCAGATAGGGGATCCTTTAAATACCTTTGGGCATGCACAGTAATCCCAGGGGCCATAGCTTCCAGTAATTAAATACGTTTCCTAGGCTCCATCAGTCCAGCAACAGGGGCTGAAAACAAAGAGGTTACTTTTTACCAATTTTCAGGAGTACTGTAAGTAGGATAATCTTCTGTATCATTGTTCCCAATACCTGAAGTCCCAGGCCTCTTCTTCTATATCTGTCCTCTGGGCAGGCCAAATTGCTTTCATAGAAACCACAGAAATTCTGTTTCCCTAGATGTTCGGCTCCTGGGGAGTCAAACGGGTAATAGTTTGAGTGTTCGTCTGATGGCTTGAACAGCCAAAGTTCAGGCCAAATCTTTGGCTCATCTCCCAAGGGGGGGGGGAGCGTCCAGCAGGCAGTATGGGGTCCCATGGTTTCTAATGGTGGTCCTGCATACAGGGCCACAATGCTCACAGCCCCTTTGGGAGCTCTCAGCCTCCACAGTGCTTCCATGGTGCCGCTCAGCCTGCTACAGAGTCTCCAGCCCTCCATAGTGTCCCCAACCTCCAACAGTGTCCCGATTGCCCCCAACCCTCTCCAGAAACCTCATCCCCCACAGGGTCACCAAGCCTGTTGCAGAGTGCCCTAACCCATTCCACAACCCTTATCCCCCGCAGTGACACCCAGCCCAATCCCGAGCATGCCAGGATTTCAGTATATGTTTTGCATTCCCATACTTTTATGGTGTGAGTGTAAAATTTTTAACGGTCGGGCATGGAAAGTTTTGAAAGAATTTACTAGGCTCTGGTCTTAAAAAGATTGAGAACTGCTGATCTAGTGTACAACTTCAAAGAGACCCTTTGGGGTCTTTCAACATATCAAAACATCTGCAATAGAGGAGCTCCTATACTCACCTTTTAGCAGACCATGTCTCTGTTCCAGCACTCTGCTTGCATCAGTCTCTTTAGCATTCAATGCTTCCAGATATGTTGAATGCCTGTGTACCCCACCTCACTCCAAGGGTTCTTTTTCAAACCACTATGTTGTTGCTCAGTCCTTTAGTAGTGTAGGGGGTCAGAAAAACTAAGCACAGTGCACGGTTGGGGACATGGGCATCTGACACTCCCAAAAGTGTTGAATACCAAATAGTCTTCTGGAGGCTGCTCCATTGGAACAGAGGGAAAGTAGGAGATCTGCGGCAAAGAGGTTAATGTAAGCTGAACCCTAGGCAGATATAAAAGACACAAATTTAATGCAGCTCTGTATTCATTAATACAACATTAAAACTATTTTTTACATAAGCGCAGTGTGAGTATCTGAACTTGGCTTGGTATCAGCCTCTTGCAGTCCTTGTACAACACAGCTGGAGTGTGAGAAGAAAAAAGCAAAGGAAGTAGACAAATAGTTCATGTGCATGCTGATATGAGGAGACAGCAGAGAGAAAGATGTTATTGCCACTGTGCTGCTTCTCCTTTATTATCCAGTCACAAGGTGGGGCAGGACAACCAGGGCTCCCGAGAAAGTGGTGTGAATGATGCTGGCCATCACACGGAGGACATTCAGTTGCAAAAAATCTCTGCACTAAAGCTGAATATTGCACCAAAATCTGGTTTTGTTATTTTATTTATTTATTTATTTTAGGTACTTATATAGCGCCGTCAATCTACGCAGAGCTTTACATATACATTGTACATTCACATCAGTCCCTACCCTCAAGGAGCTTACAATCTAAGGTCCCTAACTCACATTCATACATACTAGGGGCAATTTAGACAGGATCCAATTAGCCTACCAGCATGTCTTTGGAGTGTGGGAGGAAACCGGAGTACACGGAGGAAACCCACGCAGACACAGGGAGAACATGCAAACTCCAGGCAGGTAATGTCATGGTTGGGATTCGAACCAGCAACCCTTCACCCTTCGCTGCTAGGCGAAAGTGCTATCCACTACACCACTGTTTTGTTATATTATCTTTCAATATATTGTTCATCACAATCTTGTTATTTTTTTCTGGAGTTCTGTTTAAATATATTTTGAGACCTGATACGTCTCTTTAAAGTACGTCCATGCCTTTCCATGCAGATCAAGGCAACAGAATTACTTTAATGCCCACCTCACCGACAGCACATACCTTTCCTTCGCTCTCAATTCAGCCACTGGGAGCAAGGAAAGGAAGCCCTGTATAAGCTTCAAGATGCTCTAATCATAGCTTACACAAGACTGATGAATGTCTCCTTGCCCCATGTGACAGTGCTGGGCCAATCACCAACACTGCAAGATGAAGTGGTGCAAATCACATGATCACTATACCCAGAAGTACCAGGTATTTTCTTCATTCCTGACATTTTGACGTTGTGGTGGGGGAGTGATGAAAGGGTGAGTATGTGCTTCTGGGGCGGGATAACGGTGTGGTTAATATAAACCTTGCATTGCTTAGTCATGCAGGGGAAAATAAAAAGTGTCAGGATCCAAGTTACCTTTTCAAGCAATGAAAGTTGCCACTGAATGACTTTCAGGAACAGCGCCATTTCAAGGCAGAACATGCTCCTGCATTGGATTGCACCATTTGTTGAAGTCAGACAATGGTGGTCTCCAGCACTGGTCAGGAGGAATGGCAATGGTAGATAACAGCCCTGCTGATAGGTTCCCTTTAACACTGGGAAAGATTTATACTATTTATCCCCACATTTAACTCTGGGAAGAACTCTGAATACCATCAGCCTTTAGTAACGGTCCAGGACAAGTTTGAGCAGCTCTGTTACGGGAGAAGGACTTGGGAATAGCAAGAAGTAACCATGCAAGCAGAGAGGGAGATATTGTGATTTGTAACAGGAAAGCTTGTTTTACAAAAACAAAAGCAGCTAGCTGCTCTGACACTCCGGGGAAATCTAACGTCAGGATAGCTGATCTTAAGTTGGGGAAAGATATAGAACGAGAGCAAACGATATGGGAAAAAGTGCTGAAAATAGACTGGGGAGTGACAGGGGGAAGAGCAGTGAACTACAGGGTAAGTGAAGGAGACAGAAAGTCAATGAACGCAAGAAGCGAGGTGTCTGAGAGCAAGACGTGTAAAATAGAATCTGAAAAATAATCTGAAATCATAGATTTAAAGGGACAGAAATAAGCATATATGTGATCTTTACAATGTTCCCATCATACCCTGCTAAAATGAAGGAGAACGCACTGAGCTAGAGTATGGTGGATATCAAAATGGGATATCAGGTTGAGTTCCTAATGCTGGCTAAGCATTTGGTGGACCCAATACAAAGTGTGTTCTGAGAAAGGCAAAATGGAGTTCCAAGATGTGCTTGTAGACGGACCAGTGCCCAAGGCGTGATATGCCTCATTACCAAATAGCATTCACCATGTAAAGGAACGGGCAGCTTCTTACTCTTTCAATAAAATGTTATTGTCCACAACTTCTGCCAAACACATGCTCCTCACTAACAAATTTAGTCCTGACACAGGGCTATTTGTTACCTCTAGCCCTGTACTAGGCTAAAGAGTGTCATCGGAGGATGTTGTTGCTCAGTGGACAATAACGTTTTATCAAGAAAGTAATGAGCGTATTTACAAAAAAAAAAAATGGCATGGCTGTTTGTCCATCGAACCTGCATGTAAATTCGCTCTGGTCAAATAGGGCAAAATTAAATGTTTCCAGGCTATAGTCTCTGCAATTTAAATATGTGAATGTGGAAAATACTTCATTGTGGCCACTAGATGGTGGTGAGTATTATAGGAAATGAGTATGCTCCTCTGCGCCATTTAGTGGTCACAATGAGGTGTTTTTCACTTTTCTTTTAACCCTCTGACAACAAGAAGTATATTTTAGCCTGTACGGACGTATACCTAATGTACAAGAGTTATGTTATATTACCCAGTTGTGCAGGGGCGATAACAACAAAAACTTGGCTGGGTGGCACTATCAAGCAGGGCAGTAGGCTAGAACCTTTTATTGCACAGCCTGAGAGCAGGGTGCAGCATGGTATAGCAGCAAGCAGAAATCACACATAGGCAAAGTGGGTGAGAACAGCGTATGAAGAAAGTCCCAACAATGCACAGTTAGGTCCAGCGGGTAGACAGAGTTGACCACTTATGAAACTTTAGCAGAGGAGTATATCCTGAGATGATGCCGACAGCTTTTGCAACGAGAAGCAGGAATGCAGCCTGGCCGGTCCACACCCAAATGGGAGACTTCTTAAGTGGAGATAGCATATTCCCTGCACTTTCCCTACTTCTCTGGAACCTCTCCATGCCACTACATGCTGTCCCTGACAAACGGGGAACCTGTCCCTGCACCAGCTCCTTACAAAAAGCGTGCCAAACCTGGGAGCCACAGTCTTAAATAGACACTCTGACCCATCGGTTGGCTGGCCCTTCTGGTGACGGCCAGAATTTAAAGAGGAACCAAGTTCCTCGTGGCTTCCTTCCCCTTCGGCATTGTTGCTTTGGTCGAGCACCAACTACAGTGGGGTGTGCAGTCTGCACCTGCCTACAAGCCCCTATTACTGTCCGGCTGAGTGCCACCTCTAGACATGCTTCCAACCTGGACTACTGCTTATCTGCTTATACTGAAATGCCTTACGGCACAGTACGTGGGACATTGACAAGAACTGACAGTAGCTTAGAACTGACAGTACAAAAAAGAAAAAGGTTGTTAAAGAAACATATATAGACATTTTCTCTCTTTTTTTTAACTAACAAAAGAAAAAAAGAATCTTTTTTTTTTTTTTTTTAAAGAAGCTTTTAAGAATAGAAGAATAAGTTCTACATCTCATACAATCATAAATAGAACTATGCAGCAAAGACATTTCTATGCTCAGACTATTCCCATATGTTAGACATGCCTATTTAAAAGGATAATAAACCTTATCCATAAATAGGAAATATATTCCCTTTAAAGGCATCTTCAAAGTGACCATAGAAAAAGGATGTGCAGAACTAGGGATACATGAAATTGAGCAGATTAGCAATAGGAAGATGGGAAAGCAATAATCAAAGGGACAGAATGTCAGTTTTAAAGAATGCCATATCTCCAGGCAAATCCCTCAACAATCCATATATCAACGTGCTGAAAATTGCTAAATGTATTTTTAAACTGTAGTAAATGTAATTACCGTACCTTTAGTCCTTATTTATATGAAAATAGGTTTACACACTTCAATAAATTTCCCTAAGGTCACATTTGGGCGGTCAGGGTGGGTACTATGATACCCTGTTTCCCCGAAAATAAGACCTAGTGTGATCGTCGGTGATGGCTGCAATATAAGCCCCCCAAATAAGCCCTACCCTGTTTCCCCGAAAATAAGCCCTACCCTGAAAGTAAGACCTACAAGGACTTTAACTAGGGCTTATTTGGGGGGTAGGGTTTATATTGCAGCCATTACCGACAATCACGCTAGGTCTTATTTTCGGGGAAACAGGGTATGGATGAAAACACACCACAATTCAGGTTTTAATGGGCCTGCATGCAGCATAATGCACAGGTAACTCACATCTTCATTGCTCTGGCTAGGCATGTTGGGGTATTATACAAAATGAATGGCACCACAATTATGTATACACTATATTGTCAAAAGTATTGGGACACTTGCCTTTACACACACATGAACTTTAATGCAATCCTAGTTTTAGTCCATAAGGTTCAATTATGAGTTGGCCCACCCTTTGCAGCTATAACAGCTTCAACTCTTCTGGGAAGGCTGTCCACAAGGTTTAGGAGTGTGTCTATGGGAATGTTTGACCATTCTTACAGAAGCGCATTTGTGAGGTCAGGCACTGATGTTGGGTGAGAAGGCCTGGCTTGCAGTCTCTGCTCTAATTCATCCCAAAGGTGTTCTTTCCGGATGAGATCAGGACGCTGTGCAGGCCAGTCAAGTTCCTCCACCCCTAACTCACCCATCCATGTCTTTATGGACCTTGCTTTGTGCACTGGTGTGCAGTCATGTTGGAACAGGAAGGGGCCATCCCTAAACTGTTCCCACAAAGTTGGGAGCATGAAATTGTTCAAAATGTCTTGGTATGCTGAAGCCTTAAGAGTTCCCTTCACTGGAACTAAGGGGCCATGCCCAACCCTTGAAGAACAACCCCACACCATAATCACCCCTCCACCAAATGATTTGGACCAGTGCACAAAGCAAGGTCCATAAAGATATGGATGACATGGATGAGCGAGTTTGGGGTGAAGGAACTTGACTTGCCTCAACCAGATAGAACACCTTTGGGATGAATTAGAACAGAGACTTCGAGCCAGGCCTTCTCGTCCAACATCAGTGCCTGACCTCACAAATGTGCTTACAGGAAGAATTGTGAAACATTCCCATAGACACACTTCTAAACCTTGTGGACAGCCTTCCCAGAAGACTTGAAGATGTTATAGCTGCAAAGGGTGGGCTAACTTAATATTGAACCCTACGGACTAATGCCCTGTACACATGGTCGGATTTTCCAACGGAAAATGTGTGATAGGACCTTGTTGTCGGAAATTCCGACCGTGTGTGGGCACCATCACACATTTTCCATCGGATTTTCCGACACACAAAGTTTGAGAGCAGGCTATAAAATTTTCCGACAACAAAATCCGTTGTCGGAAATTCCGATCGTGTGTACACAAATCCAACGCACAAAGTGCCACGCATCCTCAGAATAAATAAAGAGATGAGAGCTATTGACTACTGCCCCGTTTATAGTCCGAACGTATGTGTTTTACGTCACCGCGTTCAGATTGATCGGATTTTCCGACAACATTGTGTGCCCGTGTGTATGCAAGACAAGTTTGAGCCAAAATCCGTCAAAAAAAATCCTAGGATTTTGTTGTCGGAATGTCCGATCAATGTCCGACCGTGTGTACGGGGCATAAGAGTGCCATTAAAGTTCATGTACACTAATGTGTCCCAATACTTTTGACAATATAAACAAAATATATACTTAACTTTTTGTCTAAGTATGTGGTATATGCCATAAAACCTTGCTTCTTTATCAATTGTAATTGGTTAAAAACCTTATTATAAATCCTAAAAAAACAATAAGGTGGCACTTGCACCATATAAGTCCACAAAACACATCTAACGTAAAATTAATTAGATTAATGAAAATCTTCATATGCCGTGAGTCCATTTATTAGAAAGCATAACTTGTTAATGAAAATGTCCACATAACCATCATATAGAGGGAAGTCCACCAATAGTGCTTGAAAGCAATAATGTTCTCTTGCACACCACCAAGCTGAAGGATTCACCCAATGATTTGTGTGTTCACTCACCAGAAAAGTTTGACCTCTTTCATAAAATAAAATTGTGCTTTGGATTAGGGCTCTCCTTCCCTTCTTATATGTAGCCAAGGGTTTGCTAATATAAGGCATTACAGTTGTTATGGTTGCAAATGAGTTTTGCTCCCTCTAGTGTCCTTTTAATGCTGTTAGGACTTTCTTTTAATTCCTGAGAAGCAGCGCTGCAAATTATTGTGGGAGATGTAGTTTGGAGGAGGAAGTGACTCTGTTAGCTGGATCAGCCCTGAACTACAATACAGACAATGCAAAGCGCGCACCACTGCATGCTGGGAGCAGTAATAAAAGGAACAGCGCAGCCATCTTTCAGCCTCTCTGGACGCCATTCAATACCTGCCAGCAGGAGGTCTGTGTGTGTGACCAGGAGACTGCGGCCTATACAGTGCGGAGCAGGATCGCCAGCCTCTGAGGGACTTCAGAGTACAGCCCTGCCAGCTTAGCAAGCGGATCGGTGTGCAGTGCCAGGACATCTGGAAGTTTTCCTGCATCTCAGCCATCCGGAGGAGCAGTACAGCGTGGTGGTGCCATCTTTTAATCGGACTGAGACATCAGGAGGGGAGTCCGGACGGAGCCTCACAGCTTCTGAGTCTATTGTGGTGAGAGGGCACCTGCCCATTTTGGTAAAGTGCACTGTTTGCTGAGTGAGTTACACACATACTGCTGGTGAGACTTGTAGTTCCACAGAAGTGATTCTACTTATTCACAGGCCACATACAGCTGAACTCTGGGGTTTGTTATTCCCTGTGCTGTAAGGTCAGTACTGTATTACACTCACACATAAGGAGGAAGTTACAAGTGCCATATTTCTTCAGTTAAACAGTTATCAATGTACCATCTATTCTACAGTTTGCTTTCTCTCTTTTGCCCTGTTGGATTACAAATGTTGCAGTTTAAACTACAGGCTAGCTGAAGATATCTGGAATCAAGGAACTTTTATCATCTTTTGCAAAGCATCACGGTTCTATTTTGTAGTCTAAACATTGAATTAAAACCTTGGGGGAGCCCTTGAGCAGGTTAAATATTGAATTGTATTATTAAATGTGAGAAACATTATATTGCAACTTGGTGTGTGTATTGAGGCCTCAGTGGGAAGGTGTTTAATATAGGGTTTGGAGAATACTGAACACTTGTCCCATTGTACAGCTGTCTACATATACTGTACTCCCTACGGTGATTATTGAATCCACAGTTTTCATATCTATACTGATTGTTATCAACTGTCATTTATTGTTTGTGTTTAACCACATTGTTCATTGTGTTTGATATTCACTCTAGTAAACTATCTGAGTGGTTCAGTGACATTGTGTGAGTTTTTCATTGGTAACATCCCATTACAGAATGGAACCCAAGGTGTCAGAGGTAAGAGGGGATCTGCAGAGTCGGTGTAGCCAGTAGGGTATAGAGTCAATCAGCAGCCCTCATGGGGGTACCGCTAAATATATGTATTAGGTCCCCCAAGTTCATTGTTAGGGTTTAAAGGACCATTTGTGACTTTCCCCATTATATACATACAAATGCAGCCTTAGATTGCAGCTATTTGGGGGGCAGGGACTAATGTGAATGTATGATGCGTTAACTGATGGTGCTATATGAATATTTGTAATGAATAAAATACATTCAGTTTAATAAATGTGAGCCATGATGGACTTGAACACCATTCCATTTCCCCTTTTACTCCAGATTATGGCTGAATACTGAATCTAGCAAGATGCATTCCATGACAAAGGTATAAGTCAATTAATCTACCAATATGTTTTTGGATACCCAAAGGATACCTAAACAAACATGTGGAGAACATGAAAACCCTATGTAGATAGAGCCCCTCTTTGAAGTCCCAAACTACAAGAGGTATAAAGTTCTGCTCTGCTGGGTCCACAAATTATCTCCTGGCAAGGAACATCTGCATAGAATCTCTCTCTGCCAAGGACACCTGCAGGATCATTTCCTCTGCCAGGGACACCTGCATAGCATTTTCCTATTAACAATTTACTTCCTTTCTTTTCACATTGCAGAACTTAACCTTGCATGCTCTCTATGAGGAAACAACGATTGATGCAATACCAGCAAAGCCATTATTATTAATAGCTATGTCCAAGGTATCATCACATTTGCGGGAGAGATTTCTTGTTTCATCACATGCAGATGTTATCTATAAAACATCATAAGATTATGGCGGATCTTTTAGATTTCATTTAGGATTTTCTTGCTGCTAGTGAATAAATTTGCCTGGGATATAACACTTCATTTTTTGAACATTTAAAAAGAGCAGTTTTGGTCGGTCTTTCTAAGGAATGTTAAAATGTTCCAAAATCATATATAGCTGAGAAACAGTGATTCAGAGCTTTGAAAAATCAGCTTATTATTTTTTTATTTAATATCTCTAGGCAGGCAGCACCTAAAACATTACAAAAAACAGAAGTTACAAAGCAAGATCTACATAGGTAAACAGTATTAAAAATAAAAGGTATAAATAAACCTACATAAAAAGTATGAGGGTTGTACAAAAAGCAATACAAAGGCGAGCAAAACATTTTTATTAATTTTCACAGGTTGTTCAAATTTCACATGTTAGAATAATTCTTCTTCTCCTCTTTCTTCTCCTTTTCCTACTTCTCCGCCTCCTTCTCCTTCTCCTCCTTCACCTTTTCCTTCATGAATAATGGATTCCAAGCAGAAGCAACATACCATCATGGAGATCTTAACAAATGAGGGGTGCAGGTTGTCCGACATCCACAGAAGGCTACAGAATGTTTACAGAGATGACACCATTGACTAGAGTTACCAATGACAAGACATCGCCCTTGTCAATGGTGTAATCTCCATAAACATTTTGTATCTTTGTTGTGTGGATGTCAGACAGCCTGTGCCCCTCCTTCGTCAAGAGCTTAATGACAGTATGTTGCTTGTGCTTGGAATCCATTATTTATTGGCAATAAAAAAGAAGAAGAAGAGTTACTATAGAAGAGTTATTCTACCAACATGTGAAATTTGAACAGCCTATATGTAGCGCTCACTCCCACAGGAGCCTGCAGTTTAGGGACCCTAGGTTATTTTCCTATAGCTGCACCCAGAGCCAAGCACAGAGTCACAGTCACTCATTTGGCTCAATGAACAATCTAGGGGTATGATTTTCTGATTTTTTTATTGCGGAACTTGAACTTGGATAGGAACAGGGTAACTGCAGAATACTCCCATAACTTTAGTAGCAACTTGAGGACACTAATATTCCTCTTATTAGTGTAAGCATAGTCCTTGCACAAACAATTAGTGAACTTAGCTATATCAGGACACCAGACACAATGTCTCCTTTGAGTAATGCTAATGCCGCGTACACACGATCGGACTTTATGGCGTACTTGGTCCGGCGTACCGGATTTCGTGGGACAATTCGATCGTGTGTGGGCTCCAGCAGACTTTGTCTTCTCAAAAGTTTGATGGACTTAGATTTGAAACATGTTTTAAATCTGTCCGATGGACTCGAGTCCGGTCGAAAAGTCCGCTCGTCTGTATGCTAGTCCGACGGACAAAAACCTACGCTAGGGCAGCTATTGGCTACTGGCTATGAACTTCCTTGTTTTAGTCCGGTCGTACGTCATCACGTACGAATCCGTCGGACTTTGGTTGATTGTGTGTAGGCAAGTCCGTTCATTCGGAAAGTCCATCGTAAAGGCTGTCGAAAAGTACGCCGGACAAAGTCTGCCGTAAAGTCCGCTCGTGTGTACGCGGCATTACTCTAGCACAAGAGGGATCGCAGACACAGTCTCAGGGATCTCTCACTTCAGTCTGTACTCACTAATGTCTTTGCTCCTTGGATAGTTGGAAGCCTCCCTCCAATATCTTCCCAACAGCTTTCCGGTGATACCAGACCAGGTCCCCAGACGAAAGTCACTAAGTCATCTCCAGCAACTCTTAGCAGAATAGGCCCCCCCCAGTTAGCCTAGCTGGGACCTCAATGAGCAGCAGACACATGGCAGGTTGCCCAGGACGCAATTGCTCCCCCAGTCTGCTCCAGGTCTCATAATATTTATGCTCCTTCCCACCAACCATCTGGGCACCTCTCCCCAAAGATTGGCCAGGGCTGCATAAATATTCAGCTGCATGATTTGGCTCTCCCAGGCCACTATCATTCAGAAAAGTTCCAGGAAGACAGTGGAAATCAGTCAACTCTGCAGCCAGGTAAACTTAGATCACAACAAAACAATCGCATGTAGCTACAGTGATTACAGTGACCCAAGAACCAAATTTACCTAACCTAGCACCTATCTAGGAGGGTGCTAAATATGTAAGTGAATTTTTAAAAAAGTCCCACTTTTGCATTACTTTTGGTGCAGCCCTTGTATTTCTCCTGCTTTCAGGTTTAGATGGAACACATTGATCATACCCGCCAACATAGATGGGACCCCTCGGATATGACAAAGATTACATTTTAGATCTCAACTTTATACTTTGGAGATCACACTGGATTTGCAGCCCTCCCAGTTTGTCCAAGTGGATGAAAGTGTCTAACTGCTACATCTTACCTAATTTGCACGTGTAGGATTTTGGTAATCAAAGTCTTCAAACACTCCTAACTTTGTTGAATTATGAATTATGAATCCAAAAGTAAGAATAATGGTTTTAGCTGTTCTTCTATAGATGGAGACCAAACTTAAGCTTGTCATAGATGGATTGAAATTTGTCTAGGACTAATGTGAATATGTAAATATGTAAATCAGGCAATCTGAATTTTGATCCATGTGCGGCCTGTCAATTGTTAGATCGACTTCTGTTAGATCGGGAATGTTGGAAAACTTTTGTTGTTTAGTGGCTGCATCCACTTCGTTTGTGTAGGTGGAGAAATCTGTTCATATTTTTTCATAAATTGCAGAACATAACCTTGCATGCTCTCTATGAGGAAAAACTGGCTGAACGAAAAAATGTAACAGTCATCTATTGCCAGCTTTACTTTAAACCTAGGCAGGTTGCCTACAATGTTATCCAGAATAGTGTGGCTGCCCAGATTAGGGGGAGAAGGGGTTATTTCTGCTTTGCTTTCTTGCTCACATTCGCAGGTTTTTGGGAGATATAAAAAAGCAGAGGTTTGGGTCTTGAGCGCGAGCGTGCGAGGTCAGCAGGATAAAAAACAGGAACCTGACAGGACATACTGAGAGATGTAGACCTTCTGCAGAGCACCAGCCTTCAGAATATGCCCAAGTCATGAACTTTTCCCATCGAGTTGTGCCAGCTATGGATTTCACCCACAAGGACTTTACCTATGCAGTGCAAGTACACTGGGACATTAACATTAGATAAGAGAAGGACATTCTGCCATGTTATGTTTATCATGCTGCACTTTACTAAAAGTTGTTAACTGCATTAAGCCTGGTCTGAAGTTACTCAAGGGGTGCACATGGGGTCCTGGCACATACATACAAGGGCCTGAGTCTACCACAGCACACAAAAAGTTCCAGTGGCATCACAGCAACAAAAGGTAAATTTCAACCAGTCGGTGTGGTACCTAAAAAGGTGGCAGGTTCTCCAGTAGCGAGGGGGTCTGGTGTTACGGCTCCCTCCTAGCTGTCTGTCTCCATCAGTCCCCAGATTGGATGGATTAGCATTGTGGATAGTTATGGTCTGATCACTGGGTACAGAGAAGCACAACTTAAGTGAGCATGTATGAGATATGCACATGTGCTCAGCGGGACCCCATACTGTTACAGAGAGTGAGATAATAGAGGTACACTGACTGGTGGAGTGGGCATGGCTCTGTGTGACGTTCCTAATGCAATACAAACACCTGTGCAAGTGTGTAGGAAATGGGATGCTATCCTTGAAAGAACTCCACATGACACTACGCACAAGTGGCTCATCTCTGCATTGGAGGACTGCCTTAATATTTGACCTTTACAAGACCACAGCCCTTGTCATCTGGTCCCGGTACTGATGAATACACCTTTGGGCAATATGTAATCCCGGAGTTGGGACAACCAACCCTCCTTGTGCCTGGCATAGCCCAGAAGAACCCACACGGGGGTAGGCCTCCTCTGTGACCCACACTTGGCACCCAACAAGTTATTAGGGACCAATGGGAGGAGATGTAATTTTTTATCACAACAATCCTTACAAACTGATTGGCTACCATGCACAGCTGCTTCAAATTTTGCACGCTCCAGTTGTAGTAATTCAATCCCATAGACTAGCATCTGGAGAGAACACGCTGGGGGGCTAAAGCAGGAGTCTCAAACTGGCGGCCCTCCAGCTGTAGTGAAACTACAAGTCGCATGAGGCATTGCAAGGCTGACAGTTACAAGCATGACTCCCAAAGGCAGTGGCACGATGGGACTTGTAGTTTCGTAACAGCTGGAGGGCCACCAGTTTGAGACCCCTGGTCTAAAGAAACCTCCTGCTGTGAAGGTATATGAATTAAATATTTAGCTTCTCTCCAACACTGTATTGTTAATTGTCATATATACTCTGAATGAACTCACGAATCATGACAGAACTAAGTTGTGATATTACAAATATGGGTAAAAAAATGTAAATATGTTCCAGACTTTCTTACTCTTGGCTGGATCATGACAGGGTGGGTCTCCTGTGCCATTAAAATCCCACCCAAACCAACCAGATTGCCACAAAATGAGACCACACCAAGACTGGACTTAGTAGTCACAGGAGCCGTTTATTCAGTTCAATGCCAATATAATCTAATACAGCAGAAATGGTGGCATTCTCTTTGATCCGCTGGTGCATAAGTAAGTCTTAGCATAAGACTTTTGTTGTCTCTGGCAGGCACGCTGTTTAGTTAGCATGAAACATGGAACCAACTTTATACTAATCTGCAGGAAGAGGAGTGTATTATAGGAGGAACACCTTTTCAAGTTGGCTAGACCTTGGAGCAGGTGACTCAAAATGTTATGCCACGTACACACGATCGGACTTTCTGGCATACTTGGTCCGGCACACTTTCCGACGGACTTTGTCCGCCAGGTGTGCCGGACTTTAAAACGGATGGACTTGCCCATACACGACCGGACTTTCCGGCAGGCTAAGTCCGCCCGTCTTTCCGACGGACTTTCGCTGGAGTTACGGCGGACTTTCAGAATGAACGAACTTGCCCACACACGGACAAGTCCGTTCATTTTGAACGTGACTCGAGTACGACAGGACTAGAAAAGGAAGTCAATCTTGCAGCTTTTATCGGCAAAATTGACACCTTGCGAGCCCCGTCGCGGGTCATGCCAGGCCCTTAGGTCTAGTATGGATTATAAAGGGAAGCCCCTACGCCGAAAAAAACGGCGTGGGGTCCCCCCCTTAAATGCACACCAGACCACGATCCGAGCACGCAGCCCGGCCGGTTTTGTACAACTGTGAGCTGCTGATAACCCTAAAAGAAAAATGTAATATATTGCAACTGAATAATCCTGTTAAAATCCTGTTAAAATAATACTGATTGGGTTAAAATTCACTGTTATTAGTTACCATCCCTTGTGCGGATCGCTAAAACGGTCTGGTTTTGAGTAAAAAGTTCTTCTGCATTTTAAAAAAAAGGCAAAATTGACATGGGGTCAAACTAGGTTCAAGTTAACAGTTACTTTAACCTACTGTTCTGTTTCTTTACTTGCAATTCCCACACAATGCACAGACAAGTCTGCTGAACAATTAATAATATGTGGGATTTACAATGTAGACAACAGCTGGTCAGAGACCCTGCTACTCCTTACAAAGGGGGCTGCAAGAGGGGAGTGTGAGCGCAGTCAGGGTCATCAGCATGGTCAGTTTAAAAATTGTATACTGATGGATCTGATTTGGAGAGAAGAGTTAGCCACAACCTCTTCACCCTACCTCTAGGATCACTGTCCTGTTGCCCATGGCTTGACCAACCTAACATCTTGATGGGACCTTTTACAATTTTTATCAACCACTGCTATACTCTCATCCACATTATGTGCTCTGTTTTAAAAAATAATATGAACATCTAAGCACATTTTTTATAACAGCATATTTTTGCAGTTATTTGTAACTGGACTGTGTCCTCAAACAGTCATCCAAAACTATTACCAAGGGTCCTCTAAATGATAATTCCAGCTCTTGTTATTGCATGCACCTGGCTCTCTGAGACCTACAGCAGAAATGTCCCAAGATGTCCAAGAACCTGGAAAAATTAGGTATGAGTGCTGTTGTTTTTGGCGCACACCACTAAAGCATCATACAGATGCTTGAAGATGTTATTGAGATCAATTGAGTTTAAACTCAGGAGATTAACTTCATAATTATGAATTGTGACTTCCAGCAGAATGCAAGGATGAAGCTAGACACTTTTCTGAAGTGCAACCTGTAGCTCTCCAGCTGCTATGGACCTATCAGAAGCTTTCCACTCTATTATACTCCCTGATGGGGCACTTAATATTCCAGATCCCCATTGCTAAACCACTACAGGTAGGACTAAATTGGTGCAAGTCCTTCTAATGCCGCGTACACACGATCGGACTTTACGGCATACTTGGACCGGATTTCGTCGGACAATTTGATCGTGTGTGGGCTCCAGCGGACTTTGTTTCGTCAAAAGTTTGATGGACTTAGATTTGAAACATGTTTCAAATCCATCCGATGGACTCGAGTCCGGTCAAAAAGTCCACTCGTCTGTATGCTAGTCCGATGGACAAAAAGCCACGCTAGGGCAGCTATTGGCTACTGGCTATGAACTTCCTTGTTTTAGTCCGGTCGTACGTCATCACGTACGAATCCATCGGACTTTGGTTGATCTTGTGTAGGCAAGTCCGTTCATTCGGAAAGTCCGTCGTAGTGTCCGTCGAAAAGTCCGCCGGGCAAAGTATGCCGTAAAGTCCGGTCATGTGTACGCGGCATAAGTGTCACCACTGAGCGTGAATACTGAACAATCCCAGTGTTTTAGGAACTGTGCATTCAAATAGTCTTAAAGAAAAGCGCCTTTGCTGGTTATAATTTAATATAATTTACTTGCTGCAGACTGTTACTCCTCCAGCACTCCCCTTGCTGCAGACTGTTACTCCTCCAGACTAGCTAGCACTGCATGGTTAGGCCTGACACTAACTCAGCTAGGCCTTAGTGGATTGCCTTTTGCCTCGGGCAACTATGGTGTAGAAATAGTTCAGTTGCTAACTGTCCTCTATTCAGCTACCAATCACAGATAGCTCTCTTCAGGCCCTGTCAGCCACTGGCCTTCTCACAGTCCACTCTTCTGGTTCTGCTTGCACCTCAAACTGCAAACTCCCAGTTCTCTGTGGCATGCCTCCCCAGTCCTTCTGACTGTGCTTTACTCACCAGCCCTCTTGGCTGTGACCAGTTGTCCTCCCTGGAGTCTCTTAGCAGTGTTCTCCCGCTATTCTCTCCTTGCTCTCTCATGTGCCTCTCTTCCAGGATCTCTTCTCCCCTCCTGGATGCACCGAGGCCCCAGCCCAGAGTCCCCCCCCCACCAGACTGGGAAGCTGGGAAGCATAGTTACATAGTAATTTTGAATAAAGACACCAGTCCATCCAGTTCAACCTGAGAGAGTGTGGGTGCGTGTCTACAATTGTCCCTGTCCGTGTACATTGTGTCTTATTAAGATGCTCATCTATTATATTATTATTTATTTAAGGTACCCATATAGCGCCGTCAAATTACGCAGCGCTCCACACATACATTGCACACTAACATCGGTCCCTACCCTCAAGGAGCCCATAATCCAAGGTCCCCAACTCACACTCATTCTAGTGAAGCGCCATACTTGTCTCTGTATATTTATTGATTGTACCATATAAACAGTATACCTCTTTGTCTGTCTTTTTCTTCTTTTTAAACTTGATTTTGTTTTTTTATTTGAATACTTTACATCTATTTTTGTTGTATGATTTTATGCAACTTTTGATTTTCATGATTATCTACATTTTGACACATATTATTTTTGTTATCTTTCTGCTTTTGATCTTTTTCGTTTAGACGCATGTCAGGTGAATTCTAATGTTTTTATCATGTGTGTCTTAAGTGTTTTACTGGTCAGCCAATCAACGCGGGCCATTTTTGGGTGCTCCTCCTTTGAGCTGTGTTCTTAAGTGACTCATGTTGATCTTAAATTTGTGTTGTGAACAAGCACAAATTGATTGTGTGAAACCTGCCAACATATTGTGTTCCTGTAATTCATCTGGCATGGTGACAACAAAAGAATAATCCAGCATTATCCAACTTGCTGTGGTGTGTGGCCATTTCTCTTTTCTTCGCATTGGCTGTGACGGTGGTGAACCAGGATGAGCACCTGCGGTGAGTTGTGGACTAAACATAGTCTGAGCAGTGTTATGCCCCGTACACACGGTCGGATTTTCCGACGGAAAATGTGCGATCGGAGCGTGTTGTCGGAAATTTCGACCGTGTGTGGGCTCCATCGAACTTTTTCCATCGGATTTTCCGACACACAAAGTTTAAGAGCAGGCTATAAAATTTTCCGACAACAAAATCCGTTGTCGGAATTTCCGATCGTGTGTACACAAATCCGGCGCACAAAGTGCCACACATGCTCAGAATAAATAAAGAGATGAAAGCTATTGGCTACTGCCTAGTTTACAGTCCCGACGTACGTGTTTTACGTCACCGCGTTCAGAATGATCGGATTTTCAGACAACTTTGTGTGACCGTGTGTATGCAAGACAAGTTTGAGCCAACATCCATCGGAAAAAATCCTAGGATTTTGTTGTCGGAATGTCCGATCAATGTCCGACCGTGTGTACGGGGCGTTACGCTTTCTTTTGAATACACATTTTCCAACTTGCATCCAGAGAAAGAAAACCAGTCCATGGGCTTGTTTCTGTTGTTTTATTTAAAGAAAACAACTTGGATGGGGAAAAGGGATTATGGTATGCCCAAATTGACTTGAACAATTTGAGGACAAACTTCTTTCTCTATGTACACAAAAATGCAGATCCTGGACGGTACTCCCTCCAGAATAATAACAGTCTCTCTCATGGATCAGTAGCAAAGCTTCCTCTTTTCATGAGCTCTATGTCCCCTGGGGTAAATAGTCCCCACACTTACAGGAGTTCTATGTCCCCTCGGTGAAGCTAGCAGAGTATCAGTTGTATGCAGGAACACTTTGTACCCTTGGTAGACATAAAAAGTCCAAGACTGTGTGCAGGAGCATTGGGTCCTTTTAGTAGAATCTCACAAAATCCCAATACTTGCAGAAAATACCAGTCCACCTGGCTTCCTTGAAAAGTGTCCCAGAGCAAGAGATTTAGTTTTAGCCGTGATACTGTCCCTGTGAAAGCATATCAGATATTGCATCTGGCACCCTTCTCCCTTGTAGTCCCTGGAGGTGTAGAGGTACTTACACTGTCCCTTGAATCCTCCTACTTTGGATAACACTGCCATTCAGGCCTCCTGCTGTCCAGGACTTCCCATGCTAGTCAGGGCGTCTCCTGGATGAGACTGAAGGGTAGTGGAGATCCCTCTCTTCAGCTTCTCTCCTTCCTCAGCTCCAGCCTGGAGGCAGAGCCCCCCAGCTCCAGGGTCCCCTCACAGGCCTCACAACTCCAGCCTCAACACACAATCATCTACCTGACAACAACCCACTGTCCAGGCTCCCCTAATATTTATGGGCCAGTCTGACCACCCTGACAGGCCTCCTGCCCGGGGATTGGTCCAAAGACCCATAAACATTCAAACTCGGCCTCTTTACCTCCACTCACTATTTTGTAGAAGTTTCACTGAACTTCCAGAACCAGGGGGAAGCAATAGAGGACTGGCCTGCAGAGCCTTTCAGCCTGACCTTAAGCTGAAACCACAGCAAATGACCAGACTCACAAAAGCTACTATGAGTCAGCATAAATTTACCTCACTACACTGCACACTAGAGGGTGCTACATATATATATATATAAAACAGAAGAAAAATCTAAATCAAATCAATATTTGCCTTCAAACCAGCATCAATTCTTCTAGGTACACTTGCACACAGTTTTTGAGGGAACTCAGCAGGTAGGTTGTTCCAAACCTCTTGAAGAACTAACCGCAGATCTTCTGAGGATGTAGGCTGCCTGAAATCATTTTTCTCTTCATGTAATCCCAGACAGACTCGATGATGTTGAGATCAGGGCTCTGTGGAGGCCAAACCATTTCTTCCAGGACTCCTTGTTCTTCTTTAAACTGACAATAGTTCTTAATGTCATTGGCTGTATATTTGGGGTCGTTGTTCTGCTGCAAAAAGAATTTGGGGCTAATCCCATGTCTTCCTGATGGTACGGCATGATGGATAATTATCTGCCTGTATTTCTCAGCATTGAGGACACCATTGACCTTGACCAAATCTCCAACTCCATTTCATTGTTGCCTACTGTCAGAAACCATGAATCAGACTGAGCCAGAAGTACAGTTAAATCACACTCGTTTAATAATAATTAAAAAAAGTAAACAGAGTAAACGTTTCAAAACATAGCCAGAGTGCAGGAACCAGAATGAACAGTCAGACAAGCCAAAACGTCAGGAAGCCAGAAGAAATGTCAGCCAAGCAAGTCTTTAACAGGAACACAGGAGAGCGTCTCTAGAGATGAGACCAAGGCGAAGGCAGAGATCATCTGGACTGGATGGCTTAAGTAGGCAGGACCGACGAGCAGGATCATCAATATGTGAGTCACTGTGGAGAGATAGGAGCTAGCAATTCGCCGACAGCTGAGCGGCCAACTCAGAGAAGGGCTGGGCCCAGCCCTGACACCTGCAGACACTCATTATAGTACCGCTCCCCAGCCCTTCGGTGAACAAACTGCCTCCTGCTATAGCCAAATATTTAAAATTTTGACTCATCAGTCGAGAGCCAATGCTGCCATTTTTTACACCCTAGTTCTTATGTTTTCATGCATAGTTTAGTTGCTTAGCTTTATTTCCATGTTGGAGGTATAGCTTTTTGCCCGCAGTTCTTCCATGAAGACCACTTCTGTCCAGACTTCTCCAGACAGTAAATGGATGTACCTGAGTCCCACTGGTTTCTGCCAGTTCTGTGCTGATGGCACTGTTGGACATCTTCTGATGTTGAAGGAAAGTAAGCATGTGGTGTCTTTCATCTGCTGCATTAAGTTTCCTTGGCCGACCACAGTGTCTACAGTCCTCAACGTTGCCTGTTTCTTTCTACTTGTTCAAAAGAGCTTGAACAGTACATCTTGAAACCCCAGTCTGCTTTTACATCATTGCCTGGAAGAGACCTTTCTGATGCAATACACAATACCTTGTGTCTTGTTGCTGTGCTCAGTCTTGGCATGATGTATGACCTGTGTCTTCCACAACCTCACCTTCACAACCTCAGTAGCAGTGTTTGGCTGTTCCCCATTCAGTTTTAAGCCTCCTACACAGCTGTTTCTGTTTCAGTTAATGACTGTGTTTCAGCTCAAGTTCACATTGTGCCATGTCAAATTGTATGCCAAACAGGCGGCTATTGCCAGCAATGGCACTGTCCGACTTTGCAGCGCTGTAAAGATTCCCAAAAGTAGTTCCCGTACTTTTGGCAACTTTAGAGGCGATTTGAAAAGATATCTGTGCATGAACCCTAGCTATCAAATTGCCCCCAAAGTCGGACTGCATTGGCGGTTTGAAATCGTGCGAGTTCTGCTGATTCAGGACAGTTTCTAACGTGCATCAGTGTGAACCTGGGCTCAACCTATATATGAAATTGATAATAATTAGCACCTGCTTGGTATAACTGGTTAATCATACATTTGACTCTAATCTGACCAAATCCTTTACTGTGCAAGAATTAATACTGGTTTGAAGCCAAAGGGTAGTCACGCCAAATATTGATTTGATTTAGATTTTGCTCACTTTGCATTTTGCAAATTGATAAAAAATAAACAATTAAAATATATATTTCTGAAAACATTCTTACTTTACAGCATTTCTTTACACCTGCCGAAAATTTTTGCACAGTACTGTATATGTACAAGTGCATGATAGTTTGAGTAATGCTTTTGTCCGTATAACTGAATTTCCTTGAGAATACGATACAACAAAATCCCTAGGCAGGTGGTTATCTGTTGTCTCTTGTACAAGAACATGAACTACATCTAAAATAATTAGTTTTTACACAGCTATGATGCCCTAATTGTAACATCAAAAGCAAAAGTAAACCAATGAACAATCACTGTTTGAGATTAAGATGCCTAACTCTTTCTCCCTTATTAGTTTTATTGGATGCCACGTCTCTAAGGTTCTAAGAAATGTAAAGCCGGAATGTAAATCCCTATGGCCCGTGGCAATGCAGATGTCAAAATTAATAGAATGTATATTTTGTATCAAAGGCAATAATATGGTAGTACAGGGTGGTTTCAAACATAAGTGTTGAACATAAATGTCAATTTGTTGGTAAGACTTTTGATGGCAGCTCCTTTACATCATGTAGTCTGTGATTTTTAATTAAAGAAATACAGTTAAATTTTGTTTTTTGTGATCTAAGACAGTGGTCTCCAAACTGTGGCCCTTTGCTTGCCTTTATCTGGCCCTCGGGGCACTATTCCTCCTACTGATATGAGGCACTCTTTCTCCCACTGACACCAAAAATGGTAACAATAATGGGGTACAATCACTTCCACTGACACCAGTGATACCATTTCTTCCACTAACACCAATGATGGAGCACTATTCCTCCCACTGACATGAAAATGGGGCACTATTCTTCTCACTGACTCTTATGATGGGGCACTATTCCTCCCTCTAATACCAAAGATGGGGCATTGTTTACTTCCACTGCTGCCAGGACATTTTCCACTCCTACTGACCCCATTCCAGCACCCCTAAAGTCTGAAGGACAAAAAACTGGTCCATTGTTTAGAAAGACCTTTGATCTAAGATATTTGGATATTGTCCACTCACAAATATATATAAATGCACCATATTGTACAAGACACAGACTTGTCTCCATGTACTCCCATCAACAGACAAAAAAAGTTGCCCAAGACATGTATCTTTTCTCTCACTTGAATTTCTTTCAATCAGATCCATCTAATCGGATTTTCAGCTTCACTTTTGTAGTACCAATAACAAAAGAAGATTACAGGATTTTTAAAAGCAGCGCAGACACTTACAGCAGATTTAAGTGCAAAAGCTAGCCAGATTGTTATTTTTCAACTTTCTTTAACAGACGAAGCTGTGAAGAAAAAAATGGCAGTTAGGGTTGAGACAAACTAATTGATGCCAGATTTAAAGTGATGTTAAAGCCTAATTTTTTTCTATTAAATAAAAAAAAAGGTTATACTTACCTGCTCTGTGCAATGGTAATGCACAGAGGAATGCCTTACCTCCTCTTCTGGAGTCCTCAGGCACCACTGTCTGCTTCTTCTCCTGATATTCTCCATAGCAAACCTATGGGGGCATCCATGAGCTGGGTTCCCGGGATTGGACTGACAGCAGCAGGAGCCTATGGCTCTCACTGTTGCCTGTGTCTCCTGTGGAATCAGGAAGCAAAAGAAGAAGTGCTGTAGCCGGAACAGTGATGGATCGCTGATATGATGGTAAGTGTTAAGGGGCAGGGTTAAGGGAAACAGTTAGTGAGCAATTTTTTACCTTAAAGCAGGGATTCCACTAAGGTAGAAAAACTGTTAGACTTTAGAACCACTTGAACTAGTCCATTAATAGATTCATGGTTCCAGATGCTGGAGAACCAAGTAAGGTAAAGTAAGGGTAAATAATGCTTCTGGCTCTTGCACAGGGCAGTTTTTGCAGAATCTGATTTACAGTAACTCAAACACCCCTCTGATGTCTCTCTTGCTAAGAACTTGGGTTGTACCACCAAAAAATCTCAGAGAAGGTTTTATTCGAGCTTACTGTAAATCAGATTCTGCTAATTTTTCCTGTGCAAAAGCAGGGAAGCGTTCTTTAGCCTGTAACCTAGATTGGTTCTCCAGAATCTAAAACCATTTATCTATTTATGAGCCAGTTGAATTTGGTTTCAGCAACAGAGACAGTGATGTCAACCCAGAGAGCAGTGGACAGGACTAGGCGTGGTCAGGTGCTGAATGACAAGCTACAGGATTGTGAATGAATAATGACAAGGTAAATAGCCCTATTACCTGATCTCACAAATGCACTTCTGGAAGAATGGTCAAACATTCCCATAGATACACTCCTAAACCTTGTGGACAGCCTTCCAAGAAGAGTTGAATCTGTTATAGCTGCAAAGGGTGGGCCAACTCAATATTGAACCCTACAGACTAAGACTGGGATGCCATTAAAGTGCATGTGCATGTAAAGGCAGGTGTCCCAATACTTTCGGTAATATAGTGTATAAGTAAGTGCTGCAGCACATATTTATTTTCAGTGGGAGACTATAGTACTGGATTCTGAAGCAAATACTGTCAAAATATTTTTAAGTGCAATTGAATTAAAAATACTAATTATATTTTTATATTTTTTATTTTTTTTATTTTTTTGGTTTTGGAATCTAGAAATAGAGGGTTATCACTCAATGAAGTTTCAGAAAGCTTTAGGAACAAAGATTATTCTTTTTGAATGCCACTAAAGCTGTCTTGGAGTTATTACTAGGAAATTATGGCCACCCTATACCCCCTACCCTTTAAAAGAAGGTCGATAGCATATGCCAGTATTGTTTAGGGTTCTAAATTCAAAATGGCAGATTACAATTGATCTAGAACAGACATTTTAAAATGAAAAGTGAACTAACCCTTTAAAGAAAAAAAGATCTCCAGTATTGGGCTGTTAGACACAGATCTTAATGGCAATGCTGACACTTTAAACAAGCAGCTAGCAGACTTCCAACAAACTTCTAATGCCATGTACACACGAGTGGACTTTTCGACAGCAAAGGTCCGATGGAACGAATCCGAATCGTGTGTGGGCTTCATCAGACCTTTGCTGTCGAAAAATCAGACGGACTTTAGAAATAGAACATGTTTCAAATTTTTCCGACGGACTCGAGTCCGGTCGAAAAATCCGTTCCTCTGTATGCTAGTCCAACGGACAAAAAGGGACGCAAGGGCAGCTATTGGCTACTGGCTATGAACTTCCCTATTCTAGTCTGGTCATACCTCATCACGTTCAAATCAGTCGGACTTTGGTGTGATCATGTGTAGGCAATTTCCGTTGTGTCAGAAGTCCGCTCGTGTGTACATGGCATAAGGCATACTAAAACGTGATAGATAAAAATGAACGTTAGGGCTTCCACTAAGGCCAGTGTTTAATCTTACTTTACTGGAGATGATTTTTCTTTAAAGGCCTTTAGTAAGGCTGCTCTAAGCTGGCTGAAATCTTAGCAAACGGTTTGCAAAAGCTTGCTGCACAGATAGCTGAATCCCATGTGTACAAGGTCTTAATGAGGGGAAATGCATTTTTCTGTGGATTGTATTGAACTGTATTTATTTTCTGATATATGATGACTTCTATTGGTGGTTTAGAGCTATTGTGACTTGTTTGCTTCCGTATTTGGTAGATCCCTCTGTTCCACTCCTGTTCAGTGCTAGTTATTATAGCCCTAGCTACACCCTGCTTGATTTCTTTTATGGACCCTCAGTCATTGTTAGTCATCCCAGGGACAAGGTAAAAAGAATCATCTTTTTCTTGAAAAGACTTTAAAAACATCCTACGTACTGCACTCACCTGAAGTAATTGCATTGGATTCAACTTTTTTTTTTTATTGAAGACCTAGGCTGCCTGTGAATGATGCCAAGTCAAGAGGTGACCATAATGTCCAGGCTGACTGGGTCTAAGCGGGATTTTAAAATAGAATACCCCGGATAGCAGTCTTTCCCCATTCTTTTAAAAACCTAAAAAAGTTGTTGATGGACAAACAATTTTTTTACATAAAAATAAGATACGTTCAACATTTTATACAGTGAAAAGGACAATAAAACATTTCATGGTGTGTTGACCTACAAAATTATATAAGGAAGTGTAGCCTTTCTTCAAAAGGAGAACATTAGGACCTTATTCAAATAAAAAAACACTTTAGGGGCACAAAGGCATGTGGCCTAAAAAACATCATTCTGACATGCCTAGTTTAGGTAAACCCATGCAACCAACCCCATGCCTACCGTGGGAGTCCTTGTATCCATCTCTACATTCAAAGGTCCTGGAATGGCCACCTCCTGGGTGAAATTCCAGAATGTAATTAATGAATTCAGGCTCATTCCTCCAGCCACCTCAGGGATAAAATGAATTTTCTGTATTCTACTGATGTTGTCAGATCTCTAACCGCATCGTTTCTAAATCCAACTCTTTGAATAACAATATAACATCTGCTGTTCTCTCATCCTCTGAGAGATAAGATTTGGCAGAAGACTCCTGAATAATATGTATCTCCAAGCCCCCCCCACTTCTCCCAAGCCCCCCCTTAGCTTCCCTCCATCTGGATCCAAAGGCTTTATATATCTCAAGACCCCCCAGGTAATTTTTTTATCGCTGCTTCTGTTGTTGTACAAATATTTTCAGAGCGAATTTGGGTTCCAATATTCATTTTTTTTTCTTATTTTCACAAGGCTCATATGCTAATATGTTGAATTTATTCCACTCATCTTCCAGGCTGCATACTAAACAGATTTGTTTTTAACCGATAGTGAAGCCATGTCAAGGCTGGAGACACTCTAGATTTTATATATTCACACATTTAATTAGCTACAAGACAATTCTCTGCAGCAGTGTTTCCCAACTTCCATCCTCGGGGAAATCTGTTTATGTGGAGGAGTTGCTGGTGGCAACCAGTCAGATCCTTTCTTTTACGTTCAAACCTGTAACAGAAGAATGTTCTCTGTAATCTGGTGGGTTGCTAGGAGCAGTATCTCCATTTTTTGAAATAATTCAATTTTATTGATGTATTCATTTATTTATTTTATAAGACAAACTACAGGCAATTTGCAAAATTACTAATAGAACAGATCATTGTGATATTGTAACCATTCCTAAAGAATAACCAAACCCAAAAAACAAAAATGTAATAAATTGCAGCATACCAGTCCCCAGATGTGGCGACTGGATTCATTTTATTTTTTCAGGCTGAGAACATTTTCAGCAAGTACAGACAATTCCTGTTGATCTTGACAGAAATGCTGAGTCTTTGTCACTTCCTATGACATGACCAGGAAGCAAAAACAATGTTATCTTTCTTGCGTAAACAACTAATCCCATCATCCCCTATGTGATAGAGATAAACACAGGCAGACATGTTTTAAGACCAGTAGAAGACAGAGCCTACCTCAGGATTTTAATGAGGTCAATTTGCTCTATTTTCTACCGGTCTTCAAACATGTCTGCTGGTCTTCAAACATGTCTTTCTCATAGATGACAAATATTGGTGTGTTGTGGGTTACTTTGCATATTTGTACATCTTGCAAAATGACCTTGTTAAAATCCTGAGGTTGACTGGTTGAGTGCTGACTTTCTCTTCTACCAGTCTTCAAATATGTCTGCTGGTCTTCAAACGTGTACAGTATTTCTCAAGGTTGAGTACTGTCTCAATCTCTTCTACTGGTTTTTGAACATGTCTACTTGGCTTCAAACATGTGTTTCTCAAGGTGTCAAACACAAAAACATTGGTATGTTATGGGTTACTTTGTATATTTGTACATTGATCTTGCAAAATGACCTCAAAACCTGAGGTTGACTAATTGAGATTCACTCTCTTCTACTGGTCTTTGAACAGGTCTTCAAACGTGCCTGTTTCAAGGTTGACTGCTGTCTCTCTCTTCTACTGGTCTTCAAACATGTTTTTCTCAAGGTGACAGACACTGAAACATTGGTGTGTTATGGTTTACTCTGCATATTTATACGTTGCTCTTGCAAAATGGCCTCACTGAAATCCTGAGGTTGACTGGCCGACTGCTGGCCCTCTCTTCTACTAGTTGTTGAATATGCCACCGTTAGCTGTGCTTCACACATTTTTACATTGCAAAATGGCTTAGTTAAAGCAGAGTTCCGCTCACCGCTGCAAAAATTAAAAGCCAGCAGCTGCACATACTGCAGCTGCTGACATTTAATAATCGCACACAAACCTGTCCTGCAGTCCAGCGATGTCGGCACAGCAACTGATGTTTCCATCAGCTGTCAGGTGCATGGCGCTCCCATTGCGAGTAAGGGAACCCGGCAGTGAAACCCTACTACGCATGCACGAGGCTCCACTCCTCTCTCCTACTGGCCCGACGGCCGGGGAAGGAGAAGGGAGGAGTAGGGAGCCAGGTCGTTGACGTCAATTCTCATGGCTGAGGCTTCTGGAAGTGGGAACAAGATACCTGTGAAAGGAAGGAGTCTTGAGTATGCGATTCACGCTGAAGGGTAACAAAAATAAATAAACAAAATATCTGTGAAAGACAGGTATCCCCCCCTCCCCCCCAAAAGGTGTCAAATGTGGCACCTGAGAGGGGAAGGAATACAACAAGTGAAAGTTCCACTTTTGGATGGAACTCCGCTTTAAAATCCTGAGGTTGACTGGCTGAGTGCTGGCTCTCTATTCTACTAGTCTTCAAACATGTCTGCTGGTCTTCAAACATGTACAATATTTCTCAAGGCTGAGTGCTGGTTCTCTCTTTTACTGGTCTACGAACATGTCTACTGGTCTTCAAACATGTCTTTCTCAAGATAACAAACACTGAAACATTAGTGTGTTGTAGGTTACTTTGCACATTGATCTTGCAAAATGTCCCAGTTAAAATTCTGAGGTTGACTTGTTGAGTGCTGGCTCTCTCTTCTACCGGTATTCAAACATGTCTGCTGGTCTTCAAACATGTACAGTATTTCTCAAGGTTGAGTGCTGTCTCTCTCATCTACTTGTCTTCAAACATGTCTTTCTCCAAGGTGACAAACACAAAACCATTGGTATGTTATGGGTTACGTTGCATATTTGTACATTGATCTTGCAAAATGACCTTAAAACCTGAGGTTGACTAATTGAGATTCACTTCTTTTTTACTGGTCTTTGAACAGGTCTGCTGGTCTTCAAACGTGCCTGTTTCAAGGTTGACTGCTGTCTCTCTCTTATACTGGTCTTCAAAAATGTTTTTCTCAAGGTGACAAACACTGAAACATTGGTGTGTTATGGTTTACTCAGCATATTTATACATTGCCCTTGCAAAATGGCCCCCATTGAAATCCTGAGGTTGACTGGCCGACTGCTGGCCCTTTCTTCTACTAGTTGTTGATTATGCCACCGTTAGCTGTGCACTACTAACAAAGGAAGCTAAAGGGTATGGTGGTGTTGAATGGATGTGCTTCAAGGTGTGTTTGAAGACCAGCCTAGGTCACAAACTTATCCGGGGTAACAACATCAAGCATACCCAAAATACAATGTTTTGGCTCCACAGGAATGGATATCTGAAATGCTGTGTTTAGCGTTATGACAACTGTGTTCCAGTAACGGTGAAGCTTTGGGCACCTCCAGATTAAGTGAATTAGGTCACCTGTATCCCTGCCACACCTAGTGCATAAAGGATCTGGTGGGCGCAGGCCCATGGAATGTAACTTGGGTGGAGTGTGGTGAGCTCTTAACCACTTAAAGACCGAGTCTCTTTCTGAGATCTGTTGTTTACAAGTTAAAAACAGGTTTTTTTTTGCTACAAAATTACTTAGAACCCCAAACATTATACATTTTTTTAACACCCTAGAGAATAAAATGGCGGTCGTTACAATACTTTCTGTCACACCGTATTTGCGCAGCGGTCTTACAAGCGCACTTTGTTTGGAAAAAATACACTTTTTTGAATTAAAAATAAGACAACAGTAAAGTTAGCCCAATTTTTTTTATATTGTTACACCGAGTAAATTGATACCCAAACGAAGTGAAGAGTACTCCACCACTCAGGTAAGTCTGAACTGATAAAAGAATGAACAAATTAGAATCCTTCAAAGGAAAAGAGTCCCAGGTGCTGGCTGATGCTGAGTTGTGGCAGAAGTAGACAAAGTGATCTGGATAGCTGCAACCCTGCTGAAAACAATTCATCTGGGTCAGTGGGAAGAAGTCCCCTTATATTGGGGGCCAGTAGGAAGGATGCCCTCTAACAGTGGTGGTCAGTGGCAAGAATGCCCCCCTTACTATAATGGTCAGTAGGAAGAATGTCCCTTACATTGGTGGTCAGTAGGAAGAATGTCCCTTACATTGGTGATCAGTAGGAAGAATGTCCATTACATTGGTGATCAGTAGGAAGAATGCCCCTTACATTGGTGGTCAGTAGGAAGAATGCCCCTTACATTGGTGGTCAGTAGGAAGAATGTCTCTTACATTGGAGATCAGTGGGAAGAATGCCCCTTACATTGGTGGTCAGTAGGAAGAATGTTCCTTACATTGGTGGTCAGTGGGAAGAATGTCCCTTACATTTGGTGATTTATGGGAATAAATTCCTTACTTTGGTAATCAGTGAAAAGTGTGTGTCTCTCCTGTCTCGGCTCCTTTTCAACCCTCTGCACTGGCCAGCAGTAGTAAGGGGAACAGAATCACCTGCAAGATGGCCACCATACTTCCGGAACCAGCGTGGAACGCATACGACAGGAAGAGACATCACAAGGGATGGTAACTAGTTTCAGAGTATGCACAGCGCTCCTTTGTCAAACCTGAACCCTTTTGGGGATGGAGTCTAATTTATAGTGAGGTGGCATGAGTCTATAAAGCACAGCCAAACTGCAAACATTAAAGCAAAGGTCCGGAGGCACCTGCTGACTTTTAATAATTGGACACTTACCTGTTCTGGAGTCTAGTGATGTCTGCACCGCAGCTGATGTTTCCATCAGCTGTTGGGTGCATGCCGCCTCCATTGAGAGTAAGGGAACCTTGGCAGTGTAGCCTTATGGCTTTAAGCTGGGAACCCTACTGCACATGCACAAGGCTCCGCTTCTCTCTCCTACTGGCCCAGTGGCCGGGGAAGGAGGAGGGAGGAGGAGGGAGCCCCAGCAAGGACACAAATACCTGCGGCTGAGGCTCCCGGAAGTGGGGACAGGATACCTGTGAAAGACAGGTATCCTGTCACCCCTCCCCCCCGAAAGGTGCCAAATGTGGCACCAGAGGGGGGAAGAAGTACAACGAGTGGAAGTTCCACTTTAATAATATACATTAAGACATTTCCTTTTCACACTCTATTGGCATAAAAAACTGTTAGAAAGTGTATAAACTGGAAATTTCACACACAAAAAAAAACATAGAAAGAATAAAAAGTGCAAAATGGAATGGGGCTAAAAGACCCAGCGGATCACAAGACATACAGATTTTCATTAACATATACCTGAAACATAACAAAATAAATTGGAAAACTGTTGTAAACTATGTCATCCAAAAAACAAAAAAGTAATAAATGTGGTAGCAACTACCTTGTATATAAAAGGACACTAAAAGGTAATTTCTAGGACTGAAACCATGACCTATTTATACTGTATAATTGTTCCAAAGATATACATATTTAATGCATTTATGTACCATGTAACTGTTCTGTCTAAAAGAATAAAGAATAAAATGTATATAAAATATGTAAACATATAAACATCATCATAAAATGCATGACAAATATATACACATGTCTCAATATACTGCTCATATCGACTTACTATGGTAGTCAAAATTCATATTAGAGTCAAGAAAACCATGTAGGATATGCTACAGTGATCAAAACTCTCTAATGGGGATTCCTGCGGATGGTAATAAAAGAGATTATTAGACAAAATAATAAGAAATGAATTAGAAATACATCTATAAAATAATACATAAAAAATATTTTTATGCAGGGACGAATCCACCTTCACTAGGCAGTTTAGGTTATAGGTGGTATAGTATAGTATAGTGTAGTATAGTATAGTATAACAATATTATAATATGGAACTAACTAAGCCATCTGTGGACTTATTGTAGAATAATATGTTATTCTACAAAATGTCTACAAAATGTCTACCACACATTGTCATTGTGAGTGTTTTTAACCAATGGTGGTCAGATTCAGACTCAAGAAAATTACTATTGTGATTGATGGTCAGTGGGAAGAATTCCCCCCCTTATATTGGTGGTCAGTCTAAAGAATGCCCCCATAAAGTGGTGGTCCGAATGCCACCTTTACAGTCAGTTTAAAGTTGAAGTCCATGCTAAAACTAAAATCCCTACATTTATAGCCACCAGCATTCTAACACTAACCTCTCTAGCCCTGTAAAAAAAAAATTGAGTATACATACCTTTTCTGCAGGAGACCCGAGGCGATCCGACCCGATCCCACGCTGAGCTGTCAGTCGGGGCTTCCCTGTGGAGGCGGGTGCAGAGGACACGTCCGACAACGGAAGCCCCATATTAAGTCTATGTGTGATGTCACATCCCATTCATTTCACAGCCTTTGTCGGCCATGTCCTCTACAGAGCTTCTGCCGCTGGAGATCGCGTCGGATCGCCTGCAGAAAAGATATGTACACACATTTTTTCTTTACAGGAAAAGAGAGGTTGGTGTTAGAATGCTGGTGGCTATAGATGCAGGGATTTTAGTTTTAGCATGGACTTCCACTTTAAAAGATCAGGGGTGTCATGCTGCTGGCTCTACCAAGTGGTGTTGGCCCTGGAACTAAATACAAACAGCGCTGCACTGTTTGTATTTTGTTTCTTTTATGTCAGGTGTTGAGATATTGTGTTCAGCAGCTTTTTTTGGCAACTGTTCACCAATTGCACAGATTTAATTAGTTTTTTGAAGGTCCTGGAAACTGTTTGCTTTCACGTTGTATGTGTGCTATTTGGTATGTTGCCTTCACCATCTGTTTCCCTGTGTGCACCATCATATTGTTTTTTTACTCTGTAGTGTCTTACATATGTTTTATGTGCTGATCTTATCTTTACAACTCTGACCTCTTGCTAGTCTGACTTTAGATGTGAAAGGCTTTCTTTGATTGTTAGCCATCCCTAGGCTTCATTTACACTTGAACTACTTTGACCACCAGCCACAGAAAACGCAAAACGCTGCAAAATTGCACAGAGATTTTACTGCAATTTTGCACGTTTTGTGGCCGGCGGTCAAAACGTTCCTATCCTGAAATCGATCCTTTAGGGAAAAAAAATGCCGAAAGCTCCTAAACTCAAGTTTAGGAGCTGCTAGTGTACATGGAGCCTTATATTAACTCATGATTAATTAATTAACAAAGAACCACCCCCACCCTTAACCGTATGAAACTAGACACCCTTATGGTTTTGCTGAGGGGGCACTTTGCTGTTCTTTTCCTTTAGTGATTTTTTTTCTCTAGGTGATTCTTATACAAGTGATATTCACTTCATGCTCTGCACTTCAGCGATTGCATGAAGCAAACATACTGTACATAGCAAACTGCACTGAAAAGCCCCAAACAGGCTGCAGGTTACCCTGCTCTCCACCACTCCTTCTGGCAGTTGTGTCCTCTCTCCTTAAACTCTCTTTCCTTTACCCCTCTTCTCCACCCCACAGCTTACATATATCCCCCTCCCCCTCCCTCCTGCCCTCTCCCGATTACAGCAACTCCTGCTAATTCTACACCCACATGCTAATAAACACTCCTGGACGCTGGGGCATGTCCCTTCATAGAAATCACATTCCCACATTACCTCCTTCACCCTTCTTCTTCTCTTAATGTCTGAGAGATATCCCCAAACCCCGGACCTCCATCATTTAACTGTGCCCAATGCTCCAATTATCCTACACCTACAGCAGCTGCGATCCACAGAATATAGTTTCCATTCCTCTTCTTTCCAAAACCAGCCTCCACTTCTACTGCACCCTCTAGAATGCCCACTCTGTCTGCAACAAACTCACCTCCCTCTACGACCTCTTTATCACAAATTTCTTTAACCTACTTGCCATTACCGAAACCTGGCTCATGAATCTGACACTGCTTCTCCAGCTTCCCTCTTGCATGGTGGCCTTCTCTGGACTCACTCCCCCAGACCCAGTGGATGGAAGAGAAGTAGAGTAGGTAGCCTTCTAGCCCCACACAGCACTTATCAGGTACTTAATCCACCTCCCTCTCTGATACTCTCCCCATTTGAGGCACATTGTATTTGTCTATTTTCTCCCGTTTCTCTAAGAATAGCTGTCATCTACAAGCCCCCTGGACCGGTATCAACTTTCCTTGATAACTTCCCTGCCTGGCTACCCTACTTTCTCTCTTCTGAAATCCCCACACTCATTCACGGCGACATTCCTGTTAACGATAATAATACTGCTACATCTAAACTTCCCAGTTTAGCCTCCTCTCTTGACCTCAAACAATGGATTCATGCTCCTACTCACTCTTATGGTAACATTCTTGACCTTGTATTCTCCTATCTATGCACCCCATGCAACCTGTCCAGCGATCCTTTCCAACTCTCTGATCACCACCTTATTAGTTTAGCTCTCTCACCGTCTTCCACCTCTCTCACCAACCGCCTAACAGTTACCCTAGGAAACCTTCACCGGCCCAACCCTTCTCTACTCTGCTACTGACCACCTCTATGACAAAATCTCACCTCTGTTCTGCCCCAACCTAGCCACTTCTGTCTACAACAGCTCACTGTAATCCTCTCTTGAAATGACTCTAGAATTAGTCCCCGACCCCTACATCCTTGGCAAACAGAGGACAGACAAGCTTTAGAAAACATAGCCGCACTCTTGAGTGCCTGTGGCGCAAGACTAAGTGCCAGAACGACTTCAACCAATATAAACCTGTCCTTCTGCCTCCACATTGCCAAGCAGACCTATTTTACCACTCTCATTAACACATTCTCATCCAGCCTCCATCAACTCTTCTCTACCTTTAACTCTCTACTCTGTCCTCCACTGCCTCCACCCACTAAGGCACTCAATTCCCAGGAGATCGCCAATCACTTCAAAAACACGATTGATACAATTTGTGTGGAGATCTCCAATGCGCCGATACCTCCCCCACTTAAAACCCCATGTTCACAGGTACAATCATTACTTCACTCATTCAACCCTGCCACTATTGATGAGGTTGCTAAACTATTTTCTAACGCCCACCTAACCTAACCACCTAACCCCTAGATCCTGCTAACTTGCAAATGCTACGCTCACTCTCTGGCTCTATTCTACACTCTGTAACTGACATCTTTAAACTCTCCCTCTCTTCTGGCATCTTCCCCAACTCTCTAAATCATGCACTAGTTGTAGTCACTCCAAAACCCTCAATGGACCCCACCAATCTTAACAACCTATGCCCCATCTCCTTACTCCCCTTTTCCTCCAAAATGTTTTATTGTCTGGTCTACATCCGACTGAGCGACCATCTGACTGAGAACAAACTTCATGATCCCTTTCAGTCCAGATTTTGCCCTCAACACTCCATGGAAACTGCTCACAAACAACCTACTAATGGCTAAAACCAAAGGACTCCATTCTGTACTACTCCTCCTTGAACTCTCTGCTGCCTTTGACACAGTGGACCAACCCCTTCGCCTCAAAAAACTCCACTCCTTTGATCTCTGTGACTGTACTCTTAGCTGGTTCTCATTCTACCTATAAAAAAATTGAGAGAAGGAACATAAGGCGCTTCTAAGTGCAGCATTCACAGTGTTTAATTAAGAACAACAGTTAAAAACACTTACAAATTCCATGGTGATAGTAGGCATATCAGTTTAAAACATCCTTGCTATGTAGAGCATCTATCCCAATTGGTGTAAGAAGCTCAATTGAATAGCTTTCTGTATTGAAGTTGACAAACATGTATTTCTCATTGTTATAGAGCTTGGCTGTAGTTTTCTTCCTGATGAAGTGGGCAGCGACCCGTGAAACGTGTAGAAGTCACACCAAGCAACCCATCACCCAATTATAGCAGAGATGATGAGGAAACTACCAAACAGTATCATATATCATTCTTTGTATATGTGAATGTTTATTAGACATGTGCACTGCCAAAATAGTTGTTCGTTTTCATTTCATTCGTTTTTTCTTTTTCGTTTTTTCGGGTCATTCATTATGATCGAAATTCGTAAATTCGAAAATCTGAAATTTCTAAATTCGAAATTCCGAAAATCTGGGAATTTCGTAAATTCGTAAATTTGAAAATTTGAAAATCTGAAATCCAGAAATTTTAAAATTCGAAAAGTCAGAAATTGGAATATTCGTAAATCCGTCAATTGTAAAATCCGAAATCTGCAAATTCAAAAATTCGGAAATCCTTAATCCGGGAATTTGAAATAATAAAGTGAGACCCGTAGGAGAGAATAGACGGAGGGGATGCATGACTATGGGAGGAACAGGGGTCAGGGAACGGTCAGCCAGGTCAGTGGTGGGGCACAGGTTCAGCTCTTACCTGATTGGAGGTAGAAGTCGGTGGGGGCTGGATTCAGAGGTTGGGGTCCGGTGTAGGGGGTGGATTCTGCATCATTCTGAGAAGTTTGGAGAGGAGAAATCTTCTTGGGACATCCGCGCTGGTCACCTGCAGGTAGACAGACAGGGAGATGAGTGAGCTAGAGGCCTTGTTAGCTCAGGTCAGGGCCGCAGCAGTCGAACGGGGCCCTCAGTGGCTGCAGCAGCAGCTGGCTGACGTACTTGGGGGGTCAGGATCTGCTACTTCACCTGTCCCTTCTTCCCCGGGGAGGAAACGAGCCAGAAAGGTGCGCCCGCCGGAGCGCCTGAGCCCATCTCCTGTCCCTAAGGCTCAACGAGCGAGAAGGAGCCCCTGTCCCAGGGACCCTCCAGGGCTCACTGTGGGGCTGCCTGCTCATGCCTCCGGTGTGGACCCTGGGAGGAATCCTACCCCACGGCGCTCTTCTACTGCTCGCAGCTCAGGCCGGAGCATGCGGCAGCCCTCCCCCTCCCCCCCCCGTGTAGATGTCCTGTGTGGGAGGGCTGCTCAGCGGGGGAGACGCAGCGGGATGCGCAGTGGGGGGCGTCCCTGCCCCTCAGCTGTCCAGAGAGAGAAGGATGCCCAGGCTTCAGGGATACTCACTGGGGGGGTGCCGTCATCGTCCCCCGCCAGCCGCCGACACAGGGCTCCGGAGCGTTCGGCTCCCTCTGCCACTGCTGCGCAGAGCGGAGCTCAGCTGGATGAGCTTTCTGTAACGAACAGCGGTGGGGTGGGAGCGCCCTCTGCTGGTTCACCATCCACATCGCAGGCGGGACGTCACAGCAGAATGAGTATGAAGGCTCAGGCTGGGGGACACGCCCCCTTAAAGAGACAGCGCGTCCCTGCTGCAGCTGGGGGTACTACTGTGCCCAGCAGCTCTTCCATGGAGAGAACAGAGCCCGGGGCTGAAGAGGAGGCTTCCAGGAGCCCTGAGGAGGAGCCGCTTGTGCAAATGAGGCAGGGGACGTCGCCGCGGCAAGATTCTTCGGCTGAGTCCGGTGAGCTCACCAGCGCGGATGAAGACGATCGATCGGTCGGGAGGCGTCCTGCTTTGCGGAGCCAGCTGGGATCCGGACGAACGGCTAGTCGTGTGGCGGTTCGGCTGCAGCCTGGTAAGTCGCCAATTTTACCTTTACACACTAGTCAGATGGGGGGGGTTAATTTGGGGGTTTCCTCAGAGGTTAGTTCAGTGCCAGGAGTGGTGGGTGGAGATGCGGGTGCTGCGCCGGTTTTGTCCGCATTTTTTGCAGGCTTTCGGGAGTTATTGGCCCGTTTTGATCCGGCGGGGTCTTCTTTAGCATCTCAGGGGCCCGTTGGGGCATGGGCTCCCGCTGCCGCGGGCGTGGACTCTGTGGTTCCTCGCACACCCCCCCCAGCAGAGCCGCTTGCGGTAGCGGTATCCGGGGCGGGGGGGTCATCCGGGGTTAGCGTGACGTCGGCGTCGCAGACGGAGGTGACTGGGGTGGACGCGAATAAAGGCAAGGAGTCCTCTGAGGATAAGGTGCGGTTGGCGGATGCGGCGAAGTGCGAGATTTATGTGTGCTTTGAGGGCCCACTGGGAGTGCATCTAAAGCAAGATGTACGGGAAAAGATCTGGAAAGGGGAATATGTTGAAATATTCTCTCTTTTGCCGTTAGAAAAATTTAATATCGACAAGGGTAAGGCGGACGAAAGCAAGAAGGAGGAGGAGGAGAAGCGACGCTGGAGGCTTATTCCTCGCACTTTTGGGAATTGGCTTCAGGCGTTTGCCATTTTGGCTAGCGTAATTGGCGAAAAAGCACCAGAGAATTGTTCTCCACTTTTTTGTTATCTGGATGCCATCGGGGAGGCTTATCGAACTTATGGGGGAATTGCTTGGCTACGCTATGACGAGCAGTTCCGCCAGCGCAAGGCTTTGCGTCCGGGCTTGCGATGGGACCATAAGGACATTGGGCTTTGGATGAAGCTTATGTCACAGGCGAGGGTTTCGGGACAGCCCTTTCTCGGAGGGGCCGGCAGTTCAGGTGCCGCTGGACAGTCGGCCACACAGCGAAAGGGAATTTGCTGGCAGTTTAACGAGGGGTCGTGCCGTTTTGGCGCGAACTGTCGTTTCCGTCACGAGTGCTCTGGTTGCGGGGGCTCCCACAGTTATGCCAAGTGTTTCAAAAAAGGAAAGTCCCAACCCGTTGAGTCGGCCTCAAAAAGGGAGGACGCCAGTAAACCTTCCCGAGATGGTACCGTATCTAGATAGATATCCGCGACGGGAGGCGGCAAGTTTTTTGGCTGATGGTTTTGCCCATGGTTTTCGGATCCCGTGTTCGGGACCTGTGGCCCCGTCTCCACGGGCTCAAAATTTGAAATCAGCGCGCCAATTTTCCCAGGTTGTTTCGGACAAACTGGCAAAAGAGGTGGTACTCGGGAGAATGGCCGGACCATTCGCTCAACCCCCCGTTTTGTTTTTACACGTTTCTCCCCTTGGGGTGGTGCCCAAAAGGGAACCCAACAAATTCCGGTTAATTCATCATTTGTCGTATCCGAAGGGGACTTCGGTGAATGATGCTATTTCTCCGGAGCTTTCTTCGGTGTCTTACACCTCCTTTGATGCCGCGGTTGGTTGGGTTCAACGGTTTGGCCAAGGTTCATTGATGGCGAAGACGGATATAGAATCCGCTTTTCGTCTGCTGCCGGTGCATCCGGACAGTCAACATTTGCTTGGCTGCTGTTGGGATGGGCAGTTTTATATGGACCGTTGTTTGCCGATGGGCTGTTCCATCTCTTGCGCATATTTTGAGGTGTTTAGCACCTTTGTGGAATGGGTAGTTAGGGAAGAGACTCAGTTGAGGTCGGTGCTGCACTATCTCGACGATTTTCTTTGCATCGGCCCACCGGATTCCTCAGTTTGTTCAGTGCTGTTACACACTTTGGAATCTATTGCGTCACGTTTTGGAATTCCTTTAGCGCCGGGTAAGACGGAAGGTCCTTCTACAGTCATGCAGTTTTTGGGCATTGTCATTGACACGCGTCTGATGGAATGTCGTCTCCCGAACGACAAACTGGAGGACTTGCGTCAAGGGGTGGCGGAGGCTGAGGCGGCGAGGAAGGTCAGGCTTAGGCAGTTGCAGTCGTTATTGGGTAAGCTTAATTTCGCCTGCCGCATCATGCCTATGGGACGCATCTTTAGTCGTCGTTTATGTGCCGCCACTGCGGGAGTACTGAAGCCGCATCACTTCATCAGGCTTTCGCGTGAGCTGAAGGCCGATTTGAGGGTTTGGGGTGAGTTTTTGTCCACATACAATGGTAGGTCTTTATGGATGGCGCCGGTTGTGGCAGCCTCTGACCTGGATATTTTCACTGATGCAGCTGGTAGTTCTGGTTTTGGGGCTTTCTGCCAAGGGGCTTGGTGCGCGGCGGTGTGGCCAGAAGAATGGAGTTCGGCGGGGTTCTTACGTAATTTAGTGTTACTGGAACTATTTCCGATTGTAGTGGCGGTTGAAATCTGGGGCTACAAATTTCGGGATAGGCGGATCTGTTTTCACTGTGACAATTTGGGGGTGGTGGAGGTTATAACGCGCTTGTCCGCTTCTTCTCCGCCAGTGGTGCGCTTGTTGCAGCACTTGGTTTTAAAGTGCTTAAGCTTGAATTGTTTTGTACAAGCTGTTCATGTCCCGGGGGTTTTGAATTCCATTGCCGATTCTTTGTCTCGTTTCCAGTGGGAGAGGTTCCGGAGGTTGGCGCCGGAGTCGGAGCAACTGGGGGTTCCTTGTCCCGACAGGCTGTGGAGACTGGCATTGGAGTAGCTGAGGAGCTGTTACGTCGATCGGTGACTGGGGGTACGTGGGCGGCGTACTCGTCGGTATGGGGTGAGTGGTCTACCCTGGTAAGTTCGGTTGGGGGGGGGGTTTCAGCACATGATCACGTGGCTTTGTTGCTGTATTTTATTGGGACGGGATTTACACAAGGCAAGTCAGTGTCCAAAATGAACAAGAGTTTAGCTGCCCTAGCTTTTCTATTTAGGATGCAGGGCCTGCAGGACATGACAAAGGATTTTAGGGTGCGTCAGGCCATGAAGGGGTTTCGGCGGGGGAGAGTACTGCCAGATACGAGGCGCCCGGTCTCGTTTGAGTTGCTTCAAGAGTTGGTGGAGCTGTTGCCTGGGGTTTGTACGTCTGTTTATGAGGTGAGGCTTTTCAATGTGGCTTTTGCGTTAGCATTTTTTGGAGCGTTGCGCATTGGGGAACTAGTTAGCAAGAACAGGTGTGGAGTAGGGGGGTTAAGTTTGAAGGACGTGACCCTGTCTGGGGATTGTGTTCAGATTCATATTGGCAAGTCTAAAACTGATCAATTGGGAAAAGGGGTTTCCGTGTCGTTGTTTCGGGTGCTGCCGGAATCGGTTTGCCCGGTTTCCTCGGTGCAACGATATCTTGGGGTTAGGGGGTGGAGGCCGGGAACCTTTTTGATGCACAAGGATGGCTCATCCTTGTCGCGTTTTCAATTTTTGTCAGTTTTTCGACGTTGTTTGGAAAAGGCGGGCAGGGAGGTTTCCCAGTTTAATACTCACTCCTTTCGTGTGGGGGCAGCCACAGAAGCGGCTAGGTGGGGTTTGGGTTCACAGGTAGTGAGACGCATAGGGAGGTGGGAGTCTGATCGTTTTAAGATTTATGTTCGCCCTCATTTGCTTTGAAGTTGCATTGAGTATGCGGGTGTGGTTTTATGTTCCTTTTTTATGTTTCTTTCAGATCTTCCTCCTGGCCTGGTCTGGATTCTGGGGGATTCATACGTGTTCTGGGGGGCTGTTAGGGCTGATGTGCGTCCTGAAGGGAGGCAGCTGGGCATTTCTCGGAGTGAGGCTGTCTTAAAATGGTTGGGTATCCGTGGAATGATGTGGGGCCAAGTCCTTCCTGAATTTCACTATTTTTCCAGAATTGACAGACCCCCAGATGTTCTAGTTTTACAGGCAGGGGGCAATGATTTAGGGGTGCGGGCGGCCAGGGATCTGGTGAGGGATATCAAATTTGATATTTTGCGCCTGCTACGTGATTTTCCTGGCTGCATTATTGTGTGGTCAGATATTGTTGCAAGAAAAGTGTGGCGGTTCGCCCGCTCCGTAAGCAGGGTTAACAAAGCCAGAATTAAGTTGAATAGGGAGGTTGGGAGGTTTGCGGCCCGGCTCGGGGGCATAGTAGTTCGACACAGGGAGCTGGAGGATCAGTCTGTTCGCTATTGGCGAGACGACGGTGTTCACTTAAATGCAGTGGGCATAGACATATGGTCCTTGGACCTTCAGGAGGGTGTGGCAAGAGCGTTGCAGGTGTGGAGGGATTCGCTTGAATGAGGTTGTCAATCAAGCTCACGTGGCGGTTCAAGGGGTCTTTGGGTGTCAATACAAATTTTACATGGTCACAGGAGTAGTGGGGCCCATCTAAGGATGGCGCTTACATTTGTTAGCGGTGGTTCTCCCAGGAGATAAATCCCCTGGGGGAGGGGAATATGGAGTTAGTTGTGATGTCCGAGTGTCCTCGAGCCTGTTGGGGCACAGCTGAGGATGTAGACCGTTTACAGTTATAAAGTGTGCCTTTTTTAAGATACCCAAAGACCTCTTGCTGTTGGACATTATTTTGTTATTTGTTTCATGTTCTTTTTGTTATTTATTATTTGGTTAATAAATTGGCTGCTGTGGCCTTATAAAACCCATGTCACGCAGTCTGTGTCTTTAATTTAATGTTAAGACCCAAGGTTGACGAATCCTTTAGTCAAGTGAGACCCGTAGGAGAGAATAGACGGAGGGGATGCATGACTATGGGAGGAACAGGGGTCAGGGAACGGTCAGCCAGGTCAGTGGTGGGGCACAGGTTCAGCTCTTACCTGATTGGAGGTAGAAGTCGGTGGGGGCTGGATTCAGAGGTTGGGGTCCGGTGTAGGGGGTGGATTCTGCATCATTCTGAGAAGTTTGGAGAGGAGAAATCTTCCCACCCTCCCGCCCTGGTGTTAGGAGTAAGCAGTCTGGATAGGTATGGGTTGTATTGGTATTTTATGAATACGGGTGAAGGTGTTTGTGTCATTCAACCTTACTTTTCAAAAAAAAAAAAAAAAAATATATAATAAGGAAAACAAAGAATAATTAAAAAAAAAAAAAAATAATAATAATAATAAATAAAATAAGAAATAAATTTAAAAAAAAAAAAAAAAAAAAATATATATATAACTCACGTTGTCTACGGTAAAATGTAATGTTGTGGTGTATTTTAAATTTGTCACAGCAGTTGGCGGTTCAAGGGGTCTTTGGGTGTCAATACAAATTTTACATGGTCACAGGAGTAGTGGGGCCCATCTAAGGATGGCGCTTACATTTGTTAGCGGTGGTTCTCCCAGGAGATAAATCCCCTGGGGGAGGGGAATATGGAGTTAGTTGTGATGTCCGAGTGTCCTCGAGCCTGTTGGGGCACAGCTGAGGATGTAGACCGTTTACAGTTATAAAGTGTGCCTTTTTTAAGATACCCAAAGACCTCTTGCTGTTGGACATTATTTTGTTATTTGTTTCATGTTCTTTTTGTTATTTATTATTTGGTTAATAAATTGGCTGCTGTGGCCTTATAAAACCCATGTCACGCAGTCTGTGTCTTTAATTTAATGTTAAGACCCAAGGTTGACGAATCCTTTAGTCATGAACTGACTAACTAATGATAACTAACTATTAAATTATAGGTATTGGAATTTCTTTTCAAATTTGGCTGTTAGTGAACGTAACAAATACAAATGTATCCAAAGTTATGAATTATTCGAAATAACGAATGTTGCATCAAAATAAAAAGAATGGCACAAATAAATTATTAATAATAATAATAATAATAATAATAATAATAAAAAGTTTTTATTATTATTGTTATTTATTATTATTAATTAATTACGTTCCATTCGTTTCGATACGGCTTTCGTTATATTGGAAAATTCGTAACTTCGGATAAATTCCTATTTGTTACGTTCAGTAACAGACAAATTTGAAAGGAAATTCCAATACCTATAATTTAATAGTTAGTAATAATTAAGCTATTATTAGTTATTATTTCAGGTTTTGGAATTTTCAGATTTTCGTTCTTTTGAATTTTCGTTTATTTTCGGATTTTCGAATTTTCAAATTTCCGAATTTTCAGATTTTCAAATGTTCGGTTTACGGAATTTCAAATTTACGGAATTTCAAATTTACGAATTTTCGAATTTTCGAATTTCCAGATTTCCGGATTTTGGGATGTTCACATTTTCGAATTTCGTAAATTCATAAACTCGAAAATTCGAAACCAGGAAATTCAAAAATGCGTACATTCGTAAATTCTGAATTTTCGAATATTCAAATTTACGAATATTCAGAGAAAATCGTTAAACAGGTTTTTGTTAATTCGGATATTTCGGAATTTACGAATTTGTTGAAATTAGTTAAAAACACTAATTCGGAATGAAATGAATTGCACATGTCTAATGTTTATATCAGTATACAAGTCCCTTCATTGTCTATATTTTTTTTAACCTTTGTACAGTAAATATTTGATATTTTTATCATACTTGGAGTGCTACTATTAAAGTTGCAGTTTCAAGGGTTTTTGTCTGTACTGTATGGAGGAGTAGGACAACAAAACACCTTCCGTCTCTCATCTCCCACTTAGGGTCTTCCTTTGTTTTTCATATCTGCAGTGGAGAACAACAGTTGGAATTTGGTTGCAGGGGGTAACAATAACAGTTCTTTACCTGCATGGATGGAGCTCAGCATTGCTGTTGTTCAGTTATTTTCAGAAAATCACAGGTCTTTCCGAGGAAATCTGATTTGGGTTTTATTGCTGTTTCTGATAACTAATAGCTGGAAAATTTGTATTGTGGTTTCATGTGCAGCATCTGTTTCTAGAGAAAGTAACTATACAGAGGGGATACTTTATCCGGTTAAATTGAGACATTGATATGCATGTTACCTCTGAAAAAAAAGACAAGGTACTGATATGAAATGAAAGGAATCTTTGCTTCTTAGTATCTAGTGTGAAAAACATGACAGTTAGTAGTCCGTGAGGCATGGATTAAAGGGGTTGTAAAGTCTCTGTTTTTTTTCCATTAAAATAACAAACATGTTATACTTACCTGCTCTGGCTCTCGGGTCCCGGGTCCCTGGCTGGAGCTCCTGGCTCCTCCCTCCTGTTGAGTGCCCCCGCAGCAAGCAGCTTACTATGGGGGCACCCAGGCCGAGCCACGGCTCTGTGTGTCCATTCAGACACGGAGCTGCGCTTCGGCCCCGCCCCTCTCTCTCCTGTTGGCTAACTGAGCTAACTTGACAGCAGCGGGAGTCAATGGCACCACTGCTGTGTCTCAGGCAATCAGGAGAGAGAGTCCCAGACTGACAAGACACTCATGGACATCGCTAGATAGTGATGGGGCTCAGGTAAGTATTAAAGGGACTGAGAGGGGCTGCTGCACACAGAGGCTTTTTGTCTTAATGCATAGAATGTCAATGATATCAATGCTGGGCCACAAATCCTCCCACTGATACTAATAATAGGGCACTATTCCTCCCACTGATACCAATGATGGGGCACTATTCCTCCCACTGATACCAATGATGGGGCACTATTCCTCCCACTGATACCAATGATGGGGCACTATTCCTCCCACTGACACCAATGATGGGGCACTATTCCTCCCACTGATACCAATGATGGGTACTATTCCTCCCACTGATACCAATGATGGGGCACTATTCCCCCCACTGATACTAATGATGGGGCATTATTCCTCCCACTGATACCAATAATGGGGCATTATTCCTCCCACTGATACCAATAATGGGGCACTATTCCGCCTACTGACATTAATGATGGGGCATTATTCCTCCCACTAACGCCAATAATGCAGCACAATTCCTCCCACTTATATCAATGATGGGGCACTTTTCCTCCCACTGATACCAATAATGGGGCACTATTCCTCCCACTAACACCAATGATGCGGCACAATTCCTCCCACTTATATCAATGATGGGGCACTATTCCTTCCGCTGATACCAATGATGGGACAATAATACTTGCACTGATACCAATGATGGTGCACAATTCCTCCCACTGATACCAATAATGGGGCACTATTCCTCCCACTGATACCAATGATGGGGCACTATTCTTCACACTGACACCAATAATGGGCCACTATTCCTCCCACTGATACCAATAATGGCACACTAATCCTCACACAGATACCAATGATGAGGCACTATTCCTCCCACTCATACCAATGATGGGCACTATTCCTCTCACTGACACCAATGATGGGGCACTATTCCTTCCACTGATACCAATGATGAGGCACTATTCCTCCCACTGATGCCAATGATGGGCACTATTCCTCCCACTGATACCAATGATAGGGAACTATTCCTCCCACTAATACCAATAATGGGGCACTATTCCTCCCACTGATACCAATAATGGGGCACTATTCCTCCCACTGGTACCAATAATGGGGCACTATTCCTTCTGCTGATGACAATGATGGGGCACTATTCCTCCCACTGATACCAATAATGGGGCACTATTCTTCCCACTGACACCAATGATAGGGCACTATTTCTACCCACAATACCAATGAGGGGGCACTATTCCTCCTCCTACTCATCACAGGCACTATATAATTTTATGATTGAATAAGGACATTTTCTATCCCTACTGGTCACAGTCCAAGCCCCACCAAAGCCTGAAGAACAGTAGACTGGCCCTTTGTTTAGGAAGTTTGGAAAACCCTGTATTAGAGGATAATGCCTATAGAGAAAACACCCAGTAATTAGTCATCCAAAGCCACCTCCATTCAAAATTAAAAATAAAAATGAGATATGTCAGTGTCAAATGCTCTGACAACATACTGACAAAGGGCATGCTGACAGCAGATGAGAGCAGTGGGATGAGCATATTAGTTTATTGCAGCTCCTTAATTGGCCAATCACAGGCTGGAGGTAGGGTAGTGACCATCAAGCTATTAATTAACTGCAGTCGGTTGAAGTCAGGTCACAAACTTGGCTCTGCTGACTTGTAGGGCTATGAAAATCATAGGACCGGCTACGAATAAAAATCATTTGGCATGTAAAACAACTTTAGGTATTTCAATTGTGTGACTACAGTTTATTTCTGGAGTTTATGGATGCCGGCAGCTACAACATCTAGCAGGAGTGAAATATTCTCACCAGAATTCTTACCTTCATGAAACTACCTTGGCCATTAAAATGCAAAATGATGCTGTCAGGTTCCCTGGTGGATTCCCATCACGTAGATTTAATCATTTATTAGGGGGGTATGGTTGCAAGAAGGTGACAGGCATGTTGTGGGGAAGAAACATAAGCTTCCACAGGGAAATCTCACCACTGTAGTTCTTGCAAGATATAAAAAGTCTGATTAAATAAACTCCAAAATATTAGCTTGGAGTCAAACTGGCCTTTAGAATATCAGTAAAACAATGAAGATACATTAAAAACAACACCTGCTGTCAGCGCTCGATGACTGGAGAAACACTGGGCCTGATTTTTTTCTGAAATTTAAATTTTTCAAAAATTTGTGCAAAATCTGGAGATTTCAGTGAAATTTTGCTATTTTGGCAAAATTATTTGGATTCCATGCCAGAGGCAAAATAAATTGGTTCTCAGTGGTTTTAAACAATGCAATTCATTTTAAATGCCTTCCGAGGGTTTTGGAAGCTCCTTTCTGCCATATTGGACCTGTCGTTGTATCTTCAGTAGCCTCGTTATTTTACAGATAGCAAAAAAAAAATTGTAAAATTAACATTTTACAGACAGGCAAAAAAAAGTAAAAATAAAATAAAAATTTGGCAAAAAGGAAAAAAAAATTTCAATAAATACAGTGGAACCTTGGATTACAAGCATAATCCGTTCCAGGAGAATGCTTGTAATCCAAAGCACTCGCATATCAAAGCGAGTTTCCCCATAGAAGTCAATGGAAACGAAGATAATTAGTTCTGCATTGACTTCTCTTACATGTAATACCGCATGTAGCCAGAGGTGGGGGGGCGCCGGAGAGCCTTGGAAATCCTCGGGGACAGCTCGGCTGAACTCGGAAAGCCTCGGAAAGGCTCGGAAACACTCAGGAACTGAGTATTTCTGAGTGTTTCCACGTTTTTCCGAGTCGTTAAGAGTATTTCCGAACGGCTCAAAACCGTTCTGAGTGTCCCCAGCGCCCCCGCACCTCTGGCCGAATGCGGTACTGCACCACCCATTAGCTTGAATTCTGCTCGTTTTGTGAGACAACACTCGCAAACCGAGTCAGAATTAAAAAAAAAAAAAAGTTGCTCCTCTTTCAAAAAGCTCGTTAACCACGTTATTAGTAAACCAAGGTTCCACTGTAAATACATTTGAGTTAAAGTGGTTGTAAATGTTAGATTTATTTATTTATTTTTTTAAAATAACAAACATGCCTATACTTACCTGCTCTGTGCAATGGTTTTGCACAGAGCAGCTTCAATCCTCTTCATCTGGGCTCTCCCGCCGCGGTGTTCCAGGCCCCTCCTCTTCATCGGGTGCCCCCCCCCACAAAAAGCCGCTTTCCATGGGGGCACTCATTCGTTTTCGCTTCCGAGTCCTGCTGCTGCGACCATTGACATAGACAGTGGGACTCGGCCCCGCCCCCTACTCCCATGTCACAGCTTTTGAATGACAGCAGCGGGAGCCAATGGCCAATGACTCCTGCTGCTATCATTCTGTTCAATGAGGAGAGCGACAACGGCTGGAGCCGCTGCGCTCATGCACATTGCTGGATCGGATTGGGCTTAGGTAAGAAAGAGGGAGGGTCTGAGGTGGGGGGGGGGGAGCTGCAGCACAACCAGAAATTTTACAGATAGCAAAAAATGTAAAAATAAAATAAAAATTTTACAGACAGCAAAAAAGTAAAAACAAAATTAAACTCCTACAGACAACAAGAAAGTAAAAACAAAAAAAAAATTTGAGTCAGCAAAAAAAGTAAACATAAAATTAAAAAGTATCAATATTATTCAGATACACAAAAAAAAAATTAAAAAATGGAAACAAAAAGAACATTATATGAAATAAATTAAATAACCCCCCCCCCCCCAAAAAAAAAATAAATCTAAAAATAAATAAAAATCACCCACTAAATAAAGAAAAAATATATTTGGACTGCCCTGGAAGCAGTTCAGTCCAAGAGTGGGTGAACTATGAATACACAAATAAATACACAAAATACAGAAACCACCCACAAAAAAATGCACAAACCTTGCAGCATCAAAAAAAAAAAAAAAAAGGACTCCGCTGTATTGCACTGGTAGGCAGAGGGCCGTTCTGGAACCTTTTAGTATTCATGGGAATGTGCTACTGACAAAATCATGATGGGTGATTGGCTGACACGCTGGGCCATAGCCTATGTCAGCTCTGCAGATATCCTCTTCTAATTGGGGCCTCAGCTGCACGTGCCTCCAATTACTAGTGTGCGTCCACTCCAGATGCCAAAAATACGTAATTCCCTGTAGTACAAATGCCTTATCTCATAATCTAGGAATCCTAAAGCGTGATGGGGCAACCAGTACAGGACTAAAATCACAAATTAGACAGGTTAGCTTTAACCTAAAGCAATAATGCCCGACTACCACTAAACAGATCATGCAGTTAACAGTGAGCTGATAATATATAAACATCCTTGCTTGTTCTACATAGTAGTCATATCCAATAATGTCTATGTAGCTTGTCATATCAAAGTTATTCTGGCATTAGGGTTTAATGTAATCAACACAATCATTAATGTAATGACTGGTCGCAAACACTAGAGGGCATTAAAGCCATGCTATGCAGCAAATCCTATATTTGTAATATTGTCCATAAAGAGTTTATTATGATTATTATCTCTGGCCATTAGCATAGAGGCCACACATTATGTAGTGTAAGCAGTGATTCGCTAATATGAGATGGTACTATGCATGTGGCAATATGCAAGAAAAGAGAGTCTATCTGTTTTCCAGTTAAATAGATTTTTGCATATCACCATCTGTTCTATGTTTAGGTGATAGAAAATTTAAAAAAAAAAAAGAAATCCATTTACTGATTTTTTTCTATCTTCCTTCCACCCAGGAAAAAGTATGCATAAACACAGCATGCCGATGCAAATGCTCCAACTTAGTATGAGAGACAGATAGTGTTTGGTTCTATACTCATATACTCAGTGCTTGGCAACTGCCGCAGTTTAGTTAGCAATAGGATTTTGCATCTGCTATTTATATTTGTATATCCTATGTGTATATACTGTATATATATATATATATATATATATATATATATATATATACATATCGGGTAAAATAAGTATTGAACACGTCACTATTTTGGTAGGTAAATATATTTCTAAAGGTGCTATTGACATTAAATGTTCACCACATGTCGGTAACAACCCATCTAATCCATACATACAAAGAAACCTAAACAAATAAGTTCAGAAATTAAGTTATGTGTAATAAAATGGAGTGACAAAGGGGAAAAAGTATCGAACGTATGAAGAAAAGGCGGTGCAAAAGGGCATTGAAAGCCAAGACACCAGCTGGAATCTCAGTAATTAGAAAGCAGCTGGTTCTGATGGCCTATAAAAAGGTGTCTCATTACCAAGGTGTCACGCAAGAAGCATCTCATAATGAGTAAAAGCAAAGAGCTCTCAAGACCTTCACAACCTTATAGTTGCAAAACATACTGATGGCATTGGTTACAGAAGGATGTCTAAACTTCTGAATTTTCCAGTGAGCACTGTTGGGGCCATAATCCGGAAGTGGAAAGAACATAATTTCACCATAAACCGGCCATGACCAGGTGCTCCTCACAAGATTTCTGACAGAGGAGTGAAAAGCATTATCAGAAGAGTTGAACAAATTGGAATGTATCATCACACAGAGTGGTACTGCGGATACATGAGGGGTAAGAAAGTGCCACGTCCTATAAATTATTTCTATAAAGGGAGGGACTATGGACTTAAAAAGTCCATAGTCCCATCCTTTATCTATATAAATAATTTATCAGAAGAGTTGTCCAAGAACCAAGTATCACTTGTGGAGAGCTTCAGAAAGATCTGGAATTAGCGGGTACAATTGTTTTAAAGAAAACAATAGGTAATGCACTCAATCACCATGGCCTCTATGCACCCTCACCACACAAGACTCCATTGGTGAAGAAGAAGCATGTTGAAGCTCGTTGAAATTTTGCTGCACAACATTTAGAGAAGCCTGTGAAATACTGGGAGAATATAGTCTGGTCAGATGAGACCAAAATTGAACTCTTTGGATGCCACATCACTCCAAAAACACCCCCCATACCAACAGTGAAGTTTGGAGGTGGGAACATCATGTTGTGGGGCTGTTTGTCAGCATACAGTACTGGCAAACTTCATATCATTGAAGGAAGGATAAATGGAAAAATGTACCAAGACATTCTTAATAAAAATCTGCTGCCATCTACCAGGATGATGAAGATGAAATGAGGGAGGACATTTCAGCAAGACAATGATCCCAAACACAAAGCCAAGGAAACTCTCAGTTGGTTTCAAAGAATAAAGCTGCTCTAATGGCCCAACCAATCACCTGACTTGAATCCAATAGAAAAATCTATGGAAAGAACTAAAAATCAGTGTTCATAGAAGAGGCCCACAGAACCTTCAAGATTCCACTTGTGTGGAGGAATGGGCCAAAATCACACCCGAGCAATGCATGCGACTAGTTTCTCCATACAGGAGGCGTCTTGGAGCTGTCATTACCAACAAAGGATTTTGTACAAAGTATTAAAAATACATTTCAGTCAGCGAGTTCAATACCTTTTCCCTGTGTCATTCCATTTTATTACACATAACTTAACTTCTGAACATATTTGTTTTGGTTTCTTTGTATGTATGGATTGCATGGGTACACACACACACACACACACACACACATACATATATATATATATTATAAGTGATTCTGAATTTCTGATGCATTCAATTTGGATACGATTTTACAGATTCAGAAGGATGGGACCTAAGTTTTTTTTAAATATCTCCTTCTGCTATTTCCAAAGCCCCCCTTAGCTGAACTACCAGTACCTCCAAGTCCCACCGTTTTATCATAGTATCCCTGGTAGAACATTAAGGGTCGGTTCACACTACAACAACTTGGGATCCGACCTGTAAGCCCTCAAGTCGCCCCAAGTCGCTTTACTTTGTGATTTGCATTATAGTCAATGAGAGTGTCTTAATTTACACTACTGAATTCACTCCGACTTCAGAAAAGGTTCTTGTACTACTTCAATCCGACTTCTAGCTGACTTGTACCCATAGAATTCAATGGAAGTCGTCTCCAAGTCGGATCTCCATCTATGTTGAAGCGACTTTACAGGAAAAGAAATTAGTTTACCCAGGCAAACCCCTCCCTCCCAGAGAGCCGATTATTCTGCGATTGGCCACAGCCAAAGTCGCCTGTCCTTGAGGCGACTTGAAGTCGCGTTGTAAGCTGCTTAAAGTCACGCTGAAGTCGCGTTGAAGTCGCCTTGCAAAGTCGCGCTGAAGTCGTGTTGCCTCTGTGTGAATCGAGGCTTAAAGGAAGTGTCTGTTTTTGCCCCATCATCTCACCCAGCAGGGCTTCTGCATGGTTTTCCATCATTTGGTTCTGTATATTACACTCTATGGGGTTGATTTACTAAAGGCTGTTGAGTTGCACTTTGCAAGGGAATTTTCCCCAGGGTTTAGTGAATGCGGTGATGTGCTCACTTTGCACATGGTTGGATGATGGGCATCAGCAGAGCTTCACCACATTCACTAAGCTCTGAGGAAAATGCCCTTCCAAATTGAAACTTCTATTGCAAAGTGAACAGTCTGTATGCCTTTAGTAAATCAGCTTAGATACAGTATTTTGCTTTGTGCAGCCCTGACACTTTATGAATGAACATTTCACTCTAAGAACTCAAAACTCCCACTTGCAGGACGCTAAGCTTAGCTGCTGCTGTGGGAGAAGGGACTACGCATGCATGGTTTGGCATGCTGATTTTTTTTTATGGCTGAGTTCTCGGAGGTGAATACTCATTCATGAGATGCTGGGGCTGTGCATTCAATGGTAGGATGGAGAGGGGCAGCCCACAGTAAAAGCAACTCCAAAAGTAAGAATCCTTATTAAAAAACAGAGGACAGCATTTTATTGGACGATCAAAGCTGTAATGCATACGGATTGATTTTTAAATGTCATTAGAAGGTTCGTTCACCTTTATTTACTTTTCCCATGAACATCCCTATGCATTGCAGTGTCCTTAAAATGCTGTGCTCCATTTTTTACATATAAACGTTTACTTTTTTTTAGATGCTTTTGTTATTGTCCTGCCCTCTTTGTCCTGAAGGACATACCCAGCTTTGGATACATGGCCCCCAGAACCTCAGACAGAGCAACTCCTCTAGCATTCTGCAAGAGTGAAAAAGGGTGGACCGCGCATGCGTGGGTAGAAAACAAAGCCAGGAGTGCTCATTCTTGAGTTTCTGGGACCATGCATCTAATGCTGGGTATGTCCTGCCATCTGTAGGACAGAGAGGGGATAACAATAACACAAGCATCTGAAAAAGTAAGCATTTATTTCCAAAAGGGTGTATGGCATTTTATTGTATTAAGGACACTGTAATGCATAGGGACATTTTTGGGAAAAGTAAGAAAAGGTCAATTAACCCTTTAAAAATTAAAACAAAAGGGTATGAAGACGTTTAATTATGTGCATAGTTGATGCACATCTATCCCTAAATCAGAGAGTAAAAGAGGGGGGTTTTGGGACTTTGAGTGAGGCACAAGACACACGGTAGGAGAGATTGTATAAATTGTTTTATTGACATAAAAACAAAGCTCATGACCTGTGATGCATGATTAAACATGAATATTTTGATCTATTAACATATGTATATAATATATAATATATAGTAGCTGATAAAAAACACCACATGCTTAATTGGATAATAAATAAAAATGGGTTGTAGGATCCAAATGAATCAAAGTAGAGGTCAGGCTATGTGTTAGGAATAGGATGACATTGATAGGCACTGACGCGTTTCGTGGCCAGTTGCCACTCTTCAGGAGAAAACGCATAGCATGTCTGAAAAAAGGGAGGAAAAAGGTACCAAATAGATTCTAATGTTTTGCCCTAATGGTAAAAAGAAGGTTGGGGCAGGGGGAGACGGGATATGTATCTCCCTGGAATACTTACACATAGATTGTACTAGATTAGCAGACTATGCATCTGCTCCTGATGAGTGGCAACTGGCCACGAAACGTGTCGAGCCCTATCAATGTCATCCTATTCCTAACACATAGCCTCACATCTATTTTGATTCATTTGGATCCTACAACCCATTTTTACTTATTATCCCATTAAGATTTGGTGTTTTTTACCAGATACTTGTATGGGATACTATTCGATTTTAGGTGTGTGTAATATACAGTGGGGACGGAAAGTATTCAGACCCCCTTAAATTTTTCACTCTTTGTTATATTGCAGCCATTTGCGAAAATCATTTAAGCTAATTTTTTTTCCTCATTAATGTACACACAGCACCCCATATTCGCTGGACAGAGAGGGACCTCAGGTAAGTAATTAGGGGGTGCTGGGGAGGCTGCTACACACAGAAGGCTTTTTATCTTAATGCATAGCAAACCTTCTGCCTTTGCAACCACTTTACGCTGACAAAATCAGCAAATATGAACTCACTTTTAAAGCTGATCTGGAATGGAACGTTATATCCTAATGATATAATAATATTGCCCAATTGATTTTGTAAAGTAAAAAATACATAAAGAATGAATTTTCTTTTTTTGTTTCGGCATTTAGTGAATGCCAAAATGTTTATACCGCCCACTTCTATTGGAAAGCCTACTTTGCTGGCCATGTGATGCATGATGTCATTCAAGGCTCCAGCAGGGATCTTTTCCATGAGAGGAAGTGAGGTATAAAAAAGATGTGTTCTCGATTAATTGATCATTATTCTATAATCACGTCTTATTATCTATAGATAGTTTGTTTTTACAGGATCAAGGTCTTCTTCATCCAGCCTACATTGTTTCTGGTAAATGTGATTTGTGCTTTAGCCGTGCTCTATTTCTGTCTGGAATATATTCCATACAATTTAGCCTTTCAATAAGCTGGTACATTGTGACATTAACTGTCACCCTTAATTTTCAACACATGACCTTTTGTTCAGAAACTTCCTCTATAAGATATATCTCTGATTCCAACTTTATTAAATTCCTAAGCGAAAGTTTCTGTCACATCTTTAAAATGAATGCTCATGATCTCTAACATTTAAAAAATAACAACTAAGGACATACAAGCTTTAAACTGTGACACTGAGCTAGATTTAGCAACTGTAGTTTGGTGGAAATGACCAAGCCCCCAATCTAGCACCTTCTCGAAGGATTGGTATGTTTAAGGCCCAGTTGGCATTGCAAAGTACAGCACCTCATGAATATGCATGTTAACATGTATTTTATGGTCAACTTCCATTTCCAACCATAGTCTCACCTCTCTTAACACCTTAGTTGCTCAATCCCTAACTCTTTGGACCCATTATAAATCTAAACTCAGCCTGGTGTCCAGTGTTCCACCAAGTTCATCCTTTTTAGGGGACTTCCTTCCTTTACTTCCCCAGAGAACTTCTCATGGTGGCATAACAACTCTCTTATCACTTTAGCTGACCTCCAAATAGGAGGAACATTTGCTAAATTTGAGCTATTATGCACGCAGAAACAAATCACAACCCAAGATTTCTACCATTACCTGCAGATTAGACATTTCTATACCACTCGCTATGGCCCCTCTCTAACTTCCCCAATTCAATTTTTTGAAAGACTTTGCCATGATTCTCCTAGAGGTAAGGGTCTCATTTCAGGCCTCTGCAAATCATCTGTTGTTTCCACTTTTTCTAGTATGATCCCTTTTAAGAGAAAATGGGAGGCTGATTGCGCTACGCAATTTACTCCGGAGGACTGGGATATTATGCTGGATAATTTGTGCAAATGTACTAAATCACTTGTGATTAGGGAAACCGCCCTTAAAGTATTGACCAAATGGTATTATACCCCCTCCAAACTCCAAGCTATCTTTCCTGGAACCTCAGGATTATGTTTTTGTTGTTGTCCACCCTTAGGTTCCTTTAAACATACCTTTTGGGAATGTGAGAAACTTTCTTCAGTATGGAGCAAGATATCTGCTAAAAACTCAGCGATATCAGGCACTCCTTTAAATCTTACAATGCAGATGTGCCTTATTGGCGCCCCAATTCCTGACATTTTACCTAACGTGGAAAGGTTAATTCAGTGTTTCTCAACCTTTTTTCAGTCAAGGCGCCCTTTAAAATAATGGACAATGTCGAGGCACCCTTCAAAATTTTGGACAGTGTCATGACGCCCCATTCTAAAATGTAAAAACTATTCTCTGAGTTTTACATAATGCAGCAACATCAATACATGTAGGTCACCCAACGTTAGAGGTGATTTATTCTTCCAAAGCAAATATTCTTTTGAAAACTGGTACTGAGTATTACTCCAATGCTGATAGAGAGAGGCAAGGGAGGGTCAAACAGGGATGATATGCAGAAAAGGGAAGAACGTTTTGGACTTTAAATGAGGCGGTGACCTGGTAAGGTCCAATGCTTCCATCCCTGTCTAATTAAAAAAGGGGAAAGGGAAATGGGACTTAGAATGAAACCCGTAGATGTAAAAGGATCAAATTTATTGTGTCAATAATATAGTACATAGTAGTAATCATGAATAAATGTAAAGTATCCATTACAATTCATATATATATACACATATACATATAATGAGGGCAAAAGAGCCACATGATTGCAGACAGTTAATATCACATAATACCTATTTTGAAAAGTATCTAATAAAACACGTGATGAATTGAAACACGGCATATAACAGCTCTACACGTAGATTGATCCACTCTTCAGGAGCATGCATGTGGATTGAATCTGAAATGTAAAAGGATTTCTATAAGGTCTGACCCTATCAAGGAAAAATAAATAAATATAAAAATAAAAATTAAACTATAAAAACCCCCACTCTGAAATACTTACAAATGTTGCTATGTGATGAGAGTATGGCACTGAAGATCGGACACCCCGTAAGGGCATCACTACCAGCAGCTGAGGTTGTGTGGGCAGCCTGGGGCCCAACAAGGACAACATCCAGGGAGGACAGATTGCCAGGAAGTAGGAATAGTCGTGAGTGGCCATGAGTGCTAGAAACCATCAAAAGGGGTATAAGTATATAAAATGCAGTATGTCCTGGTAAAGGGCAGGACAATTAAGTAAATGAAGAGGGTCAGTGAAGTCCAGGCAGGTGAGAGTAAAAATGAAAAAATAGTTGGAGATAAGAAACGGAATCACCAAGAATAGTGAATAAAAACCAGTACCTAAATGTGCCAGTAAAACTAATAGTAAATAGTGAATGATCAAATTACATGGAACTGGAGCATGGAAACCTAGAGTTCAGGGTGATAGGTAGAGTAAACTGATAAGGCAGATAAGACCACCAAGGTGAGTCAGCCACCCGAAAATGGAGCCTATAAGGGCACGGCTGCCGCACGCCCACCAACGTCACTCTAGCATACGCTGTGGGAAGGAGGCACCATCAATTATGCAAACAAACTGTCCAACATTGGCGCCAAAAACATCCCTCTGTCTAGCTGCTAGATGTAAAATGACGCTATGCGATGCCGCACCTCCAGGGCAGAAAGTGTGATGTCGATGCGTAGTGCAGGAGCATTCATCCACCCTAAAGGGGAGTAGGAAAGCCCACGGCACACATCGCAGCTCCTGGAAGAGATGAGAGCCAAGAGGCTCCTGAAACCAGATCATGTGACACATTCAACATAGCAAGGGAAATGGCTATATATCTTGTCAAGGGATGGGAAGTAAAAACCCCATCCCTTGGGTATGAACCCTATAGAGAAAGGGGGATTGGGCAAACCGATAACCTAGAATTATAGAAGCATAATATATGTTATGTTATCAGACCTAACTAGATATGGACCACGTGCTTCCACCCCCATAATTAATATATATATATACGATTCAATCCACATGCATGCTCCAGAAGACTGGATCAATCTAGGAAACGCGTAGAGCTGTTATATGCTGTGTTTCAATTCATCATGTGTTTTATTAGATTTTTTTCAAAATATGTATTACGCAATATTAACTGTCTGCAATCATGTGGCCCTTTTGACCTTATTATATATATATATATATATATATATATATATATATATATATGAATTGTAATGGATACTTTACATCGATTCATGATTACTACTATGTACTGTATTATTTACATATACAATAAATTTGATCCTTTTACACCTACGTGCTTCATTCAAAGTCCCATTTCCCTTTCCCCTTTTTTAAGGATGATATGCAATCAACTGACATCCTCCTTATCAACTGATGATTTCATTGGTCGTTAGGAGGTTGGCATCTAGAAGGTTGTAATGATGTATAACGAAAACCTGTGGCTTTGTGTAACTAAAAAGCAGGTTTCACCCACCCACCAGCTTGTATACAATTTTGGTGCAATTTTTAGGCATTTTGCCAAGGCACACCTGAAGAAACCTCAAGGCACCCCAGAGTGGCTGGGCACCCTGGTTGAAAAAGGCTGCCTTACAGGATAAGATGCACCTGTTCTCTCATAAATGGGATGCATGGAAGACCCACTGTAATATATTTGTACCTTGAATTTATACATGTTTATGTTACCATAGGTTAAATGCTTAGTGCCATTTGGACACTTTTGATTTTCTATTTGCCTACATCTGTAAATTTACTGATTCATATTCTCTGTATGCTTCCAAATTGTTGTTTGCTTTATGGCATAAATTTGTACTTATGACATATATCTTCTTTTGTATATTGTCATGATATTATGTACTTTGCATACTGAGTGGGGGATCAGCAGAGCTGGGTACTACGGAGCAAGGGGTTCAGCAGAGCTGGGGTGCTACTGAGTGGGGCATCGGCAGAGTTGGGGGTACTACTAGGCAGGGAATCAGCTGAACAAGGATACTAATAAGCAGGGGATCTGCTGAACATGCGAACTAATGAGCTAGGGATCTGCTGAGTGGGGGTACAATGGAGCCGGGATTCTACTGTGCCCTTTTTAAAAAAATAGAAAATCAACACACATATGGTATTTTCCAAGCTTCAACACTTGCCACCAAATCACTTACCTGGTACGTCACTCCAAGGTTTGACTCCCTTGTAATAGCAATCAGAGTGGCTAACTAGTCACTTGATTGCTAATACAAGCATCGGAAGGGAACCCGAGGGAAACCACACCCCACCCCACCCTCCCGCTGCCTTCTGCGGGTCTCTCTGGCTCTCTCGCCCCACTGGGAGACCCCAGCTACTAGCCAGCACATCTGCCAGCTAGTCAGAGACCCAAACAAAGGCAGAATTGGCTTTGATCGGGTCTCCGCTATGGTAACCCGGAAGTGATGACATGAAATTACTTCCGGTTTACCTGGTTGTCAACGGCATCATTTTTTTTAATACTGAAGGTATTCAAAAATGTCAATCTTGGTGTTTTGAATGCTTTCATGTGCAAAGGAGGGATTTGGGGTCTTATTGACCCCAGATCCATCCATCTAGAGTAGCTGTCACAAGGATGTTTACATTCCTTGTGACAGCAATAAAAGTGATTAAAAAAAAAATAAAGCAACAGTGTAAAAATAAAAAAAAAATAAAAAATTATTAATGAATTATTAAAAAAAAAAATTAAAGTGCCCCCCCCCCCATGCTAGCGTCGGTCCCACACCCACCGCAAACAGCATTCGTCCCACACATGTGAGGTATCACCGCGAATGCTGGATCATGGGCATCCTAGCATTAGACCTTCTGTTGTAGATATAAAGTGATAACCTGTAAAGGCTTTTAAAGTGTCGCCTATGGAGAGTAAAATTTACATTGTTTGTTGCCATTGCGCTGCCGTTCGCAATTTTAAGCATGGCATGTTTGGTATATACACTGAGCAAAATTATAAACGCAACACTTTTGTGTTTGCCCTTATTTATCATGAGCTGAACTCAAAGATCTACGACTTTTTCTATGTACACAAAAGGCCTATTTCTTTCAAATATTGTTCACAAATCTGTCTAAATCTGTGTTAGTGAGCACTTCTCCTTTGCCAAGATAATCGATCCACCTTACAGGTGTGGCATATCAAGATGCTGATTAGACAGCATGATTATTGCACAGGTGTGCCTTAGGCTGGCCACAATAAAAGGTCACTCTACAGTAAATGTGCAGTTTTATCACACAGCACAATGCCACAGATGTTGCAAGTTTTGAGGGAGCATGCAATTGGCATGCTGACTGCAGGAATGTCCACCAAAGCTGTTGCCCTTGAATTGAATGTTCATTTCTCTACCATAACCCGTCTACAAAGGCGTTTCAGAAAATTTGGCAGTGCATCCAACCAGCCTCACAAACACAGACCACGAAAAACCACACCAGCCCAGGACCTCCACACCCAGCATCTTCACCTCCAAGATCGTCTGAGACCAGCCACCCTGACAGCTGCTGCAACAATCGGTTTGCATAACCAAAGAATTTCTGCACAAACTGTCAGAAACAGTCTCAGGGAAGCTCATCTGCATGCTCGTCGTCCTCATCGGGGTCTTAGTGAGCAAATGCAAACATTTGATGGCATCTGGAACTTTGGAGAGGTGTTCTCTTCACGGATGTATCCCAGTTTTCACTGTATAGAGCAGATGGCAGACAGCGTGTATGGCGTGGTGTGGGTGAACGGTTTTCTGATGTCAATGTGGTGGATTGAGTGGCCCATGGTGGCGGTGGAGTTATGGTAAGGGCAGGCGTATGCTATGGGCAACGAACACAGGTGCATTTTATTGATGGCATTTTGAATGCACAGAGATACTGTACGAGATACTGAGGCTCATTGTTGTTCCATTCATCCACGACCATCACCTCATGTTGCACCATGATAATGCATGGCCCCATGTTGCAAGGATCTGTGCACAATTCCTGGAAGCTGAAAACAGCATGTTCCGGTTCCTGCCAATATCCAGCAACTTTGCACAGCCATTGAAGAGGAATGGACCAACATGCCAGAGGCCACAATCAACAACCTAAACAACTCTATGCAAAGGAGATGCGCTGCACTGCGTGAGACAAATGGTGGTCACACCAGATACTGACTAGTTTTTGGACCCCCCCCCCAATACAGTAAAACTGCACATTTTAGAGTGGCCGTTTATTGTGGTCAGCCTAAGGCACACCTGTGCAATAATCATGCTGTCTAATCAGTATCTTGATATGCACACCTGTGAGGTGGATGGATTATCTTGGCAAAGGAGAAGTGCTCACTAACACAGATTTAGACAGATGTGTGAACAATATTTGAGAGAAATAGGCCATTTGTGTACAAAAATTTTGCTAAGTGTATTTAGTCGGCCTGACATCATCTTTTGTATTTTACAAAAAAATAGGGTTATGTAATGTGTTTTTTTTTTTAATAAAAATTTTAAAAAGTGTATTTTTTGTCAAATTTTGCGTTTTAAAAACCACTGCGCAAATACCGCATGACATAAAGAATTGCAAAACCCACCAATTTATTCTTTAGGGCCTCTGCTCTAAAAAATATATATAATGTTAGGGGGTTCTAAGTATTTTTCTAGCAAAAAAAAACAAAAAAACAGATTTTCACATGCATACAAAAAGTGCCAGAAAATGCCTGGTCTTCAATTGGTTAAAGTTTCAAAAAAGCATGACTAAAGCATCACAGGAGCATCAAAATCACATAAAAAAAAGTATGTGGAAGCGGCAGGCACTTTTTAATATGTGTGAAAGTCGAAGCAAGTGTAAATGACTCCTTAGACTCCTAAACATTTGGTGTGGTGCTCTTGTTCTCACTCCAGTGTTCACCTGAAGCTCCTTCAAGACCCTTTTTCCAGAGAGCTGCCTATCCAGAGTCATGGGCTTTATTCATACTGGAGAACTTAACCAAATCCAGCACCTCTTGCCTACATTTTACTTATTCAGCTTCAGGACAGTCTGTTCCTGCTTTGGTTCTCTTTACTAGCATCAGAACCTCTAAAAGTTGCCTTCACCTCATCATTATATACTCCAGTAGCACCATAATGTTCCCCATCACCAATACCATTACTGTGCATAACACAAGCTCATAATTTTATTATGATCACCCAGGACTCCCCCCCAGCAGCACACATCGGACACTTCTATGTCACGTACAAGTTGAAAAATTGTGCTGGTCACAGGCTAACACCGTTGATACATGGTTGGCAAGTTACCAAGGTCTAGCGATGCCACTAATTGACCCATCATAAATTATTACCTTAATAATGATCATCATCATCAACCTCCTGCCTCTTTCGAGATAAAGCTGTGCTGCTGTACTTGGAAAATCTATTACAGGATTCTCCAAATTTATTTTTCTCTGATTCTTCATCATTAGCCTCCCTGCCGAAGGCAAAGATATTGATTCTATTGAAACTGCTGACAAAATAATTGCAGTTTACCCCGACAATGTCAGCAAATCATTTTCCCCCTATCATTTTTATATTTGGACACAATTATAGATATGTGTTCAGGTCAAAGAAGGGTGAAACGTGTGTGAGCACTGAAGAGGAAGAATCTTTCTCTGTTCTTTCAGGAAAAATGGAACACTGTAAAAGCCCATAAGATATTCAGGACGCACACTGGATTAAGGTGGAAAATAACTGGCAGAACCAATTTTTCCAGACATTCTGTCATTTTTAATCATGGTATTATCCTCAAAGCTTCATGTTGAATACTTGTATGATCCAGCCTGAGCTCAGTTTTCAATACAGTCCATACCTCTGTAAAGTGTTAGTCTGCCCAAATGCCATCCTATAGATGTAAGTGGAGCAACTGGAATCATATATCTTGGATACCCCAACAGCAATATCCCTTTGTCATAATTCCTGACGTTTTTCTGCCCACCATTTTGTGTTTCAGCCAGGGTCATGTATATTTATTTTTCTTGGGAAAGGGGGGTCAGCCTTGGGCACCAAGAGGAGAATGATTGCAGAGCACTGGGTTAGGAGTGTATGACAGGCAGAATGCAGGGGCTGGGGTATGTAATGCACATAGTCAGGGCTGGGACAAGGGGTGGTCAGGAGGGCTAGCTGCAGAGGAGCAAAGGGACAGAGAATGGACACAGGGCAGTAAACCCATTCTACAGAATGCAATAACAGTGAGGGAGGGGGCACAGTTCCACATCCTTGCCCTAGGCACTAGACGAACCTGTCCTGGCACTGCACATAAGGGTCAGGGGTATGTATCACAAAAAGGGCAGGGGTCAGGAGAGTGTAATATACAGGTCAGTAGACAGAGTACAAGAAAAAAAGTACCTCTGTCCACAAGCCAAAATCCCCCCAGTACAGATTCTTCCAGCACTGGTACAGATTCTCCCCTCCAAAGAGGATCTTTTCCCCAGTATAGCTCAGCCCTCAGTATGGATCTCCCCCCAGTAAAGATCTCCCCCAAGTATGGATCTCCCCCCAGTACAGATCTCCCTCAAGTACAGATCTCCCCCAAGTATGGATCTCCCCTAAGTATGGATCCCCCCCCAGTACAGATCTCCCTCAAGTACAGATCTCCCCCAAGTATGGATCTCCCCTAAGTATGGATCTCCCCCCAGTACAGATCTCCCCAAATACAGATCTCCCCCAAGTACATCTCTCCGCCTCCATGAAACCCACTCATCAAACTAGGCAGTGTGAAGTGAGGGGAACACAAGCAGCGACTACAGTTAAAGTGGAATAAAAACTACAGCACCAGCAATTTGTAAAAGAAAAATGTTGGCCAGTCACAGCCTTGGTGCACCTCGTAGGAGATGTGGAGCAAGTGCTTTGGTTTTGTAGCAACTAGTGCTAGATGCTGTGCCATGGACACTCCGGGAGGGGGGTTTGGACCCCCTTATCTATGCCTCTGGTTTCAGCTTCCTGGTTACAAAATATGAAAAAAAATTAAAAATCCATTAGGTAGAGTGGGAACCCCTTATAATGGCCACAGGAGACTTGCAGACCTGGAAACTCTACACAGAAATCTCACTAATAGAAACCCCAAGAGATATAAAAATAGTTGGGTGTTTTAACTCTGCAGCATCTACCAAAAACTTAAATATCAATCCTGGTTAGACTGATCTTTTGAAGAAAACTTGTAAAGACATTTTGGAGTTACTATTGCGGACTTGCTTGTAGTTGGGGTGCAGTGTGGTGTGGCAGCAATAATTCACACAGTCAGGTTCAATGGAAATCTTGTATTGAAGTAATACAGCAACCATTCACAACAAACACGGTGGAATAGCTACCCTGCTGGGCACACGTACAGTTCCAATAACGTGAGGTAGCAGCCGAACCAACAGCGTTTGCTGAGAGTCGAAGAATGCAGCCTGGCCATCTCGTGCCCAATCAGGAAGATATCCAGAGAGATGCGTCCCTACACTTTCTTTGTCAGGAACCTTTCCCTATCGCTAGTACTATCCCTCACAGACAGGGGAATCTTTCCCTACACTAACCACTCATATAAAGCACGCTAAGCCGAGGAGCCAGGGCCTTAAATAGACTCTGCCAGACCCAAGGTGGCTGCCGAAGTAAGATGGGGCGGCAGCATCCAATTCAGTGCTTCCCCAGTGACCCAGGAAACCATAGAGAAAGTGTGTTCCTCTTGACTTCCTCTCCAGCTGTGGTACTGCTGCAGAAGAGTGCCACCTGCAGTGGAAAAAGTAGACTGCAGCTGCCTACATGCTGATTCTAGTCTCACTACCTAGAGAGTCACTAATCTGGAACAATCATGCAGCCAGAGAAGTTGAAAAAGTATGCAATCTATATGCTTGTTCCAGGTCAATGACTCAATAAACAGTAAAGCAAAGATCAAACTTTAAGCCTGAATTTTCAAAACAGCAAGTCCACAAGCTAGGATTAGAAGTGCTACAGAGACTGGAAAATATAAAATATGGTATATGGGAGTTTTAATACAGAAAAAAATTTAGACAGAGGAAAAGTAAATAGTCCGCTGAGGCTTGTAGTGCCATAGAAACAAAAAAAGGTAAATGTATTTTACTATGACTTGTAGATCCCCATAGGCAGGAGAAATGTATACAGTGTACTGGAGCTTATAGATCTACAGGATCTAGTCTACAGTAGCTAGTCTAGCATTTTGCTGCTTTTATCGAACTGAGAGTCCCAGCATACTAGATTTGCACTGCTTCTGTCTTTGTGGAACTCTTTTTTTTCTAATCAGGACAAAATCAAATTAATATTTTTTTAAATTTCCTCAGAGAAAGTGGACCATATAAATATATAAAATGAGAGAGACAGTCTGAAAAGCAAACAGCTTCTGCTTTGCTCTCGCTAAAGAAAACTCCTAATGCTCTGTGACACCAGTGCTCTGGGTATAACTAGGGATTAGGGATGGGCTTTATGTTCGGGTCGAACATGAGTTCGACTCGAACATTGGCTGTTCGCCAGTTCGCCGAACAGCGAACAATTTGGGGTGTTCGCGGCAAATTCGAAAGCCGCGGAACATCCTTTAAAAGTCTATGGGAGAAATCAAAAGTGCTAATTTTAAAGGCTTATATGCAAGTTATTGTCATAAAAAGTGTTTAGGGACCCGGGTCCTGCCCCAGGGGACATGGATCAATGCAAAAATAAGTTTTAAAAACGGCCGTTTTTTCGGGAGCAGTGATTTTAATAATGCTTAAAGTGAAACAATAAAAGTGTAATATTCCTTTCAATTTCGTACCTGGGGGGTGTCTATAGTATGCCTGTAAAGGGGCGCATGTTTCCCGTGTTTAGAACGGTCTGACAGCAAAATGACATTTCAAATGAAAAAAGTCATTTAAAACTACTCGCGGCTATTAATGAATTGTCGGTCCGACAATACACATAAAAGTTCATTGATAAAAACGGCATGGGATTTCCCCACAGGGGAACCCCGAACCAAAATTAAAAAAATGTTTGGGGGTCCCCCTCAAAATCCATACCAGACCCTTCAGGTCTGGTATGGATTTTATGGGGAACCCCGCGCCAAAATGTTTTTAAAAAATGGCGTGGGGTCCCCCCAAAAATCCATACTAGACCCTTATCTGAGCATGCAACCTGGCAGGCCGCAGGAAAAGAGGGGGGAAGAGACAATGCCCCCCCTCCTGAACTGTACCAGGCCACATGCCCTCAACATTGGGAGGGTGATTTGAGCTAGCCCCCCAAAGCACTTGTCCCCATGTTGATGGGGAGAAGGGCCTCATCCCCACAACCCTTGCCCGGTGGTTGTGGGGGTCTGCGGGAGGGGGGCTTATCGGAATCTGGAAGCCCCTTTTAACAAGGGGACCCCAAGATCCTGCCCCCCCTGTGTGAATTGTTAATGGAGTACAAATGTACCCCTACCATTTCACAAAAAAAGTGTCAAAAAGGTTAAAAAACACAAGAGACGGTTTTTGACAAGTCCTTTATTAATTTCTCCTTCTTTCCGCTTCTTCTTCCATCTTCTTTCTTCTGGTGTTCCTTCGGTGTTCTTCTTCTTCCTCCATCTTCTTCTTCATCTTCTTCTTCTCCATCTTCTTCTTCCTCCACTCTTCTCGTCCGGCATCTTCCTCCAGGCTTCTTCCCTGCTCCGTCCGCACGATCCACCTCAGTGGGAGTCTTCCGCCGTGTGACGCTTTGGTTCTTCTGAAATTTCTAATATAAGGGAGGGTGGGGCCACTCGATTACCCCGCCCTCCTCTGACACACGGGGAACTTCCCTGTGGCTTTCCCCGTGTTGTCATAGGGGGGCGGGGTCACCCGTTTACGTACCCGAAGGAAGAAGAAGATGAAGAAGAAGATGGAGGAAGAAGAACACCGAAGGAAGACCAGAAGAAAGAAGATGAAAGAAGAAGAAATTAATAAAGGACTTGTCAAAAACTGTCTCTTGTGTTTTTTAACCTTTTTGACACTTTTGCGGGATCTGGGGGTCCCCTTGTTAAAGGGGGCTTCCAGATTCCGATAACCCCCCCGTCCCGCAGACCCCCACAACCACCGGGCAAGGGTTGTGGGGATGAGGCCTTCTCCCCATCAACATGGGGACAAGGTGCTTTGGGGGGCTACCTCAAAGCACCCTCCCAATGTTGAGGGCATGTGGCCTGGTATGGTTCAGGAGGGGGGGCCGCTCTCTCATCCCTCCCTCTTTTCCTACGGCCCGCCAGGTTGTGTGCTCGGATAAGGGTCTGGGACCTGAAGGGCCTGGTATGGAATTTAGGGGGACCCCCACGCCATTTTTTTTTTATTTTGGGCCGTTTCTATCAATGAACTTTTATGTGTATTGTCGGACCGACAATTCATTAATAGCCACGAGTAGTTTTAAATTACTTTTTTTCCTTTGAAATGTCATTTTGCTGTCAGACTGTTCTAAACACGGGAAACATGCGCCCCTTTACAGGCATACTATAGACACCCCCCAGGTACGAAATTTAAAGGAATATTACGCTTATATTGTTTCACTTTAAGCATTATTAAAATCACTGCTCCCGAAAAAACGGCCGTTTTTAAAACTTTGATACTTGTCCCCTGGGGCAGGACCCAGGTCCCCAAACACTTTTTATGACAATAAATTGCATATAAGCCTTTAAAATTAGCACTTTTGATTATTCATGTTCATGTCCCATAGACTTTAACGGTGTTCGCGTGTTCGAACCAATTTTTTGCCCGTTCGCAAGTTCTGCTGCGAACCGAACCGGGGGGGTGTTCGGCTCATCCCTAGTCCTGGGTACAACGATGGATGAGAAAAACTGGATATTTTTGTGTTACAAACAGGGCTTTTTTTTCTCAAACAATAGGTGCTGGAACTTAACCACGGCCCCACAAAACCAATCCCTCTACACACACCCTCCAAATCACATCAAATAGTGGGTTTGTTCAGTCAAATTTCACGAAAACAGTAGGAGGGTCTTAAAGGGGCATTAAATACCAGGATTGCATTACATAGAGCAGGGATCCTCAAACTACGGCCCTCCAGCTGTTGCAGAACTACACATCCCATGAGGCATTGTAAAACTCTGACATTCATAGACATGACTAGGCATGATGGGAATTGTAGTTCCTGAACACCTGGAGGGCCGCAGTTTGAAGACCCCTGACATAGAGAGTGCAGAGCTGTCACTTTTAAACACAGAAACCAGACTTCTGTTTTTACAAGTGATTGTGGTGAGCAGGCACCAAAGGGTTTGAGCCAGAGGTGGCGGAACTGAGTTCCACCAAGTTCCCCCTGAAAAAAAGCCCTGGTTACAAATATTTTGACAAAATCAAAAACATTTCAGCAGAATTTATCTCAGTGAAATGCATTAGAGCCAATGGGGAAGGTGAAATTAAGGTGGGCTTTGGTGGTTTTTAAAGAGTGTGTTGGGGAACAAATATCTTCTGATGGCAACTATACTGCCCTTGTTCTTTTGCCAAATAAACCCTAAACCTAATGGTAACCATCACCCTAGATCTAAACCTAAGGCTAATAATCCTAACTCTAATCCTAAAGATAGCCCTAACCATTTGTTTATAAACAAAGCACACTGCACACTCCTAGCTTTTAAGGGGAACTCCTTTTTTCTCATGCCAGTTTCTCCTTGCAGTGTCATTAAAATGCACACAATGCATTACACACTTATTTTTATTGACTCTCCGATGCACCAACTGTAGGCAGTTTTTTTTCCTCTCTCTTGATTATCTGTGGGTGTAGGGTTCTGCATATGCAGGTTTTTTATTTTCTATGTATTTATTTTTTTTCTATTGGTTAAACTAGATGGACTCTTTTTTCAACCTGACAATGTAATTTCACTGAGCGACACTAACACAATAGTGTGAATGGGCCCATAGAGGTTCCCTTTAAATGAGTTACGGGCATATTAGTATTTATTTATAGCCCTGGTCATAGCTCTTTTCACAATTAGCTTGCTGGACTATACAGGTGACTGAATCTGCAATTTAACGTGATGCTGCACACCTCAAAAACTGCTGAAGGCTTTTTTTTTAACTGATGACATTTTGCCAGCAGTTTTAGCAGACTATTCTCATAAAATAGCTCAAGATTCTCAGTCGATTGATGGTCACAACAGCCCAACTAACGGTGAGTCAGAGAGATCAGAGAGATACTTATAGAAGCTCTCATTCATCAAGATGACCACTTATGATTGCTTAGAATGTGGTGGCTTTAAGGGGATTTCCATCTTCACATAACCTAAATGTACTGGCTTGTTGAAGATCTTCTGTGTGTTTTATTAAATAGAGTTCCTTTTCCTTGAACCGTTTTGGCTGTGTATCTACATTTTTAAAAAGAGGTTTTCATTTTCATTCCAGCCTAAACATAAAACTTTCCGGTTAGTAAACAAGCTTCTATTACGATAAATATAACTACCACTATATCAACTTAAAAGCGGCACTTAATGCTTTCGCTCTTTGAAGCCCAATTCCCAGTGTGTGCAAACAAATAATTCCCATCAGCACCTAAAATAAAACACCATCCCCGGGTTTTATACTCTGTATCTCTGGTGCGGTACCCTGCAAGCTCACTTGGTCAAGGATCGTTGGTCATTGGTCTTGGATCCATTGCGATGCTACCCTACTAGGTTGAAAGAAGCCCAGAATTTCGAACATTTCCTATGAGCGCAGGATGTCATGGCTCTGCCCCCTGCCCTGGACTCACAAGAAGAAAAAAGGTCACAGAGAGGATCCCAAGCCTGGAAATGGGTTTAATGGTGGGGATATTGGAGATAACCCATTGCTTTGCCCTCAGTGGTAAAATCACAGTTTTGGGTTAAGGGAAACCTCTTCTGAGAGATAGGTGGACAGGCTGCCAATGCTGACATCCTTCAGAATATAACAACTGCCCACTCGTCTATGGCTTGAGCACTTTCTGAGTCAGTGATCTAGAACAAGCATGCAGCTAGTAAAGTTAGATGACAGTAATAACATATTAGGTATAGGTATAGCTATGTAAACATTAAAAATAAGTGCCTATACTGTTTAAATCAAGTAATACGATGTCTCACTCTGCTCTGCACATGCTCAGTTTTTAGGCACCGCTGAGGCCGATCTGCTGACAGCCCAGTGGCGGAATTACCGGGGTCACAACAGTTGCAGTTGCGACTGGGCCCGGCATTCCGCCACTGTGGGGGGGGCCCAGCGGGGTTGCTCTGTCTTCACACACACTCTGAGCGGAGATCGTGTGTCATATAACAATAGCACAGAGAGACACCGGCGGCAGAATTAATGTTCTATTTGTCGGTCCTCTCTGGCACCGATCTCACGGCTCCCCCTTCTCCCCCCTCCCCTCTCCTCTGTGCTCCGCGGGAAATGTGAGCTCTTTAGCTTTACACTTGACTGCCTGCGGGGCACACAGGAGAGGGGAGGGGGGAGAAGGGGGAGCCGTGAGATAAGCTGTGTGTCCTCTCTCATCTGTGCCAGAGAGGACCGACAAATAGAACATTAATGCCGCCGCCGGTGTCTCTCTGTGCTATTGTTATATGACACACGATCTCCGCTCAGAGCCATGCTGTCCGGCACTGATGGGATCTAATAGCATTCACTGTGATGGGCACTGATAGCATTCACTGATGGACACTGATAGAAGGCACTGATATAAGGCACTGATATAAGGCACTGATGAGCACTGATAGAAGGCACTGATGGGCACTGATATAAGGCACTGATGAGCACTGATAGAAGGCACTGATGGGCACTGATAGAAGGCACTGATGGGCACTGATAGAAGGCACTGATGAGCACTGATGAGCACTGATAGAAGGCACTGATGAGCACTGATAGAAGGCACTGACTGATGAGCACTAATAGAAGGCACTGATGGGCACTGATGAGCACTGATAGAAGGTACTGATGAGCACTGATAGAAGGCACTGATGGGCACTGATAGAAGGCACTGATGGGCACTGATGAGCACTGATAGAAGGCACTGATAGAAGGCACTGATGAGCACTGATAGATGGCACTGATGAGCACTGATAGAAGGCCGGTAATTCCGCCATTGATGAGCACTTATAGAAAGCACTGATGGGCACTGATAGAAGGCACTGATGAGCACTGATAGAGGGCACTGATGGACACTGATGAGCACTGATAGAAGGCACTGATAGAAGGCACTGATGAGCACTGATAGACGGCACTGATGAGCACTGATAGAAGGCACTGATGGGCACTGATGAGCACTGATAGAAGGCACTGATGGGCCCTGATAGAAGGCAATGATGAGCACTGATAGACGGCACTGATGAGCACTGATAGAAGGCACTGACGAGCACCGATAGAGGGCACTGATGGGCACTGATGAGCACTGATAGAAGGCACTGATGGGCACTGATGAGCACTGATAGAAAGCACTGATGGGCACTGATAGAAGGCACTGATGGGCACTGATGAGCACTGATAAAAGGCACTGATGAGCACTGATAGAAGGCACTGATGGGCACTGATGAGCACTGATAGAAGGCACTGATGAGCACTGATAGAAGGCACTGATGGGCACTGATAGAAGGCACTGATGAGCACTGATAGAAGGCACTGATGGGCACTGATGAGCACTGATAGAAGGCACTGATGAGCACTGATAGAAGGCACTGATGAGCACTGATAGAAGGCACTGATGAGCACTGATAGAAGGCACTGATGAGCACTGATAGAAGGCACTGATGGGCACTGATAGGCAGCACTGATGGGGACTGATAGATGGCACTGATGATTGGGGCACTGATTATCAGTGTAAACAATTTACTGAGATTCTTGACAGTTAACGGCAGTCCTTTCCTCACAGACACAGCGTGTGAGGAAAGGGCTGTGGATAACCGGCAAGTCTGTTTACATGTGATCAGCTGAACACATGGTAAAGGGCCGATGTGATTGCGCTGGATGCACGTCCCAGGGGTCATGCAGGAAGCACGGTTTTGGGAGGATGTCCATGGACACTCTCCCAAAATTGGAAGCCCGGGGCTCGGTTTGAAGGGGGGCCATCATGGTTTCTTGCACCGGGGCCCTGAAGGTTCTAGTTACGCCTCTGTGACAGCCTAATGCCGTGTACACACTAGCAGACCTTTCGACCGGACTGGTCCGACGGACCGAATCCGGCGGACAATCCGACCATGTGTGGGCTTCATCTGACCTTCGGCGACTGTTTCTGCCGAAAATCTGACGGACTTTAGATTTGGAACATGTTTCAAATCTTTACGTCGGAACTCCGCTGGACCCAGTTCCTATTGAGAAATCCGCTCGTCTGTATGCTAGTCCGACGGACGAAAACCGACGCTAGGGCAGCTATTGGCTACTGGCTATGAACTTCCTTATTTTAGTCTGGTCGTACGTCATCACGTACGAATCCGTCGGACTTTGGTGTGTAGGCAAGTCCGTTCGTTCGAAAGTCCGTCGGAAGTCCGTTGAAAGTCCGTCGGAATGACTGTCGGACCTTTGTTGCCGAAAAGTCCGCTCATGTGTACAGGGCATTAGAGCAGGATTAATTCCTCCTATACTTTGCAGCCAAGGAAGCTGCTTCTGTTTGACCTGCCACTGACATGGTGCTGCACATGTGATCAGTTATGACACCAGCCATTTGATGATTTGACAATTTGGTTGAGGACGCAAACAAATCTGACAGTTAGCATAGCAATCCCAGCATTCTAGGAATGTAACTGTTTTTTGAAACCGTAAAAATCAATGGGTTTAATTCTGCGTTATGATTTACTGCTGTTCAGGGGCTCTGGGCTGCAGCAAAATGGCAGACTCAAGCAAGAAGAAAACAGGAACAATGCTAGCCGCCATTTACAGAACACACTTATTTTGGTAGCATAATTATTAATGTGAAATGTATGTTCCTTGTTAAATAAGGTGACCAGATTTTCAAAATGAAATCCGGGGACATTTTTTTTTGGCAAATGCTAAACGATTTTATAAGCATATATTCCTCAAATTATATATTCAGTGTATGTGGTATATGTTTATGGAAGGAATATATGATATATACGTTATTTCTCACTAGCCCCCCCCATTAGTATAGAATCCACCCAGTGCAGAGCCCCCATTAGTACAGAATCCCCCCAGCGCAGAGCCCCCCATTAGTATAGAATCCCCCCAGTGCAGAGCCCCCCATTAGTATAGAATCCCCCCAGCGCAGAGCCCCCCATTAGTATAGAATCCCCCCAGTGCAGAGCCCCCATTAGTATAGAATCCCCCCAGTGCAGAGCCCCCATTAGTACAGAATCCCCCCAGTGCAGAGCCCCCCATTAGTATAGAATCCCCCCAGTGCAGAGCTCCCCCATTAGTATAGAATCCCCCCAGTGCAGAGCCCCCCCCCCCCATTAGTATAGAATCCCCCCAGTGCAGAGCCCCCCCCCATTAGTATAGAATCCCCCCAGTGCAGAGCCCCCCCATTAGTATAGAATCCCCCCAGTGCAGAGCCCCCCCCATTAGTATAGAATCTCCCCAGTGCAGAGCCCCCATTAGTATAGAATCCCCCCAGTGCAGAGCCCCCATTAGTATAGAATCCCCCCAGTGCAGAGCCCCCCCATTAGTATAGAATCCCCCAAGTGCAGAGCCCCCCCCATTAGTATAGAATCCCCCCAGTGCAGAGCCCCCCCATTAGTATAGAATCCCCCCAGTGCAGAGCCCCCCCCATTAGTATAGAATCCCCCCAGTGCAGAGCCCCCCCATTAGTATAGAATCCCCCCAGTGCAGAGCCCCCCCCATTAGTATAGAATCCCCCCAGTGCAGAGCCCCCCATTAGTATAGAATCCCCCCAGTGCAGAGCCCCCCCCATTAGTACAGAATCCCCCCAGTGCAGAGCCCCCCATTAGTATAGAATCCCCCCAGTGCAGAGCCCCCCCATTAGTATAGAATCCCCCCAGTGCAGAGCCCCTATTAGTATAGAATCCCCCCAGTGCAGAGCCCCCATTAGTACAGAATCCCCCCAGTGCAGAGCCCCCCATTAGTATAGAATCCCCCCAGTGCAGAGCCCCCCCATTAGTATAGAATCCCCCAGTGCAGAGCCCCCATTAGTATAGAATCCCCCCAGTGCAGAGTCCCCCCATTAGTATAGAATCCCCCAGTGCAGAGCCCCCATTAGTATAGAATCCCCCCCATTAGTATAGAATCCCCCCAGTGCAGAGCCCCCCCCCCATTAGTATAGAATCCCCCCAGTGCAGAGCCCCCATTAGTATAGAATCCCCCCAGTGCAGAGCCCTCCCCTCCATTAGTATAGAATCCCCCCAGTGCAGAGCCCCCATTGGTATAGAATCCCCCCAGTGCAGAGCCCCCCCCCATTAGTATAGAATCCCCCAGTGCAGAGCCCCCCCCCCATTAGTATAGAATCCCCCCAGTGCAGAGCCCCCCCCATTAGTATAGAATCCCCCCAGTGCAGAGCTCCCCCATTAGTATAGAATCCCCCCAGTGCAGAGCCCCCCCCCCCATTAGTATAGAATCCCCCCAGTGCAGAGCCCCCCCCCATTAGTATAGAATCCCCCCAGTGCAGAGCCCCCCCATTAGTATAGAATCCCCCCAGTGCAGAGCCCCCCCCATTAGTATAGAATCCCCCCAGTGCAGAGCCCCCATTAGTATAGAATCCCCCCAGTGCAGAGCCCCCCCATTAGTATAGAATCCCCCCAGTGCAGAGCCCCCCCATTAGTATAGAATCCCCCAGTGCAGAGCCCCCCCATTAGTATAGAATCCCCCCAGTGCAGAGCCCCCATTAGTATAGAATCCCCCCAGTGCAAAGCCCCCCATTAGTATAGAATCCCCCCAGTGCAGAGCCCCCCCATTAGTATAGAATCCCCCCAGTGCAGAGCCCCCCCATTAGTATAGAATCCCCCCAGTGCAGAGCCCCCACTAGTATAGAATCCCCCCAGTGCAGAGCCCCCCCATTAGTATAGCATCCCCCAGTGCAGAGCCCCCATTAGTATAGAATCCCCCCAGTGCAGAGCCCCCCCCATTAGTATAGAATCCCCCAGTGCAGAGCCCCCATTAGTATAGAATCCCCCCAGTGCAGAGCCCCCCCATTAGTATAGAATCCCCCCAGTGCAGAGCCCCCCCATTAGTATAGAATCCCCCAGTGCAGAGCCCCCATTAGTATAGAATCCCCCCAGTGCAGAGCCCCCCCCCATTAGTATAGAATCCCCCAGTGCAGAGCCCCCATTAGTATAGAATCCCCCCAGTGCAGAGCCCCCCCATTAGTATAGAATCCCCCCAGTGCAGAGCCCCCCCCATTAGTATAGAATCCCCCAGTGCAGAGCCCCCATTAGTATAGAATCCCCCCCATTAGTATAGAATCCCCCCAGTGCAGAGCCCCCACTAGTATAGAATCCCCCCAGTGCAGAGCCCCCCCATTAGTATAGCATCCCCCAGTGCAGAGCCCCCATTAGTATAGAATCCCCCCAGTGCAGAGCCCCCCCATTAGTATAGAATCCCCCCAGTGCAGAGCCCCTATTAGTATAGAATCCCCCCAGTGCAGAGCCCCCATTAGTACAGAATCCCCCCAGTGCAGAGCCCCCCATTAGTATAGAATCCCCCCAGTGCAGAGCCCCCCCATTAGTATAGAATCCCCCAGTGCAGAGCCCCCATTAGTATAGAATCCCCCCAGTGCAGAGTCCCCCCATTAGTATAGAATCCCCCAGTGCAGAGCCCCCATTAGTATAGAATCCCCCCCATTAGTATAGAATCCCCCCAGTGCAGAGCCCCCCCCCCATTAGTATAGAATCCCCCCAGTGCAGAGCCCCCATTAGTATAGAATCCCCCCAGTGCAGAGCCCTCCCCTCCATTAGTATAGAATCCCCCCAGTGCAGAGCCCCCATTGGTATAGAATCCCCCCAGTGCAGAGCCCCCCCCCATTAGTATAGAATCCCCCAGTGCAGAGCCCCCCCCCCCATTAGTATAGAATCCCCCCAGTGCAGAGCCCCCCCCATTAGTATAGAATCCCCCCAGTGCAGAGCTCCCCCATTAGTATAGAATCCCCCCAGTGCAGAGCCCCCCCCCCCATTAGTATAGAATCCCCCCAGTGCAGAGCCCCCCCCCATTAGTATAGAATCCCCCCAGTGCAGAGCCCCCCCATTAGTATAGAATCCCCCCAGTGCAGAGCCCCCCCCATTAGTATAGAATCCCCCCAGTGCAGAGCCCCCATTAGTATAGAATCCCCCCAGTGCAGAGCCCCCCCATTAGTATAGAATCCCCCCAGTGCAGAGCCCCCATTAGTATAGAATCCCCCCAGTGCAAAGCCCCCCATTAGTATAGAATCCCCCCAGTGCAGAGCCCCCCCATTAGTATAGAATCCCCCCAGTGCAGAGCCCCCCCATTAGTATAGAATCCCCCCAGTGCAGAGCCCCCACTAGTATAGAATCCCCCCAGTGCAGAGCCCCCCCATTAGTATAGCATCCCCCAGTGCAGAGCCCCCATTAGTATAGAATCCCCCCAGTGCAGAGCCCCCCCCCATTAGTATAGAATCCCCCAGTGCAGAGCCCCCATTAGTATAGAATCCCCCCAGTGCAGAGCCCCCCCATTAGTATAGAATCCCCCCAGTGCAGAGCCCCCCCATTAGTATAGAATCCCCCAGTGCAGAGCCCCCATTAGTATAGAATCCCCCCAGTGCAGAGCCCCCCCCATTAGTATAGAATCCCCCAGTGCAGAGCCCCCATTAGTATAGAATCCCCCCAGTGCAGAGCCCCCCCATTAGTATAGAATCCCCCCAGTGCAGAGCCCCCCCCATTAGTATAGAATCCCCCAGTGCAGAGCCCCCATTAGTATAGAATCCCCCCCATTAGTATAGAATCCCCCCAGTGCAGAGCCCCCATTAGTATAGAATTCCCCCAGTGCAGAGCCCCCATTAGTATAGAATCCCCCCAGTGCAGAGCCCCCCCATTAGTATAGAATCCCCCCAGTGCAGAGCCCCCCCATTAGTATAGAATCCCCCAGTGCAGAGCCCCCCCCCCCATTAGTATAGAATCCCCCCAGTGCAGAGCCCCCCCCCATTAGTATAGAATCCCCCCAGTGCAGAGCCCCCCCCATTAGTATAGAATCCCCCAGTGCAGAGCCCCCATTAGTATAGAATCCCCCCAGTGCAGAGCCCCCCCATTAGTATAGAATCCCCCCAGTGCAGAGCCCCCATTAGTATAGAATCCCCCCCATTAGTATAGAATCCCCCCAGTGCAGAGCCCCCATTAGTATAGAATCCCCCCAGTGCAGAGCCCCCATTAGTATAGAATCCCCCCAGTGCAGAGCCCCCCCATTAGTATAGAATCCCCCAAGTGCAGAGCCCCCCCATTAGTATAGAATCCCCCAGTGCAGAGCCCCCATTAGTATAGAATCCCCCCAGTGCAGAGCCCCCCCCCATTAGTATAGAATCCCCCAGTGCAGAGCCCCCATTAGTATAGAATCCCCCCAGTGCAGAGCCCCCCCCCCCATTAGTATAGAATCCCCCAGTGCAGAGCCCCCATTAGTATAGAATCCCCCCAGTGCAGAGCCCCCATTAGTATAGAATCCCCCCAGTGCAGAGCCCCCCCCATTAGTATAGAATCCCCCCAGTGCAGAGCCCCCCCCCATTAGTATAGAATCCCCCAGTGCAGAGCCCCCCCCCATTAGTATAGAATCCCCCCAGTGCAGAGCCCCCCCCATTAGTATAGAATCCCCCCAGTGCAGAGCCCCCCCCATTAGTATAGAATCCCCCCAGTGCAGAGCCCCCCCCATTAGTATAGAATCCCCCCAGTGCAGAGCCCCCCCCCCCATTAGTATAGAATCCCCCCAGTGCAGAGCCCCCCCCCCATTAGTATAGAATCCCCCAGTGCAGAGCCCCCATTAGTATAGAATCCCCCCAGTGCAGAGCCCCCATTAGTATAGAATCCCCCCAGTGCAGAGCCCCCCCCATTAGTATAGAATCCCCCCAGTGCAGAGCCCCCCCCCATTAGTATAGAATCCCCCAGTGCAGAGCCCCCCCCCCATTAGTATAGAATCCCCCCAGTGCAGAGCCCCCCCCATTAGTATAGAATCCCCCAGTGCAGAGCCCCCCCCATTAGTATAGAATCCCCCCAGTGCAGAGCCCCCCCATTAGTATAGAATCCCCCCAGTGCAGAGCCCCCATTAGTATAGAATCCCCCCAGTGCAGAGCCCCCCCATTAGTATGGAATCCCCTGCACATGTCCACCACATACTGTAAATAAATGAAGTTTACAGACCTCAGAACAGCGCGGATGATACACACAGCCGTGTGTGTCCCTCGGGCTCCTCCTCCTCCTGTGTGAATGTAAACAGAGAGGAGGGGGAGGCGGCTTCAGTCCGCTGTGCTGCGGGACACAGTGCAAGTCCCGTGGCACAGATCAGGGCAACGGCCAGAGTTAGCGGTGCGTTCCGCTACGTTCCTGAGTGCCGCCCCTGCAATCCGGGGACAAATCCGGGGACAGACGGGCTCCGGGGAGAGTGTCCTCAATCCGGGGACTGTCCCCGGAAAACGGGGACGTCTGGTCACCCTATTGTTAAAGCACATTGTTTTTTATCAAGTTGTTATGGGTAAAGTTCTGCTTTAAATGTAACTGCTTTGAGAAACAGTCAAATTGATGGGTTCAGTTCCACTTCAACATGTCTTTGGTTCTGTTTGTCTTTATAAGATTCAGTTACACGTATGTAAGCAATCACTTGACAATTATACAAAGAAACTTTCACTGCTGGGGAGACAGAGAATTAAGGACATTGCTACCCACTGTGCAAGATGATGTGTGTCCTGCTAGCACAGCTACTGTGCATTGGATGAAACACAGTGTTTTTTTATAGGTGATGTGGGCTTTTGGCTGACATTAAACAGATGACAGTGTGCTGCAGCTCAGATTAATATCATAATTAGTGCAGACATTGATGTGTAGAGAGAAAGAGGAAAGCACAGATGAATATACTGTTACAGGCAGAGAGGGGGTTTTAAAGAATCAGAGACAAGAAATCAGACCTGTAGATATATAATTATATAAAATGAAGCTGTCATGGATTTTCAGCATTTCTTTTGATTTTACTACTGAAGTTTACTTGAAAGTCATTTTAGAGGCGATTTTTGTACTTTAAGGTTGCTTGCTATTATACGTTTTCAAGATTATATTTCATACATATTAATGTGTGCTCCCCCTAGTGGCTATCTGTATGGCAGACAGTGCAGTCACTTTTCTTGTTACTGTCATTGGCCACTGGTATAACACTATAAGGTTACGGAAAGACTTAAGACTGTATTTGTGGACAGGCAGATCTTTCCAGGATTTTTACAAATCCTACAATAAACGCTAAAAAAGTTGTTGTTTTTTTTAAAACAATTTGCAAATTTTACTTTAGATCGTTACAACCACAAACATAATGCAAACAATCAGTCAGATATTTTTAACATGTATTTCCTTTTTTCGCATAGCATATTTTAAAAAGTACAAAGTCCTATATTACATTGGCAGTCAATATAAATGCCCCTATTGCATTGGTGGTCAGTATTAATGCCTAATAAACTTCTCCACAACTTTATCCCTGACCCGTCTGGTGTGTTCCTTGGCCTTCATAATGCTGATTGTTCACTAAGCTTCTCTAACAAACCTCTGAGGGCTTCACAGAACAGCTGTATGTATACTGAGATTAAATAACACACAGGTGGACTCCTATTTACTAATTAGGTGACTTCTGAAAGCAATTGGATCCACTAGATTTTAGTTAGGGGTTTTATGCCGCGTACACACGATAGGACATTCCGACAACAAAATCCCGATTTTATTTTCTCGCATGGTATGTGAACATTCGTTTGTGGCCCTCTATTGGAACACTATTTTTGTGCCGTTGCTGGTGACCGTGGGTGTCCACCTGCTGCCCTGACCTGGGATCCATTGTGGCAGGAGAGGTACCCTTTTGACCAGTTGGTCTCAAAGCCTTTGTGACTTGGATGGCATAAGTCTCCCCAAGTCAACAACATCTGGTAAGCCCCCTAAGACCCTTGGTGGTGGCTTCTTCACCATTCCTACCTTTCCTGCAACGTTGGTGGTCTCTAACATCTATACAGATTCCTGTGGCTTTATTTATATATGTGTGTTTTTGGACTCTAATATATATTGCTTCTTACCGATTTGTGTTTGAACTGCTGCCTGTATATCTATATTTTTAGTTGGATACTTTGGTGATTTCTTCTCTCAGCATTGTCTCATCAGTTCTGCACATATTCAATGTATTGTATATTTTGCGCAGTATATTTTTGCACTAAGATATGATCGTACCATATTTTATATATATCTTTTATAATTCAGGTTTAAGACACTGATTTTTTCAGTTTTCGTTTTTCAGTTTGTTTGATTTTATAGCGCTACACTTTCACATTTACACTTACTACTTGGGTCTATAGTTGTCTCTGCTTCTGTTTTACCTACACGATACGCAGAGCTGTATTGATTTCTCCACGTACACACAATCGGACATTCCGACAACAAAATCCTGGATTTGTTTCCGACGGATGTTGGCTCAAACTTGTCTTGCATACACACGGTCACACAAATCTTGTCGGAAATTCCGAAGGTCAAGAACGCGGTGACGTACAAAACACGTAAGACGAGCCGAGAAAAATTAAGTTCAATAGCCAGGGCGGCTCTTCTGCTTGATTCCGAGCATGCGTAGAATTTTGTGCGTCGGAATTGTGTACACACGATCGGAATTTCCGACAACAAAAATTGATTTTTGTTGTCGGAAAATTTGAGAACCAGCTCTCAAATTTTTGTTGTCGGAGACTCCGACAACAAATGTCTGATGAGGCCTACACACGGTCGGAATTTCCGACAACAAGCTCCCATCGAATATTTGTTGTCGGAAATTTCCGACCGTGTGTACGCGGCATTAGAGTAAAGGGGGCTGAATACAAATGCACGCCACACTTTTCAGATATTTATTTGTAAAAAAAAATTGAAAAACATTTATAATTTTCCTTTCCGCTTCAAAATTATGTGCCACTTTGTGTTGGTCTATCACATAAAATCCCAATAAAATACATTTACGTTTTTGGTTTCAAAATGTGGAAAATTTCAAGGGGTATGAATACTTTTTCAAGGCACTGTATAAGATCCTTCAGTGTTGGGATTGTATGATGACATTGTAGTTCTCTGCCTGCGCTGCCTATGGTTTCGTCTATCACCCTCCAGCACATATTGCTGTGTTTCGACAGCTTATTCCACATATGGCTTTGCTTGCTAGCCCAGACTACACATGGCTGGCATTTCCAGACAGCTGTGTGCTATCAGAGGACAGGGAAACATAGATACGGTGCAGCACGCAATCCGAGCCCTCGTTAATGATTATTTATTAGATTCTTATTAATTACAGAGCCAGACAAGTAGAAGACTTCAGGGGAAGGGATAGCCATCCATCATCCCCACTGCCAGTCTGCATGTGCCTGCTCCTGTTCCCGTGTTGTCAGGTGTCAGGAGCAGGCGGATGATCGCTGCACATTGTGCATTAGGCTCACGCGCTCATGCAAATGAGACCCTCTTCTATCTGAGAACATGAATCTTCTGCTGGAGTGGTGCCCACCCGCTGACTAGCCAGCAGTCCTGGATCCCCTGAACTGGAGTGCAGAAAGATTGGGCATTAATTTAATATCGCTCAGCCAAGTGCCACCTACACAGGGACCACCTGAGATAAGGAGGATCATCAATAATTTTAAAATAAAATTGCTTTCCCTTCCTTGACAGAATCTTATTGAGCGCCGGTAAAGTACGGATTCATGAAGGCAGATGGAAAGGATTTTCAAAGGTTAAAAAAAAAAAAAAAAAAAGGATAAGGGCTGTTTTAAAACTTTAGATGATGAGCAAGAGATTTATTAGCCTGCTCGTCCTCGGCCATCATTTTTTGACAGTCAGGTAGTATATTGGCCCATGTTAAGAGCGATAACAAACACGCATGAGCTTGTTATGATTTATATTTTCCAACGTGCTGGCAAATCTTTACCAACCAGCAATCATTCATTCGTCTCCATAGGAAAGGGGACATTCATTCTCATGTTCAGTTTTGAAACACTGACAAAGCAGCAGATTTGGGGCTTAGTGGTATGAATTCTAAAAGGTCTCTCCCAACATCTGTTGGTATTGCTAAGAGATCTACAAAGAGCCTCAAGCTGGCCATAAATATTACAATATGGTTGCACAATCTCTTGACAATATAATTTAGATATAATAATTCTATATGTACATTTTTTTGTTTATTAAAAATCTTACAAACATAAAAAAAAAATATTTACATATATACAAAATACTGTATATATATATATATATATATATATATATATATATATATATATATATATTTGACCATCCCTTCTAGATTGTAAGCTCTAACGCTCTAACGAGCAGGACCCTCTGATCCCTCCTGTATTGAATTGTATTGTAATTGTACTGTCTTCTCCGATGTTGTAAAGCGCTGCGCAAACTGTTGGCACAAAATAAATACTGTATAATAATAATAATAATAATATACAGTGGAACCTCGGATTACAAGCATAATCTGTTCCAGAAGTATGCTCGTAACCCAATGTACTCGCATATCAAAGTGAGTTTTCCCATTGAAGTCAATGGAAACGAAAATAATTAGTTCCGCATTGACTTCAATGGGATGCAATACCGCATGCGGCCAGAGGCGGGGGGGCGCCAGAGAGCCCGCGGAAATGGCCGAAAAAGCCCGAGGGGCACTTGGGCGGACCTCGGCAAACCTCGGAAAGACTCCATTCACGAGCCTTTCCGAGGTTTGCCGAGGTCAGCCGAACTGTCCTCGGGCCTTTCTGTGCATTTCCGAACGGCGCCGATTGGCGACTTTCGGCTCGGCTCCGGCGCCCCCCACCTCAGGCCAAAAGTGGTACTGCACACCGCTTTTGGCCTGAATCCTGCTCGTTTTGCGAGACAACACTCGCAAACCGAGTTAGGAATTTTAGAAATACAGTGCTCAGTTTGTGAAACGCTCGTTAACCGCGTTGCTCGCAAACCAAGGTTCCACTGTGTGTATATATATATATGTATATATATATATATATATATATATATATATATATATATATATATATATAAAAATATATATATATGAACAAAAATAGCTTACATCATCATAGCAAAAACATAAAAAAAACTAAATATACCAACCTAAACAATGCCATAACTTCCACCTAAAACACCCTCAGGATAAGAAACCATTACATATTTAACCCATGCATGCAGCCTTTTTCCAAAAATACAATTTTATATAAAAATCTAGGGGACGTGAAAGGACAGAAAGAAAGCTGCACACCCAGAGACTGACAAAAAAGCAGCTACGGAGACCTGACATTCCTCCATGCATTTGTCCAGGCCCCCGGCCGCCACCTGTCCTTCTCAAGACCCCGAATCTTCCCAACCTCACCCAGAATGTCGTGCACCACCACCTCGACAGGAAGGACTTTTTTCTGAATGGAGACCTGACACTGTGCATTCCATTTGAAAAAACGGACTACTAAGCTAACTAGAAAAAGTGTCTCAAAATCAAAATCCTGATGTGTCTCAAAGGCCCCGTATGACCACTCCGCATAACTCAAGCGGGAAAGGAAAGGGATACCCATAGCCCCACCCACCCGCTTGTAGACTTCTATATTGAAGGGGCACTGAAGCAAGAAGTGGTCCATTGTCTCCTCCACCCCACCACATTCCACTCTTGGACAACCACGGTTCTCCGCAGACTGATGGTTGCCCTTCACATAGAGTCTGCCATAAAACGAGCGCCAGGCCAAATCCTGAAACTTTAAAGGGATTCTCTCTAGATTGAGCAAACACAGACCCTCCCTCATAACAGGACCTGGGCAATCCCTCAATGCCAGTGGCTCGCTAAAGGCAGATTTACCAACCCTCCTCTCCAGGTCCTTCCTAGGAAGAGACTTAATTTCTAAATTAAATTCTATATGTAGCTACCTATTGTGTAAAGAAGGCATATTCACCTACTATTTAGAAGAATGTTTTATCATTTCACACAACTGTTTTTCTGCCACTAGAGTCTAGTTTATTCCTAGCAGCATGCAAGGAATGGAGTTCATTACATTTCAGACTATCCCAAAATGGCCACTGCAACTTACCTCTGTGAGACAGCTCCTGAAAAGAGAGATGTGTCAGCCAGTAGTTTGTCCAAAAGGGCATTAGAAACACTGATAGGTGAGGTGAGAACCTGGTTAGGTGTTAAGTTCTTACAGGCACCTCTCTGTCAGGCATGGAATACCTAGAGGCCCCTGGAGTGATCAAAATAGGAGCGCCACAGGTTTGTGTCAAGTCTAGCAAAATTAGATTTATCTTGACACCAGGTCTGAGCAGAGGCATAACTAGAAACTTCAGGGCCGTGGTGCAAGAAACAATGAAGGTCCCCCCAACTGCCAGGGCCCTTTCCATTGGTCCCAGGGCCCTACCCTCCAAGCCCAGGGCCCTACCTTCCAGGCCCAGGACCTTTCCCTTTGATCTTGGGGCCCTTTACGCCAGTTTCAGGGGCCCTTTATAAGTGTAGTGCACCCCCTAAGGAGCCACAAGTAAACTGGGATCCCCCACAATGGACAGCCAGGCACACCGAATTTTCACAGGCACGCTTGAGTCAGAGAACAGTCAGTGACTTTGTTTTGTTATTTATTGAGGGTAATAACTTGGACAGGGATGGGAGGTTATGGGATGCCCATTTGACTTCATCAACAACTTCAGAGAAAACTCTTCCTATATACAATCTCTGTATACAGCTCCTCTTCTTCCTCCAGCACACACTTGCTTGCAGAACCTAGATGGAACACCATTAAAACTCGACAGTCAACACAGTCAGATAAAAGCAATGGCCCATTATAGGCAGGAACCGGAGGCCCCTTGGTTGTGTAGCACAATTTCAGTGTCCAGCTTGCATCACTCCTGTAGCTTCTCATCCCAGCACCTCTTCAGGCACTGCCAACCCACCTGGCTGCAGCTGCCGCTTTCACTAGCCTCCAGGCAACGCTGTATCCTGTCCTAGGCCGACAAGGCCCAGGCCTAGGGCAGCACTTTGCAGCGGAGCAGCACGGAAAGAGTCCTCGCCGGCTTGCGCCACACTGTTAGCCAGTCTTATGGGGTGGACTGGACTAAGAGCAAATTAGTCTAGCGCCCCCATAAAGCGGCCGCACTGCTTCCAGCATGCGCGAGGCCGGCATTCGGTTTCTAATTTTGACTGTCCTCTCTTCCTGGACCACAAACCTTCCTCACTGTGCTACATGTTTTCTACTGCACCATTGGCATGGTTATATCTTCTTAGTCCTCTCCATAAAATTATCAGAAATTTGTGCTTAAAGTAGAGCTATATAGGCAACACTTTTTTTTCCATTTTGGATAGAGTAAGGGAGGGTTATAACCCCTGTCAGTTTATTTGTTACCATCCCTGTCCCATTGCAGAGATTTCCCTTCACTTCCTGCCCCATAGCCAAACAGGAAGCCAAACAGGAAGTGAGAGGAAATCTATGCAAATTAATGTAATCCATTGTCCCCCCCAGGCCCTCAGAACTAGTGTCCCCACGCAAAAATTTCACGGCAAGTCTTAAACAGCAAGGGGCGTGGTCTATGACTAAGCACTGTTAAGTGTGAAACGCGTCAGTTCGTTTGTCCCATTTTTTGCTTTGGCTTGTATCTGTTGGACTTTTTACAAATAAAGGCTATATTCCGGAGTGTGGCTGTCCAGAACTTTCTTTTTGCCTCAAGAGGTGTGGCCTTGACAGGAAGGGGTGGGTCATATTTAAATTAGGGGGTGTACAAGTTTAGTCAGGCCTAGGGCAGCACAAAACCTAAACTACTGTCTCCAGGCTAACTTTTCCCCACAGTCCTCCAGACTGACACTCACCAGCCCACCCGGCTGACTCTCCCAGATGTGCTGATCTGCTCCTTCTGTCCTCTCTTGCTCCCGTGCCTCCAGGGAGGGTTTCCTCCATGTGTTTTGGCAGGATCCTTCCAGCACCTGAGCCCCAGGCCAGAGGTCACTCCCCCCCCCCCCAGACTAGAGGCACCCTCAAGGGCCACGATAGCCTCCTCAGCACTCGATCTCCATATTCCACCCAACTGCCCTTCCCTGGCATAACTGGTTCACACTGCTGCAACGTACTATGCAACCTGGGACACATAAAGTCACATGGCAAGTCAAAATACATTAATTTCAATGGGCGCCGTTTTTATCAATGCGACACGAGTCGCAGCGACAAAAAAAAAGGTTCCTGCATTGCTTTTCTGTGACTTTGGTTTGACATATAATGCAATGTTAAATCACAAAAGTTGCAAGCAAGCTGCAAGGAAGACGCAAGGAAATCACAAGCAAGTCGCATGACTTTGTGGTTGCAGCAGTGTGAACCAGGTGCTTAGCTACAGAAGGAGCCAGTATAAAAACACTGGGCTGCAGCAGCTTTGATTGCCTATACAAGACTTTAATGGTGGCTTTCAGTGCCATTCAGAATCTAGCAGAGGGAACATGAAGGACTTGAGAGACTTTGATGCAAGCTGCACAGAGCTCTGGGAAGTATAGACTGGTAAGGGGATCTTGCATTGGATCACATGGAATGATGGACTGCAACTTCCAAAAATATACTCTTAACAGAAGGGGAAAGGAACAGTTTTTGTCCTGGACTTTACAGAAAGAACTTCTGTTCTGCGAAGGAACCGAGGCATGCACATCACTACTCCTGTATGCACATCAACCTGCTACAAGCCTGCAGTTGACACAGGAGAGCTGTTAACTTGGGTACTGAGGACAGGAGTTGCTCCAGGCAACTTAGAAGCAGACTGACATCTGAACAAAGGGACCGGAGTAGCTGTTTTGCTGGGACTGGTGAGAGGGCACTACTGCCATTAACCTGTTGCTGTTAGCAAAGACTGAGCACATAGGAACTGGATCTTTGACTGCAGCCTTTAGCACTGCATGCTGACTTTACTTGGACTGTATCTATGTGCACCACCATAAAGACTGGGCCCCAGCACTATCTGGCTGACGAACTAGAGCAGAGGACTGTTTCCTTAGATCAGTGGTTCTCAACTCCAGCCCTCAGGACCCACCAACAGGCCAGGTTTGCAAGATAGCTGAAATATATCACAGGTGATATCACTTGCTGCTCAGTGATTGCAGTATTCTAGTCTGCAACTCCCCAAGGTAGTACTTAAAATCTGGCCTGTTGGTGGGTCCCGAGGACCGGAGTTGAGAACCACTGCCTTAGATAGTTGCTCTGACTTCACTTGTTGCCCATAGAAAAGGGGTACCTTTACAGTAAGGTCTGGGTCTTAGCATAGTCATTCATACAAAGTGCACTCTAGGCAGTATAGTATAGTGCAGGATATTTAGACTTGTACTAGTAATAGTAGTGCAATATCCTCTGCTTAACCTGGTGTGTCAGAAGGGCTGAGGTCATTCACAGAGTCAAGGCAAAGGACAGAGAACTCAATCTACCAAGTGGCTCCTACAGGGGGAGCGCTACCAATACAAACAGAAATCTCAATGGCTTACATTTGCAAATATATTGTATGTGGGAGCTTGCAAAAAAAAAGTGGCAGACGCCCAATGCAGGACTTTTTTTTTTTTTTTTAGGTGTCTTCTTTCTGTGTTACATCAAGGGACCTTTGCATTGCGTAGGTCTGTTTTAATCTATGGTAGTAACAACAATGGGGCATGCATAGCAATAAATACATTGAGAGCAGGATTACCTTGAGGCTTTCCCATTACTTCCTTTAGTACAATAACTCATGGGACAGCCAGACTAGAACAAGGCAGCTGATTATCTCTTGTGTGTGTATAGCATACAAAGCAAAAAGAGAAAATAGCAGCTTCTTAATCTGATACTGTAACCTTACCCATTCAGGTTGTCTTGGCAAAGGGCCCCATACAGGGAGGTGACCAGAATGTGTTCCCCTAATTGCATTAGAAAAAGTCATGCACCAGACTGGCTGTACTGTGTGGCACAGCCGCATAAATCTCAAAACTGGATGGACAGATATTCAAATCCTATATCAGGTAACAAAAAAATATAAAATATACAGTATAATAATAATATATGAAATATTATATATATATATATATTTATACACTATATTATCAAAAGTTTTGGGACACCTGCCGGGTTCACACTGGTATGACGCGACAGTCGTACCACTTTGGATCTGACGTTGCTCTGCGACTTGAAGTCCGACATGTGTTCTGACTTCAATGAACAAATGAACAGGGATCTGACTTTGATCCCCCACAATACCAGGCACTGTGTCTGGTATGAATCTTTAGGGGGAAGTCCACGCCATATTTAAAAAAAAAATGGCATGGGTTCCCCCTCAAAGAGCATACCAGGCCCTTCGGTCTGGTATGGATTTTAAGGGGAACCCCCCACGGTGAAAAAAACACGTGGGGGTCCCCCCAAAATCCATGCCAGACCCTTATCCGAGTACACAGCCTGGCAGGTCAGGAAAGGGGGTGGGGACGAGCGAGCGCCCCCCCCCCCCAAACCATACCAGGCTGCATGCCCTCATCATGGGGGGTTGGTGCTTTGGGGCGGGGGGCCCCCAGATCCCAGCTCCCCACCCTATGTGAATGAGTATGGGGTACCCATTCACCTAAAAAAAAAGTGTCAAAAATAAAACGCAGTACACAGGTTTTTAAAGTAATTTATTATGGTGGCTCCGGCATCTCTTCCGACTTATTCTCCCCTCTCTGGCTCTTCTGCCTCCTCCGCTGATGTCTTCTTCCTCTGCCGGTTCTTCTCCCCTCTCCGGGTCTTCTCCACTGATGTCTTCTAGCCCTCTCCAGTACTCCTCCATCTGTCCACTGTCTTCTGCCTCTGCCGGGTCTCCTCCGCTGTACTCTCGCTCTTTTGCTCACTCTTTTGCTCGCTCTTTTGCCAGGTCTTCTCCGCTGTCTTCTCCCTTTGTTCTTCTTCCAATGTTGACTCAACACTCTCTCCCGCTCTAATGCCGGGTGTGCGGTGTGCCACTATTTATATTGGCATGGGGCAGGGTCACCGTGTGACGTCATCCGGAGGCCCCACCCCATATGACGTCACCGCCCGTGGCATGATGGGTGGTAACGTCATAAGAGGCATGCCTCCAGTGACCCCGCCCCATGCCAATATAAGTAGTGGCACACCGCGCACCTGGCATTAGAGCGGGAGAGAGCATTGAGTCAAAATCGGAAGAAGAACAGAGGGAGAAGACAGCAGAGAAGACCAGGCAAAAGAGCGAGAAGACAGCAGAGGAGACCCGGCAGAAGACAGCGGACAGAGTGAGAAGAACCAGAGAGAGACCGGAGAAGAACCGACAGAGGCAGAAGATATCAGCGGAGGACACAAAAGAGCCAGAGAGGGGAGAAGAGATCGGAAGAGACGACGGAGCTGCCATAATATCTTATTTTAAAAACATGTGTAATGTGTTTTATTTTTGACGGGCTTTGTGCTCGGATAAGGGTCTGGTATGGATTTTGGGGGACCCCCACATCGTTTTTTTCGGCGCGGGGCTACCCCTTAAAACCATACCAGACCGAAGGGCCTAGTATGCTCTTGGAGGAGGAACCCATGCCGTTTTTTTTTTTTTAATTTGGCATGGAGTTCCACTTCAAGATCATCAGAGCACAAGTTGCATGCCAAAGTCGGATCAGTCAAGGCGGCGATTCGACTTTGATCCGACTTCAGTGATATTTAATGGGCTGAAATAGGATCAAAGTCGGACTAAAGTAGTGCAGGGAGCATTTTTAAAGTCGAACCGACAGACAGACCAGTTAAGAAGGCTCCTATAGGGAAACATTGATTTTCACACGTCATGCATTATGAGCTCCCAATGTCGGAGTGTTTGTCGTACTAGTGTGAACCCGGCCGTAGGGCACAATATTGAGTTGGTCCACGCTTTGCAGCTATAACAGCTCTTCTGGGAAGGCTGTCCACAAGGTTTAATAGTGTGTCTATGGGAATCTTTGACCACTCTTCCAAAAGCTTAGGTTAGGCATGGCTGTTGGATGAGAAGGCCTGGCTTGCAGTCTTAACTCTAATTCATCCCAAAGGTGTTCTATCGGGTTGGGGCCAGGACTCTGTGCAGGCTAGTCAAGTTCTCCACCCCAAACTCGCTCATCCATGTCTTCATGAACCTTGCTTTGTGCACTGGTCCAAATCATGTGGTGGAGGGGGGGATTATGGTGTGGGGTTGATTTTCGGGGGTTGGACTTGGCCCCTTAGTTCCAGTGAAGGGAAGGCATCATCATACCAAAACATTTTGGACCAATGCACGCTCCCAACTTTGTGGGAACAGTTTGGGAATGGCCCCTTCCTGTTCCAACATGACTGTGCACCAGTGCACAAACAAGGTCCATAATGACATGGATGAGCAAGTTTGGGGTTGAGGAACTTGACTGGCCTGCACAGAGTCCTTACCTCGACCCGATAGAACACCTTTAGGATGAATCAGAGTGGAGACTGCGAGCCAGGCCTTTTCATCCATATCAGTGCCTGACCTCACAAATGCGCTTCTGGAAGAATGATCAAACGTTCCCATAGACACACTCCTAAACCTTGTGGACAGTCTTCCAGAGGAGTTGAGACTGTTATAGTTGCAAAGGGTGGGCCAACTCAATATTGAACCCTACAGACTAAGACTGGGGTGTCATTAAAGTTCATGTGTGTGTAAAGGAAAGCGTCCCAATACTTTTGGTAATATAGTGTGTATATAAGTAAGTAATGCAGCACATATTTATTTTCAGTGGGAGACTATAGTACTGTATTCTGAAGCAAATACTGTAAAAATATTTTTAAGCGCAGCGGAATTAAAAATACTAATTATATTTTTCGATTTTTTTTTTTTGCTTTTGGAATGTAGAGATAGGGACTCATCACTACTTTTGGTAATATAGTGTGTGTGTGTATATATAGATATATATCTATATATATATAGATATACACTGTATATCTATATATATATAGATATATATATATACACACATTTGTAACTTGAATTACAGCAGTCCTTGAGCCACAGATTTTCCTAATTTATACTATAGATCATTTTACCAGTTCATTGAAGAAGGAGATACACAATATTCGGGAGTCAAAAGAACTTTCACTTGTGTTTTTTTTTTTCCTTTTCTAATTATCCACTATAACACCTGGATATTAATCATATTTCACTCAAAGAAACTCAATTATCTGCCTATTTGAATTTATTTATGTGAGCTGAAGAAACCAGTGGCTCAGTCAAGACAAAATGAGATGTCAGCCATCATTACCAAGAGAACAGAACTTCTAATGGTAGAACACTTCAGGTGGAATTAGACTTGGAAAAAAAGGCATTTTATTAGACTGCACATTATATTGATAAATAAAACTATAGTTTGGCACTCAAGGCAGTGAATATGTGAACAAATATTGAGATGTAAATAAACTAAACCATATGTGAAATGGAGAACAGGAAAAAATAACCCAACATATTAGTCCATTTTAGTGGAAAAAAATGCTGAAAAAATATAAAAATTTAAATAAGCCAAACCATGTGCAAATACACAACATATTAGTCCATCTTTGTTAGAATCATCAACTTGGTGTGAATAAATATCAACACAAGTACATAAGTGAAAATGGTGAAACTTGAAAGTGCTTGATCATGAAGTGAAGTAAGGTTGGCACGCTTACCGAATGAGGTGGACACGTACCCTACAGCACATGGGTCAAACAGGCATGATGAGGACATTGCCTCAATGGGGTATGAAGCAGTAAAATTTGAGGTGGATCTCGAGGATGGATGATGGATAATCCTACTTTCAAACAAACTAACTCCAAAGCATGTGGTGTTAAACCATTCCAGCAGCATTAGACATGAATCCACGTAGTGTAAATACCGTAAGGTCTATTGTTTAAAATAAAGAGGGGTTCACACTTACAGATTTGTAGATAAAAACAAGCTTGTTCTTAGATAGGTAAAAAGTGATTGCCACGTACGTAACCCGACGCATTTCGTCCACACAGACATCATCTGGGGTGTGAGTATCGTGTGCAATCACAAGGTATTAATGGAAAAACTCAACAATGAACGATTTGTCTTAAAATTGGTCACAGAGGACACCGGGGACCTTTATCACAATAGACTAGGGATGAGCCGAACACCCCCTGGTTCGGTTCGCAGCAGAACATGCGAACAGGCAAAAAATTAGTTTGAAAACGCAAACACCATTAAAGTCTATGGGACACGAACATGAAAAATCAAAAGTGCTAATTTTAAAGGCTTATATGCAAGTTATTGTCTTAAAAAGTGTTTGGGGACCTGGGTCCTGCTCCAGGGAACATGTATCAATGCAAAAAAAAGTTTTAAAAACGTCTGTTTTTATGGGATCAGTGATTTTAATAATGCTTAAAGTGAAACAATAAAAGTGTAATATTCCTTTAAATTTTGTACCTGCGGGGTGTCTATAGTATGCCTGTAAAGTGGCGCATGTTTCCCGTGTTTAGAACAGTCCGAGAGCAAAATGATATTTCTAAAGGAAAAAAAGTACGGGCAATACGCATAAAAGTTCATTGATAAAAACGGCATGGGATTCCCCCATAGGGGATCCCCAAACCAAAATTAAATTAAAAAAATATGTGGGGGCCCCCTTCAAATTCCATACCAGACCCTTCAGCTGCTGCAAAACTACAAGTCCCATCATGCCTCTGCCTCTGCCTCTGGGTGTCATGCTTGTCATGCCTCTGGCTGTCAGAGTCTTGCTATGCCTCATGGGACTTGTAGTTCTGCAACAGCTGGAGGTCCGCTAATTGTATTGAAGGGCTAATTGTATTGTACCAAGAGTCAGAGAGGAAACTCCGTCCAGTGGCCTATGTGAGTCGCAGCCTCACCCCCCTGAAAAAAATTATCTTGTGCATAAGTTGGAGTTCTTGGCCCTCAAGTGGGCTATGGTAATGGTGGTACGCTACTATCTGTATGGGGCTACCTTTGTGGTGAAGAATGACAACAACTTATTGACTTACCTACTGTCCACTGCACAGTTGGACTCCACTATGCATCGGTGGCTGGCAGCTCTGTCAGAGTTTCAGTTCAGCTTGAAATACCGACCAGGTGTGGGAAACAGAGACGCTGATGCACTTTCCCGAAGGCCTCACTCTATCAAGCCCGGACAGAAGAGTTGGGTTCATTTACCTCTCGAAGGAGTACAGGCCGTGTGTCAAGGAGTAGAGTATAAACAAAGAGGAGCCATAGGGGCTGAAGCCGTAGGAGTCACCCCTCTGGAGTACCGAAGTACTACTGTAATTTGACCCAAGTACGCAGCCAAGAATTGCCTCAGCTGACAGGAGCAGGATATGAGACAGGATCAATGGGAAGATCCATTGGGGAGTCTGATAAGGAAATCTCTATCCGCCCAAGACCCTCAGATACTGGAGAATAGCCCCATCAAGGGGGCCAAAGTAATCCATAGAGAGTGGGAGCCAATGAAGTTGAACGATGGGGTCATATATTGAAAAGGTCCCTCTGAGGAACCAGGAGGTGTGAGTCAACTGCTACTCCCTGAAAAACATTGTCTGTGTTGACTGCCCTTCATGATGACCATGGTCACTTAGACCCAGATAGAACTTTCAAGCTGGTCAGGGATCCATTTTACTGTCCGTCCATGAGAATGGAGGTGGAAAGCTACTGTCGCTCTTGCATCTGATGCGTTCTTTCTCTGAATGCATGAGATGCATTCAGAGAAAGACCTTACTAGGCAGGGCAGCCCCAATGGGCCATCTTCAAAGTGAGGGACCCATGAAGTTGGTGTGCATTAATTTCTTGTGTCTGGAACCTGGCCTCAGTGGATGGAGTAATGTCCTGGTTGTGACAGATCATTTCACCCGATATGATCAAGCTTTTTCCACTAGGTACAAGCCGGAGGGTCCTAAATCAGCCTGGTCGTTGGTGAGAGGGCAATCGCCCACATTTTACAAATCCTTTTCTCACGGTTTCACTGGGACACTTTGCACAGACATCTTTACCTTGGGAATATTTTGCTGAACTTATCTTGAACACTGTCCATAGACACCTTTAGCTACTACCATTTCAAGAAATCTTATTGCTTGCTATTACACTTTATTGGATACAATTAAAGAGCTCCTACATGCCGGTGAAAACCATCAGATCTGCAACAGGGACATTGCTGTTATTATTGCTACAAGGATCCTTATACCATTGCCATTAGGTCTGACCTCTCATTAGGGTTAAAGGTTTATAGGCTGGCCTAGGTTTCCCCTTTTAGAAGTTTTGTCAGTATAACCATTTAATTTGCTTATCCTTTCGGGTGCAAGCAGAATTCCACTGTACATGTGTATATACTAGACTGTTTACCTGCAGATATTTAGATTGTGTTATTTGGAAGAATTAATTTGCTGAGTTGGCACTGTTGTCCAAAAAGCAGATCTGTTACCTTCTCTGTGACAATATCTTCTTTGAACTGTTCCAGTAAACATTACCAGAACATAAACGCACAGAGTTTTCTTATTTATTGCTTTAAGGTGGTGCAAAGATGTCTGAACCTATAAGGGTTGATTTATTAAAGGAAAATCCACTTTGCACTGCAAGTGCACTTAAAAGTGCACTTGACACTTGAAAATTGAAGTGCAGTCGAAAATAAAAAACAGGATTTTAGCTAGCACATGATTGGATGATAAAATCAGCAGAGCTTCCCCTCATTTCAGATCTTCCCCTCAGATCTACAGCGACTGCACTTTCAAGTGCATTTTCAGTGCACTTACAAGTACACTTGTAGTGCAAAGTGGATTTGCCTTTCGTAAATAACCCCCATAGTGTCAGGTGGGTTGGAGTGTTCATCAGGTCAAGGCAGTGCAGATGATCAGGTAATTCCAAGCAGCCCCTTAGGGGGTCATGCTACACATACACTATATTATCAAAAGTATTGTGACACCTGCCTTTACACGCACATGAACTTTAATGGCATCCCAGTCTTAGTTCATAGGGTTCAATATTGAGCTGGCCCACTCTTTACAGCTATAACAGCTTCAACTCTTCTTGGAAGGCTGTCCACAAGGTTTAGGAGTGTGTCTATGGGAATGTTTGATCATTCTTCCAGAAGCACATTTGTGAGATCAGGCACTGATGTGGACGAGAAGGCCCGGCTCGTAGTCTCTGCTCCAAATCATCCCAAAGGTGTGAGACCAGGACTCTGTGCAGGTCAGTCAAGTTCCTCCACCCAAAACTTGCTTATCCATGTCTTTATGGACCTTGCTTTGTTCACTGGTGCGCAGTCATGTTGGAACAAGAAGGGGCCATCCCCAAACTGTTCCTACAAAGTTAGAAGCATGAAATTGTCCAAAATGTCTTGGTATGCTGATGCCTTAAGAGTTCCCTTTACTGGAACTAAAGGGCCAAGCCCAACCTCTGAAAAACAACCCCACACCATAATCCCCCCTCCAGCAAATGACTTGGACCAGTGCACAAAGCAAGGTCCATTAAAACATGGATGAGTGAGTTTGGGGTGGAGGAACTTGACTCCTGACCTCAACCAGAAAGAAAACTTGGAATGAATTAGAACAGAGACTGCGAGCCAGGCCTTCTTGTCCAACATCCATGCCTGACCTCACAAATGCGCTTCTGGAAGAATGATCAAACAATCTCATAGACATACTCCAAAACCTCGTGAACAGCCTTCCCAGAAGAGTTGAAGCTGTTATAGCTTAAAAGGGGTGGGCCAACTCAATATTGAAACCTATGGATTAAGACTGGGATGCCATTAAAGTTCATGTGCGTGTAAAGGCAGGTGTCCCAATACTTTGGCAAATATAGTGTATATTGCACATTATGTGTGGCCCTTTGGTGATGTTAGGGGTCACGTTTGTAGTCCCTTTTAGCTCGTAAGTTGACAGCCACTGCTTTAGGTCATCAAGTTGCCATACTATCTGCAAGGACGGGGTCTTGGGAGGTATATCTTTTGCATAAAGCGACATATAAAACAGAACGGCATGTAAATCAATGCCAGAGTGCTGGGTCAACCATTGTTCTGGCACATGGAGCAAGACCATAACCCTGTAAAATCTACAGCTGAGCAAATCCTAACTTATACTATGTGACTTCTTTGACTCTCAGCAGCCAGAGTGGAAAGGGAATGAAGGAAAGATAAGGACGGCGCGCACCCCTGTTGGTTTACTAATCCCAGGTTCACTTTAAGCTATGCCAACTAGATAGCACAACTGATAAAGTTAATTAGTGCGAGATAAACAAGCAATTATTACGATACAATACAATTCTGAATTTCTCAACATGAAAATCTACCCATTTAATGTAGATAAAAACCCACAGTAGACTATCTCTGCAGGGATCTGATTATTAGAGATAGGCCCAGCTGTATTAAAAATAGAATTAAATGAAAAAAAAAACAACAAAAAACATCGGTGATTTGTATTAATATATACTGAGTAGGATAAAAAATAAATTATCGGGGCTGCCTGTGGGGGTTTTTCGTGTTTGCGAGCGCGGCTTAAATCAGACCTAATGGAAAGAAAAGGGATTTGTAACGGGGAGGAGAGATGCTGCGGAAAAAAATAAAAAATAAAGAGATGACAGACCAATGTTTATGGCTCAATTTACTACCAGAATGTGAATTAGCACATGCGAATTAAATTGTACTTTCTCCTCCGCAGTCCACATTCGTCTATTTACAAAGTGAGGTCTTCCAATTAGTCAAGGGGAAAATCAATTTTCAAGGCAGAAAATAGGTTAAAGAACAACTCCAAAGCCTTATTATTATAAAGCCGCTTTATAAGCCCCTGCGCCATTGCTGGAAGGATATAAATTGTTTATAAGTACAATTTACTTTCATTTCCACCCGCCATAAATATTCAGTGCTACAGACGAACATAAATTATACCTTGTCGCACGACATGCATAAATTCATTCGTACAAACGCTCGGCATCCGGCTCGCGCAGAAAAAGCATGGCACCAACTAGTGGCTGACTTTTCAAAGAAATGTTAATTAAATACGTTTTTTTTTTATTTGAACTCCAGGCAGATATTTAAAAAAATATGCAACTCTCTACACATATACTGTATTTTTTTTTAATGCAAGCATTAAGAGTACCTAATTTTGCTTGGTATCAATCCTTACAGCCCATTTACAACAGAGCTCAGACTGGGGGAGAGGGCAGTAGCACAAGGAGCCAATCAGCTATGCTGCAGTGCAAAGAGCACACAGATAGGAGGAGAAAGCAGATAACTGAGATTATCCTTCCCCCTTCCTGTTTTGGTGTTGTTTTCAGTGCCATTATCTGAAATAAACGTATGTTGGATTCAACTTTGGGGTCTAGTCACTAAAGGTTACAGCGTGCGATATGAGAATCACATGACTCGTTTTTCAGAAATATTGCATGAGATAATAAAAGAGTCAATTCATTAAAGTATAATATCGAATGGGAGGTAAATACCGCACATTTGTTAAATTAGTGAGATATATACTGCAAAAAAATCACTGATGTGAATGTGCAATATGCAAAAAAATAGAATATCATCAAAAAGTTAATTTATTTCAGTAATTCAATTCAAAAATTAAAACTAATATATTTTATATAGAGGTGTTACACACAGAATGATATATTTCAAGCATTTCTTTCTTTTAACTTTGATGTATATGGCTCACAGCTAGTGAAAACCCAAAATTCAGTATCTCAGAAAATTTGAATATTACATAAGACCAATAAAAAAAAAGGATTTTTAATACAGAAATGTTGGCTTACTGAAAAGTATGTCCATGTACATTATAGTGTGGACTCAATACTTAATCGGGGATCCTTTGGCATGAATTAGTACATCAATGCGGCGTGGCATGAAGGTGATCAGCCTGTGGCACTACTGAGGTGTTATGAAATCCCAGTTTACTTTGATAGTGTCCTTCAACTCGTCTGCATTGTTGGGTCTGGTGTCTCTCATCTTCCTCTTGACAATACCCCGCAGATTCTCTATGGGGTTTAAGTCAGGCGAGTTTGCTGGCCAATCAAGCACAGTAATACCATGATCATTAAACCAGGTATTGGTACTTTTGGCAGTGTGGGTAGGTGCCAAGTCCTGCTGGAAAATGAAATCAGCATCTTCATAAAGCGGGTCAGCAGAGGGAAGCATGAAGTGTTCTAGAATTTCCTGGTAGAGGGCTGTGCTGACTTTGGACTTGATAAAACACAGTGGACCAACACCAGCGGATGACACGGCTCACCAAATCATCATGGACTGTGGTAAATTTTGGATTTCATTTGGCAACCAAGGTCTCAGAGTCTGGAGGAAGAGTGGAGAGGAACAAAATCCAAGTTACATGAGGTCCGGTGTGAAGTTTCCACAGTCAGTGACAGGGGCGGACTGACCATTGAGCGACTCGGGCACTGCCCGAGGGCCCTGGGCCACTAGGGGGCCCCATCAGGGTTGCCAGCCTCAGTAAAACCAGGGACAGTATGTATAAATCTGTGTTTTTTTTACATCTGTCTGTGTATACTGTGTGTACATGTATGTGTATACTGTGTGATTGTATACTGTGTGTGTGTGTATACTGTGTGGCCCCATAATCTCTGATTGCCTGGGGGCCCCATAATCTCCTATTGCCCGGGGGCCCCATGAGCTATCAGTCCACCCCTGGTCAGTGATGATTTGGGGAGCCATGTCATCTGATGGTGTTGGTCCACTGTGTTTTATCAAGTCAAAAGCCAGCGCAGTCCTCTACCAGGAAATTCTAGAGCACTTCATGCTTCACCCTGCTGACCAGCTTTATGGAGATGCTGATTTAATTTTCCAGCAGGACTTGGCACCTGCCCATACTGCCAAAAGTACCAATACCTGGTTTAAGGTTCATGTTATCACTGTGCTTGATTGGCCAGCAAAATCATCTAACCTAAACCACATAGAGAATCTGTGGGGTATTGTTAAGAGGAAGATGAGAGACACCAGACTTAACAATGCAGATGAGCTGAAGGCCGCTTCAAAGCAACCTGGGCTTCCATAACACCTCAGCAGTGCCACGGGCTAATTGCCTCCATGCCATGTCGCATTGATGCAGTAATTCATGCAAAAAGAACCCCGACCAAGTATTGGTATAGTGCATACCAGTGGTGGCTGGGGTTTTTTTTGGGGGGCGTCTCAAACCTCCTGCTTGCTGTCTTACCCCACCTAGGTGGCAGTTATCTGCCAGTGGGCATCGGCAGCTAGATCGAGCATCGGCAGCGAGATCAGGCGGGAGCGAGATCCGGCAGCTAGATCGGGCATCGGCATCAGACATCGGCAGGGGGATCGGGCAGCGGCAACGGGCATCTCCTCCATCTCGGCGGCCGTGCGTCTCCCCCCTTCCTCCTAGGCATCCAATAGTATCGCCTGTCCTTTCAGCCAATCGGGCGACAGGTCTCAAAACCTCTGCAGATGAACACATGGTGTAAGTGTCTCAGCACCTGCATTTGAGGTGACGAACACGTGCAGGAACACGAGGCACCAGAAGTGACGTGGGCGAGCTCGCAGCTCGTTTGTTATATGCCTGTTTGATACTTCTTATTAGCTGACTCTCAATGACATCTGTACCTGTTCCAGCTTTCTTGCCGACCATTCCAGGATACTACAAGCTGTTCCTGTCCATACCTGTTCCAGCCTCTTTCCGACCATTACAGGATACTGCAAGCCATTCCTGTCCATGCCTGTTTGATCTGGTGTCGCTGACATCCAGATCCACTGGTTCCGGTAAGAGTACCCATTTATTATTCCTCTTCTGTGATACCTGCTGTCAAACATCATACCTGGTGTTCCTGATTGCTCATATGAAGATGTTTTCAACTTGAAACACACCTCCCATCCTTCGTGGTGTATATGCCAACCTTTTTTTTAGTGACCTCTGCACAGACTCTTTTGTGTTTTATCACCCATTGGAACTTGTGCCATCAGATACCCCCCTGTACATCAGAGTCCCCTTTTACATCAGAGCCCCACTTTCATCAGGGTCCCCATCAGAATCCCCTTTTTATCAGGGTCTGCATCATAGTCCCCTTTTACATCAAGGGCCCCATCAGAGTCCTTCTTACATCAGGGTCCACATCAGATACACCTTTACACCAGTGTCCCCAATAGAGTTCCCGCTTATTATTATACAGGATTTATATAGTGCCAACAGTTTACGTAGCGCTTTACAACTTGAGGGTAGACAGTACAAATACAATACACTTTAATACAGTAGGAATCAGAGGGCCCTGCTCCTTGGAGCTTACAATACAAGAGGGAAGGTCAAGAGATACAAAAGGTAATAACTGTGGGTGATGTGCTGATTGAGAAGCTAAATGTACAGTTGTTAGGTGGAGGCCAGATAGGCTTCTCTGAAGAGATGAGTTTTCAGGGATCGTCTGAAAGTGGATAAAGTAGGAGAAAATCGGACGGATTGGGGTAGAGCATTCCAGAAGATGGGAGAGGCTCTGGAGAAGTCCTAAATGCAAGCATGGGATGAGGTGACAAGGGAGTTTGAGAGCAGGAGGTCTTGGGAGGAGCGAAGAGAACGATTAGGTTGGTATTGTGAGACTAGGTTAGAGATGTAGCTGGGGGCCAGGTTGTGGATGGCTTTGTAAGTTATAGTTAGTATCTTGAATTTAATTTGGTGACTGAGTGGCAGCCAATGGAGGGATTGGCAGAGGGGTATAGCAGACGCTGAGCGGTTTGTGAGTTGGATGAGCCTGGCAGCAGCGTTCATGATGGACTTAAGTGGGGGTAGCCTATTTTGAGGTAAGCCAATGAGGAGGGAGTTGCAGTAGTCGAGGCGGGAGATGACCAGGGAGTGGATTAGATGCTTTGTGGTGACATTGGGTAGGAAGGGGCGTATCTTGGAGATGTTGCGGAGGTGGAGGCGGCAAATTTTGGATAGTGATAGGATGTGGGGCCGAAAGGTTAGTTCAGAGTCCACCTTACATCACAACCCTCATCAGAGTCCACCTGACATCAGGGTACCCAACAGAGTGAGCCTTACATCAGATCCCCTCCCCTTTATATCAGGGCCCTGCTTACATCAGGGACCCCATCAGAGTCCCCCTTACATCAGGGTCTCCATCATAGTTGCTCTTACATCGGGGGCTCCATCAGAGTCCTTTTTACATCAGGGTCCCCCTTACATCAGGTCCTCATCAGATTCCCTGAAAAACAAGAAAAGAGGGCGCACCAGCCTTGCGCATTACCCTTGCCATAACATTTATTTAATAAATAAAACTGATGTGTACTCAAAAGGTCATGAAAAGTCAAGCATATCAGTATCCACAGTGTCATTGGCAGCCAGGATCCTTGAAGATTTCCCAAACACAAGACCTTACAAATGGTTGACACGTTTCGAGGGTAGATCCCCTCTTCCTCAGAGACCAAGGTAATGAGCAAGGCTCAGTGAATGATGAGGAAGTGCTCTGTGCTGAGCAGCTTCCTGTTCATTCACAAACTGAAGCATAGTAAACACAGTTTACTATACTTCCATTATGTGAGTGAATGTGTTGACTGTATTCATTTAAAAAAGGAAGGGGCTGGTAAATGACATATTGATTAGTGAGGACAGATTAAAGATGCAGCGCTCTCAACAGAAGCAATTCAGTTCTAGTGTGCAGTCTGCAGCACAGATGCCAAGGCTCAGTGTGTCTTTTCACACTAAGACCCCTTTCACACTGAGGCGCTATAGCACTAAAAATAGCGTCTGCAAAGCGCGTGTAAAGCGCCTCTCCTCTCACTGCAGTGTACAAGCCCGAGTGCATCAACTCCAAAGTCCTTGATGCAAAAATGTATTGGCTACATATGAGCATTAAAAAGCAAACCAAACGCGTCAGTTGTCATTTTTGCATCAGGGACTTTGGAGTTTCCGGCTCTTCTCTCTTACATTTTGATTAGGGGCTTCCCCCTATTCTCCATCTTAAAACATCCCCTGCAGCAGCCAGGGGGAGAGGAGAGGAGAGGAAAGGTGGGAAGCCAGCAGCAGTGCGGTGGGGGTGCAACACAGGAAACCCTGACAGTAGGTGAAATCGGCACTGTACAGATTGATTAGGGTGTGTCCATGCACACCCCCTGCACCAGTGCCGGCTGGTACTCAACTTTTTTGGGGGGATGGCAAACAAACCTGGCCCCCTCATTCCCATCATTCGCCCACCAGGCCGCCCGCTAGTTACCCTATCCAGGTCGTGCCTTCGGTGGCTCCCCCCCCGCATCTCCGTCAAAGTCACGGTGGTCGCTTCTCTTCCAGGCCAATCGGGTCTTAGGACTCCTGGCCAATCGGTTATCGGGACCAGCTTCCTGATTGGCCAGGAAGAGAAGCAGGAAGACATTAGCGAATATTGATTTGCTAGTGCGCCCCGAGCACACCCTTTTTGAAGCCAATTAAACCCCATTGACATCCTTGCATCCAGCGCCATGCATATAAATTAGGGGCCGGGTGTATGGATTAGGGGGCGGCACCCCTGCGCCCCTTATGAGAGGCCGCCAATGTCTTGAGCACACCTATGATAGGTAGCCTCTGCTGACCTGAATCCTCAATCTGTGCACACCACTGATCCTAACTGCGGACCAGATAAAATCTTATAGTGGGCCTGATAAAATCTTTTAGCGGGCCACGTGTGGCCTGCGGGCCGTAGATTGGAGGCCCTGGATTTAGAAGAATATTCTCTCTTTTTCCAAACAAATCACTCAGCTTCCTTCTGAATTGTCCCTCACTTTAGCCTAATGTACATATTTATCACTAAATGTACAACTCAGCATGAAAAGCATTAAACTGCACTAAGCTTTCCATCTAACCTCTACGTTTTTGCATTTGTGATTTTGAAATGAGAACACAAAGTAAAAGCATTAGTGCACTTAACCAATCATTTTTTTTGTGAAGGAACATTTCATGGTCAGTGTAACTGGGGAGCTTGCAGGGGAGGGGGCACCTAAAGCTACATATTCTGGGCTAAAAGGTTTGCATCTCTAAAATTTGGGAGGTATGAGGGCTTTTACTAGAAGGCAACAGCAAAGTAATGAGGTCTTCAGGAGTGCAGAATACCTGGCTGTACTATCTGGTGAGACCATCAGGATCATAAGCCTAGTCAAGGGGTCTCTAAAAGTTTCAGTATGAGACCACATTGTATATTTTACAAATATGAACCAATCAAATGTAACCACATTAATACCGGGCACTTTCACCCCCTTCCTGCCAAGGCCAATTTTCAGCTTTCAGCTCTGTCGCATTTTGAATGAGAATTGCACAGTCATGCAACGCTGTACCCATAAGACATTTTTATTATTTTTTTCACACAAAAAGAGCTTTCTTTCAGTGGTATTTAATCACCACTGAGTTTTTATTTTTTGCTAAATTAATGAGAAAAGACCAAAAATTTAGAAAAAAAAAAAAATTTTGTTTCTAACATTTTGCAAATAAATAATCATTCTTCATACATTTAGGCCAATATGTATTCTACTACATTTCTTTGATGAAAACAACCCAAATCAGTGTATATTATTTAGTCTGTAGGAACGGAATCGAGTCCACAAACTATGGGATATACAGTATATCTGACAATCATGATGTACTGACGTCTCATTTCTAGAGGCCTGAAAAAGCCAGGACAGTACAAATATCCCCCAAATAACTCCCTTTTTGGAAAGTAGACAGACCAATGTATTTCATAAGAGGCATGGTGAGTTTTTTGAAGCTGTACTTTTTTTGTCACAATTTTTTTTGAAAACGAAAAAATAAAAAAATAAAATGTTTTTTCACAATTTGTTAACATTTTTTACATACTGTCATAGCTGGTGTGGCAGACAATGACTGATGACAGTATGTAAAAAACAAAAAAAAAAAAAATATATATATATATATATATATATATATATATATATATATATATATATATATATATATATAATATATATATATATATATATATATATATATATATATATATATATATATAATAATAATAAAATAATATATAAAATCTCTTTTTTTATTTTTATATATTTTTAAAAGAAAACAATTATTACTTTTTTTTTTTTTACAATTTATTTTTTCATACAGTGACCAGAGCAATACAGTGTTACCACAGTAACACTGTACTGTGCTACTCATTGCTACTGTGTTTTTTTTACACACTATGATTTCTTATAACTGTTAATTTTACAGTTATACGCAACCATTTTTTCTGAATGAAAACTATTTATTTAGTGTTTTCCTATTGTGATTAGCTGTGATTGGCCACAGCTAATCACATAGTTACATAGTTACATAGTTGTTAAGATTGAAAAAAGACCATCAAGTCCAACCTGTGTGTGTGTGCTTTTATGTCAATATTACATTGTATATCCCTGTATGTTGTGGTCGTTTAGGTGCTTATCTAATAGTGTTTTTAAATTATCTATGCTCCATGCTGAAACCACTGCTTGTGGAAGAGAATTCCACATTTTACTGCTCTTACAGTAAAGAACCCCCTGCGCAGATTCCGGTTAAATTGTGTTTCCTCTCATTTTAGTGAATGGCCGGGAGTCTTTTTAAATTCCTTTTCCCTGAAAAGTTTGATCCATATTGTGGGGTCACCAGTACGCTATTTGTACATTGAAATCATATCCCCTTTCAAGCATCTCTTCTCCAGAGAGAATAAGTTCAGTGCTCGCAACCTTTCCTCATAACTAATATCCTCCAGTCCCTTTATTAGCTTTGTTGCCCTTCTCTGGACTCTCTCCATTTCCAGTACATTCTTCCTGAGGATTGGTGCCCAGAACTGGACTGCATACTCTAGGTGCGGTCAGACTAGAGTCTTGTAGAGCGGGAGAATTATCGTTTTATCTCAGGAGTTAATTCCCTTTTTAATGCATGCCATTGCGTGATACACCTGGGCTGTAAATGGCCCTGTCTGTACTATGTGATCACTGTGACCAATCACAGAGCTCATCACACTCACGAATCAAAGCCTTTCATTCTGTAAAATAGTCATGCAATCTGCTGCGATTTACCACAGCGGTCAGATGGTAGCAGCAGTGGGCCGGTACAGTGATCAGGTGATAGATTGCACCCATGGCACTCCTGCTTGCCCGTCATTACAGTAGGGTTAAATGAGTGAATATGTTTTACTTGGAGTTTTTTTGTAATCAACATGAAATGAAGTAGAATGATAGAGAAAAAAAAACTTTGGTAAAGCAAGACAAATAGATTCCAAATACACTGGAGCCCACCTGAGTCCACCTGTACATCAAAGTCCTCACCAAAGCCTCCTTACATCTGAGTCTCCATCAAAGCCCCCCCCCCCCCCCCCCCTTACACCAGGGTCCCTATCTCAGTCCCCTCTTACATCAGAGTGCCAAATGAAATCTTGCAGTGGCTGGATTTGGCCAGTATGCCATAGTTGGAGACCCCTGGTCTAGCTAAATAGAATTTCACATCTGTTGGCAGGTAAAATAGCCCCCAAACCTTATATGTATTTCTACTGTACAATTAGATATTTGCTGAGATTCAGCTTTAATTATTTCATTCAACTCCTGGCAAATCCAAAAAACAAACACACTTTAGTCTAGCTGTGTAGTCGATAAGAAAATCATTAAATGTACTTTAAAATACTGCTTTTATAACTGCCTGAAATGTATCTTTGTCTTCCCACAACCCTCTGCACAGCAGTTAGGCCAAGTGTGGAGGTTTTGCAATGCACTGTGCGTTTGGCAGGATTTGCTGCATTACACAGTGCTGCCAACTAACTCGGTTCAAGTACTAAGAGATAAATAGGGAGATTTTAGGCAGTTTTACTAGTAGAGGAGAGCTTAGGGAAGACCTCATGGGTGATTGGGCTCTTTTCTAGTCCAATGAGTAAGCGGGTAACAAAGGAAGCTACAAACCTGAAAAAAGGAGGAAAAAATGTCCTGTCATCTTGGTCCCAGTGCTCAGGACACTGTCACCAGCACCCAAGACACAAACTTGAAAATCCCACCCTCCTGTTGGTTCTACCAAGATCACACCAACTTTCCAGATGGTCCTCAATACCTGAAATAATGGTGAACCTGTGATCCTGGGAGACTGGATAGGAGACTTTCCCAAAAAGCACAGAAAATTCTTAGACTGGCTTCCTGCATATGCCCAAACATCACATGAGACACCAGGAGGGATCTTAAAGTGACCCTAAAGGTTGTTTGTTTGTTTTTTAATAACAAACATGTTATTCTCACCTGTTCTGTGCAATGGTTTTTCACAGAGCAGCCCCGATCCTCTTCATTTTGGGTCCCCCACCGGCAGTCCTAACCCCCCCCCCCCCCCCGCCGAGTGTCCCCCAATAGCAAACTTCTTGGATTTTAGGCAATTTTACAAGCAGAGGAGAGCTAAAGGAAGGCCTCATGGGTAATTGGGCTCTTTCGTAGTTCAACGAGCAAGCGGGTAACCCAGGAAGCTACAAACCTGAAAAAAGGAGGAAAAAAATGTACCGTCATCTTGGTCCCAGTGCCCAGTACACTGTCATCAGCACCCAAGACACAAAATTGAAAATTCCACCCTCCTGGTGGTTCTACCAAGATTACACCAACTTTCCAGATGGTCCCACCTAGACCACATGCTCAATAACTGAAATAATGGTGAACCTGTGATCCTGGGAGACCGGACAGGAGACTTTCCCTAAAAGCATCCAAAATTCTTAGACTGGCTTCCTGCATATGTCCAAACACCACATGAGACATCAGGAGAGATCTTAAAGTGACCCTAAAGGTTGTTTGCTTGTTTTTTTAATAACAAACATGTTATACTTACCTGCTCTGTGCAATGGTTTTGCACAGAGCAGCCCCGATCCTCTTTTTTTTTTGGGTCCCCCACCGGCGGTCCTAACTCCTCCCCCCAGCCGAGTGCTCCCAATAGCAAGCTTCTTGGATTTTAGACAATTTTACTAGTAGAGGAGAGCTAAGGGGAGGCCTTATGGGTGATTGGGCTCTTTTTTAGTCCAATGAGCAAGCGCATAACCCAGGAAGCTACAAACTTGAAAAAAGGAGAAAAAAAATGTACCGTCATCTTGGTCCCAGTGCCCGGGACACTGTCACCAGCACCCAAGATCCAAACTTGAAAAGCCCACCCTCCTGGTGGTCCTACCAAGATCACACCAACTTTCCGGGTGGTCCCACCTAGACCATGCTCAATAACTGAAATAATGGTGAACCTGTGATCCTCAGAGACTAGACAGGAGACTTTCCCAATAAGCACCCAAAATTCTTAGACCGGCTTCCTGCAAATGCATAAACACCACAAGAGACACCAGGAGGTGACCTCAAGTGATTATAAAGAAGGAGCAAAAGGGTAGGGGATTATAGAGGATTGTTACAGTTAGAAACCAAGTGGATACACAGTTTGGATGCCATCAAATATTCAGGCTTAAACAAATACATTAGCTTTAAATCTTTCTTATAATCTTTATTCAGTTTATTAATTTTGTTCTATAGTTTTAACCTGATGTAATTATCGGTGGATTCCACAATGATGGCCCAGCTGTGTCTCCATTTGGTTTGATTAGAGTTTTTGCGTTCGGTCCTTCCTCTTTTCCACTACATTCCCTCTCCATCCCGCATTCGACACCTCACTGCTCTCATGATCCCTCTATCACCATGGGATCAACATAGAAAATGTTCCGGTCGTTTATCCGTTATATAAACACTGTCTATTTTCCTTTTTTTTTTCATTTTATTGCTTATATACACTTTGTTTATTTTGTTTTGTTGATAATCTAATTAGTGTTATCAGTGTTATGGTTATATTGCCTTAACTATTTCATTGAATATTTGTCTGAAATCAGAACATTGATGTTGAAATGTGTATATATGATGCGAAGATTTATTGGATGATTTGGTGTTTGGTAGAATTGTCATGTACACAGGAGCACTACATGGCTTTCTCTTGTCCGTCCCATTCCCTTGATTCCTTCCCTTCCACCTCCATTCTCCCCTTTCCATTCTTTCCCATCTGCTTTGATCCCCTTCTATTGCGTGGTCTGCTGCTGTTCCATCCCGGGAGCGTCAAACATCCACAGCCTTTGGCTGTATGGACACCCTAGGGCTAACTGTCATTTGACACTTGGCCCATCCCTCGGCCTCCGTTCGCCCCATATCTTCTCTCAATAACATCTGCCGCTATTTACATCCTCCTATTGGGTGTGGTTGGATCGTTTCTGTCCACCCCATTGGAAGGCCCCTGTTTTTCTCACGCCCATGGTGGTCTGCGCCATACAGCTCTAGCTGTGTGACATGGCCTACGTTGCGCTCAGCAATCTAGGCATTGTAGGCTCCTGGATGTTGACATTGCGCAGGCGCAAAGGCCGTTTTTTGTCCGCTCCCAATTGGCTCTTTCCTATGGGGGGCTTTAAAGGTAGACCCGGACAGCCTTCATTTGCTGGCTTACAGGGGCGCTGTTACACTGGATCCTTTTATTAAAGGTAATATTCTACATAGGAGCTTTTCTTTTTGACCCCTGTCTCTTCATTGTTGACAGGCGTCTGACGGTAACTGCATTTACTCTGGCATATTTTTTCTTTGACTAGGCTTGTGTATGCTGTATGTTTGGATACTGCTGGCTATTCATACATGGCCCTGTTTTCTATCACTGTTCCCTGCTGATTTGTACTACCCTCTAATACTTGTTTAAGCCCTGGATTGCATCATACCGATTCCAGGGTAAGCTGTTAATCAGCATATATTGAGGTCTTAACATTTTTTTGTAGTTTATTTGAGCCATTTTTGCCTTTATTCTTATATATATATATATATATATATATATATATATATATATATATATATATATATTTTTTTTTTTTTTTTTTATTTATGATGTCTCCTTTTCATCGTCTGCAGCCATACTGTGGCAGTGTGGGCTTGCCGCCCTTTGGAATTGGACCGTATTGACCTTGCCCAGTTGGGCTATCAGGGTATGTTGGGTGAACTTTGCTGATGCTCTCATGCACATCGCTGGATCGAGATGGGGCTCAGGTAAGTATAAGGGGTGGCTGGGGGGGAGCTGCACCCAGAAGGTTTTTTACCTTAATAGGACAACGTAAAAAAAAACACCTTCTGCCTTTAGAACCACTTTAACAAGTTTCTCAACCATTATTGGCTTATCTCTACTGCAAATCCATCGAAAGCTCCTCCTGTAATAACACCAGAGATTGTTGATCCAGGGAATGAATCTTTTCCCTGCTGGAGCAAATTGGATCATGCTTTATAGGGTTTTTTTTTTTTTTTTGCCTTCCTCTGGATTAACTGTGGGTACAGGATTCTGTATATGGAGGTTTTCTATTTTCTATTTATTCCTATTTTTGTTCACTTGAATTTTATTAGAAATGTAAGAAAAATGGACAATTACATAGCACAAAGATACTATGCCAAAACATAGACAACATCCAAAAAGAGTTTCCCACTGCAAATATTGAACATTAAGCAATGATGCAGAAATGAAAGACAATCGATCCCAGCAATATTGGATTGTTAGATGATAAATTAGCAGAGCCCTGCCTGGAATTACCTGGAATTGCTGGGCTTCTTTTCCAAAAAGGGCCCTTCGACTAGGGGCCATGGAACTAGAAAAAACAATATAGTAATCCAAGGGACCAAAAAGAGCCACTCTTACTTGTGGGCAAAAAGACAGTTCCTAAACATGGAGCTTCAAAAGAAAGAGATAAAAAAGTAAGATAAAAGAAAAAGGAGGAAAAAAAGGGGGAAAAAGGGTGGGGGTCATCTCTGTCCCGGAGGCTCGCTATGGGTATATCAACTTGTCGTAGTAGATTTCAGTTATAGGCGGTTGTGTTGATGGGAAGTAATCTAGCCGTGGCTGCCAGGTACGTAAGATTTTATCATGTGTGTCGGTTTGTATCGCCCTCAGTTTCTCATTCACCAGGTTACCGTGCACCTGACTTTTTACTTTGTCGAAGTTGAGAATCGGCCACTTCCGCGCTTTTGCAATCGTCTGTTTCGTGCCCGAAAAGAATAGATGTTATTTGTATTTTCAGTTGATTGAACTAGACTTTTTCTTTTAGCCTAACAAACTATGTAACTATATGAGTCAATAGTGCTCCAAATGAGCACAAGCAAGGAAAAAAGAGGGATAACAAGCAGCGAGACAGATCCTATTAGAAGTAATATTCAGTTGTATGTATTGGAAAAGTATGGTAAAAAGTGTAGCAATGGTACATTCACAAGGTCGCTGGATAACTGAACCAGGATCAACTATGTAACTATAATGGGCCTGGCTTCTTCTGGTATACCTTCAGCATTTCTCCTAGTCTTTAAGAGCTGGTATCAGGAGAGGACTGAGAACCTTTGGCTTCGAGATGGTGCCAAACACAATCAACTAGCCCTTTTAATGATAGAGATACATTTCTATGGGCTAAAGAAAGTAGACCATGCCAAATGTGCCATGGTGCCACATTGGCTGGTGGACATAGTGAAAAATGGGTGTTCTTAAAGGACATGGCTTACTATGGCACACCTTTTCACATCTTCCAACATCAGCTTCTTTTTGTGGCAGTAACAATATGTCAGAAACACAAGAGGAACTTTTGCTAAAAAGACTTCCCTTTGCCAAATCACAGGTCTGAACGAGGAGCAGGTAGCCAATTAATGCCCACCATTTGTCACTGACTGTAGGTCCAGTGCAAATCCATGGCTGAATAGTGAAGAATCTCCACCCAGGGATTCCAGCCAACTGGAATAACATATTAGTACTGATGCAGGGGGCAAGTGTCCCCCAGCCCAATTGTTACCTGGATGGCGAAACATGACAATCCAGCGCAACAATCCTGCAGGCCTCCCGCCTATACATCACCTATATAAATAACCTAAAATGTAGGCAAACAATGTACAAAGGTCCTGCTATTGTTCAATAGAAGGCCGGGAAGAGAGGAACATCTTTACTACAAAATTAGGGGATTTCCATCGCTCTCTAACTCTCAACAGGTTAGAGAAAGGCGTGGAGTAGTCCTATTAGTAAAGTAGATTTAGTATTCCGTTACATCCATTTATTTAGAAAAATCGCTCATTATTTATTCCTTTATGTGTGAATTTATCTGATGACAACTTCATTGTGGAAGATAGAAGGAGCCGCTTTCTACTCACAGAAATACGGTAATCGTGTTTGATCTACTCATTTGCATATTCTCTTGTGTGCTTATGCCCTTCTGTATAAAATTTAATAATGCGCAGCATGTCACAGCACAGTTAAATCATCACAGTAAAATACCAAGGATGCAAAATCACCAGCCAAGTCCTCTTATAACTGCACACCGCAGGTAGAAATAAAAATTAGAAGCGTGCGGGGCTTGCTATAAAATAAAAAATATATATTTATATTTTTTCTAAATAAAATATATATATATTTTATATATATATATACAAGATTTATACAGCGCCAACAGTTTACTCAGCGCTTTACAATGTATAAGGGGGACAACACAATTACAGTACAGTTCAATACAAAAGGTACAGGAGGGCCCTGCTCGTAGAGCTTACATTCTAAAGGGAGGGGGGTGGTGGTACAAAAGGTAATAGCTGCAAAGAATGATTTGATGGGGGTGGCTCAGGGACAGTTATGTGGGTGTGGGATAGGCTTCCCTGAATAAATGAGTTTTCAGGGATCTCCTAAAGGTGGACAGGGTAGGGGCTGATCAGACATACTTGGGCAGGGAATTACAGAGGATGGGAGAGGCTCTGGAGAAGTCCTGAAGGCGAGCATGGGAGGAGGTAACAAGGGAGCTAGAGAGCAGGAGGTCCTGGGAGGAGTGGAGGGGGCGATTTGGGCGATATCTGCAGATGAGGTTGGTGATGTAGATGGGGGTGATGTTGTGAATGGCCTTGTATGTTATGGTTAGCATTTTGAATTTTACACGGTGGGGTAGGGGAAGCCAGTGAAGGGATTGGCAGAGAGGAGCAGCGGTCACGGATCGATTAGTGAGGTGTATTAGTCTAGCAGCAGCATTCATAATAGACTGAAGGGGGGATAGCCTGCTTAACGGTAGGCCATTAAGGAGAGAGTTGCAGTAGTCAAGGCGGGAAATAATCAAGGAGTGAATAAGTTGCTTTGTGGTGTCATTAGTCAGAAAGGGTCAAATTCTGGAGATGTTGCAGAGGTTAAGGCGGCAGGATTTAGCCAGTGATTGGATATAGGGGCTGAAGGAGAGGTCAGAGTCAAGGATTACACCCAGGACCCTGGCATGTGTGGAGGGATCAATGGTTGTGTTGTTGATATTAATGGTGAAGTCACAGGAGGGGGACCGTGAAGGAGGAAATATAACAAGCTCAGTTATATATATATATATATATATATATATATATATATATATATATATATATATATATATATATATATATATATATATATATATATATATATATATATATATAGATATATATAGATATAGTATCTCAAGAAAGTGAGTACACCCCTCACATTTTTGTAAATATTTTATTCTATCTTTTCATGTGACACTGAAGAACACTGAAGAAATGACACTTTGCAACAATGTAAAGTAATGAGTGTTCAGCTTGTATAACAGTGTAAATTTGCTGTCCCCCTCAAAATAACTCAACACACAGCTATTAATGTCTAAACCGCTGGCAACAAAAGTGAGTACACCCCTAAGTGAAAATGTCCAAATTGAGAGAATTCTCTCATACTAAATAAATGGAGAAAGAGGAGAGAAACCAACTAATGAACTATCTTCACAGCTCTTACCACATCCCAAATATGCGGAAAAAAATTGGAAAAATGTCCCCAGGAGATGGTACGGGTAAGATGGATGTCAAGATATAAGAGACAACAATGTGGAAATAGTATAAAAATATAAATTTTATTCAAATTGACAAATACAAAATCATATGGACAATAGCCATTAAAAACATGCAAATGGAACACAAGAAGTTGAAATATAACAGCTGCTAAATTTTGAAACACACAGATTACCAAACATGGAGTCAAAATTGGATCGTGGCCGCAACAAATCCCAACATGTTTCGGAACAAAGGCCAAAAGGCTAAATAGAGAATATGTTCATTTCCTTCCTCAGGAAATAAATAGAAGCATGCTGATATAATTCTATTAAAAAACAAATATAAATATAAGCATACGGAAACATAGGGTGAACATTATTGTATATAGACTGGTAAGCCAATATGTATTTGGTACATAGGTTGATTTAAAACATAACATGGCAAGAAGGGAATCAAACGTTTACAATGCATGATACTCACAAACAATATGTTCCCTGTTTGGAAATGGTGCACAGCCCCGTTGTAATAGATGGTACCCCATGCCTCAGAAGACTGCTAAGTCGCGAAAATTCAATAACAGAGTGATAGGTGGCTAAAAAATAGTTGCCACCTCATAGAAGGATTTATGGAAGGTTCATCGAACGGCATGTATTATAGGAGTATATGAGTGGCTGAAAAAAGAATCTTTCACATAGGGAGGCGGCAAATCAGGGCACACAGGGATGCCTAACAAAATAACAATAAATAAATAAAAAGAAGTATGAGTAATTGAAGAAAACAAAAATGATAACAAACCTGCATGGTATGTAAAAATGCCTGCGGTTGTTTATAAAATCAGTATTAGGCAAAAGGTATCAGAAAGGGGGAAATAATCGTGGTACCCCCTTACAGCATAGGAATGTGCAGCGGGGCCCCATTGAGACATGTATTTAACGATACTTTAGTAAAATGAAAAATGAAAGTGACAAGATATATGCAAAAACCCATAGCTAACCCATAAATAGACATGTCATACCTTGAGCCAAACAAAACTCCATGAGGCAGGAATAAAGCTGATATCCTGGCTGTGCAGCAAGGAATCAGCTGTAATAGAGGAAAAAGTGGGAGTGGCTGGACTGATTAGCCTATCAGTAATATACAGAAACATTATCATTGAAGGGCTAACAGGTGAAACGGGCGAACACCGACTGAGCGGCGCGCCCGGACAGCTGCAGCCTAATCAATGAGTACTGACACTCTTTCCAGAGGCTTGTTAGAGAACCTTAGTGAACAAACAGCATCATGAAGGCCAAGGAACACACCAGACAGTTCAGGGATAAAGTTGTGGTGAAGTTTAAAGCAGGGTTAGGTTATAAAAAAATATCCCAAGCTTTGAACATCTCTTGGAGCACTGTCCAATCCATCATACAAAAATGGAGCGTATGGCATTACTGCAAACCTACTAAGACATGGCCGTCCAGCTAAACTGAAAGGCTGGGCAAGGAGAGCATTAATCAGAGAAGCAGCCAAGAGGTAACTCTGGAGGAGCTGCAGAGATCCACAGCTCAGGTGGGAGAATCTGTCCACAGGACAACTATTAGTCCTGCACTCCACAAATCTGGCCTTTATGGAAAAGTGGCAAGAAGAAAGCCATTGTTGAAAGAAAGCGATAAGAAGTCCCATTTGCAGTTTGTGATAAGCCATGTGGGGGACACAGAAAACATGTGGAAGAAGGTGCTCTGGTAAGATAAGACCAAAATTTAGCTTTTTGGCCTGAACACACCATCCCCATTGTGAAACATGTTATGGGGATGATTTTCTTCAGCAGGGACAGGGAAGCTGGTCAGAGTTGATAGGAAGATGGATGGAAAACCTGTTAGAGACTGCAAAAGACTTGAGACTGGGGCAGAGGTTCACCTTCCAGCAGGACAACAACCCTAAACATACAGCCTACAATGGAATTGTTTAGATCAAAGCATATTCATGTGTTATAATGGCCCAGTCAAAGTCCAGACCTAAATCCAATTGAGAATCTGAGGCAAGACTTTAAAAATTGCTGTTCACAAAGGCTCTCCATCAGATCTGACAGAGCTTGCGCTATTTTGCAAAGAAGAATGGGCAAAAATGTCACTCTCTAGATGTGCAAAGCTGGTAGAGACATCCCCAAAAAGACTTGCAGCTGTAATTGCAGTGAAAGGTGGTTCTACAAAGTATTAAATCAGGGGGGGCTGAATACAAATGCACACCACACTTTTCACATATTTATTTGTAAAAAAAATTTGAACACTATTTATCATTTTCCTTCCACTTCATAATCATTTGCCACTTTATGTTGGTCTATCACATAAAATCCCAATAAAATACATTTACGTTTCTGGTTGTAACATGACTAAATGGGGAAAATTTCAAGGGGTGTGAATACTTTTTCAAGGCACTGTATATACAGTATATCTTTATTTAGTTTTTTATCTATTTGTGAATATAGATCACCTTAAAGATTAAGTACACTGAAAATTATTCCGTTTTCCAGATCTCCTAGATGAACCATTGGGAACAGACTAGGGAATTACGACAATGAGATCTCACTGTTGGCATATTCAAGGCATTTAAGAATCTGACTCAACTCACTAGGCTTCACAAAAAACATTTTTGGGTTGTCTGGTCTTTTCAATGTAATTAATTCTACTAATGTATGTTAATTAAAAAAATGTTGTCTGTAGATTGCAATGTTATATATAACTAGTTGTATTTGATATTTCTAAATTCAGAGTTTTCTGCTTGCTTAGTAGTACTTTTTTTTCTGAAAAATGTACTATTTTTCTCAAAAATGTCTTCCAGGCAGTGTTTAAAAATTTTAACTCAGAGCTGCCCCCATGGTACCTCTTTTCTGTCATAGGATGTCCTTAACCTACTATGTTGAATGACACCAAGCATCACTCTACCCAGAAGACTGAGGACATACTGTGAGTGCAGGACATCATGGCTTCACTCCCTAAGGAGGATTCCCCAAGGCATCCTGTATTTAATGTATAATATTGAAAAAGATGAGCATTAAACCAAATCAAAGAGGGGTCAATTTGGAGGAAAAGCCCAGATTTGAGCTTTAAGAATTTTAATAGGAAGAAGCCTCAGTTGTTATTTAGTTTACTTTTTTTGCAGCTGAATGCTTCAGAACATGTTTTCAAACCACAAAAATGTTACAAGTTTCAAATGTCATTTTAATTGCCAAATATAATTACCTAATTTTACCCTGGAATGAAGCGTGACCCCTTTGTTGACATAATGTGTCCCCTTTGAAGAATGATTCCACTCAGTTCACTTGCCAGGTTTAGACAGTGTGTGGGGCATGACAGTTTCTCTTTAAGGTAACAAGACGGTTATTGCTTTTGCTGTCTAAATCTAAATTTCATATTTTTTATTTTACATAGCACACATTTTGTCACACATTCCATCCAGTATTCAGAATACTTTATTTTAAAAAATAATGAAGCATATGACCTTGTGTCTTCGGTAAAGGCAACAGAAAGCTTTGCAGTGACCTTGAAGAGATGTGAGAATAAAAGTCCAATCGCTATTTCTCTTTCAACATAATTATGCTATCTGTTGGATTGTTAGATCTGTGGCTGTTAGTGTAGACAGGTTGGAACAGACTACTTTGATGTCTATAAGTCCATGCTGATTGCTCTGACCAGGACCAATGTTAGATCTGTTTTGGATCCATCCCACTCGGGAGGAGAAGGTGGAACTCTTCACATATGATCGTGACTGTTGGCAGGTTGCAAAGCATTACCTTGGTATTCAAAAACCCACGCTGATTGGTTTTATTAGGCCCATGGTTGGGTTGTTAGATCTGTTTTGGATTTATCCCACTTCAGAGGAGGGGGTGGAACTCTTCAGATGTGACTGTGGGCAGTTTGGGAAGGACTACCTTGGTGTTAAAAAGCCCATACTAATTGGTCTGACCAGAACCATTGTTAGATCTGTTTTGGATTTATCCAACTTTGGAAAAGGAGGTGTAACTCTTCAGATGTGATCGTGAATATATGCAGTTGTTAGAGGCATCTACTTCCGAAGAAGTGAAAGTATTCATGAAATACGTTGAGTTACAAGATGCATTCCTCTCTCATATTGCAATCATCTTGGTTATGTAAAGCATGTACTTGAAAATATACCAGATTGCTGTACATTGTATATTGTTACATGTAACCCATTGGCTTGTTATGCCAAACATATTTTATGTGTACTTTATACATTTATGTGTCCAATCCTTGTACAAGAAATTGATATTTGCTGACTTTTGTATTTTGTCTCATTTAAAGTCCCATGGGTGAATATTGGTTGTGTGTATGTTGTATATCGGGATGGAGGCATGATACGCTAGGCACCTGGTCACAGTTATTTTTTACAGGCCAAGGTTGGTATCAGATGAGCAGCAGGGTAGGAAGGCAAATGGGTAGTTGGACAGACCTAGGTCAACATCAGATAAGAAATGGGGTATCAGGTGGAAAGCACATGCTTAGTTAAAGTCAAGGTCGGTATCAGATGACCAGCAAGGTACAGAATCATCAGACAAAGTCAAATCAGGACCAGAGTCAGTACACCTAATACTGTGGTCAAAGATGAGAACATTAGAAGGGCAATCCAAAGACAGGTATAGTAGGACAGTTGCCGTTGTGGGGATGTGGACTCTTGGGCTGCCATGTAAGTTTGGAGGTGGGAAATTGGGAAGAGGCAAAAAAACCTAGATCCTGGAGTCTGTTTTTACTGACCCCTGGCTGCCAACGTGAACTAAGCCTTAGAGGTTCCCAACATTTGAGGCACCCAGAGTGCCTTACATAAACTGCATATTTTATCCTTATAGCCAGAAGTGGTGGCTGGTGCTCAGTGTGAGAAACGGATGGCGATGATCACACCCCCCCCGCCCTCCCCAGGGGAGACAGATAGCGGCACACAGAGAGAGAGACATTCTCCTCCTAGCAGAACAGGAAGTGTGAGACAATCGGGGTGTCCTGATTGGACGGGAGGAGAATCAGGAAGACAATAGCGAATATTAATTCGCTATTGTCACACAAGTGGGTGAGCACTGCGCTCCGAGTACACCCTTTTTTTAAGTCAATTAGAGCTTCAGGCTCTAATAATGTGTTAAAAAAAAAAACCCTATTGAAATCAATGCGTCCGGTTCCCAACATGTAGATTAGGGGCCAGGCGCATGTTATAGAGTGACACACTTTGCCTCTGTCTCAAATTTGTGCCCCTGTGTGGTCAACCTTTCACATGGGCTTCCAAGGGAGACTACAAAAACCAGGCATTGTCTACTGTTGTCACCATCAGGAAACCTACCCTGAGAAATGCCATGCAGCCATCACTGGAGTGCATGCAGATAGGAAGTGGCTGCAAAGAGGCTGCAAAAACATCAACATCACTGCGATGCAAAGAAGGATGAAAATAGGAGAAAACAAGTATATCATTTTTAAAAAGGGAAACCAAATGTCACTTAGTAAGGGTTTGCATCTACATTAGGTGAAAAGGTGGATTGTTAACCCGAAAAATGAGATTACGAAAAGTCCAGGCTTTACATCTACAATTAAAATGCACACAATGTAAGAATAACATGAGCAACATGATTGCATTTTCTGCTTCCCCGCTGCGAAAGCCTTGTTCTATTTACTAAGGCGCGCCTCCAAACTGTCCCAATTTTTTGGACCCTCCACAGAGGCAAAGCTTAGCAAAATGTGTGCGCTGTACCACAAATATGGGACACATATGGGCACGCTGTTTTATATAGAGCTTGGTATCAGCAGATTAGGGCAGGATTAAAGAAGACTCCCGGGAAAACACACAGCTCTGTAATAAATATGCAATGAGAACAGCTATTTCTCCGTGTCTGCTTTGTCTATTCATTGGCGCTTTTTTGGAGCAAAAAAAAAAAAAAAGAAAAGCAATACTCCACCAGGTTTTGGGTCAGCAGCAAAAAATGAAGCATGACTGTGACACCATAACCGCTTCTGTGTTTTATGTACACAACCAGCCATGGCACATATTGCAGATTAATCCGGGAGAGGGTCTCGCCAATATAATCAAAGCCATAGCTGAAAACCTGTCCTCATTTGCCGCAAAACCGTTTTCAACCTTAAGTAAGCCTATCATAAAAATTTAAAATAAAGGTATAATAGGTTTTTTTTGGTTATCCTCCCAGAACTGTTATTTCAGTGTCTGTTAAAGGCTGGAGAGTTAAACCCCAGTTTAAAGTTTTTTCAATTTTATTTTACTTAACTTAATTTTATTTTAATTATTATTAATGAAATTTTTGTGCTGGGTCTGTGGCTATAATTAGGGTCTTTCAATCTACCTGCTGGATGGTATTCATTTTATAGTACACAGAATGTAACAGGAGGAGCTGTGACACAAAATGGTGGGAGGAAAACGAGTCAGCAATTTTGACAAAGGGACCAGGGTGGGAGAAACTAGCAGATGTCACCTGTGGTGTGCAAAATGGGAGCAATATATCAGGAGGTGAGCAGGGACTGGAGAGAGCACAGTCAGCAAACTAGAGGATAAAACAGAGCTTGGGATTACTACTGAGTGGGGGATCAGCAAAGGTGGGGGTTCCTACTGAGTGGAGGATCAGCAGACTTGGGGGTTCCTACTGAGTGGAGGATCAGCAGACTACTGAGCTGAGGATCAGCAGAGTTGGGGGTTACTAATGAGTGGGGGACCAGAAGATTTGGAGGTTACTATTAAGCAAGGCATCAACAGAGCTGGGGGTACTACTGAGTCAGGGATTTGCTGAGCAAGGGTACTAATGAGCTGGGGACGCAAGCGTAAACAAGCCCCAAAAAAGCATGTTGAAACGGTAGGCGTCTTAAAGTGGTTGTAAACCCCGTTACACCACTTGTACCTACAGGTAAGTCTATAATAAGGCTTACCTGTAGGTACTGTAAATATCTCCTCAACCTGCACGGTTGAGGAGATATTTACCATATACGCTTGCGTCAACGTCATCGGTGCATGCGCACTGAGGAAACGGCTTGTTCGTGACCGGCGGCTCCCGCGCACATGCCTGGGAGTAACAGCATCGCAGCTCCAGCCAACCACAGCGCCGGAGCCCACAAACCCGGAAATAAGTCAATTGCCAGTCACAGCGGTGTACAGGGACCGCTGCAACAGCTTTGATCTAAGACAGGGTTTCTCAACCAGGGTTCCATGGAACCCTAGGGTTCGTCCAGTGGTTGCTGGGGGGTTCCTTGAGAAATGAGCAATTTCTGCCTCTCAGATAAGTTCCCACTGCCACCAGTGTTGAAAAGGTTGAGAAAGGCTGATCTAAGGTAAGTATTTCATAATGAGCTAGTATGCAATGCATACTAGTTCAATTTGACTTTGTCTTGTAGGTTTTTTTTTTACATTTTTTTTTATATGGGTTTACAACCACTTTAATGTGTGTTAAAGTCTAAGCAAGTGTAAATGAGCCCAAAGAGATCTCACAACAGTTGGAATATTCTACATATATTAGAATATTCTACATATATTAGAAGCCAGGGTCCGACTTACCTTAGCAAGAGTCACAATTACATAAACTAACACTTTTTGGGTATACAATTTTAAACAAAAACTCCACCTTTCCAATATATATATATATATATATATATATATATCCCTCTGTAACTAATTTCAAGTTTACTGTACACCTGCCTCAAGTTTTAGAAAGATTCATGACTGATTGGCTGGATATACCTAATGATATCACATTATGGCCACTTGATGGCACTGAATATTATAGGACATAGGTATGTCTCTCAGCTTCATCTAGTGGCCATAATGCGGTATTTTCCTCATTCACACTGTTTTTTTTTAATGATCAGAACTTTGATATAACCAATAATACCGCATTATGGCCACTTGATGGTGTTCAGTATTATAGGAAAGTAAGTATGTCTCTCAGGTCCATCTAGTGGCCATAATGTGGTATTTTCCTCATTCAAACAGTTTTTTTTTGGCAATGAATAACATTTGAACTGCCAACATTCATAATTACATAAACTAACACTTCTGGGTAGAATATTTTAACCCCTTGATGCTGACGTAATGCAAATATGCGGCCTTTGGCTTCAAGGGGGTGATGCCTGCAGCTACAGGAATCACCCCGGTACCATTTTTTAGAGCCGACAGTCGGCTTTCATGTAATAACAACCGATGCGACTAATCAGCCGTTCGGCTCTTATTACAAGAAGAGGACATCCCCCCCCTCCTGCCATCCCACCGGGAGGCCCGATGCTCAATTGGGTTTAAGTCAGGGCTCTGGCTGGGCCATTCAAGAACAGTCACCGAGTTGTTGTGAAGCCACTCCTTCGTTATTTTAGCTGTGTGCTTAGGGTCATTGTCTTGTTGGAAGGTAAACCTTCGGCCCAGTCTGAGGTCCTAAGCACTCCTGTACTTGGCCGCATTCATCTTTCCCTCAATTGCAACCAGTTGTCCTGTCCTTGCAGCTGAAAAACACCCCCACAGCATGATGCTGCCACCACCATGCTTCACTGTTGGGACTGTATTGGACAGGTGATGAGCAGTGCCTGGTTTTCTCCACACATACCGCTTAGAATGAAGACCAAAAAGTTCTATCTTGGTGTAACAATAACTCACGGTGGAGCTGCTGGTTTAAAGCGGGCTGTTACCTTCACTCTCGATACCTCTGTTTCACCGGCACTGGGTCTGGTGTCCCGTTGAGTTTACCTCTGGACGATGTAGACATCAACACTTGAGTAGATTTTGCAATGCTTTAATGAACAAATAATGAAGGAAGTAGCAGGAAAGAGGCAAAAGGAAAGCTGCAGGGAAGCTCAAATACCTTTCCTTGGTATTCTTTAGAACATTCTCTGGAATTGAACACTTGTGGTTGAATGGTTGAATGCACTCCCCTTGTGGGACTCAATCTTTGCCCGCCTGGATAGGCATCTCTCTCTTGCCTAGCAGCCAGTACGTAGCACGAACAAAAGTCTCTGCCACAGACTTGTTTGGAATAAAACCCGTACGATCCTCTGCCACAGGATGTATTGGTTTGCGATGAATGTCAGACACAGTACTTGAACCTTTAAGCCAACCCGGCAGTACTATGCAGTAAGATTACTTCAGGATACGTCCTCCAACCGAGTCACCAGGCCCCTCTCCAGACCAGCACTCTCCATGATCCTTCCATAACGGGTCCTCCCCGGGGATCTTCTCGGTTGTCCAGCTTCTTCACTCAGGATAGACAGCTCAGGACCGTTCCTCTGCTGCTGTTGTAGGCCCCGCAGCGACGTGGGCCTCCGGAACGGAGGACAATGAGGTGGTACTGTTAACGCATACCTGTCGGCCAGGAGGGCCAGCAGGTGGCTGAAAACGAACCCCTAAACATGGCGTCGGTCCCATAAATACCCTCTCCCAGAATGCAACTTGGAGGACCACCTCCACCGAGTTATCTCTGGGACAGAGGAGCACTCATACACTTCAACACGTTGCTTTTCCAACACCAGCCCATGGTGACAACGACACCCACCGGCACAGTGTGGAACTACATGCAACTCAGCCAAGCTGGAACAGAGGCAAATCTAACTTCCTCTAACAAGTAACCCACAAAATATATATATATATATATATATATATATATATATATATATATATATATAAAATGTTTGGGGGTTCCAAGTCATTTTCTAGCAAAAAATACTGATTTTAACTTGTAAGTAACAAGTGTCAGAAAAAGGCTTAGGAGTGAAGGGGTTCTCTTTGCAAAAAAATAAAAAAAGTTACATGTATGTCTTGGTAACAAATTTCAAGTTCACTACACATCTTCCTAAAGTTTTAAAAAGACTTATGACTGGCTGGATTGAACCAATAATACCGCATTGATGGTGTTATATAATAGTGGAAGTGTGTCTCCCAGCTCAATCTAGTAGCCATAATGTGTTTTTTTTACCTCATTCACAGTTTTTTTTTTTTAATTCATACTGTTCTTTTTCAATGAATAACATTAGATCTGCCAAGATTCATAGTTGCATAAACTAACTCTTTTGGGTAGAATATGTTAAATGAAAATTACATCTTTGCTGAAAAAAAAATGTATTGAAAGTGTTACTAAACCCGCAACAGTAAAATCAGTCTGTATATGCAGTAAACAAAATAGAGGGTATCCCAATGGGGGTCATTGGGAAAGCATAGCGGTTACTATTGGTAACAAAAGGGCAGTACTAGAGTGCTATCTAAACAAAAAATATTTAATTGGCAAACAGTAAAAGCAACAATGTGCTATACTCTGTAAATTACAGCTTCACAGTGTCACCTTAATAAAAAACGGTACCTGAATAAGGTGCTTCATCAAAGAGCAACAGGCACGGACAGACATCTAACATAACAACATATATACAAATAAAACACAAAACGTCCGGACGCCTAATATAATGCACAGGCAGGATGTCAAGCGATAATAATCGCATGTGTGGATAATTTAATACAATGATGTGTGTAATGATATGACATCAGGTCTGTGCATTACCCTGGGGTTGTTGAAGGGATAGTGGAACCTCTCTTTTCCAGATGCTTTATAGGATGATGATAGTATCACTGGAATCATGTGGGGGAAAAAGTCTGTAGAATATTCAAGGTGAGGAGAGAATTACTTTATCCATACAACAAGGTCATGGTTGCATGTAAGCCTCACTAGTACATGCCACTGATGACAACAATTATGGAACACATTGTCATTGTCAAAGGGATCTCTTAGACATCCAGATACGGTAATGAAATTTAATTTTTTCATTGAGTCAGATGGCAAAGGTTAGTCACCTTCCTCTAACCAGAAGATCAACCGTTAATACATCTTTAGGTAGAGAGAATATATCACAGGCAACTTGTACACTTGCTGTTATTCATCACTATCAATGCAGATTGATTTAATTGTGCTAACAGGTTGAATGTCATCCGCGGAGCGGTAAAAGCAGTGGGTCGGCCAGCAGAGGACTGTTAGATATGCAAGGGAAGAAGAGTAGATGGCAGAAGGAGGCTGAAGGTTTAAGCCATGGGCATATCAAAGTCTACTGCATAAAGTTCTAGATATGGCTTAGGTACTTTACCACTGTGAACACTTCCCTCCGAGCTGTCTTCATTCCCATGTCCTCTGTGTACTTGGTCCCTTTTTCTTTTTGAAAAGCCAGTGGAGTGCAAAACACACCCAAAACCTTCCACCCGTTGCTAAAAAAAGTGCACACACATAAAGAGTGAAACACAAAAACGTGCAACGAGTGTTTACACTGCTCCTCTACTAGGGAAGGACCTTACCCTGATCCCCCGGGGCGTTAGGCTTCAGACAGGGACTGAGGTACTGCACTTGGGTCCATCTAGCCGAAACCAGATGGACCCCCGTTCTCTGGAAGGTCTGCCGAAACAGACCCACCCACGTACTAGGTGGGACTCCCCCGAAGGGAGACCCCATGAGAGAGGGCGAACCAACCCAGAAGGCCTATTATCCACCTCCTCCCAAGACTTTCAGAGAAGGCCCGAGGACCCACACCCTACTCATCACACAGTGACAAACGTGTATACAATGTATACACATCAAACAAAAAAATACAAAAAAAAAGACAAACACAGGGATAAATAAAAAGAAAGTGGGGAGAAGGAAGGTGGGAGAGTGAAAAGTGACCTCCGGCCAGGAATAAAAATTTCTCCTGGACCTAGCCAAAAGGCTCGGCCCTAGAGGCAGGTGCGAAAAACGTGTGTTGTGGTGAAGTGACCATGGTGCCATAAATCAAGTGCCGAAAAACTGTGACCGTACGGCACCCCTGAACTGCCACTTCAGGGGCACATTCACCACTGGCTTTTCGTGCAACCCTGACCCCCGACCCAGACCACAGCAGCCCCCACCCCAGGCAGAAAGGCATGAATTTCGGGACCTTGGTGAGAGCCCTTTACCATCAGGCCTCACCGTCGTTCCATCCCTCCTACCTAATTACATTTGGGAAATACTAGCCGCTCCCCCGGTGGGAGAAAGGGGAGCCAGTGTTCTCTCCCGAAAAACTGTCCGGAGCTAGAGCTGCCCCAATCTAGTCCAGAAGGCCAGTGACCCGACCCTTCAGCCAGACCCAGTGGTTCTCCATTCCCATCAGAAGGCTTCCCTTTTGGCTTCGAACCGCTCCAGGTCACCTTTACTCCAGCAGGTTTTGCATAGCAACCGCCATCCCATCTCCACCTCGCCGTAGATCAGGGACGGAAGCAAGCGCCACCTCCTGGAAACTGATAAGATCAGATACTACACTTGATCTTGTGCACTTGGTGCTGTATATGATAGCGACTCTGCAGGTTTGCTTTCCAAACATGTGGTGTAAAATCGGTACTGCAAGGACCTAACCGGCTCCCACTGAATCACTCGCGGCGCGGCTCAGTGTACATTTCCTCCTGTTCACTGCCCGCCAAACAAGCGGGGATGTTGCAGGTGGCGTCGCGGGCGTTGATGACATCAACGCATTTTGCTATGGAAGTAGCGTAGCTTCGTCTGGACGTTAATGGGTCGGTAACCAGCGGCCCTTATAAACAGTGATCTTCTTCTGATGGTACCGCCCATATAAAAAGCTTTAAAGGGACATTAAACATGTTGTCCGTTGTCCTCCGTTATCCCCCAACATATGTGGGGATGTTGCAGGCGGCATCACGGGCGTTGATGACGTCAAAGCGTTTCGCTATGGAAGTAACATAGTTATAGCGTCTACAAAATAGGGGGATAGATTTATGGCATTTTTATTATTTTTTTTTTTTTTACTAGTAATGGCAGCGATTTGCGATTTTTATTGTGACTGCGAGATTATAGCGGACACATCGGACACTTTTGACACTATTTTGGGACCATTGTCATTTATACAGCGATCAGTGCTATAAAAATGCACAGATTACTGTATAAATGACATTGGTAAGGGAAGGAGTTAAACACTAGGGGGCGATCAAGGGCTTAATTGTGTCCTAGGGAATGATTCTAACTGTGGGGGGGGGATGGGCTAACACTGACATGACAGCGATCATCTCCCGATGACAGGGAGCAGTAGATCCCTGTCATGTCACAAGGCAGAGAATATTAATATTCTTAAACTAATCTAGCTATATAATCCAAGATTAGTTTGATCTACAAAGGGGAAAACCTGGCATTTATTACATGGGTGCCTTCCCTTCATTCTGGGGTATGCCGATAACCAGCTTGCATTGAGCTCTTTTGCAAATTCAGACCATATCAGCATATCCCCTAAGTTTTTAGCTCATGGGACAACCATTTTGGGAGTGCCTCCTACTATGGCAGCTATACTTGGGGTCCTTGTCAAGATATTCCAATGCTTCTCTAGAACGGTACGTGCATTATTCCACTGGGCACCTTAATTTGTTATCAATCTCACTGCATTTGAGTTTGGTTGTTCTTTCTTCTCTGTTTTATTCTCCATTGACAGAAGGTTTGCTCTACTATGGCCTGCCACTTTTTGTTTTGCCTTCTGTATGAGTTTATGGGAGTATCCACGTTCTCGGAATCTTCCATAAAGGTCAATCTCCTCTCCTCCCACAGTGTACAGAGCCTTGGGGGGCACTCTGCACATGCTCAGTTTGGTGTGTATTGCTAGAGAGCTTTTTTTTTTTTTCTTGGGAGTGTGCATGTGATCAGCACAGGGCCAATCGGCACTGTCCGGACAGAGGGTCAGGGATCCTGCAGCCTCATAGGACAGTCAGAGGAGAATGAAAACTCTCCCTACAAGCTTTAAGCTGACACTGATAGAAGTCACAAGACTGATATATACTGCTGATGAGAAAGGGTATTTAGCAGTTTATATTTAATAAAATAATTGCATTTCTATGTTCCGTGAACTGTGGGAAACCAGATATAGTAAATGCAGGGTCCTAAGTTTAGTATCACTTTAAGCCTTTATAACCAATTTCAAGTACACTATACCTCCGTCTGAAGTTTTAGAAAGATTTTTAATGGATTGGCTGGATATACAGTAACTGATCGGCTGAATATATCCAATAATAATGCATTATGGCCACTTGATGGCACTGAGTATTATAGGATGTAAGTATATCTCTCAGCTCCATCTAGTGATCATAATGTGGTATTTTCCTCATTCTCACTTTTTTTTCAATGAACAATATTCGATCTGCAGAGAATATAGCTGAAGAACATTCAATTCAGCCCCATTCATACAGAATGAATCTACATGCCGTTTTAGTGGACAAACTGCTATGCAAAAACATTTTTTTTTTATACACAGTGCCTTGAAAAAGTGTTCATACCCATTTTTCACATTTTGTCATGTTACATCCTAAAATGTATTTTATTGGGATTTTATGCGATAGACCAACACAAAATGGCACATAATTGTGAAGTGGAAGGAAAATGATAAATGTTTTTCAAATTTTTTACAAATAAATATCTAAAAGGGTGGCGTGTATATGTATTCAGCCCCTTTTATTCTGATACCCCTAACTAAAATCTAGTGGAACCAATTGCCTTCAGATGTCACCTAATTAGTAAATAGAGTCCACCTGTGTGTAATTTATTCGCAGAATAAATACAACTGTTCTGTGAGGCTACCAGAGGTTTGTTAGCGAACCTTAGTGAACAAACAGCATCATAAAGGCCAAGGAACACACCAGACAGATCAGGGATAAAGTTGTGGAGAAGTTTAAAGCAGGGTTAGGTTATAAAAAAATATCCCAAGCTTTGAACATCTCACGGAGCACTGTTCAATACATCATCTGAAAATGGAAAGAGTAAGGCACAACTGCAAACCTACCAAAACATGGCCGTCCACCTAAACTGACAGGCCGGGCAAGGAGAGCATTAATTAGAGAAGCAGCCAAGAGGCCCATGGTAACTCTGGAGGAGCTGCAGAGATCCACAGCTCAGGTGGGAGAATCTGTCCACAGGACAACTATTAGTCGTGCATGCCACATATCTGGCCCTTATGGAAGAGTGGCAAGAAGAAAGCGATTGTTGAAAGAAAGCCATAAGAAGTCCTGTTTGCAGTTTGCGACAAGCCATGTTGGGGACACAGCAAACATGTGGAAGAAGGTGCTCTGGTCAGATGAGACCAAAATTTAACATTTTGGCCTGAAATCAAAACGCTATGTGTGATGGAAAACTAACACTGCACATCACCCTGAACACACCATCCCCACCGTGAAACATGGTGGTGGCAGCATCATGTTGTGGGGATGCTTTTCTTCAGCAGGGACAGGGAAGCTGGTCCGAGTTGATAGGAAGATGGATGGAGCCAAATACAGGGCAATCTTAGAAGAAAACCTGTTAGAGTCTGCAAAAGACTTGAGACTGGGGTGGAGGTTCAGCTTCCAGCAGGACAACGACCCTAAACATACAGCCAGAGCTACAATGGAATGGTTTAGATCAAAGCATATTCATGTGTTAGAATGGCCCAGTCAAAGTCTCAATCCAATTGAGAATCTGTGGCAAGACTTGAAAATTGCTGTTCACAGACGCTCTCCATCCAATCTGACAGAGCTTGAGCTATTTTGCAAAGAAGAATGGGCAAACATGTCCCTCTCTAGATGTGCAAAGCTGGTAGAGACATCCCCAAAAAGACTTGCAGCTATAATTGCAGTGAAAGGTGGTTCTACAAAGTATTGATTCAGGGGGGCTGAATACAAATTCACGCCACACTTTTTACATATTTATTTGTAAAAAAAAATTGAAAACAATTTATCATTTTCCTTCCACTTCACAATTATGTACCACTTTGTGTTGGTCTATCACATAAAATCCCAATAAGATACAATTACGTTTTTCGCTGTAACATGACAACATTTGGAAAATTTCAAGCGGTGAGAATACTTTTTCAAGGCACTGTATATGCACCCCTATCTGTTTCAGGCTTCTTTCCCCTGTTCCCCTTCACATTCATATATTTTGTTCTTTCCCAGAAAAACAATGCTGCTGCCTTGACTCCTAAAAGCCTACCCACACACCATGGCTCACGGGAGATGCAATTCTGGAGGTGTACCTACGTCAATAGGAACTAAGCTCCCTGTAGCTGCCATGCAAGAATTTTTTACATGCCTGGGGATGATGTCACAGGGAGTCCTTAAAGCTGTTTCTCGCTACAAGAACAAGGTAAAAAAAAAAAAAAAGAATCTCTGGGTCTCTCTCATTAAATTCCTCAAGATGTTCACCTACTTTGACTGTCAAAGGTCTTTTCGTTTTACCTATATAGATCTTCGGACATGGACATGTGAGCATATAGATCACCCGTGTGGTAGAGTAAATAACTAGATCTCTAATTTCATAGCTTTTTTGTCCTAAGGCATCCATAAATACATTAGTTTGATCTACAAAGGGGAAAACCTGGCATTTATTACATGGGTGCCTTCCCTTCATTCTGGGGTATGCTGATAGCCAGCTTCCATTCGGCTCTTTTGCAAATTCAGACCATATCAGCATATCCCCTAAGTTTTTAGCTCATGGGACAACCATTTTGGGAGTGCCTCCTACTATGGCAGCTATACTTGGGGTCCTTGTCAAGATGTTCCAATGCTTCTCTAGAACGATATGTGCATTATTCCACTGGGCACCTTCATTTGTTATCAATCTCACTGCATTTGACGTAGATGTCTCTACGTCAATAGGAACTAAGCTCCCTGTAGCTGCCATGCAAGAATTTTTTACATGCCTGGGGATGATGTCACAGGGAGTCCTTAAAGCTGTTTCTCGCTACAAGAACAAGGTAAAAAAAAAAAAAAAAGAATCGCTGGGACTCTAAAGGAGGAGAGGGGGTTTGCAGGTAAATTTGGGTATTGCCCTTTAAGTAGTAGCTGATCTCTGGTTGGCTACACACAGTTTTTTTCTTAGCACAATGACAAGACACTGCTGGCTGATCTAAATAAGTATCCAGCTGAATCAAATAAAAAAGGGCACCGAGGTGAACGAGAAAGAAAGAAAAAGATGAGCTACTTTATATACGGGGAATGAATAGCTCAGTAATGCTGAGACAGACACGAGCAACTCAGATAAAACAATGAGAAAAAGCAACAGATAGAATCAAAAAAGAGAATCTAGTACAAGGATGAAAGGGCTTGACAAACCGCGGCACAAAAATGTTGCAGGCAGCATAATACATGGTGATAATTGTCTAGTCTTTGGTGTGGAAACCCAGTGGGATTAAGCCACAGGATGCAACGATGTGATAATTCCAGTGGAGTAAAAGGAAACATTTTGTTAACATTATCATGTCTTAAAGGAATCATCTGCCATTGTGGAGACCTTCTTTTTACGCCCTACGCCTTTTTAAAGAAAAAGTATAATTTATTTTTTTTTAAATTGTTTTTAGACATACAAGTCAAGATGATAAGCTTAGCGCAAACAATTGAACCCCCTGATGCCAGCGCTCTAAATGGGCCATGACACCTGGGCTCCCAATCCTGCTCAGTGCTGATGTCATCAGAAGCCCATCCTACCAGTCCCCTAAAGCCAGTAGTTGACCACAAGCTGTCCATTATTGGCTGCACAGTGCTGATGTCATCAGCAGCTCATCCTATTGACTCCCAAGAGCCAGTGGTTGACCATGAGCTGTCCATGATTGGCTTCACAGTGCTGATATCATCAGCACCCCATCCTATCAGCTCCCAAGAGCCAGTAGTTGACCATGAGCTGTCCATGATTGGCTGCACGGTGTTGATGTCATCAAGAGCCCATCCTATTGGCTCCCAAGAGCCAGTAGTTGACCATGAGCTGTCCATGATTGGCTGCACAGTGTTGATGTCATCAGGAGCCCAATCTATGGGTTCCCAAGAGCTAGTAGTTGATCATGAGCTGTCCATGATTGGCTGTACAATGCTGATGTCATCTGGAGCCCATCCTATCAGCTCCCAAGAGCCAATAGTTGACCATGAGCTGTCCATGTTTGGCTGCACGGTGTTGATGTCATCAAGAGCCCATCCTTTGGGCTCCCAAGTGCCAGTAGTTGACTGTGAGCTGGCAACTTCAGTTTTTGAGTGCACCTCAGACCAAGACAGCCCGGCTGGAGATCAGGGGCAACCACATCTCTTCCTCATTGCGTGCAGTGGCTACTAATGCTGTGTGCTTAAGGTTTGGGACAATTTTTGGTTTTGTCTGTATGTCTATATCAGCACATTGGTGCCCCTGAACCCATCTGTTTTTCGACTTTGAGCATACTGGGTCTTTATCTACTTTCTGCGACTATACATGGTCTCCCCTGCACCATTCCCAGCTGGGGTCATTTTTTGACATCTATTCCCCCTCCCCCCGGGGGTCCCCATGGATTTTCCATCTCCTGTTTTGGGACCGAATGAGAGCTGGATTATATGTGGTGGTCCCACATTATCCCCTGAGGAAGCCATCCCTAGCGAAACTTGTTGGGATTTAACGAAAAAACAGGAAGGGGGAAGCGCCCACCTAAGTGTAGAATTAAAATGATGACTTTAATAGGATAAGATTAAAAACACTTACAAAATGATAGAAGATGCATGCTCATCAAAGTAAAGTGCATCAGAGATGCAAGAAGATGGCTGCCTTCCTTTTTAAACCTTAATACCCCTTTCTAACATCACCATCCAGCTATTACAGCCACAGACTATACCCCCAAAGGATTACTCCATCTGGAGCGCCAGATAAACACTGACTATACTGCTGTTGGGATTTATGACCACCTTTCTCTCTTGGGACACCAGCAACCCATTACATGTGTTACCCTATTTCCCTGAAAATAAGACCTAGCGTGATTGTCGGAGATGGCTGCAATATAAGCCCTACCACTTAAATAAGCCCTAGTTAAAGTCCTTGTAGGTCTTCTTTTCAGGGTAGGGCTTATTTTCGGGGAAACAGGGTAGGGCTTATTTGGGGGGTATGGCTTATATTGCAGCCATCACCAACAATCACGCTAGGTCTTATTTTCGGGGAAACAGGGTATGTATATGCTCTACATTGATTTTAATTGTTTCAAATTCCCCTTGTTCCCTGTTTTTCCCTTTTTGTACTAATAAAGAAACTATATATTTTTTTCTATTCACTTGTTATGTACCATTAGTTTCAGCACGGTTATAATCCCATTCCTCCTTACTCTTTATCTTTGCTAAATGGGATGAGGTGCATGATACTATAGAGCCTCTCAGATTATATTTTATAATTGACACACATACTTATGTTACAGCATACATGCTTTTACATATGCAACCATACTATTTTTATGTTTACTCTGCTGTTTTGCCAATTTAGATATATATATATTTGTGTTACAGCTGATATCTACCCATTGACATATTGAGGCATCTAGGGTTACATACTCCCACACATGCCATGTCTACCAATCGGTTGTCCCCTGGTGGCGGTTCTGGTCAGCTTCTCCCCCTCAGCTCCCATGCCACACATTTGTCGCTGTAGCCCTTTGGGATTCCAGCAATTGGCACCTTGGCTTTGTCGATTAATGAGTATGGGGTCTGTTACTTTTGGCCCCTCTTACCAATTGCTTCTACATTCACCACTGTGTCATATATCTCTTTGTTTATTTAGATACATCAAACGTACATATACCCCTGAAGAAGCGAGCCATGTTCTCGCAAAACGCATCGGGTTCTCTTGATGCCTTTGCATACTGTATGATATTTATATGTATAAATGCTATTCTTTACCATGTGCAATATTTTAACGGCTCAGCTATTGTGTACATCACCCATGTATGTATATTATTCTTTGAATAAATATTAATACTTTGTTTACTCCTGTTACTTAGTGGCTAACTGTGCTCACCTCATTTAAAGTCCCAGGGCAACTTTCTGTATATTTCCCTTCACTGGAACTAAGGGGCCAAGCCCAACCACTGAAAAACAACCACACACCATAATCCCCCATTTTAGCTTGCACATGATTGGATGATAAAATCAGCAGAGCTTCCCCTCATTTCAGATCTACCCCTCAGATTCACAGCGACTGCAATTACAAGTGCACTTTGCACTTGTAGTTTGCACTTGTAGTGCAAAGTGGATTAGCCTTTCGTAAATAACCCCCAAGGTATATATTAGTGATGCACCGAAATTTTGGCCACCGAAAATTATCACACGAAAATAGGATTTTCAGCATTATGCTAAAAGAAAAAAAAGCTCTGATAATGGCTGCCGAAAATGCCTGTGATCTTACCGCGATTTGCCATGATTTTACCTTGCTTATGGTGTGTTTTTCATAGGTCATGTGACTCAAAAAATGCATCACAAACGCAACATTGCGTTTTCAATGCATTACAATGGGGAGGTGCGTTTTTTGGTGCAGTTTTCCAAATATGCACCAAAAATGCAGCAAGCAGGATTTTTAACACTGCTTTAAAAGGTGCGGATAATGGCCGACAATAAATTCATATTCATTTAAATTCACAATATTAATTAAAAAGTGAAATATAATACAATTATTTGTAAAAAATATATTTAAAAAAAACAAAAACGTAAATTTCGGTTTCGGCCAAGTGCGTCCTAAATATATATATATATATATATATACAGTATTTCACAAAAGTGAGTACACCCCTCACATTTTTTGTTTATTTATAATATTATATTATATCTTTTCCTGTGACAACACTGAAGAAATGACACTTTGCTACAATGTAAACTAGTGAGTTTACAGCTTGTATAACTGTAAATTTGCTGTCCACTCACAATAACTCAACACACAAATCGCTGGCAGCAAAAGTGAGTACACCTCTAAGTGAAAATTTCCAAATTGGGCCCAAAGTGTCAATATTTTGTGTGGCCACCATTATTTTCTAGTACTGCCTTAACCCCCTTGGGCATGGAGTTCACCATAGCTTCACAGGTTGCCACTGGAGTCCTCTTCCATTCCTCCATGATGACATCACAGAGCTGGTGGATGTTAGAGACCTTGCTCTCCTCCACCTTCCGTATCAGGATGCCCCACAGATGCTCAATAGGGTTAGGGTCTGGAGACATGCTTGGCCAGTCCATCACCTTTACCCTCATCTTTCTTAGCAAGGCAGTGGTTGCCTTGGAGGTATGTTTGGGGTCGTAATCATGTTGGAATACTGCCCTGCGGCCCACTCTCCGAAGAGAGGGGATCATGCTCTGCTTCAGTATGTCACAGTACATGTTGGCATTCATGGTTCCCCCAATGAACTGTAGCTCTCCAGTGCCGGCAGCTCTCATGCAGCCCCAGACCATGACACTCCCACCACCATGCTTGACTGTAGGCAAGACACACTTGTCTTTGTACTCCTCACCTAGTTGCCGCCACACACGCTTGACACCATCTGAACCAAATACGTTTATCTTGGTCTCATGAGACCACAGGACATTGTTCCAGTAATCCATGTCCTTAGTCTGCTTGTCTTCAGCAAACTGTTTGCGGGCTTTCTGTTAATGTCAATAATTTCAACATCTCAGATCGCCCTCGGGAATCAAGGTAATATTTATTGCATATGCAAGAGAAATGAATTACACGTTCATGCAGCCTTTATCATTTCTAAAGAAAATACTTTGGTACATGTTTTTTATAAGCCCTGGACACCCCCCTTTCCTGTCTTAAAACATTCCCAGTCTCATGTATTTTCAACTTTATTCTAGACAGAACAGGAAAGGTGGAAGTGTCTGTTACAGACTTTATCTTACATATAACAATGATTACAGGATACATTCAAAACTGCACATCTAAGCATATTATATTGCTGACTCCATATTATCACTATAACTTATTTCTAGGCCATGGTAATGAAAATGGCGTCTTTCATAACTGACATTTAAAGTATAATTTCTCTAACATCTCCCTCCTTTTATACTAATAATGTCAATAATTCAAATATCCAGGTTATTTTATTTTACCAGGTATTATCATTTAGACAGATAAGTCCTTAGCGAGAGTTGTAAATTCATCATCAGGTTCCGAGTATAGTTCCGTGTCGCTCTGGAGGAGCATAGTTTTTGAAGAATTCCCCCTAATACAGGGAATGCAGCAACATCCACACAATGTAAGAACTGCGGCTGCCGTGACAATAGAGATAAGCAAACTTTTTGCAAGATCACCCCATTTACCAAACCATTTTTCGAAAAGTCCTGTCAGGGGGTTCTCTACACCAGAGTTCTCAGCTAATTCTTCGGATAGCATTTGTAGGCCTTGTAAGGCTTTGGTGATACTTCCATCAGGTGCCGTATTGTTTGGAATAAAAGTGCAGCAGAAGGTGCCGAACATTTTGCATACCCCGCCCCTTTCTGCCAGCAACATATCCAACGCTATACGGTTCTGCCACGCTGTCAAAGAGGTGGCGTCCAATTGTGCTGCTATACCTTTGATAGCATCTCTGGTGTAATTCACAAACCTCTGCTGGTTGTAGTAGATGTAGTTTATCCAGTCGACGTTCTTGTTGGGCTGGACCCATATGAAGAGTGAGGTGAGTCCTGCTGTTATTTGATTCTGCGCTTTAATTTCATCTGGAACTCCTCGTGGAACACCTATTTCGTCTATATACACTCGGTTGTCAAATGATCCTTGTGGTGTTTCTCGCTTAATTCCTTTAAAAAGTATTTACCTGGTAGTTTCATTGATTTATCACTCATAGGAACTATATGAAAGGGAAGCAGCAATCGGGTAAGGGCACAACTACCCTCCCATCTAGGTGGCAGTCTGGGCCTTAGTCTCTTATCTCCACACAAACACCAAACATCAGCCAATTGCTGTTTCTGTTCCTGAAACCATTTTAGTTCATACTTAATGTCTGTAGTAAAGGTTGTAGTTGCACAGTATTCAGGGGACAGGGTGCCAACATTTGTACCATTATTGTCATTGTTAGAGAAACAAGTAAAATTTCCTGGTAATGCTTGTACTGATGGGGGTATACTTTGCATCTTAGTCTTAGGGTAACTCTTTTCTCATTTACACATTCTGACCCAGTAATATTTTATGAAAACATTCTTATTATACAAGTCAAGTCTATTTCCTCTTTAGGGAGAGGAACGGTGGCTAGTTGTTGAATATAATAAGGTTTACCATACAGCATTTCATACGGTGTTAGACCTTTAGCAGTAGGGGTAATTCTTATACTCAACAATGCCATTGGCAAACACTAAACCCATTTATTTTTCCCTGTTTCCTTTAACAATTTTCTTAGTTTACTCTTTAAGGTACCATTGTGTCTCTCCACTGTGCCCACAGATTGTGGGTGGTAGACACAGTGTTTTTTAGGTCAATATTGTACCATTTACCAATTTGTTGTATTGTTCGGTTTACAAAATGGGAGCCATTGTCACTGTAAATCACAGAGGGGATCCCATGAAATGGAATCACCTCTTTGATTAGTACTTTGGCTACTGACTGCCCATTTGGGTGTGTCATAGGAAAAGCTTCCGCCCACTTTACAAACAACAATAATCATAAAATCCATGCATATCATGTGAAAGGGATACGAGAGTTGTGGGAAATGACCTCTTAAGGGTCTTAGGGCACCTTGAGCATGGTATCTGGTACAAAGCGGACATGTGAGGCAAAAATCTCTAGAGTCATTTGTAAACCCATATGTTGTGAACACCTTATTGATCACCTGCACCATCCCTCCTTTTGAGATATGGGCTTGCCCATGGCTCAATAACGCAGCATATCTAAATAGTGATGTAGGTATGGTGGGTTTACCTTCTGTACTTGTGTATATACCATTGACCAGCGTTGCCCCTTTAGAAAACCACTTTTGTTTTTCACCTGCCGGTGATGTTTTCTGCATTTCTGATAACCATGTTTTATCAATAGCTTTCCGTACCTCACCATTTTCTTGGGGACCTGTATAGTATATGTGTGTTTTTTGCGGTCCTGTAGTAGCTTCCCTTGCGGTCTTGTCTGTTAGTGCATTCCCTAGAGTAATTGGATCTGTTCCCTTTCTGTGTGCTGTACATTTACAAATAGCCACTTGTGTTGGTTTCTGTACATTTTCTAGAAGGGCAAGGATAAGATCTCTATGTGAGATTGGTTTACCTGTGGACGTAATCATACCCCTATTTTTCCATTGCTGGGCAAATATGTGTATAGTAGAAAAAGCGTATTGGCTGTCTGTATAAATATTTATTTTCTTCCCTTCCCTTAGACTACAGGCCCTGGATAGGGCAATAATTTCAGCTTGTTGTGTAGAGTAGGAATTGGGAAGGGGTCTGGCTTCAATTACCTGGTCATGCGTTACTATAGCGTATGCCGTTTAATGTACCCCTTTATCGTCCTTTTTACAAGACCCATCAACACAAAAGGTAATGTCAGCATCTAGAAAGGGAACATCAGTGAGATCCTTCCTTACAATCTACAGTCTGATAAAAGGTTTTACTGTAATTAGGAAGGCTAAGTATAACCCACAATGAGGTGCTTTACCTTTGTAAATGCATCCTCTGCTTACACATTCCACTGAATGGAATCTTTTGCAGCCATTAGTGAACCATAGATGAGATCAGAAAGAGGCTCCACCTCCATAGTATAATTTGCTATCCATGCTCTACAGACATTTGCCATGCCAAGAAATGACATCATTTCTTTTTGGTATGTGATTTGGGGACTTGAAGGGTGGCCTCTTTTCGGATCTCATCCAAATGTCTACCTTCTTGAGATAAAATGTAACCCAGGTATTTCACCTTTTCTTTCCACAGTTGTGATTAGTCTTTGCTGACCTTTTGACCTTGGTCTGCGAGGAAATGCATCAGAACCATGGTAATTTTACATACATTACTACCAGAATGTCATCCAAATACAAGAGAATTTAACACACTGGGAGGTACAAACCGAGACAAATTATTGGACATTCTTTGTGAGAATATAGTTGGACTTTCACAATATCCCTGGGATAACCTAGTGTATGTGTACCTCTTCTTTTTTTTTTTTTTTTCGTGTACATAAATGCAACCCAGAACTGACTGTCTTTGTGTAAGGGAATGAAAAAGAAGGATTACTGTTATCAATAACATAAAATACCTCGTTCTCTGGGTAGAGCTCGTTCAGGAGGACATGCATGTCTGGGACCACCGGGGCCCTCGGTAATACGGCCCCATTGACTGCCTGTAAATCCTGCACGAGTCTCCACCCATCTTTCTCTCCCTTATGCCTCCTATACCTCTGAATCCCTCTGGATTTTAGTTTCTCATCTGTCAGTTGGACCCAGTTCATGATAAATTCTCCTAACTCATGCTATGATACCTTGGGGTTTCCGGGTGACCGAAACACAAGAACAGTATCCTGCCTGTATATTTGCCGAATAGGCTGTGGTAGGAGACAAGTAGCCACTCTATTTCCTTCCTTATCACAGTACAGACATTTTAATAGAACTTCAGTGTTAGTGAGACTCATTAACTGTTTCTCATAGGACTTATCAGGCCCAGAGGTCTTTCTGTAATACATGGTGCAATAGAGGTTTGTCTGGACCTTATACCTTTTCCTCACAGACTCTTTGTCAATTATTTCTGCCAGGATTTTGGGTATATTTAATCCCTCAGTTTGCAAATTCCAGGCTGTACCAGTATCGGGGCTCATTATCCACGGCTGTGATTTGTTTTTCACACAGCCGATGGGCTCTGAGACCTCCCTCCACTGGTACGACAGAAATATCAAGAGCGTGCAACATGTCTCTACCCAACAAATTAACAGGACATTTAGTCATAATGACAATTTTACACTGATCCTTTTTACCTATCTGTGGATCTTCCACAGTAAGGCCTTCAAACATGACCTCCTGGAGCATCAACCCATTTTGCAGATTTTACATATACTACACCTTTTTCTTTACCTTTTTCATATCCAGCGGGTGTATTAGGGTCCTACAAGCCCCAGTATCACAGAGAAATGTTAGCCATCTACCCTTCACAACCAAGATTATTTCTGACTTGACTTTAGCATGCAAACAAGTTTCAACAGCGCACACATCCAAAATTTCAGATTCTTTCTCATCATTTTCTTCTGTATCTCTCTCTCTGCAGACATACCAACATCTTCATGCATCTTCCTCTCTGTTTGACCTACATTCTTTTGCCAAGTGACCTCTTTTACCTCACAGGAAACACTCCCCTCTCTCTTTTTTTTTTTTTTTTTTCATAGTCCTGAATGCGGGGCCTTGTTCAGGTGTTTCCTATCCTTCTGTTCTCCTTCTCAATGACATACACATCATTACCTTCATCTACATAAACACTTTCCCTTTCTTTACTCTCTTTTTTGATTGGAAGTGCCACTCAGCATGCCTCGCATACTCTATCAGCCCTTGTATTCTGCAGATCCTATGGTTGATCATGTGTTTGATAACAAACTTGATATAGGGGCAAACAGCCCCTTCAAGATTGCATCCTTTAGCTGTTGCTCATATGTACTATCGTTTACTTGATTTACTGGGACTTCTATTCCTGAGTGATTATTGAAAATCTCCCTCATCCTAACAATGAAATTGTCCACTGTTTCCTCTTCTCCCTGTACACACTGATTTATAGTGGACCAGTCGGCTCGACGTATCCATCTATTCTCTATCCTTGCTATAAGAGCATTTCTCCTGTTTTCTAGTGCTGCATCATCATGAGGCAACACAACTCCCTGATTGTTTAATCCACTCCAATCTCCCACTACATGATGCCAGTCGGGACCCAGGATCTGTCTGGTGACCTGCTCTATTTCCCTCCCAATAAGATGATAGTTAGCAATCATTCCCATGATACCATCCCTGATTTAAGCTATGTTCACCTTGGGATGTGGTACCCCTTAGGTAGTTTTTTTAACATCCTCAGGGGTCCAGGGGCGATAGACCATCATAGAGTTGGGGACTACTATACCTCCTACATTTTGTCCTGCCCTAGGTTTGGGAACTTCAATTAGTGGAAATTCTTCCTCTCCACATTCTGTTTGTTCCCCAGCTGAGGGGGATATCAATTGGTTCACCAGGTCCCCGAAAAATTTGTAATAGTTGCTGTAAAGGGGGTCCCTTGTGGACTCCTCTGCACAGCAAGAGTCATTTTGAGAGGGGGTTTAGCTGCAGCCATAGGAGAATCGGTTGCATCTGCGGGTGACCCAGGTGACCACAGGGGAACAACAAACAGTGGAGAGTCAGGTTGCATTTGGTTTGTTACGTTTTGTTCAGTCAATACTTGCTGAACTAAACATCAGAGGACGGTCATATTATTGTCCTCATCTTTTGTTCAAAAACATAGTCTTTTTATGGTTTTCTGAATTTAACCTATGGTTAGCCTCCTCAAGCCATTTCTTTGCCTGGGGAAGGCCTAATTTCTTCTGTTTTCTTATTTTCATGCCGGCATCATTTTTAAGCTTTCTACACAGTATTACACAATAATCCTTATTTAAAAACGCATCAAAATCATACTTTGTTTTCCACATTTAAAGAAATGTCACATTCTCTTTGTCTAGACTACACATATACTTAACATCTTCATTCACACCAACAGATTTTCCATGGATCATACCTACTTTGTTTATCGTGCACACGGAGCTCTTTTTTGTTAGTGTCTTCTCACAATGACACAACACACGCACACAGTATCTTATCACTTGCAATCACTCACAGACTTTCTAGTCATGATATATCACTTCTAGATTACTGATCTTGTGTATTGCTAAAACACTGGTGTCTTAGAGAATTACAGAATTACTGGGAGACTGTATTCTCCCGACTGTTCTCTTATCATTACTTAATACTTCACTAACTTGTAGAGAGCATTTACAGAATTACGAGGAAACTAAATTCTCCCGACTGTTCTTTCATCCTATCAAAACATTTAATATTTCAGTCCTTGATCCAAGGGTATTTATGTGCCTGCTCAGGATTAATACAACATATGAGGCTGGCATGAACACTGCGGTCCGCCAAATGTCCTCTGTTTGTTACCTGGAAATCTATCAGGCCACACCCTTGTATCAACGGAGGGGGGGGGGTTCTTTAGGTTTTGATCTAGGAGTATTTATGTGTCCCCAAGGGATTTTCTGCAGTTTACAAGGCTGTCAAACCGACAAATTTCCTTTATCTGCACCCGGATATTAGTATGGGACCATACCCCTATATCAAATGACAATTAACCAGAAGAAACAAACAAGAACACACAAGAGAGAGAACACCCGCAGTGCTCGACTGCCGCCAGGTCGCCCTGAGCGCGTCTTCCCAAAACGCGGGCTAGTCACTAGGTCTGCCCATCCAGGATGGCCACAGACGGATCTATACGGGGAATACGTGACCACTTATTTCCCCTCAACAAGAGTAAAGCAGATAGGACAGAAACAGATAAACATTCAATCAATCTCTATATTGTATGTATATATTCAAATCCCTTATTCATCAAATTCCTAATCAAGTCTAACACAAAAGGTTAATAATAAAATAAAAATAAAAATCTTACCTTGTCCCGAGAGCGGTCTCTTGTGCTGATCCGGTAAGTCGCTGCCCGGGAGGCACTAGTTCAGCTGACCGGCCTCTTTTTAACATCTAATTTGAGATGGAGGATTTACAGTTTTGCCGTACGGTCATCGGTCACTGTTGGCCAGTGCGTCTCGGGGAAATGGACTTCCGGCTCTTCGAAGGACCAAATTTGTTAATGTCAATAATTTCAACATCTCAGATCGCCCTCGGGAATCAAGGTAATATTTATTGCATATGCAAGAGAAATGAATTACACGTTCATGCAGCCTTTATCATTTCTAAAGAAAATACTTTGGTACATGTTTTTTATAAGCCCTGGACACCCCCCTTTCCTGTCTTAAAACATTCCCAGTCTCATGTATTTTCAACTTTATTCTAGACAGAACAGGAAAGGTGGAAGTGTCTGTTACAGACTTTATCTTACATATAACAATGATTACAGGATACATTCAAAACTGCACATCTAAGCATATTATATTGCTGACTCCATATTATCACTATAACTTATTTCTAGGCCATGGTAATGAAAATGGCGTCTTTCATAACTGACATTTAAAGTATAATTTCTCTAACACTTTCTTGTGCATCATCTTTAGAAGAGGCTTCCTTCTGGTACGACAGCCATGCAGACCAATTTGATGCAGTGTGCGGCGTATGGTCTAAGCACTGACAGGCTGACCCCCCACCCCACTCAACTTCTTTGGTTGACCATGGCGAGGCCTGTTCTGAGTGGAACCTGTCCTGTTAAACCGCTGTATGGTCTTGGCCACCGTGCTGCAGCTCAGTTTCAGGATCTTTGCAATCTTCTTATAGCCTAGGCCATCTTTATGTAGAGCAACAATTCTTTTTTTCAGATCCTCAGAGAGTTCTTTGCCATGAGGTGCCATGTTGAACATTCCTGTGACCAGTATGAGAGACTGAGAGCGATAACACCAAATTTAACACACCTGCTCCCCATTCACACCAGAGACCTTGTAACACTAACGAGTCACATGACACTGGGGAAGGAAAATGGCTAATTGGGCCCAATGTGGACATTTTCACTTAGGGGTGTACTCACTTTTGTTGCCAGCGGTTAAGACATTAATGGCTGTGTGTTGAGTTATTTTGAGGGGACAGCAAATTTACACTGTTATACAAGCTGTACACTCACTTACATTATAGCAAAGTGTCATTTCTTCAGTGTTGTCACATGAAAAGATATAATAAAAAATGTACAAAAAAGTGAGGGGTGTACTCACTTTTGTGAGATACTGTATACTGTATATTTGCATTATGTTCTTCTAGCAGAGACTTCAACATTATCCAGTAGAGAGAAATTGAATGTTGGACATCAGAATCCAACCGTTTATCTCCCTTTTCAGGTAAGTTAATAACATATTTTACCTGATTGGCTACTGCAGACAATGTCTTGTCTTTCCAAGGCTCTAATTGCTACAAATGAGCATGTGTGGTGGCTGCGGTTTCTGGCTCCCAGCCTTGGTCAGACAATGTCAGTGATTCAGCAGGAAATCTTTGGAAGCTCCCGTCACCTGCTTGTATCCAGAGGCTCAGACAGCTGAATAGACTAAAATGTAAATTAAACCATTATACATCGGTGTCTGTGTTCTGCCAATGTGAACTCTGGATCTTTCAATAAATCATGTGTAGAAGTGCGGAGTCTGGCAGCCGCTGGACTCTGGGAAGGAAGGTGTAAAATAGTAAGCGTCCTTTAGTCCAGTGGTTCTCATCCTCAGTCCTCAAGTACCCCCAGTGGGCCATGTTTTGGGAACGTCCCTTAGATAAAATAGCTCTTATCAAGACCATGTCATTGATATTAATTTAAAGCAGCTGTGCAAAGTACAGGAAAACCTGACAACATGGCCCATTGGCGGTACTTGAGGACTGAGGTTGAGAGACATTCCTTTAGTCCATGCAAAAAGCAGGAAGATGACAAGGCATCAAAAAGCAGTTACATGGACTTCTCCTACAAACTTAAAGACCACCTAAACTTTCATTTTTTTTTTCAAAGCAGCCACAGCCTAAATAGAAAAGCCTGTCCCCTGCCAGCATACCTATCTCAATATAAAAGCAGTGGTCTACCTTCAGGTCCAACACACCTCCTGCAGAGACACAGACAGAGCTCTCCAATCAGCATAAAGCAGGAGCTTTGCTGATGGCAGAGCTAAAGGCATGGCTTAGCAAGGGAGTGTGTTGAACCTCTGTAGAGAGACTACGGCTTCCACATAGTGAACACAGGTACATGCTGGCAAGGGTCAGGCTTTTTTTTTCAGGCTGTGGCGGCTTTCTAAAGAAAATGGACTGTAATGCCCCGTACACACGGTCAGATTTTCCGATGGAAAATGTCCGATCGGAGCGTGTTGTCGGAAATTCCGACCATGTGTGGGCTCCATCGGACATTTTCCATCGGATTTTCCGACACACAAAGTTGGAGAGCAGGAGATAAAATTTTCCGACAACAAAATCCGTTGTCGGAAATTCCGATCGTGAGTACACAAATCCGACGGACAAAGTGCCACGCATGCTCAGAATAAATAAAGAGATGAAAGCTATTGGCCACTGCCCCGTTTATAGTCCCAACGTACGTGTTTTACGTCACCGCGTTCAGAACGATCGGATTTTCCGACAACTTTGTGTGACCGTGTGTATGCAAGACAAGTTTGAGCCAACATCCGTCGGAAAAAATCCATGGATTTTGTTGTCTGAATGTCCGAACAAAGTCCGACCGTGTGTACGCCCTATAAGACTTTGCACACTCTTTGCTTTGATTCACCTGGAATATATTCAGATCATTTAGGCTGGGTTCACACCTATGCAAATTGGATGCGGGTTTTCCAATTCGCATAGCAGGAGAATGTGACTGGCTCTCTGTGGAGCCGGTTCACATATCTCCGCAGCAGGTCCGGTGCGTTTCACACGAAAAACGTGTGCCTTTTTTATTCGGTTTCAGGTCCGAATTCAGCCCAAGATTTGGGCTGAAATCAGACCTGAAATGGTGAACCAGCATGCACCAGACCCCTGCTGTGCGACGGATGCGGCAATGGTGTGAACCCAGCCTTGAAGTGAAAGTTTCATTCGACTTTAAAGTTCAACTCCAGTCATTTGTTTTAACTATGGATAAAGTTGAAGAAGGGTTCAAAGTTCTCTTTATTGCTGTCTGCAGTCCTGCTGAGGAGTTTCCCCTAACTTCCTATCCAGATGACACCTGGAGGCATAGGGTGTTATGGGGCAGAAGGTCAAGGGAAATCTCCCACTTGGGACAGAGAAAGAAGAAAAAGGTACAAACCTTAAAGAGGAACTTGACTCCCCATTTACATTTTTATATTTTCTATCACAACTTACCTTGTCTGCTGGGTTATCTGCAAAGAACATACCAGCCCAGTGAACCCAGCTTTGCCTGCTATAATCTATCGCTTCACCACCGGACATCTGATCCCATGCCATCATCATCTTTCCGACTTCATCAGGGAACCTCTGCCCCTCCCTGTCAGCCACCTGATGATGCTGTGCTGCACATGTGCAGTTTTCTGGATAATTCCAGATGCATGTGCAGTGTGGTGTTTATTGCCTGGGATGCAGTGATTGTCGCCTATATATTTGTTGAAATAAAAAGTGTTTTGCAAAGGTAATATGTGAGTAAAGGAGCAACAGTATTTAAAATAGCAAAGAAGAATAAAGGTCCTTGTTGGAGAGAGCAACAGCATTGTTGCTAATAAATTGACAATACTGTATGCATTGTGCCTGTCTGTCCAGCAGGTGGAACTGTAGTGTGTATCTAAGGTAGTGTAATCAGGGGAAGTGTTATCTCTCTCTCTGTGTATGTAGTTTTATGCTTCTGCTTCCTGTTTTATGTTTCTAATGCAGTAAGACATAATCTAAAATCCTCCATTAAAGTAAAGTAGTCTCTGCATCCAAGAAGCTTCCAGCGCATAATTTCAATACTTTGCAATAGGTTATGGGCCCAGGCATTGGAGAGGATACCGCAGCGCACCCAGCGCATCGAGCAGGCACCCAGCCGGCACTGTAGAGGATACTGCAAGTCTGTGAGTACTGTATACAAGCGACTGAAAGATGACAAGTGGTTCAGATGTGAGGTTTGCAATTACAAAGCTGAACAATGCCAATTACCAGCTGTGGAACATTAAACTAGAAATGATTCTAGGCAAGGATGACTTGTGGCAAGTGCTGAATACAGACAGACCCACAAACAGAGAGACGGGAGGACTGGGATAGAAAAGATAGACAGGCAAAAGTAATTATAAGCTTACTAGTGGAAGATGACCAGCTTATCCACATGAGCATTCAAGTCTAAACAGCAAGCTCTTTCTACTAAGAAAGCTATATAAGATGAGACTAGAAGAAGGCAAGTGAATGTGTGACCACTTGAAAGCTATGCTAGAGATCATAGTGCAGTTGCGTGCTATCTGAGAGGACATCAAAAATAACCATAATGTTGCCCTGCTCCTCTGCAGCCTTCCAGAGACATATACTGCTCTTATTAACGCTTTAGAAACCAGACCCGAGCAGGAGCTGACACTGGAATATGTCAAAGGAAAATTAACCAATGAATATGACAGAAGGAAAGAGAGTGCGCACCATGATGACAAGGCTCTTAAGATGTACAAAGGCACAAAGCACAACAAAGAAAGCAGAGCCTGTTTTCACTGTAAAAGGACCGGTCACTTAAAAAAGGACTGTTCTATCTGGAAAGCCGAGCAGAGAAAGCTACAGCTATCCACTAAAGAAAAAGTCAAAGTGATCACAGAGGAAACTACAGATACATCATGAAGTGGCACGTTTAAAGTGACACAGAGTGGCAAGCCACACGGCTGGTGCATAGAGTAAGGTGCGACAAGCCACATGACTAGCGATGAGACCTTCTTCACAAACATTGATTGCAGTGCAAAAGACAACGTTTTCCTAGCAAACGGCAAAAGCATCACTTCAGAAGGTAAAGGTCAGGGCTTCCTGAACTGCATTACACCACAAGGAGACAAGCAGAGTATCCTTGTAAAGAAAGTGCTGTATGTTCCAGAACAAGAAGGCAGCCTTCTATCAGTGAAAAGTCTTGCAAAATATGGTCTCACAGTTCCAGGGTGATGAATGCACAATTCACAATAATAAGTGATTCCTCGCTAAAGGAAAACTGGATGATCACCTATAAAGGCTCATCACCACAGACCAGCAATCCAATATAGTCTCTAATGACTTACACAGCAAATGTATTCACTTATGGCACAGGTGACTGGGGCCAGGGCCGGACTGGCCAACCGGGATACCGGGAAATCTCCCGGTGGGCTGGTTGTCTGGCTACTCCTGCGGCCGCTGTGAGGGCAGCGGCGCCTGAAAGAAAGATGGCTGCGGGGCCGGGCCGACGTGCAACTGCGCAGGCGCCAGCGATGTTCCGAAGTTAGCCGTGCTCGGAAAAACCCGTACACGCTCGGCAATTTTCGGAAATGCGGGCGCATGCGCAGTGACACGATGGCGCCGAGCGGCGCCAGTTTTAAAGGTTAGGTAAACCGGTTACAGCGCTCAGTGAGGACACGTCTGGTGGCGTGTGCCTCTTCCTGCGTCCCCCCACAGCCTCTGACTTCCTGCCCCCCCACAACCTCTGACTTCCTGCCACCCCCCACAGCCTCTGACTTCCTGCCCCCCCGCAGCCTCTGACCACCTGTCCCCCCCTGCAGCCTCTGACCACCTGTCCCCCCCTGCAGCCTCTGATCACCTGTCCCCCCCTGCAGCCTCTGATCACCTGTCCCCCCCTGCAGCCTCTGATCACCTGTCCCCCCCTGCAGCCTCTGATCACCTGTCCCCCCCTGCAGCTTCTGACCTCCTGTCCCCCCCCCCTGCAGCCTCTGACCACCTGTCCCCCCCTGCAGCCTCTGACCACCTGTCCCCCCCCTGCAGCCTCTGACCACCTGTCCCCCCCCTGCAGCCTCTGACCACCTGTCCCCCCCGCAGCCTCTGACCTCCTGTCCCCTCCGCAGCCTCTGACCTCCTGCCCCCCCGCAGCCTCTGACCTCCTGCCCCCCCTGCAGCCTCTGACCTCCTGCCCCCCCCTGCAGCCTCTGACCTCCTGTCCCCCCCCCCCCGCAGCTTCTGACCTCCTACCCCCCCTGCAGCCTCTGACCACCTGTCCCCTCTGCAGCCTCTGACTTCCTTTCCGCACCCCTCGCAGCCTCTGTCCTCCTGTCGTCCCCCCCCGCAGCCTCTGACTTCCTGTCCCCCCCGCAGCCTCTGACCTCCTGTCCCCCCCGCAGCCTCTGACCTCCTGTCCCCCCGCAGCCTCTGACCTCCTACCCCTCCGCAGCCTCTGACCTCCTACCCCCCCCCGCAGCCTCTGACCACCTGTCCCCCCCTGCAGCCTCTGACTTCCTGTCCGTACCCCCAGCAGCCTCTGACCTCCTGTTCGCACCCCCCTGCAGCCTCTGACCTCCTGTTCGCACCCCCCGCAGCCTCTGACCTCTCCTGTACCATTTGCAACCTCTGACCTACCCTGCATCATCCGCAGCCTCTGACCTCCCATGTACCATCCGCAGCCTCTGACCTCTCCTGTACCATCCGCAGCCTCTGACATCTCCTGTACCATCCACAGCCTCTGACATCTCCCGTACCATCCGCAGCCTCTGACCTGCCCTGTACCATCCGCAGCATCTGACATCTCCTGTACCATCCGCAGCCTCTGACATCTCCTGTACCATCCGCAGCCTCTGACATCTCCTGTACCATCCGCAGCCTCTGACCTCTCCTGTACCATCCGCAGCCTCTGACATCTCCTGTACCATCCGCAACCTCTGACCTCTCCTGTACCATCCGCAGCCTCTGACCTCTCCTGTACCATCCGCAGCCTCTGACATCTCCTGTACCATCCGCAGCCTCTGACCTCTCCTGTACCATGCGCAGCCTCTGACCATCCCTTGTACCATCCGCAGCCTCTGACTATCTCCTGTACCATCCGCAGCCTCTGACCATCTCCTGTACCATCCGCAGCCTCTGACCTCTCCTGTACCATCCGCAGCCTCTGACCTCTCCTGTACCATCCGCAGCCTCTGACCTCTCCTGTACCATCCGCAGCCTCTGACCTCTCCTGTACCATCCGCAGCCTCTGACCATCTCTTGTCTTATATCACGACTGCAGTCTGGAGCGGAGTCAACAGTGGGAGTGGCGCAGGGATGGGGGTCATGGGAGAAGTCAGACATGTATGGACTGTGGAGAGGAAACTATGGGATAAAACCAGAGCCACCGAGCTGGAACCGACTGACTGAGCCCTGTACGGTGCACCTTAGAGGAGGTCAGTGACAGCGCCACCAGGCCTACCTGAGAGGGGGGGTGGTCAATACAATATTGTAAGGGGGCACTGATATATAGGTTTCCCCCTTATATCAGTAAACCCCCGTACCTTAGTGTTTTCTGTCTGCAGAAAGTGGTCTCTGGTCACCAGAGTCCTCCCCACATTCCCAGAGTTCCCCTTTACATCATAGTCTGCAGGATTCCACCTTACAGTGCAAGGGGGAACTCTGATGTAAAGGGCAATTCTGCAGACCCTGATGTAAGTGAGAACTCTGATGTAAAGGGGAAAGCAGTGGAATCTGATATAAGCGGGGTCTCTGGTCACCAGTGCCCCCCTTTTATATCAGAGTTCCCGCTTAGATCATGATCTGCAATGTTCCCCTTTATGTCAGAGTTCCCTTGCACTGTAAAGGGGAATCCTCCAGATATATGGGGGGAACTCTGTGTTGGGTTATATGAATCTGACCTTCATGTAAGAGGAGAAATATGGTGTTTGACTTTTGTTTAACTTAACACATTGCTAATAGCAGTTTTTAGCTTAAATATTGATATTTGCACTGAAACCTGCCATTTACGGCACCTTTTTTTTTTGCAATATCAGTAAAAAATGTGCCAGTAAATGCCATGATTTTTGCCAGTAAAAAAAAAAAATTGCTGCTGTTTGTAAATTCCATGTCTCTCTTATCTATATATAATACACTCTTCAAATGTGCTTTAAAATGCATGGTTTTCCCTTTTGTGAACAAGAAAATAACGACATTATGCAGTTGCGCTGGTATGAAAATGCTATGGGGCTGGTATGAAATTATTTCCAGGGCTGGTTTTTATTCCCAGTCCGGCCCTGACTGGGGCACAGAAGTCTAGAAGCTATACAGGACATTATAAAGAGAGGCTTATCAGAAGATTTGACAATAGCGCCTTGCAAAGTGCTGTATTGAAGCAAAAGCCACATGTGTTCCCCTTCCACAGGCTTCTCAAAGAAAAAACTACCCACCCCCTGCAGCTCATACACAGTGATGTATGCGGTCCAATGAAAACTCCCACATCAGCCGGGAACAGATATCTACTGACCTTCATTGATGATTATTCCAGGTACACAACTACTTATCTGATGAAACACAAGAATGAAACATCAGAGAAACTTCAAGAGTTTGTTGCCATGCCTAGCAACAAATTCCAACAGAAACCAGGAATTATTATTATTATTATTCGAGATTTATATAGCGCCAACAGTTTACGCAGCGCTTTACAATGCATAAGGGGGACAAAACAATTACAGTACAGTTTAATACAAAAGGTACAGGAGGGCCCTGCTCGTAGAGCTTACATTCTAAAGGGAGGGGGTGGTTGTAAAAAAGGTAATAGCTGCAAAGAATGATTTGATGGGGGTGGCTCGAGGACAGTTATGTGGGTGTGGGATAGGCTTCCCTGAATAAATGAGTTTTCAGGGATCTCCTAAAGGTGGACAGGGTAGGGGCTGATCGGACATACTGGGGCAGGGAATTCCAGAGGATGGGAGAGGCTCTGGAGAAGTCCTGAAGGCGAGCATGGGAGGAGGTAACAAGGGAGCTAGAGAGCAGGAGATCCTGGGAGGAGCGGAGGGGGCGATTTGGGCGATATCTGCAGATGAGGTTGGTGATGTAGATGGGGGCGATGTTGTGAATGGCCTTGTTTGTTATGGTTAGCATTTTGAATTTTACACGGTGGGGTAGGGGAAGCCAGTGAAGGGAATGGCAGAGAGGAGCAGCAGTCACGGATCGATTAGTGAGGTGTATTAGTCTAGCAGCAGCATTCATAATAGACTGAAGGGGGGATAGCCTGCTTAAGGGTAGGCCATTAAGGAGAGAGTTGCAATAGTCGAGGCGGGAAATAATCAAGGAGTGAATAAGTTGCTTTGTGGTGTCATTAGTCAGGAAGGAATAATACACATCGGCACTGGTACAGAATACATAAGCAAAGAAGTGGCCTTATATCTGAAGAGACAAGGAATAGTACACCAGACAACTGCACCATACACTCCTGAACAAAATGGTGTAGCAGAAAGGAAAAATTGCACTCTTATAGAAATGGCCAGATTCATGTTGTCGGATGCCAACTTACCTTACAAGTACTGGGGAGAAGCAGTCATGACTGTACTCCATTTGAAATGTGGCATGGATCAAAGCCTAGCATAGGGCACATTAGAGTGTTTGGATGTAAAGCGTATGCCTATATTCCAAGTGAAAAGTGATCCAAGTTGGAGAATAGAGCCATAGAGGGCATTCTAGTAGGCTACAGTGAGCAAACTAAGTGTAATGCTGCGTACACACGGTCGGACTTTCCGGCATACTTGGTCCGGCGGACCAGAGTGTGCCAGACAATCCGCCCGTGTGTAGGCGCCGGCGAACTTTTCCGGCGGGCTTTTGGGAAAGATTTGAAACATGTTTTAAATCTTTCCGTCGGACTCAGTTTCGGGCGGAAAGTCCGCTTGTCTGTGTGCTGGTCCGACGGAAAGCCCGCTCGTGTGTATGCTGGTCCAACGGACCAGATACGACGCGAGGGCAGGGTATTGCATCTCGCGATAGGAAAAACAAATTTTCCTATTGTGGCGAGCGCGCGGCATACCAGGCCCCTAGGTCTGGTATGGATTATAAAGGGAACCCCCCTACGCCGAAAAAACGGCGTGGGGTCCCCCTTACAATCCATACCAGACCCCGATCTGAGCACGCAGCCTGGCCGGTCAGGAAATGGGGTGGGGACGAGCGAGCGCCCCCCCTCCTGAACCGTACCAGGCCGCATGCCCTCAACATGGGGGGGGCTTTGGGGGAGGGGGGCGCCCTGCGGCCCCCCCACCCCAAAGCACCATGTCCCCATGTTGATGAGGACAAGGGCCTCTTCCCGACAACCCTGGCCGCGAGCGCCCCCCCTCCTGAACCGTACCAGGCCGCATGCCCTCAACATGGGGGGGGGGCTTTGGGGGAGGGGGGCGCCCTGCGGCCCCCCCACCCCAAAGCACCTTGTCCCCATGTTGATGAGGACAAGGGCCTCTTCCCGACAACCCTGGCCGTTGGTTGTCGGGGTCTGCGGGCGGGGGGCTTGTCGGAATCCGGAAGCCCCCTATAGAAGGGCCCCCAGATCCCGGCCCCCCCACCCTATGTGAATGAGTATGGGGTACATGGTACCCCTACCCATTTACCTCGGGAAAAAGTGTAAATAATAAAACACTACACAGGTTTTTTAAATATTTTATTAAACAGCTCCGGGGGGGGATCTTCCTCTGGCTTCGGGGGTCTTCTTCTGGCTTCGGGGGTCCCTCCGGTTCATCTTCTCCCGGCGTACGGTTGGTTCTTCTCCGCTCTCTTCTCCCGGTGTTCCAGTTCTTCGGCCGGCTCCTCCGCTGTCTTCAGGTAGCTCTCTTTGCCAGCAGAGGTCCGGACTTCTGGGCTTCTTGTCTTCTGGGCTTCTTGTCTTCTGGGCTTCTTGTCTTCTAGGCTTCTTGTCTTCTGGGCTTCTTGTCTTCAGGGCTTCTTGTCTTCTGGGCTTCTTGTCTTCTCTTCTCTTCTCCAGATGTTGACACGAGGCTCTCTCCGGCTGGACTGCTCTCTGAGGGCTGCGTTGTGACTTATATAGGCGGAGACCCCGCCCCCTTTTGATGTCACAGTCCCTGGGAATGCTGGGACTGTGATGTTTTAGGGGGCGTGGTCATTGGGTGATGTTGACTACGCCCCCTAAAACGTAGCATGCCCAGGGACTGTGACATCAAAAGGGGGCGGGGTCTCCGCCTATATAAGTCACAACGCAGCCCTCAGAGAGCAGTCCAGCCGGAGAGAGCGTCGTGTCAACATCTGGAGAAGAGAAGAGAAGACAAGAAGCCCAGAAGACAAGAAGCCCAGAAGTCCGCACCTCTGCTGGCAAGAGAGCTACCTGAAGACAGCGGAGGAGCCGGCCGAAGACCTGGAACACCGGGAGAAGAGAGCGGAGAAGAACCAACCGGACGCCGGGAGAAGATGAACCGGAGGGACCCCCGAAGCCGGAAGAAGACCCCCGAAGCCGGAGGAAGATCCCCCCGAGCTATTTAATAAAATATTTTAAAAACCTGTGTAGTGTTTTATTATTTACACTTTTTCCCTAGGTGAATGGGTAGGGGTACCATGTACCCCATACTCATTCACATAGGGTGGGGGGGCCGGGATCTGGGGGCCCTCTTATAGGGGGCTCCCGGATTCCGATAAGCCCCCCGCCCGCAGACCCCGACAACCAGCGGCCAGGGTTGTCGGAAAGAGGCCCTTGTCCTCATCAACATGGGGACAAGGTGCTTTGGGGTGGGGGGGCCCTGCAGGGCGCCCCCCTCCCCCAAAGCACCCACCCCTCATGTTGAGGGTATGCGGCCTGGTACGGTTCAGGAGGGGGGGCGCACGCTCGTCCCCACCCCCTTTCCTGACCGGCCAGGCTGCGTGCTCGGATCCGGGTCTGGTATGGATTTTAGGGGGGACCCCACGCCGCTTTTTCGGCGTAGGGGGTTCCCTTTATAATCCATACCAGACCTAAGGGCCTGGTATGACCCGCGACGGGGCTCGCAAGGTGTTAATCTCGCCGATAAAAGCGGCAAGATTGACATCCTTTTCTAGTCCTGTCGCACTTGAGTCAAGTTCAAAATGAATGGACTTGTCCGTGTGTGGGCAAGTCCGTTCATTCTGAAAGTCCGCCGTAACTCCGGCGAAAGTCCGTCGGAAAGACGGGCGGACTTAGCCCGCCGCAAAATTCCGGTCGTGTGTGGGCAAGTCCGTCTGTTTTAAAGTCCGGCGCACCTGGCGGACAAAGTCTGTCAGAAAGTGTGCCGGACCAAGTAGGCTAGAAAGTCCGACCGTGTGTACGCGGCATTACAGAATCCTAAACCAAAAAACTGACAAAGTGACAATAAGCAATAGTGTTTATTTTGATGAGAGCCCATCACCAGTAACACCGATCTCTGAAATCAGAAGATCCACTCGGACTACAAAGGGGACACCAACCCAAGCTGTCATACATAGGGATGGGCCGAACACCCCCAGTTCGGTTCACACCAGAACATACCGAACAGACAAAAAATTTGGCAGAACACACGAACACCGTTAAAGTCTATGGGACACGAACATGAATAATCAAAAGTGCTCATTTTAAAGGCTTATTTGCAAGTTATTGTCATAAAAAGTGTTTGGGGACCCGGGTCCTACCCCAGGGGACATGTATTAATGCAAAAAAACATTTTAAAAACGAACAGTTTTTCGGGAGCAGTGATTTTTGTTAATGCTTAAACTGAAACAATAAAAATGAAATATTCCTTTAAATATCGTGCCTGGGGGGTGTCTATAGCATGCCTGTAAAGTGGCTCAGTTTTCCCGTGTTTAGAACAGTACCGCAGCAAAATGACATTTCTAAAGGAAAAATTGTCATTCAAAACTGCTCACAGCTGTAATGAATTGTTGGGTCTCGGCAATATCGAACCAAAATTTTAAAAAAAATTGTGTGGGGGTCCCCCCAAAAATCCATACCAGGCCATTCAGATCTGATATGGAAATTAAGGGGAAATTTTTTAAAGAAATGGCATAGGGGTCCCCCCAAAATCCATACCAGACCCTTCAGGTCTGGTATGGATTTTAAGGGGAACCCTGCACCAAAATTAAAAAAAGTCCAAAATCCATACCAGACCCTTATCCAAGCATGCAACCTGGCAGGCCACAGGAAAAGAGGGGGGAAGAGAGAGTGCCCCCCACTCCTGAACCGTACCAGGGCACATGCCCTCAACATAGGGAGGGTGCTTTGGGGTAATCCCCCAAAGCACCTTTTCCCCATGTTGATGGGGACATGGACCTCATCCCCACAACCCTTGCCCGGTGGTTGTGGGGGTCTAACAAGGGGACACCCAGATCCCAGCCTCCCCCCTGTGTGAAATGGTAACGGGTACATTGTACGCGTACCATTTCGCAAAAAAGTGTCAAAATGTTAAAAAAAACAATACACACAGTGACGTACCCGGGTGACCCTGCCCCCCTCTGATGCACGGGGACTTCCCCATGGCTTCCCCTGACATCAGAGGGGGCAGGGCCACCCGACAATGACATGTATCACAGAGCAATCGGTAGGCTACTATATGTTGTCACAGTGACAAGACCAGAAATAGTCGCATCAGTGGGCATACTATGCAGAAAAGTCTCAGCTCCCTGTCAGCGTGACTGGAACTCAATAAGAAGAGTGATGCAATACCTCAAAGGAACAATTCAGATGAAGTTACGATTACCAGCAGCATCCGATCCAAAACTGGTCGGATATGTGGATGTTAATTGGGCCGGGGACTGCACAGACCACAAATCCACAAGTGAATTCATCTTCCTGTATGGGGAAGGAACCATAAGTTGGTCTAGTTGAAAGCAAGAAACTGACGCTCTATCTTCAACTGAAGCAGAGTACGTTGCAGCAGCACACACTTGTCAAGAAGCGATATGGATTTGTCAAGTTTGTGTGGACATTGGGATTAACATGTCAAAACCAATTACCATTTTTGAAGACAACCATGGATGTATAAAGCTTACGCAATCAGAAATCCTAGGACCAAACACATTGATGTCAAGTATCACATACTAAGGGACAATCAAGAGCAAGGTGATATTGACATTCAATACTGCCCGTCAGAGGAGATGACTGCTGATGCACTCACCAAACCTTTTTTGAAGGAATGTCATAATTATTTCCAGAAGAAACTGAATATAATTGACAAAGCACATGCTGTTGAGAAGGGGTGTTGGAGAGAACAACAGCATGGTTGCTAATAAACTGACAGTACTGTATGCATTGTGCCTGTCTGTCCAGCAGGTGGCACTGTAGTGTGTATCTATGGTTGTGCAATCGGGGAAAGTGTTATCTCTCTCTGTGTATGTTGTTGTATGCTCCTGCTTCCTGTTTCATGTTTCTAATGCTGTAAGACATAATCTAATTTCCCTTCATTAAAGTAAAGTATTCTCTGCATCCAAGAAGCTTCCAGCGCATAATTTCAATACTTTGCACAATAGTTCCAACACAAGGAATGGGATTGTACTCTGTAAATGTCACATGTCAAACACAGTTCCAGCCCTAAACCCCGTCCCACTGACGCGTTTCACCTCAATTGGGATTGAAGTGGCTGTTAAAGTGACTGTAAATGATCACCTTGTACAACAACCCATTCCGTTTAAAAAAGAAATAAATGCCAAAACATTTTTGCATAGATATAACAAAAACATTATAAATATCTTGTTTCCCTTCTATCATAAGTGATCACATTCTACTCTGTTCTCAGCTGCAAAAGAGTTGGGGGAGGAGAAGCAGCAGCACAGTGAGCTTGCCAGTGAATGGCTGAGCCTCCTCATTGGATTAGAGTACACCGAGTTCCTAGCATAGCTAGAGAACTGACCATGCTGTGCCCTCTTGCTTAGTGTGGTCAGTTTTAATTAGGAAAGCAAGGGGGCTAGCGGGAACACCTTGGATTTAACATAAATGAAGCAATACAAAGGAACAGGTCACTTTCTTATACAAGTACATGGTACAGCAGGCACATATCAGGAATATGAAATGTTGAGGTAACAAATGCTTTACGTTAGTGATTACAATTACTGGCAACACCTCTGTAATAACAAGATATACTGTGCAGTGTCTTTGTATTTTTTTAAAATCATACAGCTAAATACCTTCTTTCAGATTACTGGTGTGTGCGGTCGCGAGACCTCCCTCTGCTCTCCTTCCCCGATCTGAGGCTAACAGCAGGAGGGGCTGGGATTTGCCTCTAACAACACACAGCATATCTTGTTATTACAGAGGGGCTACCAGTAATTGCAATCACTAACTTTACAGACACATGTAATAGAGGCCAGAGGGGCAGGGAGGAGATGGATCACACACTAGGAACTTACAGGCAGAGAGGGAAGGGGAGAGGGGAGAGACTGTGAACACAGAGGGATGATGGAGGCATATAAGCTGACCACGGTATCATGGATCAGTAGGCATGATTACTGTGGTCAGTTCACATAGGGGACACAGGAACAGGCAGGATCAACCAGGTATTTTACAGCATAGAAAGGGACAAATAACACTGCACAAGCACTATGTTTAACATGCTTCAAAGGAACAGGATTTTTTTATTTTATTTTAGGGTTAAAACAGCTTTAATCTATGACTTCTCTGATTAAGCCCAATTGGGGTGAAATGCGTTGGTTGGGCTTGGTTTAGGACTGTGTTAAAAAAGTTTTATGGAATAAAGTGTTTTCTTTCATGTGACAGGGAAACAGTGAATAGAATACCTCCAATGGGGACACATACAGCAATGAAAACTCTTCCAATCTCTATCCAAATTTTCCAAAGCTTTAGTAATATATAAAAAGGGTATGAGCCCTACCCGCTGCATTCCTAACACAGTGGTCCAGAATAGGGGTGAGCCAATTGACGTGCTTCAACCTCAACCCGATTTGCTCAGCTTAATTGATAAGTAGCAAATAGGTTGCACATGTAATAATTTACAAATCTTACAAGTGTTGTCCTGTAGATAGCCACCCTGTTTAAATCTGCCAAGGAAATGTAAAACAACAAGCTGACGGGGGTCATTGTCACTTATAGGGAGAAGGATGAGTGGTGTCATAATCTGGAGCACCATTCACATCTGTCCTGTAAAATCCCTAATAATTCTGTGACTATCTGCGGTTACTGCTGGGACAATCTCTACAGATCACCCATTCTATAGGAGAATACACAAACCAAATTAATTCCCCCTCTGTCTCCAGAAGATGGAAGAAAAAATTCAGCCAGTCCTGCCGTTATATTGTAATCAGTCCTGGTCCCCCGAGAACATGGCTGTACTGCTACTCCAAGCACTCCATCTCAATAAGGAGCCATAGACAGATGAATCCTAAATTTCATTTAAATTTTTTATTTTTTTTATATTGTTGCAAGTAGAATTATCTTACAGAAAAGACAACAACAAAATTATGACGGTGGAAGCTAATTCTCTAGGTGCCTGTACTTTATACCTGAAGCTGTATCTCTTTGATGGCAGAGTCAGATTTAATATAACTGCATTTAAAGTGAACATGTTTTTTTGCCCATTCAATAGTTTGCCTTAGCTCCATCATCAGCCATTTATTGTTTTACCTTCATTACGCTCTCCACATTTACAAGCCCATCCAATTGAGAAAGCCTTGAGTAGCACCGTCCTAGAAGAGTTTGCTAGAGAGGCTAAAGTAAATTTAGTTTTTTTTTGGCTCCTCTGTAAACATTGGAGCAGTGTGATTATGTTTAGCTGTTCTGGGTCTCACTTGCTCAACTACTTCTCCCCGCTTTCTATGGGATTCTAAAATGTAGTGGGCTGGAAGATGCAGACCCTCGGCCTGAATATTTATATGGACTCAGCCATTCCCTGGGAGTGGAGTGCCCAGTAGGTGGCTGAGGAGGGCATAAAAAGTTTGGGGCCTGGAGTAGCAGGGTTCTTGTCCAAGAGGAGAAGATCCCAGCCTGAAGGGCTGCGGCACTGGGCAGGATAGCAGAAGTTGCAGGAGTTCATCGAGCTCCCAGCTCAGTGGGAGCTGGGGGCCTATTATCTGGAAGCAGTTGGTGCCAAATCAAAGGGGTACACTCAGGATCTGGCCTGGAGATTCACAGGAGAATTGCCTGGCCAATATTGGATGGAGGAATCCAAATATCCAGTGACATTGTGAGTAGAGGCCTGGAAGTAGGGTCCTAGTGACTGATTACTGTTGTAAACCGTTGAGTGTTCGCTTCAGTGTTGCTGAATTGGGACTGCCCTTGTTTGGAGTCTCAGGATTGCTTGTGTTTCTAGTCTGTGCCAAGAGGGAGATTATCCTGAAGAGAGTATGCAACTTACTAGCGAATGCGCTCAAAAACCTGGGGATCAGAATCTGCTGACCCAAGATGGCCGACAAATGTCATCTGGATGCAGCGCAACACTGTCTGCAGGGACCAGGAAACCAGGGCTTCCTCCCAAGGCTGTAATGCAGCTCTTGTCGGCCGCCAGCTAAGTGGAGGAAGCAAACTGCACTTGCCTATGCCTACAAGTAGACAGGGCCGAGGGTGTCCTCTGGTTAGTTTGTGTACTGAATTAAGTATCCCTAAGCTTCCCAGCACCCAAATCAAGTTCAACCAACATTAAAGCATACAAAACACCCCTTGCCTGGTCATTTAGTGAAACTGTCCAAGTGGTTGTGTGCCTGGCTGCCTGTACAACCAAGCAGGAAGAGAAGAAATTAGTGGGACCTTGTGTAAATTCTAAAAGCTGGCATGCACTTGTTCTGCCCCGCACAGGTTATGATGGACAAAAGTTAGTCAGCTTTAATGGCCTGTCTATTTTGTACTATCAATCAAGCCATGACATGTTTTGGGACCCTAAGTAAGAATGTCCCTTTTACAATTTGGTTGGACTAGGCCATAGTCAGCCCAAGATTGGATTGATAAGTTCTGCTATCTGTTTGTTTTCCCCTAAGCTCAGTTTATTGATTGGTTCTGCTTGCTGTTTGATAGTGTTTCTGGCAATAGTGTAAAAGGATCCAATGCAATGACTTGGGTTATGAATATTTATTTCTCTCAGGATCACCACTAGGAAGTCTTTTGCCAGTGGTGCATGCTTGAGAAGATAATAAACATTTGGGGGAACCTTTAGGAAACTTTCCTGCCTCCCAGGCTTTACCTGGGGAGGAAGCGTGTGTAGATAGTCATTTACAAGGGCCTTCTGAAGAAAGGAGAAACTACACAGTCACTAGGGCTCTGAGATCAGGTGGGTGCTCACAATGTCACAGGATCATTGGCTGCTTCCTTTCAGGGCACTCTTCTGTGAGGGAGATACAAGGCTCATAATGGCACAGGACAGCTGGACACCTCCTTCCAACTTCCACCAGGAGGTCTCCAGACCAAGATCCCAGACAAAACCCCTCAAATACACCCCCAGCTATGCTACAGCTGGGACCTTGTTGAGCATATGGCCACATTCCAGCAAACAGCCCTTAGGGGCAGAGCCCCATCCGGTTAGGGACCCCTGCTACAGGACTGGACCCAGGACCAACTCAACTCCTGCTCCAAGCCTAAGACTATTTATGGGATCCCCAGCCACATACTAGCCACATCTCCCCAGGGATTGGCTGGCTCCCCATAAATATTCAGACTTTTCCTTCTGCCTTTCCTCCCACTGCGATTCCAGAACCCTCTGGAAAGCAGGGGGAAATAATCAGACCAGCAGCCTGTGAAGCACTGAGTAGGCTAAAGCAATCAACAACTGCTCCACTGGTTACAGAGGAGCCAAACTAAATTTACCTAGCATCCTATGCCCTAATTAGGAGGGTGCTACAGAAGATTTACCCGAGATGAGTAAATCTGGAACCTGGATTGGAGCATCAGAAAGGAACTTCTTATGCTAAAATGTGTTTTGAAGAGCAAAGTAAATGTTTGAACACTGAAGGAAGTCTGGTGGCTCATCCAGAGGGTTCATGTGCAGCAACTGCTTACAGTCAGAAGAATACAGAGTGCCAGTTTGGCTTAAAGGGATTTTTTAATTACTATAGGATTGAATTCTGCATTTGATCTTTTTGGGGTTCCTATGCCCTAATCCTCTCTCCCAACGGTCTTCCAGATCTAATAAAATATGTTAACCCTTTTAAAAGTTACTGGCAGACAATTCTACATGCCCCACCAAAAGAATCCAATCCTGAGCTGAAATGCTAGCTGATCAAGCCATTTAGGGGTCCTCCCCCATTGTCTAGTAGTAAGGGGGTGCTACACATGAGAGGGCATTTTGCTTTTAAAAGGGAGGCTGTAAGATACAACATCATGTTCTCCTGACAAGCTTGCCCAGTGTGGTTGCTGTTGGCTTTCTTGGACAGTGGTAAATGTTAACTGACTACACTAATGGCCCATAGTTGCTTCCTAACAGGCCATTTTAGGCTCAAAAAGGCTGCGTTCTATGGAATTACTAGACATGAATCTGTCATCTGCAGGAAAATATCGCCACCACAATCACTGTCTTATCTCAAATGTCATGTGCTCCGATGAACCCCAGACACTTTTTTGCAGATAGTTATATAAATCTAATTTGCAGCTTTCTTATGTAAGGCAGACTTTATTTCAGACGTAATTATCTTTTAATTGGCACTCACCTTGCTTTGTGAAATTCACCTCCACAAAGGATAGCTGTCATTCCTCACACTAGGACATCTTCAGGTTACATAAAGCCGTAATTTTGCCAGACATTCTTGGCCGGCTTGTATGGGATTTCTAACGTGCAGAGAGACATCTGCGACCCCGATATTCCACTTGGTGTGGTTAAGCACTCGTTAAGCATTAGAAAGCTTTCTTTCGAAGTCCATTATGCTTGGCTAGCCTTTATTTGCTAAAGACTGGCCTCTTAAATGATCATCCCACACAATGGGTCAGCAATGCTCTTCCTGGCTCATTGTAGCCTGTGCAAAAACATCACCCACAGCTATACAATCACTTACAGCTCACTCATGGCTAGGCACAAGAGGATCGAGTTTGTTTACTCAATGCCGTGAGACCTCAAGGCGACCTACAGCCCAACATCTAAGGACATCAGGTAAAAAGCTTGGAAAAAAAAATATTGTTTACAATAAGCGCTCGTTTTATATCCTCTACACGGCCAGCACTTTGCTCTATTACTGTGCGCTATAATGATTCCTGAGCGTAGATAATGGAATATCAAAGCATTACTATACTCAAGGGCAAAAATGTAATATTTTGCAACTTTCCAGTCCATAGATGTGATGGCTGCATTCGTTTTCTTTTTTCAGGCCAAGTACATTTTCTGCAAGTATAGAATAACACCTGTGGATTCTTATAGAACAGTCAATGGGACTCGAATGACATTAACCTCTTCACAAATGCGCTATAGCCAAATGACGGCTACAGCGCGGTTGCACATTGCCAGGATGATGTCATATGACGTCCTCCCATGATTGCGCTTCCCAGGCGCCCCCTCGGCAGTGATCTGTGATCGCTATGTCCTCTGGACACAGCTGATCACAGATCGGGGTAAAGAGCCAATCACAGTGGCTTTTTACAATGTGACCAGCTGTGTCCATTCACATCTTATTACACTGAAAACAGGATTTGCCGCTGACAGCGCATGAGGAGAGGAGAGCCAATAAGAGGCAATCCACACAGGGGACATCTACACTGATAATCAGGGCACTTATCATCAGTGTCCTCATTATCAGTGCAGCCCCAACAGTGCCTGCCAATCAGTGCCTATAAGTGATGCCTATCATTGCCACCTATCAGTGCTCATCAGTGCCACCTATCAGTGCCCAACATTACTGCCGATCAGTGCCCATCAGTGCTGCCTATCAGTGCCCATCAGTGCCGCCTCATCAGTGCCATCTCATCAGTGCCCATCAGTGTTGCATCATCAGTACTCATCATCAGTGCTGCCTCATCAGTGCTTATCAGTGCAGCTTATCAGTGCCCGTCAGTGCAGCCTCATCAGTGCAGAAAAATTACTGATTTACAAAATTTTATAATAGAAACTTTTTTTTCTCAAAATTGTCTGTCTTTTATCGTTTGAAAGAAAGCTCTATCAGTCTAAAAAAAAATGATAAAAATGTTGTTTGGGTACAGTGTTGCATGACTGCGGAATTGTCATTCAAAATGCAACAGCGCTGAAAGCTGAAAATTGACCTGGGTAGGAAGGGGGTGGAAGTGCCTGGTAGACAAGTGGTTAATGGCCATTTTTTAGGCTATTAGATAAGTGGCTGTCGTACTGCCCTGGGGAATATATACCAAAGCAAAAAAAAAAAAAATGTTAAAAATTCAGTTTGGCAGGGAGCAGTGTTTCTAATATTGCATAAAGGGCAACATTAAAAATGCAAACTTCCTTTAAATAACATGTCTGCAGGATGTCCTTGGCCTGTCTGTGAAGTGGCGCATCTGTATAATGTATACAACCTACTACAGCAAAACTGACATTTACAAAGACAGAAAATGCTGTTCAGATTGCGGGTAAATGACAGCTCCCAGACCCTCACTTCTGTTTCTAAACAAAGCAGGCCAGGGATTTATTTCATCTATACTGGACCCTTATGTTAGATGAGGGTCTGATATTGATGTTATTGAGGGACCCCACAAAAAAAAAAACATGGCAAGTAGTTCCCCCTAAAAATACATATCAGACCCTTACCCTTGATGAGGGTCTGATATGAATGTCAAGGGGGACCCCCACACACAAAAATAAAATAAAAACATGGCGAGGGGCTCCCCTAAAAATACATACCAGATACTTATCTTTCATGAGGGTCTGCTATGAATGTCAAGAGGACCCCTTGCAAAAAAAATGTTGTGGGGTTCCCCCCAAAATTCATATCAGATCCCTTAGTAATACCTATTGGTTCCTGCTGCTGCCAACAGAGGTTTGCTGAGAGGTCCGACTCTGCTGAACCTCCGCTCATCCTTAACGCTTCTCTTCCATAAATACAATACAGTGAGTAAGAGTTGACGCTGTAGGACAGGAGTGTTACTGGCAGGATCACCAGGTGAAAAAAAAAGAAAAAAAAATCTTAAGAAGGAAAACTGCAGGCACCACATCTAAGGACTGATAACATGCAATGTATTACATTTTTGTTTTGGGTTTAAATGCATTTGAACCTTTTTACAAATACAGACCCCCAGTGAATTGCACAATATGTCCCCCATAGCCCTTTCGCCAGGAACCAGGTAACATGTTAATATGATTTCATTTTCATACATCTGTAGCTTTCATTAAAATTATTCCTGGTGGTCCTGCCATGAAAATTCCTGTTCAGGCAACATCCCCGTCTTCTTTTGTAATTGTGTTCCTGCATTGTCTCCATGTCACAGTGACCTCTGCCTAAGACTACAAAGGGTTGCTACAGTTCTCATTACTCAGGCGTGGTCCATTGTTGTCACCATCAGGAAACCCACCCTGAATAATACAGTGCTAAAATTGCTATACTGTAGGTAGATAGGAAGTAGCTGCATAGAGGCTGCAAGTGATCAGCAACAACAAAAGGTGAAATTAGCTAAAAACAAGCATTTCATTTTTTTAAAAGGCAATGGGTGTCACCCACAGTATTTTAGCAAGCTAAATGTCATTCAGTCTACTTTCATTTTACCACTCCATCCTACATGACCTATTTAATAGGTTACAAAATACTCCATTCCTGATGTTCAGGCAATGAACTCTTCCAGAGTTTAATTAAAGCTGGCCATACACTATGCAATCTGATTGTAAACTATGTAATAATGAGGACAGCCCTAAAGATCCATCCAATTTATATAATATCAGGCACTACATAGTTGATGGAGGACCTAAACGGGATTGCCCAATCTGTATCTTTTAACAATAAGTACCAAATATAAAAATAAAAAGTAAGCATATCCATATACATATACGTAGTATATACACATATAGTACATACTATATACCCTGTTTCCCTGAAAATAAGACCTAGCGTGATTGTCGGTGATGGCTGCAATATAAGCCCTACCCCCCAAAAAAGCCCTAGTTAAAGTCCTTGTAGGTCCTTTTTTCAGGGTAGGGCTTATATTCAGGGAAACAGGATAGGGCTTATTTGAGGGGTAGGGCTTATATTGCAGCCATCACCGACAATCACACTAGGTCTTATTTTCGGGGAAACAGGGTAGTATATATCCATATCTGTATATTCCAACATGATAACGACCCCAAACGCACCTCCAAGATGACCACTGCCTTTCTAACGAAGCTGAGGGTAAAGGTGATGGACTGGCCAAGCATGTCTCCAGACCTAAACCCTATTGAGCATCTGTGGGGCATCGTCAAAAATAAGGTGGAGGAGAGCAAGGTCCAGAGCACCAGCTCCGTGATGTCGTCATGGAGGAGTGGAAGAGGACTCCAGTGGCAACCTGTGAAGCTCTGGTGGACTCCATGCCCAAGAGGGTTAAGGCAGTGCTGGAAAATAATGGTGGCCACACAAATATTGACACTTTGGGGCCAATTTGGACAATTTCACTTAGGGGTGTACTTACTTTTGTTGTCAGCGGTTGTAGCAAAGTGTAATTTCTTCAGTGCTGTCACATGAAAAGATACAATAAAATATTTATAAAAAAAGTGAGGGGTGCACTCATTTTTGTGAGATACTGTACATATATCTACTATATGTACTGTATATGGCCATACATTCTTCTAATTTTTACACTTATTATGTTGGCCCCTTAAAATGCGTTGGTTGTTTTGATGTGATATATGATAAGTCATTAACGTGACCTGGACTCTTGATCTGGCGATCCTGTTGTGTTTTTACTTTTTTCGTTGCTTTATGGGTAACCATTGCAGGAGAGCCTTGTTTCACATGAGTGGTCTTATCTTGAATGAACAGGTCTTGAAGTCCAGACACCTCTTTGATATGTCTTTTGGGATATTTGCTTGTCCTAGTAACAACCTATCACACTCTGGCAAACAGGATATCACCAGGACAGAAAGTAAGGGTGAATCCTCCCCAACAAGGAGCAGCAAAAACCTTCCCTGCTATATTTAAAACTAGGAAATATGTTTTTGCCAGAATTAAGCTTTAACACTCCCAGATTTGAGTCAGTGATGGTCAGCTTCATAAGTAGGAAAGAAATTAAAATAAAATTGTTCTAAATTTTTCTGGAAAGACAATGGCAGTGCTCCTATTTGAGGGGTTCTTTCCCACAACTCTAATTGGCATTCTCTTTTGACATTACATCATGATGAAAAACACAGGAAAAAATATTTGTTGTCAGGTTTTTTTTAAGGAGAGCAACCAGTCCACCCTAATGCCCCGTACACACGGTCAGATTTTCCGATGGAAAATGTGTGATAGGACCTTGTTGTCGGAATTCCAACCGCGTGTAGGCTCCATCACACATTTTCCATTGGAATTTCCGACACACAAAGTTTGAGAGCAAGCTACAAAATCCGTTGTCAGAAATTCAGAAATTCCGATCGTGTGTACAAAAATCCGACGTACAAGGTGGCACGCATGCTCAGAATAAATTAAGAGACGAAAGCTATTGGCTACTTCCCCGTTTATAGTCCCGACGTACGTGTTTTACGTCACCGCGTTCAGACCGATCAGCTTTTCCGACAACTTTGTGTGACCGTGTGTATGCAAGACAAGTTTGAGCCAACATCCGTCGGAAAAAATCCATGGATTTTGTTGTCGGAATGTCCGATCAATATCCGACCGCGTGTACAGGGCATAATAGACATCATGGGTCCATCACTATATTATAACCAGTCCTTCTGAAAGGAGGAACATTTTGGCCACCAAAACGTGTTGGCTTGTTGTCTGAGGACTTCTATGACCTAAATCATTTTGGACTCTTAAACACTTGTTTTGGCGCTCACGTTTCCCAACACCTTTCTGCCTTCACCAAAAGCACCATTAACATTGAAGAGCTGCCTAGACAGAGTCCGTACACTTTATAGCAGCCTTGCTCAACTAGGGTTCCTCCAGAGGTTGCTAAAGGTTCTTTTAGCTAGAGGCGATTCCTGCCTCTCAATTAAGTAACTGATGACACCAATGATCTTTTTAGCTATCTGTAAGCAAGGATTATTCCCAATAACCACAAATGTAAGGAGCATTCTTCCCACTGACCATCACTTTGAGAGCTGTAGTTATTAGTATTTATTAGTAGGGGTCCCCTGAGCCTGGAAAGTTAATCAAGGGTTCCTTGATGTTAAAAATGTTGAGAAAAGCTGCTCTACATGAAATTATACTCACACTGTAGGATAGGGTACATATTTGACCGGTTGTAGCTCCCCTGGTTTGCCGCTAAATGCCCCCATAGTGTGAAAGGTAGATTCAGCTTAGGTATCTTTTGGGTTAAGTGCAAGCCCTGCTCCTGCTAGGAAAGGGGCAGCCTGGGTGAGGTTATAAGGTGGAGAGCTGATTAGTGGATTAAACACCAAAAAGGGAGTAAATATTGTGGGTGTGAGCCAGGCCTTCTCGTCCACGTCAGTGCCTGTCCTCACAAATGCTCTTCTGGAAGAATGGTCATACATTCCCATAGACACACTCCTAAATCTTGTGGACAGCCTTCCCAGAAGAGTTGAAGCTGTTATAGCTGCAAACGGTGGGCCAACTCATTATTGAACCCTACAGACTAAGAATGGGATGCCATTAAAGTTCATGTGTGTATAAAGGGAGGCTTCCCAATACTTTTGGTAATATAGGCTTTGATTTACTAAAGGCAAATTTAGTGTGCACTTTGTAAAGTGCAGTTACACTCTGTAAGTGCAGTTGCTCCAGAGCTTAGTAAATGAGCAGAAGCTCTGCTGACTTCCATCATCCAATCATGTGCAAGCAAAAATGTGTTTTTTTTAATTTTCCTTGCACGTGATTGGGTATTCTTTGTAAAGTGAAAATGTACATAATTTACTAAGCTCTGGAGCAACTGCACTTTGCAAAGTTCATGGTCTATTTGCCTTTAGTAAATCAACCCCATAGTGTACCACTACCTAAGACAAAACCAGAGAAAGTGCCCAGCTCAACTCACCAACCAGTCTGCTTGCCAACCAAATTAACCTGTCCAACAGTATGCATTAAAAACAGGGGTTTAGTTAGCACACATTTGCAAACGCATGCGTAAGCTGCAAGGCCTCTTCACGGCACCCTGGATCACTTGCAGTCTTAACCTTCTAAATTTATGAGGGTCTCCACAATGGAAGCACATGCATTCTAATAGATAGATAAGGTTCAGTTGGGCCTGGAGGTAGCCCAATCCTCCTTAACCGCTTGACATCCGCGCTATAGCCGAATGACAGCCACAGCGCGGACCTGAATTTCCGGGAGGCCGTCATATGACGCACTGTGATCACCGAGTCACTGAGACTCGGGTGATCACCGATCCAAGTAAGGGGCCGGTCCCAGCCCCATACCATGTGATCAACTGTCAGCCAATGACAGCTGATCACACGATCAAAACAAAAGCTATGTGATTGTTTATTTTTCTCCTCACGCTGACAGCACGAGGAGAAAAAAAAAGCCGATCCCCGGCTTATCTGCAAGGGACATCGGTCCCGAAGAGGAAGAGGCTATTCTGCCTCATATGTGCCACCAGTACCCCCTGCCAGTGCCACCTGCCATTGCCACCTGACAGTGCCCACAGTGCCCACCAGTGCCACCTATCAATGCCCATGAGTACCACCTATCAATGCCCACAAGTGCCACCTATCAATGACCACAAGTGCCACCTATCAATGCCCACCAGTGGTGCCAATCAGTGCCACCTAGCAGTGCTGCCTATCAGTGTAACCGATCAGTGCCCATTATTGCCACCCATCAGTGCCCATCACAGCCACCCATCAGTGCCCATCACTGCCACCTATCGGTGCCCATCAGTCCTGCCTCATTAGCATACATCAATGAAGGAGAAAAATTACCTTTTTTAAAATTTTATAACAAAATATTTAAAAAAATATATATTTTTTTTTTAATTCGGTCTTTTTACATTTTTTTAACAAAAAATAAAAACCGCAAAGGTGATCAAATACCACCAAAAGAAAGCTCTATTTGTGGGAAAAAAATGATAAAAATTTCATTTGGATACAGTGTTGTATGACCGCGCAATTGCCATTCAAAGTGCGTCAGCGCTGAAAGCTGAAAACTGGTCTGGATAGGAGGGGGGTTTAAGTGCCCAGTAAGCAAGTGGTTAAAGGCACAGGGGCACATTGGGCACCCAGCACATAGCACAATGGCAGCAAAGGTGCCCAATGTGTTCCCTGACTAAATTTACACCAGTAACAAAGAGATGGCCCCTGCCAAATTTGGTCAGGGGACACACGGGGCACCTTTGCTACCATTGTGCTATGTGCTGGGTGTCCAATGTGCCCCTATGTCTTCATACCTCCCAACTTTTTGAGATGGGAATGAGGGACATCTATCAGCAAAAGTATACAGGCATAGGACACACCCACTGCCACACCCCCTTAAAGAAGAATTGTACAAAAAAAACCCAAGATTGGTTAAACCCACAAGTGCTTTTTTACCACTAATATTCCTTTATATTGGCTTTTGGAATTTACAAATGCAGCAGTTTAGAAATGATGAAAGGTTTAGCGCTGGAAAACACTTTTTGATCCTTAAAAAGTGCATTTTATATACATCTATGTAGATCAGACCAAAATGAGGGACAAATGAGGAGGAATGAGGGACAGAGGGACTTTGCTCCAAATCAGAGACAGTCCCTCGAAATCAGGGACAGTTGGGAGCTATGCGTCTTTAAGGAGGATTGGTCTACCTCCAGGCCCAACTGCCCCTTATCTATCCATTAGAATGCATGTGTTTCCATTGTGGAGACCCTCACAAATTTAGAAGGCTAGGACTACAAGTGATTCAGGGTGCCGTGAAGAGCCCTTGCAGCTTATGCATGCTTTTTCAAATGTGTGCTAACTAAACCCCTGTTTTTAACGCAGACTGTTGGCAGGGCCGGATTTCCCACAAGGCCACCGAGGCCAGGCCTCGGGGCGGCAGTGGTACAGGGGCGGCACCGCCCCCCACACTAACATCAGCATGCAGTGCACCCGGGCGCCAGAGAGGTGGGGGCGCTGAAGCACTAGAGTGCTCCTCTCCCTCCTCCTCCTCTCTGTGTCCAGACTGAGGCGGCTCCCTCGGCAGGTCACCGCCGCCACCGCTGTCTTTTTCGCTGCTCAAGCCCATCCCCCCTCCCTCCTCCTGTCAGAGAAGGAGAGCAGCCGCCGAAGATCGGAGCGGCTGGTCTCTGTGCGGCGGGGGGGGGGCGTGTTCTCCTCTGTCTCTCACTCCCGAGTCCCGCCCAAGCCTGTGCCTGTCTCCATCTGTTCTATCTATTGTACACACTTGGAGGGGAGGTTGTCCTGGGGGGTTGTACTAATGGAGGGGGGGGGGGTTGTCCTAATGGAGGGGGGGGGGGGTTGTCCTGGGATGTCTGTACTAGTGAAGGGGGGTTTGTCCTGGGGGGGTTGTACTAATGGAGGGGGGGGGGGTTGTCCTGGGATGTCTGTACTAGTGAAGGGGGGGTTTGTCCTGTGGGGGTTGTACTAATGGAGGGGGGGGTTGTCCTGGGATGTCTGTACTAGTGAAGGGGGGGTTTGTCCTGGGGGGGTTGTACTAATGGAGGGGGGGTTGTCCTGGGATGTCTGTACTAGTGAAGGGGGGGTTTGTCCTGGGGGGTTTGTACTAATGAAGGGAGGGGCGGTTTGTCCTTGGGGGGTCTGTGCTAATGGAGGGGGTGGGGGTTGACCTGGGGGGGGGGGTTGTACTAATGGAGAGGGGGTTTTCCTGGGAGGTTTGTACTAATTGAGGGGGTTTGTCCTGGGGGGTTTGTACTAATGGAGGGGGGTAGACCTGGGGGGGTTTGTACTAATGGAGGGGGGGTTGTCCTGGGATGTCTGTACTAGTGAAGGGGGGGTTTGTCCTGGGGGGTTTGTACTAATGAAGGGGGGGTTTTGTCCTGGGGGGTTTGTACTAATGAAGGGGGGGTTTTGTCCTGGGGGGTCTGTACTAATGAAGGGGGGGCGGTTTGTCCTTGGGGGGTCTGTGCTAATGGAGGGAGTGGGGGTTGACCTGGGGGGGGTTGTACTAATGGAGAGGGGGTTTTCCTGGGGGGGGTTTGTACTAATGGAGGGGGGTAGACCTGGGGGGGTTTGTGCTAATGGAGGGGGGTTGTCCTGGGGGGGGTTGTACTAATAGAGGGGCGTTTGTCCTGGGGGGTCTGTACTAATGAAGGGAGGTGGGTTTGTCCTGGGGGGTCTGTAGTAATGAAGGGAGGTGGGTTTGTCCTGGGGGGGTCTGTACTAAGGGAGGGGGGTGGGTTTGTCCTGGGGGGTCTGTACTAAGGGAGGGGGGTTTGTCCTGGGGGGGTCTGTACTAATGAAGGGAGGGGGGTTTGTCCTGGGGGGGTCTGTACTAATGGTGGGGGGTTTGTCCTGGGGGGGTCTGTACTAATGGAAGGGGGTAGTTTGTTCTGGGGGGGGTACACCCAGGAAAGTACACCCAGGGCTCCAGAGGGAGAGGGCAGTGCTGAGGGAACACCATCAGAGAGAGAACCCCGCTGCCCTGCGCCACCAGAGGGAAAGCCACACAGCCTGGCGCCATCCCTGGTAGAGAAAGGAATGGAGTCATTGCAGGAATACAGATCTGGGTGCTACCCAACGGAGTCGCCACGGGCAATTCAGAGTGAGCTGACTCCTGATCAGAGGAACCATTGCTGTATCGCTGGGTCAGGTGAGAGGGCCGATCGGCCATTATCTACTAATGTCCATAGGAACTGCAGTCTCTGACCATCTCCTGTATCATGTCTGCAGTCTCTGACCATCTCCTGTACTATGATTGCAGTCTCTGACCATCTCTTGTATCATGTCTGCAGTCTTTGACCGTATTATGTCTGGGGGCACTTTCTGGTGGTGTGGGGGGGCGGCATTGAAGGGCCCGGCCTTTGGGCGGCAAAGGGAGTAAATCCGGGCCTGACTGTTGGATGGGTTAATTCGGTTGGTAAGCAGACTGGTTGGTAAGTTGAGCTGGGCATTTTCTCTGGTTTTGCCCTTCCATGTGCTCCTTGGTGTGAAGGCCAGTTATAGGTGGGGGGGGGGGGGGGCAGGGGCCATCTCTTTGTTACTAATATAATGTACCTGTCTATGGGGGAATTTATCAAAACTAGAGCGGCTTTGCATGACAACCAATCAGCTTCAATCTTCAGCTTGCTCAATTAAGCTTTGAAAATGACAGATAGAAGCTGATCGGTTGCTCCAATATTGATCAATTCCCCTCCAACTGTCCCCCTCTATGTGTCCAACTGTCCCCCTCTATGTGTCCAGCTGTACCCCTCTATGTGTCCAACTGTCCCCCTCTATGTGTCCAACTGTCCCCCTCTATGTGTCTAACTGTCCCCCTCTATGTCTCCAACTGTCCCCCTCTATGTGTCCAACTGTCCCCCTCTATGTGTCCAACTGTCCCCCTCTATGTGTCCAACTGTACCCCTCTATGTGTCCAACTGTCCCCCTCTATGTGTCCAACTGTACCCCTCTATGTGTCCAACTGTACCCCTCTATGTGTCCAACTGTCCCCCTCTATGTGTCCAACTGTCAAGCGTTTCCCACCAGCCTTCTATCTTCTCTACCAGCAACTCAATTTCAAATTTATTTCCTCCATTCCAGCAGCCAATCAGAGTTCAGCGAATGACACAGAACGATCAATATGAGCCAGCAATAGAGCGGTCTCGAAGCCCTCAGCTTACTATATTGTTCTGACGCCATCTCTGTTGGGTGCACTTCGACAGCACTGACGTTGAAGTTCCTCCGACTCATATCAAGATATATAGGTATATGCAGAGTTACAAGAAGCAAATATAGCAAAAGAAAGAAAGCGAGAATCGCCTCTGGGGAAGTATATAAAAACCAAATAGTTGACATGGCAATAATGATGTCATTTTTCTCCCAAGGAATATAAAATGACACACGCACAGATCCTTGGCCATTGTGACGGTGACAGGTTATTGCAGTTGAAATACGAGCCACAAGGTGGTGCTAAATCTTCATCCAACACTGAGGATTTTTTTTTTTCTCCCTGTTTATTGGGGATTTCTACAGATAAATAGACTTTCCAGCAATCTCTGGCAGGCCTTTGTACTTCATAAAAGCATAACCTGGAACTCTTCTTTTTTTAATACCCGATACTACGTTATAATTTCCCTTGAGTCCAGCACAATCGTATTTTTTATTTTTTTAAACCGACATTTGTTCATGCAGGCAGTAAAAAATAAAATAAATGCTTGTGCAGCTCAAAACTGATTTTTTTTTATTATTTCTGTTATTAAATAGATTAATAATTGATTTAAAAATTAAATGTCACATAATTCAGTGTAACCACAAAAAAAAAAATTGTAAACCCGCACCATGCTGGCCGGCCATCATAAAATTTGGGAATAAATTTGGTCCTAACCTTCATCAGGGCTCGCCGCCATATTGGTTCACAAAAAATCGGAAAAATCAGGAAAATACCTAAAATACGCAAATTAAAAATATAGGAACTGTTTTACCTGCCAAAGTATTTGTATTCCTGTCCATCCATTCCTGAGATTTGCACAGCTCTGCCACACAGCACTGGCAGGTGGATGACACGGTTAGAGGCGGCTCTCCAATTAGGCAAATTAGGCGGTTGCCTAAGGCCTCGCACCCACAGGGGCCTCGCGGCCGCCTAATTTGCCTGTTCTCAATCACTGAAGTTGACGCCGGCAGCCTACCCCCACTGTGGCTTAGGAGCTGACGGACAAATCAGATACTGCCCGCATTTTGAGGAATAGCGGCCTCATCACGGAGCGTCCCAGTCCGTGGGGCCTCATGTGTAAGTTTTGCCTAAGGCCTCACAAAGCCTAGAGCCGCCTCTGACTGGGACGCTCCACGATGAGGCCGCTATTCCTCAAAATGCGGGCAGTATCTGATTTGTCCGTCAGCTCCTAAGCCACAAAGTCCCAGTGGGGGTAGGCCGCCGGCGTCAACTTCAGTGATTGAGAACAGGCAAATTAGGTGGCCGCGAGGCCCCTGTGGGTGCGAGGCCTTAGGCGACCGCCTAATTTGCCTAATTGGAGAGCCGCCTCTGGTCCCAGTCCATGGGGCCTCATGTGTAAGTTTTGCCTAAGGCCTCACAAAGCCTAGAGCCGCCTCTGGACACAGTGGTGTCCTCCCTCTACCTCCAGTCTTCTGGATGGACAGTGATATAGCAGCAGCAGAAGGATGAGGTCATCCTTCTGCTCTCTCCTCCTATCAGCAAGCACTACCCTTCCCCCTCCTAAGTTGAATGTGCTGTAATGGGGATTGGGAGGCTGATATCGGATCAAGTTCACCTAGTTGCAAATTAGAGAAAAAAAAACTTTTCCAGGCATGGGTGCTCAACCTGTAGCCCTCCAGCTGTTGCGGAACTACAAGTCCCATGAGGCATTGCAAGGCTGACAGTTACAAGCATGACTCCCAAGGGGGCAGAGGCATGATGGGACTTGTAGTTCCGCAACAGCTGGAGGGCCACAGGTTGAGCCGCCATGTAAGGGCCTATTTAGATCTATGTGTGTCGAGGTGAATTCTTTTGTAGCATTAGACAGGTGCGTTATCATGCATTAATGAGCTGCATGTTGGCGAGGGGTAAAATTACAGCTCAACCGCCTATTTTCTACCGCCCACAAGTAACAATAAGGCTAAAAACTGAACTCCAATAAAATAATACACAGATGAAATACCTATAAAGGAGCTATTTTTTCTGACAAAGGATTAGTGTTCCTGACCATCCGGTCCTGAGATTTAAACAGCTCTGTCACACAGCACAGCTCTGCCTGTCAGGGCAAGGGACCCGATTTCTCCCTGCTGCAAATGTGGAAGAGGGAGGGCAGGGGGAAGCAGAGGAGAGAAAGCATATTCTATGGCTGAAGGTCCGCTTTAAGTAACACGGGTTTTGTCCCTCCTCCAGCCTGTGATTGGACAGTGAAAGGAGGAGCAGCTCATCTCTCAGTCACTCTGCTCTTTCCTCCTATCATTATGTTTCCTATTAGCACATGAACACGTAAGTATATTTGATTGGCTCCTTGTACTGCTGCTGCTTCTCCCTCTCCCAGGGAACTGAGGTGCCTAGTCACTGCTGGGAGGGGGAGCAATGGAGCTGAGGTACTTAGTCAGTGCTGAAAGGGGGAGCAGAACAAGCTGAGGTGCCTAGTCACTGCTGGGAGGGGGAGCAGAACAAGCTGAGGTGCCTAGTCACTGCTGGGCGGGGGAGCAATGGAGCTGAGGTACTTAGTCAGTGCTGAAAGGGGGAGCAGAACAAGCTGAGGTGCCTAGTCACTGCTGAGAGGGGGTGCAGAACAAGCTGAGGTGCCTAGTCACTGCTGGGCGGGGGAGCAGAACAAGCTGAGGTGCATAGTCACTGCTGAGAGGGGGAGCAGAACAAGCTGAGGTACTTAGTCAGTGCTGGAAGGGGGAGCAGAACAAGCTGAGGTGCCTAGTCACTGCTGGGAGGGGGAGCAGAAAAAGCTAAGGTGCCTAGTCACTGCTGGGCGGGGGAGCAATGGAGCTGAGGTACTTAGTCAGTGCTGGAAGGGGGAGCAGAACAAGCTGAGGTGCCTAGTCACTGCTGGGAGGGGAGCTGAACAAGCTGAGGTGCCTAGTCACTGCTGGGAGGGGGAGCAGAACAAGCTGAGGTGCCTAGTCACTGCTGGGAGAGGGAGCTGAAGTACCTTGTCACTGCTGGGGGAGGGGCAGAGGGAGCTGAAGCGCAGAGTCACTGCTGGGAGGGGGAGCAGAGGGAGCTGAGTTGCCTAGTCAATGCTGGGTGGGAGGAGCCATTTGAGTTGAGCATTGGGAGCTGATGGGCTTAGTTGCTGCTAGGAGAGGGAACAGTGGGAGCTAAGGTGCTTAGTCACTGCTGGGAGGGGAAGCTAAGGGAGATGAGATGCCTAGCCACTGCTGGAAGGGAGAAGCAGAGGGAGCCGAGGTGTCTGGTCATTGCTGGTAGGGGGGAGCAGAGGGAGATCGGGTGTCTAGTCACTGCTGGGAGGGGGAATAAGGGTGAGCTGAGCTGCTGAGTCACTGCTGGGAGAGGGTACAGGTTAAGCAGAGGTGCCTAGTCACTGCTGGGATGGGGGGGGGGGGGCTGCTGAGCAAGACTAAGCTGAGCTGCTGGGAGAACAAAGTGTCCGTCTGCTGTGAGGATGGATTACTTCACAGTGCCTGCTGCTACAGAGGTCATTGAAGACTTCTTTTTATGCTCATTTCCTGCTGGTTATATAAATATTTGATTGTCCATAGTCTAGCTATATTTACACTTTAAGTTTAGCTTTCCTCACCACCATAAGCTGCTGAATGTGAATAAATCAGGTGTATAAGTAACCTTCTCAGTAGGTATCTTTATAATCTACAGTATATCTCACACCATGAAACCTCAAAGTAGTACTGGATATGTCTGCATAGAACCCCATCGTATCCCATCAAGGTGTATATAGCTGTGTTCTCAGATATACGGCCCCGGCACTTTGACTGGTGTACTGAATGAGATTGAAGGTGTGATATAAACAGAAGCTAGATATCCTCCCGGTATATTTTTGGACTGTGGGAGGAAACTGGAACTCCCAGGGGAAAGCCACAGAAAGACAAGCAGAGTATGCAAACTCCATGCAGACAAAGCCCTTGGGAGGTCATGCCAGGACCCCAGCTGACCCTTCTACTACTATATCATCAATCACAAATACAACAGGACTATGTAAAATCTGGCAAGTCCAACATTGAGACATCTACTTCAAGGGGCCAATCAGACAAGTCGAGTTCCCATATGATGTTGGAGGATAATGGAAGTGGCCATATGAGAAAAGCAAAGACACACAAGCTCAAATTATTACACCTACTATCCCGGCCTCTTCATGTCTAATTGATCCCACTTGGCCAGAGGAGGTCTAAACCAGCATCTCCTGACTCCTAGCTAGCCCCGTACGGCCAACTTTTGCTGTTTTCTTGAGCTGGCACTAAGATATGTTGCATCATCCAGTCCTGTTCATTGCAAGTACGAAATACGGTATGGCAAGGGTTAAAGATGAGGAGCTTTCCATTTCTCCACTTGTGTGACTTTAGGCACAAGGGAACATCTGTTTATGTCACCTGTGTCACTGGATGTGTGCTGTGTCCCCATACCCCATGTGGATTCAGCCCTGATGCAATTTTAGGAAACAAAGCATTGCACTCCTCAGGGAGCAAGAGACAGTCATACTAGCGTCCACAATGCATTGCAAAGGATGGGCCCCGCTTTGATTATGTCATCCAGAAAACGATTATTCAATCAATGGCTATGTGACTTACAGAACCATATCGAAGATTGCATGGTGGTTCTTGAAGGGAGAGAGGCAACTGTGGGGTGAATGTAAACCCAAACCATGAATGGCAATTGTCCCGTGTTTCGTCTGCTAAATATACCAAAATATACAATTATTGTATGTTTCCTAATTGTTAATACCTGTTGCTTCGGCCAGGTGAACGGGTGACAACCAGGGTCAGGACAAGGGGTGGGCAGGAGGGACAGTTGCCCCGGGAGCAGTGAAGCAAAGGGGCAAAAATGGACGCAGGGTGGTACATCCATGTATTAATAGTAGCGGAGGGGGATGCAATTCTGGATCCTTGCCCTGGGCACTGGACAACCCTGTCCCAGTACTGGTGACAATGCCAACCACAGGCTCCTAATGCTATTGCAGAGTTGTCCCCCTGCATTCTCCTACATTGGGACGACAGGGCACCCTACCAATGCACAGGGCTGCCCAAATGTGTCCTTGAAGCCGCAGTGATGCCACCGTCACTCAAAGCTACTGGCTTCACACATGATTTGATGCTATACTTTTTATACTTCTGATATTTTATGCAAAGGGAGAAGTAAATACAGCCTCAGCTCCAACCAGGCCAGCCCCCAACACGTTTCGTCAAGCCCACGGGAGATCATCATGATTAAGCCCCATAGAAGGGGGTGAAACACGTTGGGGGTGGCCTGGTTGGAGCCGGGGCTGAGGCTGTATTCACTTCTCACATACAGGTTTTTGTAGAACTCTTCCCCATATACATTGGTATCCACAGAGCTGGGATGAGCTCCGATCTCATCTGTACTCCCATCGGTTTATTATAGATGAGAACACATTGAAGCCTCGAACAGCATCCACAGTTTGGCATTGGTTCTGATATTTTATATACGGTTGAGGGCTGGCGTGTTCTTTTATCATCCAAGGTCTATTTTTTTTTTTGAGTGGAGTTTTTGGATCAACCCCCTTCTCAAATTTCACAAAGTCAGGCAAGGGAGTCTCACAATTTGCTGTATTCTCCATATGGAAGATAGAGAATTTAACTATAAGTTACTCTCCTTTATGGCATTAGGAGGTAGGTACAGCTAGTAGCCCAGGGTGCCAGGATCTACCTGCTGCCTGTTGCTGGATAGGAAGCAATAGGCAAAAGCACCATCAACCCATATCAACTACCTCGAGCTAACCCTTCATTATTCTGATAAGCAGCCACCAACATGTATATAACAGTTTTAAGTGGACTTACTTGTTAATGCATCAAAAAAGTTCATCCAAAAAGTTCACCATACACTAATCATGAATAAAATTATGAATACATAACTGCATTTTTTTTCTACTTTTTGATATCTGTTCAGAGTTCAGCTCCAAATTATAATGGCTTGGGGTGGAGTATAAAGAAGTGAATGTGACATTCACCAAACATTCACTGCAGGTGAATAAATCACTATCATTTAAAAAAATGTATCAGAAAGATATACCTGCAGTGAATGTATGGTAAATGTCACATTTGCTGCTTTATAAATGTAGCAATACCCCTGCAGGGGCTGCTTACGTTAGTTCAGTCCGTTATTCTGCCTCTCAACCCCAATAACAGCCTCAGCCCCCTCTGGCACACCTGGCAATAGTGTCAGTGCAATGACCAATGAGAAACACACACGTTATGATAAAACACAGAAATTGTCTTTATTGCAATATTTCCATGGAAGAATAACAGACAGTAACAATATATATATTCAGGTAATCAACTAGAGAGCAATAACTGAGATTTAAGAGCAATATAGCCCTCAATCCTATATTCAAGCTGCTCTCAGGGGATTCCAAACCCGAGAATGTCCCTAAGAGCAGAGGCACACTTAAATGGTAAATAAAGAACAATATAACACTTTATATCAGATTGGTTAGCTTTACTCAGGTTGGCTTTATGAGTCCAGGCAGGAGGAGAGCAGAGGAATGACTCCCTTTGTGTAAGCCCTCTCTCTTCTCTCCTCTGACACCACAGACCCAACTTTAAACACTTATTCAAGTCAACAAGTGATGGCTTAACTTTCTAGATGAACTGTCCCACAAACCCAATGCATATACAGAGCCCTGGATATATGTGTGTAGATCCGTTTGGCACTAGTAGCACTAGTACCTTTTGAAGAAAAGATAAGGTTTGGTGTCTTCAGCTAGCCACTTTCGTTGGTGCACTTAAACTCCTGGAAAGCGGGCCCAAACAACACAACTGGCCCAGATTAATCGATTGAAACAGGCAGGATCCTCCTCATTAAGGTGAGAGGACAATGATATCTGTATACAGTGTCCCAGAAATGGATAGCCTTATCCCTTATCCCTGTGGTACTATAAGTGTCATCAATAGGACTACCAGCAACGATGTCTGGATACAGTGTTCATACTTCTTCTATTGTGCAGTGTCTCTGTTCCCTGCAGATGGGCAAAATGCCCTCTTGCCAAATCCAGTGGTCAAGGTCCAAACGCATGTCCTGGAACAGCAGGCTTTCCTGGTGACCCCACACTGGAATGCTTCACCGTCGGTGCAGGTGCACCTCGATATGAACCTGTAATCCCCCCCTCTCATGCTGGATGTCCCGACTGGCGGTGAAGGCCTTAATCACACAGGGAGATCATCTGAGAGACAGCATCTCTCCTTCAGGTCTGATCTCTTTCATTGCCTCATGGTCACTGAGAATCTCCTTCTCTCAGAGGCTGCAAAGCCTGTGTACATTGCGGTGGCTAGCTTGGGGGGGTCGCAGGAGAACCAAGACACCAACTACATAAATATACTTCAAGCTGTTTTTATTATCATTTCAATTTGTTATATGAAGACGTTCTTGTCTTCATAATTTTGCAGAGCATTCTGGCTTTTCCAAAGGAAGAGCACAGAAGTAACTTCTTGCTTTGTGCTTGTCTTTCACCAATTGAAACTCCATACAGAGCAGGGAGGCAGGCTGAAGTGTCACACCTCTGACTCCAGCAGCTGTCTGTAATTTGTGCTTCAGCTATTGAACTCTGTAAAAAAAAGCTATTTCAGCAAAGTGGTAAAGGGTTACACTGCTCCCTATTTTTTTCAGCAGCATATACTTACCTTGCTTTGAATCACTGCATTCGGCCACAGAGCCTGAAGAAAGAACGTTCCAAACTGGCTTGCAGGAGTTACCACAAGGCTGGAAAAAAGTTCCAAACCGGTTTGCTGGAGTTCCCACAAGGCTGGACAGAAAGTTCCAAACCAGCTTGCTGGAGTTCCCACAAGGCAGGAAAGAAAGTTCCAAACTGGCTTGCCGGAGTTCCCACAGGGCTATACCCTCCCTGGCCCCATGTAACAGCACTAGGCTAATCATGAGGCACCAATCCCATCGCATGGCCATATGTCCACCCATACTGATTCTGTACAGTACACACAATACAGTGCAGAACATTCATCAAAACCAATAGTTTGTGAACACCTGACCATCACAGCTTGTTGGACATCCTATTTCAAGATCATAGTTACATAGTTAGTCAGGTTGAAAAAAAGACACAAGTCCATCTAGTCCAACCAAAAAAAAAATTATACAATACGAAAAACCCCAGCAAAGCATGCTCCAATTTGCTACAGCAGGGGGAAAAAATTCCTTCCGAAAGAACATGTATAAGGTCAGATACTGAGGTTGAATAAGAAGCTGACTCCCAATTTGACATTCCAACTCATTCTAAATGTTTTCTATATGGTTGTAGGCCACTTGAGTTCCTCCACACCAAACTCCTCAAACCATGTCTTTTTTAGAGTCGACTTTCAAAAGTTTTTGGAGTTTGTGGGAATTTGTGCCCATTCAGCCAAAAGAACATGTGTAAGGTACTGAGGTTGGAAGAGAAAATCTGCTCTACAGAGCTGAGGTCCAGACTCTTGAGTTCCTCCACACCAAACTTCTCAGATCATATCTTTAAGGAGTTGGCTTAGTGTGCAGGGTGATGGTCTGGCGTTCACAAACGTTTATGCCCTGTACACACGATCAGAATTTTCGTCGGAAAAACCTTGGATGTTTTTTCTGACGGAATTCCGCTCAAGCTTGGCTTGCATACACACGGTCACACAAAAGTTCTCAGAACTTTCGACCGTCAAGAACGCGGTGACGTACAACACGTACAACGGCACTAGAAAAGGGAAGTTCCATACGAAGCGATGATTCTGAGCATGCGTGGTTTTTTGTGCATCGGAATTTCATACAGACGAACAGAATTTCCAATAGGACCTTTTTCCGACGGAAAAATAGAGAACCTGCTCTCAATCTTTTGCTGGCTGAAATTCCGCTAGCAAAAGTCCGATGGAGCATACACACGGTCGGAATTTCAGACCAAAAGCTCACATCGGACTTTTGCTGGCGGAATTTCCGATCGTGTGTACGGGGCATTAGGCATATCTGGAACCACCAGTATTACTGCAAACCTCCTCAAATCACTCCCTGTTTCCAAAGATATCAGTGATTTTATAGGTTTAAACACCCCTCCCACCCATGGGTGCAGGATTGGTTCAACCAACAACTTACTAACAGGCTCCTTCAACAAAAGTCAATTGATCAATTGACTTTTGCTAAATGGAGCGGTGACGGCAAGGCCATACACTGAAAGCAGGAGATGGCTGAAATTGGAGCAGCTATATTCCACCTATATCCCTACCTTGGGGTGTTTCAGTGGGTTTAATAGTACTTAGAAAAGTTTGCAACAACGTAGGTGGTGAACGCTTGCAACTTATGGCACATGCTAATAGCATCATAATAAATGTATGCAATTTTTCTCAAGTTCTCTTTAAGATTACACTACATAGGGGCAATCTGATCACTCAATGCATTGTAAATAACCTCTTGTAGGCAGTCACCTCATTTGCAACACAGTTATTTCAATGGTCTGCAAATGAGCCATTTGTCACCATGGAGTTAGTCTAAAGCTACCGAGTGATTGTAACTCCTTCCATCCGTAGAATCCCTTCTTATAGGTCCCTTTTTTTTTTCTTTCTTTTTTTTTTCCTTTTCCTAGATCAGTCATGAAAGCAGATAGTAAGTAGCGGTGGTCTCTCTATTCCCCGGCACTAACATGCAGAGAATGAAAATGTCTGTCTAAACATCAATTTAATTGGAAAAGCCTTGTCCATAACCCGGCATATTGACCCAGCGTGCACGGGAGAGATGGAGAAAAAAAACGAGTGACGGGGATGGTCTAAAAGAGACAGAGAGTGTTAGACATCGTTTTGAGAAGGATTATGTAGCTGGTACCTGTTTACAAGCCTGTTCAAGGGAGGACTACATAAAAATCCGCTTTAATGCGCATTCATAATGGTGCGTCCAGATCAGAAACCCCCCCCCCCTCCCCCATTGACGATCTGGGGACATATGATGGAAAGGTGGCTGTCATCATTTTAAAAAAATGAGTCAATCTTTAAAAAAAGAAAAAAATTTGATGCCAAGCTGAAAGCATTACTTGATTTAGGAACATAAAAGTGATGATGTTAAAAAAAAAAAAAAAATTAAAATGAAATAAAAGAAAAAATAATCGGACAAAATGTCACTGGGAGGGGCATAAGGTTTTGTCTCGGTGGTAACCAATAAATATAATGAATGCATAAATTAAAGGGTGGAAGTATATTTAAAGAGAAGGAATAAAGGGTGAGAGGTACGAGTTTGTAAATAGTAAGGGGGGGGTAACTTGTACGTGAGAAAAACACAGAGGGATGTACAGAGACCAAGAGACAGACAGACAGTAGGAGAGTGTCTGATGGGAGGAGAGAAAAAGGGAGGGAGATAGAAGGTCAGATAGAGAGAGGATGAAAAATACACAAGGAGCAGGAGAGCGAGAGGCATAGTTGAGGAAGGGGTTGGGGGGGGTTTGTAGACCCTGTGATAGAGAGAGCCACAGACCTGGCGAGAGAGGGATGCTCGAGAGAAGAAAAAAAAAAGCGAGGGAACAAGCAGAAGAGGGATGAGCCAATGAGAGCAGGAGAAGAGGAGAAAGGTGTGTGACGGGCAAAGGAAGAAGAGGAGCAGGTGGAGAACGGAGACGGCAGGGACAAGCGAGGCAGGGAGCAAGTGGAGAAGACCAGCTTAAGGATACACTGCCAAGAGAAAGAAGGCAACAAAAAAAAAAAGTGTAGAGTCAAGAGCGGCAAGAGTGATGATAAAGGGATAAAAAGAGGCTGAGACTGGAAAGAGAGAAAGAGGAGGGGACCGGGGCCACCTATGTAGGGCGAGAAAGAAAAGAGAAGTGCGAGAGACTGAAGAGGGGGGGAATTAGTGAGGTGGTCAGGCTGCGTGTGTATATCTAGCTGTGGTCTTCACAGCATACACATGGATGCTCAACGCAGGTGAGTTTACGCTACAAGACTCAGCCGCTGAGCAAAATGCAGCTGACACAATGCTGTTTTATATTCCTCGTCCAAGGCAGCATCTATCTGGTAAGTACTGGATCTGAAATATCTCTATTTACCCCCCTCCTTGTCTGTCTGTCTGTCTGTCTCTTTATATCAATGCCAATCTCGAGACCCCCCCCCCCCCTCTTGATCTGACCCCCCTCCTTATCTAACCCCCTCCCTTTGGCAGGCTGTCACACCTGCTGCTTTCCAACGTATGATATATTGCCTTGTGTATTATGTGTAAGCCCTCTCTTTGCACATCCTATAGAGTGTATACGGTCACATTGCAAGCCCAAGCTTTTCTGTAACAAGGGGGGATATAAATCCTTAGCTTACGTTAAAAAATCCCCTACCTGTTGCTTGTTTCCAGCCAGCTAATGTAATAGTATATGTGCATTTAGCAATATATAGGGGGCGTGTGGGTAATGGGGATACCAGATGTCTGGTTTAAAGGTCTGACAATGCAAGGGTAGGGAAGGGGGGGGGGCAAGCATAGTACAATAAGGAGCCAACCTGGAAGAGGTTAGCTGTATTTTAGGTATTTTTTGTACGCAGCTCTTTGGAAATTGGGACTGTAAGGGGGTTGAGTGATCCAGAGGGAACTAAGAACAGTGGCATGATTCATAGGTTTACTAGTCAGTCACATGTATGAGCGGAGAGATCTACCGTCTGGGGGTTGTCTAATAGGTTAAACAAGCTATTTACAAGCAGAGAAAATAATAGGGAGGGGGTTGTTGGGGTTTTAGGGGTTAGTCCAAGAAGCACTAACAGTTCCAAAGGATCCTTCCAGTTAAAGAGCTGGCATGAATAGGTTTGGAGCGGGTTAAGCAGATTCAGGTAGGATCTCAAGAAACCTCAACCTTCTAGAGGTTCTACCTTGATACAGATCTGAGCAGATACTTAAAGTGCTAAATGATTCTGAAAATTGGAAGTGTGGTCTGGTCTTAGGGTAATACACCTGTTTTCTTTTATTCCAGAGATTCTTAGGTTTGGGTAGGTATTGGAAGAGTTAAGTAGCCAGTTCTTGGCATTCTAAGAGTGATCTGATGATGGTTGTGCATTTAATGGTATGTTGCCTCAACCCAATTACTGGAAATATTCACACTTGGAAGAGATAATTAGGAAAAATTCTCAGATAAATAGGGAAAAAAAGTATTTAATGGGTTAATCGCTTCGCCTTCCAGAGATTAATGGGTGCATTTACGTGTAGTGTAAAGAAGACAGTATGGAAATACCTGGAGAGATGTAATGACAGCCCTGTAATTATTGGGTTAATACGTTTTTGGAATCATATTCCAGAGGTCTTTAGACCTAGAAATATAAGAGTTTGTAGAATTAGGAGATCAGATGACAGGTGTATTTAAAGGATTATGTCATCTTCAAAATGCATTCAAAGAGTTAAACAGCCAGTCCTGCACATGAAGAAAGAACCAATGACATTTGTGAATTTATTTGTTTAATACCCACTATGTCATTTGATTGTAGAAATTTTCAGATCTGAACATGTATCTAAAAAGTCACATAGACAGCCCTGAATACCTAATGATCTAATCATAGCCTTGTTAAACCACCATATCATTTGATTCCAGAGATTTTTATCAAATTATCTGATCAGAGCCCTTGTTAGACCACCATATCATTTGATTCCAGAGATTTTTATCGAATGATCTGATCATAGCCCTTTGTTAGATCACCCCACCATGTCATTTTATTCCAGAGATTGCAAAATCCTGGGAATTATCATAGGGATCCTTGAACTTACATAAGTATTCATATGAGCCCACACCGTTCTGAATGTTATAATAAATTGATTACACATGTATATTTAATAAATCAAGCTCTTCCATGTTCATGTATTCCAGCGATCTTTAACCTTGGATGTGTATTTTAAGAGTTAAATAGTCCCAAAATGACAGTTATGTCTTTATCAATTACTTTTTTCAAAATACCTTCAGATCCTACATTCTGAAAGTTAAACAGGCACATCCAAATATTAAAAGAGGGAATGACTGATATTTGGGTATTTCATGAGTTAATACTGCCATGTAATTAAATTTCAGAGGTCTTTAGACACATGCAGCTGAAGACCATTACTAAGATATAAGAGAGATCCAATGATAGTTGCTTATGGTTCAGAGTGTCTCTACAGCTGTATTCCAGAGATCCTAAGATATTGGAAGGGTTAAATTACCAACCATGACCATTGTAAGAAATGGCAGTTGTGAGAATATAAGGTAATATGGGTTAAATAGTCAGCCATGACCACTGTAAGAACTTGCAGTTGTGAGAATATAAGGTAATAAGGGTTAAATAGTCAGCCATGACCACTGTAAGAACTGGCAGTTGTGAGAAAATAAGGTAATAAGGGTTAAATAGTCAGTTATGACCATTGTAAGAGCTGGCAGTTCTGAGAAAATAAGGTAATAAGGGTTAAATATTCATGACCACTGTAAAAAATGGCACTTGTGAGAAAATAAAGTAATAATGGTTAAAAAATCAGCCATGACCACTGTAAGAAATGGCAGTTGTGCAAAAATAAGGTAATAAGGGTTAAATAGTCAGCCATGACCATGGTTAGAACTGGTAGTTGTGAGAAAATAAGGTAATAAGGGTTAAATAGTCAGCCATGACCATTGTTAGAACTGATAGTTGTGAGAAAATAAGGTAATAAGGGTTAAATAGTCAGCCATGACCATTGTTAGAACTGGCAGCTGTGAGAAAATATGGTAATAAGGGTTAAATAGTCAGCCATGACCATTGTAAGAGCTGGTAGTTGTAAGAAAACAAGGTAAGCCCTCTATGTCAATTTCTTCCACAGATCTTAAGACCTGAGCTATGTTTTTGAAGAGATAAATAGATGGTTCTGAGAGATACCTGAGAAATATAATAACAGTTGTGCAGTGCTTCTATATCATTTAATCCAGCAATCTTAAGAACTGATTGTGTATTTGAAGAGTTAAATAAATAAATGTGGCCTTGGTTCATCTGATGAAAGCTGTGTGCTGCATAGATTAACCATTCTATCTAGTGTAGCATCGGATGTCTACAGACGTGTACATGTTTTTTGGAGTCCCCACCTAAGATCAGAAAAGAAGAGTTAAAAGGACATATTTAAAGGGTCAGTCTACAGTACATGCATGGATTGATGGACTTGCCAGGATCTTGACTTTAACAGGCAACCTTAGGTAAGATCAGACAGAAGAGATGACAGCCAGTCAAAGAGTTGAAAGGTCTCCCTTGTATAGGTGCTAACATCTACAGCTCTGCTGGTGGTTTCGCCGGGGTAGATATTGAGCACCAAGTGAGATCAGAAAGAGAGATTATGCAGGGGTTTAATGTCCAATCTAGCATAGTATGAGACCTACCAACCTGGATATCTATGTGAAAAGATGAAGGGGAAACTACCTTAAGATCAAAGGCAGGTTAAAGGTTTAACAGTGGATATATAGGGAGCTTGACATGTTTCGTCTAGTCAGATGGATTGCATGCTAGGCACGTTTGATGGGTTAAAGATCAGTCAAATATGAACTGAAAGATCTATGGGTAGGAGCCCATTTCATTAGCTAAACAAAGTGTGTCATACAGGAGCAAAAATAACCTAATTACAATAGAATGCTTAATGACTTAAAGGGGTAGTCCCTTATTTGAAAGCTTGCAGCTTTGTGGAAAGCGAAGTCTATGGAAAAGATGAGATTTAATAGCCCAGATAACATAATGTATACAATTATTGGTTGCCTGTTCTCTCTGAGGGACAAATGTCTACACATTAGAGGAGCGGAAAGTGTATTATCCTAAGCAACCAATCAGATTGTGGCAGTTATTTTTCACCGCAGTTTGAGATGAAGGCTGAAGCTTGATTGGTTGACATTTTGCTTTTTTCAGCCTATAATAAATCTGTCTAGATCTAAAAACCGTGACATGCTTGATAGATTATACATGAAGCTCCTTGTACAGCCAGTGTCACATTGACCTGCCTTATCTATAACTGTCACAACTAACTGGGCACTTAGGCTCATCCTCTACATAGAGGAGTGCAGCCTTTCCTACTAGGTTGTGCAAACTGTCAGTCTCAGTGGATTGTCAAATGACCTATTGACATTGACATGTTCGATAGGTTAAAAGGCCTGTCCCACTAGGGAGCCTAGTGGTGTAATGAGAGACATATTTAAAGTTCAGACAATGCCAGCTAGTTATCTAATAAGGGTTGGCCATTGATTTCAGAGAGTTTCAAGATGATGCTGGGAAAGATTTGTAAGTACATTTACTTGAGATTATCAGGGCTTTGTAGGCTTGTTATAGGAAGATATACATAATAACGGTCTATTGATTGATGGTATTTAAGATGGGTTGAAGAGGTCATCTGTAATAGGCAATAGTCTATAAAGGGCTGAGTCGTTAAGTGACCTTATTTGTTCAGTTTCAAATGTAGGTTATTAGGTCAAGTAGTGTATTGCTGGACTAAAGGGGCACACCCTCTTATTTAGCATGTAGGACAACTTCATCTGACCATCAGATGACACCTTCTAAAGGATAGCATCAGACATATTTGCCAACCTGCCAACATGATCTACTTATACTTCCGTAATGTGCCTAATGTTAATGTATGGTAGACATCTAGATGTAATAACAGGGCTGCATGCAATCCGGGATAAGAAATGAGGACACAGTAACTGTTATCTTGTAGCTTCTTTTTGGATACCTCCCCTTCCTCCATTATGGTAGACAGAAGTAGTGCTTAGAGCAACCCAACCAAAAATCTCAAATTTGAGTGGAGAGGGACATGACTTGAGACCACCTTTCCCATGCTGGGCTGTATTGATTTCCTAAACTGTGCTGGGAAAAGGCACCCCCTGAATATGCTGAGATAGACCAAGCACCACCTCATAGCTGAGCTTAGTCAGAGACCTAAATTAATTCTACATCTATTCCTAGAGAGTACTCTCTAATGTCCACTAGAGGGACCAGATCAAAGAGATGTTTATCACTCATATTTTAACAGATTCTCCATAAGAACATTTGGAGTCAGTTACAATAGCTCAGCTGAAAAATCTGAGCTTACCCTGCCAAAATGATTGTGGAGGAAAGTATTTCTATGTTGATTTCCAGTCAGCAGTGAACCCTGCCCAACATCACTCCATTTTGGGTGTAGTCCAGCTTTTAGGTGGAGTCCTATTTCCAGGTAAAAAGATGATAAAAGGGTCACAAAGATCCATTAAACATGTGCTGAACTCAAAGTTGTAAATTAAACTTTGATGCATATACAAGGAGCACAGCCTACTTTAGTACTTCAGCTTTGCTGTGGTGGACCATTTCACCTCAACTCCTTTTGTTAGTCATTAGTCTGATGGTCCTGGAAGACACCTGCCTGTGTTGTTGAAACACCTTTCAAGCTCCTTGCTGCCTCTCTGTCAGGGCCAGGTTCAGCCCTTCCTTCCTCTGAGCTGGCCGCTCAACTGTCAGCTAATTGCCAGCTCCTATATCTCCACAGTGACTCACCTGTTGATGATATCCTGCTCGTCAGTCCTGCCTAATTAAGCCGTTCAGCCCAGATGATCTCTGTGGTACGTCCTCACTCTGTACAGGTTGAGAACCATGTGGAGTATAAAAGACAGTCCATCGTTGATTTCCGTAGGTTCCGTGGGCGCTTACAGTACCTGGTGCATTGGAAAGGGTACAGTCCGGAGGAACGCTCTTGTGTCTCATCCTCGGACGTACATGCCCCTGTCCTCCTCTGTGATTTCCACAGGCATTTTCCCTCAAGCCTGGTGGTCCTCCAAGGGGGAGGGGTCGTTGAGGAGGGGGTACTGTCAGGGCTGGGTTCAGCCCTTCCTTTCTCTTAGCTGGCTGCTCAGCTGTCGTCTAATTGCCAGCTCCTATCTCTCCACAGTGACTCACCTGTTGATGATATCCTGCTCGTCAGTCCTGCCTAATTAAGCCGTTCAGTCCAGATAATCTCTGTGGTACGTCCTCACTCTGTACAGGTTGAGAACCATGTGGAGTATAAAGTACAGTCCATCGTTGATTCCCGTAGGTTCCGTGGGCGCTTACAGTACCTGGTGCATTGGAAAGGGTACAGTCCGGAGGAACGCTCTTGTGTCTCATCCTCGGACGTACATGCCCCTGTCCTCCTCTGTGATTTCCATAGACATTTTCCCCTCAAGCCTGCTGCTCCTCTGAGGGAGAGGGGTCGTTGAGGAGGGGGTAATGTCAGGGCTGGGTTCAGCCCTTCCTCCCTCTAAGCTGGCCGCTCAGCTGTCGTCTAATTGCCAGCTCCTATCTCTCCACAGTGACTCACCTGTTGATGATATCCTGCTTGTCAGTCCTGCCTACTTAAGCCGTCCAGCCCAGATGATCTTTGCCTTCGCCTTGGTCAACATCACAGAGACTATCTCCTGCGTTCCTGTTAAAGACTTGCTTGGCTGACATTCCTTCTGGCTCCAGATCCTGCTTGCTGTTTCACTACGCTGATCTCTGGCTTCCTGACTGTCTGACTATCCGTTCCGGTTACTGAACTTTGGCTGTGTTTTGACTACGTTTGTTCGATTTACTTTTATTATCAAACAAGTGTGATTTAACTGTACTTCTCTCTTGGTCTGATTCATGGTTTCTGACACTCTCACACTACTAAGATGTTTCTGACAACCACCAATCAGGTTCAGACCTTCAGTTTTTCACCTGAGCTTTGTTGTGGTGGACCACTTCCCCACAACTCCTTTTGTTAGTCATTAGCCTGATGATCCTGGAAAACGCCTGCTTGCGTTTTTGACACTCTTCAGGCTCCTTACTGCCGCTCACACTACAAAGATGTTTCTGCCAGCCGCCAATCAGATTCAAACCTTCAGCTTTTTACCTCAGAGTTGCTGTGGTGGATCAATTCACCTCATCTCTTTTTGTTAGTCGTTAATCTGATGATCCTGGAAACTGCCTGCTTGTGTTGTTGAAACACCCTTCAGGCTCCTTGCTGCCTCTCACATTACCAAGATGTTTCTAACAGCCACCAATCAAATTCAAACCTTCAGTCTTTTACCTCAGAGTTGCTGTGGTGGACCAATTCACCTCAACTCCTTATGTTAGTCGTTAATCTAATAATCCTGGAAAATGCCTGCTTGTGTTGTTGACACTCTTCAGGCTCCTTACTGCCGCTCACACTACTAAGATGTTTCTGCCAGCCGCCAATCAAATTCACACCTTCAGTTTTCACCTGAGCTTTGCTGTGGTGGACCACTTCCCTACAAATCCTTTTGTTAGTCATTAGTCTGATGATCCTGGAAAACTCCTGCTTGTGTTGTTGAAACACCATTCAGGCTCCTTCGGCCTCTCACGCTGCTAAGATGTTTCTCCCAGCCACCAATCAGATTCAAGCCTGCTTTGGAAGTCAAAATGTAATTGGTGATCCCATAAGCAGAATGGAAGAGGAATTTACATAGCACAAGCTGCAGGAAGTACACTCCCAGTGACCCTTTTTGGACCAATGTGTGCTTATGTGCTTATTTGTCAGATTGAGATGAATTGAGTGAACTTTGACTTTTTTTAGCACAGCTGCAACATTTGTTGGATAGCATCAGTTCTTCGCCAATTGCATATATGGATTGCCCGAAGTTGCTCTTCAATCAATAAGACACAGGGCATAGCACCAAAGAATTGGTGCGTCCCTAATGTGTGCAGTGTACACAGATCTCAAAGAGGAGGGGGCTCACAGTGTACTCACAGAGCACATTTGATTCAAGGATTACTTCTAACCATGGGCCATACCATGAGCTGCAGCCAGTTCTGTCACTTGTTTCTGCAGCTCAAAGGAGGTCCGTGTACTGTATGCCATCACTGCATCCATTCTCAAGGGCGTGGGTGCAATGCCAATGATATGTTGTTCAAGTATTTACACAATGCACTCATATGCCATGGACTGCCCTCATATCCAGACTGGTGTTGGTGGATGCACATGTCAGGCTTTTCCTCACTGCTCTGCACAAATGATTCCAAAGAATATAAGGGATTTTTAAAACCTAGTAAAACCAAATGATATTACGCAGTCTAAAGGACTAAGGGATCACAGTCAAGGTGTTAATCTGCCCCCTGGATTCAGGTAATTTCCAGGGTAACTAGAAAGCCAATAAGCTGGGGTGATGTGTTATACAAATTTCAACAAGACCTTGGGAGGTCCAACTTCAGCCTTCCTTCTTCCGCCCCCGCATCCCCCTATTACTCTTTAAATGAGATGGGTGACATCATTAGCCAATAGGGTGGGGTGAGAGTAAGAGGGTTTAGGCAATAGCTCAACCTGGGCTCCATTCAGAATTTTCTAAATTAAGCATTCCAGGTTTTGGGTTTACCTGGGTACAATGGAAAAAGTAGAGTCTGGCACAAGGTGATGCCCTCTATTGAGCCCAGGAGGGGAGTGTAACTTCTTTAAACATGGCCACAGGCTACAATTAGGTGCCTATGTGTTTATTCACATAGGGTACATTCCTTCACAATGGCTAATGGATCATTTTGGTGCTACTGGGGCAGTTTATGTACATTAAATCCTTTGACAATAACTGGACTCTGTTTGGGAATAGCCCATTAAAACTGAGCAGCACATTAAAAAGATACGTTTAAAACCAGCTGCAATAGACCTTGGGAGGTCCAACTTCAGCCTTCCTTCTTCCACCTTTGCACCCCCCTATAACTCTTTAAATGAGATGGGTGACATCATTAGCCAATAGGGTGGGGTGAGAGTAAAAGGGTTTGGGCAATAGCTCAACCTGGGCTCCATTCAGAATTTTCTAAATTAAGCATTCCAGGTTTTGGGTTTTCCTAGGTACAATGGAGAAAGTAGAGTCTGGTACAAGATGGTGCCCTCTATTGAGCCCAGGAGGGGAGTGTAAATTCTTTAAACATGGCCACAGGCTACAATTAGGTGCCTATGTGTTTATTCGCATAGGGTACATTCCTTCACAATGGCTAATGGATCATTTTATGCTACTGGGGCAGTTGCACCAACCATGTACATTAAATCCTTTGACAATAACTGGACTATGTTTGGGAACAGCCCATTAAAACTGAGCAGCCCATTAAAAAGATACATTTAAAACCAGCTGCAATATTCACCTTCAATTTAGAGGTTTCCCCCGGTATACTTTCATTTTGCCACTAGATGTCCTCAGTCTGATGGCTAGCACCATTCAACCCACTTCTTTTGAGCCCAAGTCATCCCAAATCCACCCTAGCCTGAGAATGGACAGTGATAAGCTCCTCACTCTGACACTGCTTTCTTCTCCTATCACTACGTTTCTTGTCAGCACATGAACTGATTGGCTCCTTGCCCAGATAGGTTGATATCAGGTCAGATTCAGGTGCTTACACTGCTTAAATGGAAAAAAATACCTAAAAATGATGTAATAATGATTACAGAGATGAACCTTTTTGTGTCTTTTATATCAGAATAAAGATCAGCTTTTAAGGCATTAAATGATTACAAATGATTGCACTAATATCATAGGGAGGCCACTCTAGCATACCTTAGGCACACTTTAAAGCTAATCTCCGGGTTAAACAATGCTACAGGACTACCTTCATACCTACAGCCTCTTCTCCCTCACACTCTAGCAGTCTCAGAAACTCTGATGTTACCAAATACAATGCAGGGCCATTATCCTTGCACTGTACTAGAGGACACCGAGTGACCACCCACAGACTGGATTGTAAGGGTGAAGATGTGAGTGCCACCTACTGCTAGAACCAGCGATTAAGTCCTCTAGGCATAAACAAGCTGTTAACCTTTGAAGTGCGTGGGAAACCCCACTGTAGGGGGATTTTTTTGTTTTCCCCAGAGATAGACTTTCAGGTGCTTTAAATGCTACAGCAGATTTTATCTTTACCTTTATCAGGACCTGTATTTTTGCATGTCATCAAATATCCACATCTGTCCAGCCTAATGTTCCCCATGTATGGACAAATCACATTAAGATCTGGCTGTCTATGGCTTTTGAGTTGGGTCGATCTGAATGATGGTTACGTGTATGGGAGCTATAACTAGTTCATAACAGGACTGGCACCCTACCCCATACAGGACCGGTGCTCTGCCCATACAGGACCGGTGCTCTGCCTATACAGGACCGATGCTCTGCCCATACAGGACCGGTGTTATGCCCCATACAGGACTGTGCTGTGCCACATACAGGCCCGGTGCTCTTCCTCATACAAGACTGGTGCTGTGCCCCATACAGGACCGGTGCTCTTCCTCATACAAGACTGGTGCTGTGCCCCATACAGGACCGGTGCTCTTCCTCATACAAGACTGGGGCTGTGCCCCATACAGGACCGGTGCTCTTCTTCATGCAGGACTGGTGCTGGGCCCCATACAAGACCGGTGCTGTGCTCCATACAGGACCAGTGTTCTGCCTCATACAGGACCGGTGCTGTGCCCCATGCAGGACCAAAGCTCTGCCTCATACAGGACTGATGCCCTACATAATACAGGGCCAGTGCTGTAGCTCATACAGAACTGCTCTTCCCAATACAGGACTGGTGCCTGGTCCCATATAGGACAGATGCCATAACCCATACAGGACCAGTGCTCTGTCCCCTACAGGACTGATCAGTGGTCAGCCTCATACAAGATCAGTGGTCTGCCTCATACAGGGCCAGCGGTCTTCCCCATACTGGACCAGTGCTCTGTCCTATATAAGACTGGTGCTCTGCCCCATTTCGGATTGACACCCTACCCCACATATGACCAGTGCTCTGCCCCATACAGGACTGGTGTTCTTCCCCATAATGAACTGATTCCCTTCCCCATACAGGACTGGTGCTCTCCCCCATACAAGACCAGTGCTCTGCCTCATAGAGAGTTGGTATTCTTCCCTATACAGGACCAGTGCTCTGCCCCATAGAGGGTTGGTATCCTTCCCTATACAGGACCAGTGCTCTGCCCCATACAAGATTGGCGCCCTTCCCCATACAGCAGCAGTGCTCTGACCCATACAGGATCAATGCGGTGCCCCATACAGAACAGGTGTTTTTCCCAATACAAGACCAATGCTATACAGGACAGATGATCTTCCCCATATAAGACCGATGCCCTGTACCATATAGGAGGGTGCCCTAACCTATACAGAACCGGTGCTCTTCCCCATACAGGACTGTTGCTTTTCCTCATATAGGATTGGTGCTCTATACCAGATAGGAAGGGTACCCTAATCCATACAGAACTATGGCCCCATACAGGACTGGGGCTCTTCCCCATATAGGACCAGTGCCCTGTAACATATTGGGGAGGTGCCCTAAAACATACAGAACCAGTGCTCTTCCCCATACAGGTCCAATGCTCTTTCGCAGACAAGACCGGTGCTGTGTCCCATATGGGACCAAAGCTCTATCTCAAACAAGACCAGCGCTCTTCCCTATACAAGGCCAGTGTTCTACCCTATACAGGAATGGTGCCCTCCACTGTACATGACTGGGTCTCTTCTCCATACAAAACCTGTGTCCTGCCTCATACAGGGCCAGATCACTACTTCTGACTAATCAAATCCATTTCATTGTGTAGCTCTTGTATAAAATGTCAGCGTCTCTATGGATTTGCGGGCTCATTTAACAGATGCTACCCACTACCGAAACTGCCATTTTGTAACTGTGTGTTCTTTGAGCAGCCTTCCATCATGAAGCTGTATAATTGTTCCTGTTATCACTGTAGACTACTACTGTACATCTCTTCTGCATGATGTGCATTGTCATGCCTGCTTTGTTTCTGTATAAGGTACAAAAATGATTGTTGTTTTTACCCAAAACTATTAAGCAGCTATTGTCACGGGCTGTGTATTTTAACACAAGACTGTATTGTTAGGCTTATTTAAAGCCCAAATTCCACCTTTTTTTAAATTAAAATAGACCCTTAGCATGTGTTAAAAATAAATGGCTCACAGTGTTCATTTTCAATTTTTTGCTGTCCCCTGCAGTTCTTTTTTGCTCCACAAGATGTCCTCAGTTTCCTCGGCTGAGTGACCCTTAATGTCACTTCACCTGGAGGATTGAGGAGATATTGTAAGTGCAGGGCACCCTAGTCAAAGCCCCTCAGGGGGGAATTTTCATAGCACCCTTCATTTACCATATAATGGTGCAGAGAGTGACACTGATGTAATCACATTAGCACAGCTCTCTACATCATTCAAGCCAATCCAGAAAAGCAAAAACATACAGTGGGAATGCACTGGGGGCCCAGAATTGGCCTTTAACCACTTGCTTACAGGGCACTTAAACCCCCCTCCTATCCAGACCAATTTTCAGCTTTCAGCACTGACGCACTTTGAATGACAATTGCGTGGTCATACAACACTGTATCCAAATGAAATTTTTATCATTTTTTTCACCACAAATAGAGCTTTCTTTTGGTGGTATTTGATCACCTCTGCAGTTTTTACTTTTTGTTAAAAAAATGTAAAAAACTGAATTTTTTTTTTATTTTTTAAAATTTTTTTATATTTTGTTATAAAAAATTTAAAACGGGTCATTTTTCTCCTTCATTGATGTACGCTGATGAGGCGGCAGTGATGGGCGCTGATAGGCGGCAGTGATGGGCACTGATGGGTGGCAGTGATGGGCACTGATGGGTGGCAGTGATGGGCAGCACTGCCAGGTGGCACTGATTGGCACTACAGGTGGGCATTGATAGGTGGCAGTGATGGGCACTGATGGGTGGCAGTGATGGGCACTGATAGGCGGCAGTGATGGGCACTGATGGGTGGCAGTGATGGGCACTGATAGGCGGCAATGATGGGCACTGATGGGTGGCAGTGATGGGTACTGATGGGTGGCAGTGATGGGCACTGATAGGCGGCAGTGATGGGCACTGATCGGTGGCAGTGATGGGCAGCACTGCCAGGTGGCGCTGATTGGCACTACAGGTGGCCATTGATAGGTGGCACTTGTGGGCATTGATAGGTGGCACTTGTTGGCATTGATAGGTGGCACTTGTGGACACTGTTAGGTGGCACTGTGGGCACTGTTAGGTGGCACTGTGGGCACTGGTAGGTAGCACTATTAGGTGGGACTGATGAGGTAGATGTGCCTCTTCCACTTGGGGACCGATGTCCCTCACATCCGAGCCGGTGATCGGCTTTTTTTTCTACTCACGCTGTCAGCGTGAATAGAAAAAAAAAACGATTACCGATCTTTTGTTTACATCATGTGATCAGCTGTCATTGGCTAACAGCTGATCACATGGTAAGGGGCCGGGACCAGCCCCTTACTCGGATCGGTGATCAGCCGAGTCTCAGTGACTCAGTGATCACGGCGAGCGCAGGGAGCGTGCACAGGGGAGGCCGTCATATGACGGCCTCCCGGGAATTCAGGTCCGCACTGTGACCGTCATTTGGCCATAGCGCGGTGGTGTAGTGGTTAAAAAGGCAAATAGTTTAAGCAAGCTGGTCAGGTACTTTAAGTAAGCCCTGATTAAACAGAGCAGAAAAATCTGATTGCTTTTGATGAAATTGCCATTGCTTTTAAATTATTACTAAACTTCAATTTCCATTCAATTCAATATTTAAAATCAGTATTTAAGTCTGTAAGTTTAATGCCTGGTTCCCACTTCACAATCGAGGGAATTTTAGTGGTCAATCAAGCTCATGAGCGGTAGATTGCTTGATTTCTGGTGACTCTTCGGTAAGGTATTCTTAGCAGATCAAAAGTGGTTTAGATACACTCTCAGTGACCCTGTGAGGTACACTCTGAATCCTGACTACAATGGATTATTGAGAACTAAGCAGTAGGGTGCTGTAAGGCTCCAGGAGACTTCAAAGGCCTGATCACATCATGAAGAGGGGGTGACAACAAAAAAAGTCAGTTGCAGGCTCAGAATTTAATGACGGGTCACTGGTCTGCACTCCCAAAAGAAGCACCGGTGAGGGATTTTTTCTAAGTTTTTTTTTTTTTTTAATTGGTGAAAGGGTGAGGGGTGGCAGGATAGGAAATTGACTTTAAATGATTTTTTTTAATTTAGCACACTTGTAGTGTTTGTTGCATAGTGCTAGTATTGCCTGGGTTCACCTGTTGCTTCACATTACCCATTTAGTTGTAAAGTGCAGTAATCCACTTCAACCAATCAGAATGAGATTTATCTACAGTGGGGAAAATAATTATTTGATCCCCTGCAGATTTTGTAAGTTTGCCCACTTACAAAGAAATGAAGGGTCTATAATTTTTTATCATAGGTGTATTTTAAATGATAGAGACAGAATATCAACCAAAAATCCAGAAAAAAATATATATAATACAAATGTTATAAATTGTTTAAACTGCAACTCAATTTAAAAAAAATGTATCATGAGTTTTTTTCTGGATTTTTGGTTGATATTCTGTCTCTATCATTTACAGTGCCTTGAAAAAGTATTCATACCCCCTTTAAATTGTCCACATTTTGTCATGTTTTAACCAAAAATGTAAATGTACTTTATTGTGATTTTATGTGATAGACCAACACAAAGTGCCACATAATTGTGAAGTGGAAGGAAAATGATAAATGGTTTTCAATTTTAAATACAGATAAATATGTGAAAAGTGTGGCGTGCATTTGTATTCAGCCCCCCCCCCCAACCAGCTTTGCACATCTAGAGAGTGACATTCTTCTTTGCAAAATAGCTTAAGCTCTGTCAGATTGGATGGAGAGCGTCTGAACAGCAATTTTCAAGTCTTGCCACAGATTCTCAATTGGATTTAGGTCTAGACTTTGACTGGGCCATTCTAACACATGAATATGCTTTGGAAGGTGAACCTCTGCCCTAGTCTCGAGTCTTTTGAAAACTCTAATGCCCCGTAAACACGAGCGGAAATTCCGCCAGCAAAAGACCGATGAGAGCTTTTGGTCCAAAAATGCGACCGTGTGTATGCTCCATCGGACTTTTGCTGGCGGAATTCCAGCATGTTCTCAATTTTTCGGTCGGAAAAAGTTCCGATCTGAAATTCCGATCGTCTGTACCAATTCCGATGCGCAAAATTCCTATGCATGCTCGGAAACAATTCGACGCATGCTCGGAAGCATTAAACTTCATTTTCTCGGCTCATCATAGTGTTGTACGTCACTGTGTTCTTAACGGTGGAAAGTTCAGCAAACTTTTGTGTGACCGTGTGTATGCAAGCCAAGCTTGAGCGGAAATCCGTCGGAAAAACCATCCAAGATTTTTTGCGATGGAAATTCCGCTCGTGTGTACACGGCATAACAAGTTTTCTTCTGAGATTGCCCTGTATTTGGCTCCATCTATCTTCCCATCAACTCTGACCAGCTTCCCTGTCCCTGCTGAAGAAAAGCATCCCCACAACATGATGCTGCCACCACCATGTTTCACAGTGGGGATTGTGTGTTCAGGGTGATGTGCAGTGTTAGTTTTCTACCATTTATAGCATTTTGCTTTTAGGCCAAAAAGTTACATTTTGGTCTGATCTGACCAGAGCACCTTCTTCCACATGTTTGCTGTGTCCACCACATGGCTTCTCGCGAACTGCAAACTGACTTCTTATGGCTTTCTTTCAACAATGTCTTTCTTCTTGCCACTCTTTCATAAAGACCAGATTTGTGGAGAGCACGACTAATAGTTGTCCTGTGGACAGATTCTCCCACCTGAGCTGTGGATCTCTGCAGCTCCTCCAGAGTTACCATGGGCCTCTTGGCTGCTTCTCTGATTAATGCTCTCCTTGCCAGGCCTGTCAGTTTAGGTGGATGGCCATGTCTTGGTAGGTTTGCAGTTGTGCCATACTCTTTCTATCAGTGGCGGCTTAAACAGCTACCCCCCCTCCTCAGTCGGCAACCACTGCCCCAGAGGACAGTCGGGAAATCACAGCCCTGCACTTACCCCATCTAGGAAGTGGGCAGGCAGAGTGTCTGGCAGCTTTCTTTCTCCTCATGTGGTGTGGAACACGGCAGCTTCCGCCGTGCATCCCCCTCCTCCTAGGCTTTCAATAGGATTGCCTGACTTTTCAGCCAATTGTGAAAACGGGTATCAGACCCGCACTTCCTGATTGGCTTCCTGATTGGAGAGGAGATTTAGTATTAGAAAAGCGAATATTCATTTGCTTTTCTAACACACCTGGGTGGGCTCCCAGCGCAATGTTCTGTGCCACGAGTCCACCATATTTTGAAGCCTATCAGAGCCTATGGCTCGGCGTCCTCAAAAGGGCTGGATGCATAAATAGGGGGTGGCCGCGGCGGCCATGGATATATTCATGCTATGCATGAATCTATCTATTAATCACATAGGGGGTGCGTGGATAGAGGGGGCGGCCGATGATGGATTGAACTGTGCTCCATGAGATGTTCAAAGCTTGGGATATTTTTTTTAAAACCTAACCCTGCTTTAAACTTTCTCCACAACCTTATCCCCGACCTGTCTGGTGTTTCCCTTGGCCTTCATGATGCTGTTTGTTCACTAATGTTCTCCAACAAACCTCTGAGGGCTTCACAGAACAGCAGTATTTATACTGAGATTAAATTACACACAGGTGGGCTCTTATTTACTAATTAGGTGACTTCTGAAGACAATTGGTTCCACTAGATTTTAGTTAGGGGAATCAGAGTAGAGGGGGCTGAATACAAATGCACGCCACACTTTTCAGATATTTATTTGTAAAAAATCTTGAAAACCATTTATCATTTTCCTTCCACTTCACAATTATGTGCCACTTTGTGTTGGTCTATCACATAAAATCCTAATAAAACACATTTGCGGTTTTGGTTGTAACATGACAAAATGTGGAAAATTGCAAGGGGTATGAATACTTTTACAAGGAACTGTAAAACACACCTATGATAACAATTATAGACCCTTCATTTTTTGTAAATAGGCAAACTTACAAAATCTGCAGGGGTGCAAATAATTGTTTTTGCCACTATAAAGCCCAGAGATATAATATGCAGCCAAAAATAATATCTATCTATCTATCTATCTATCTATCTATCTATCTATCTATCTATCTATCTATCTATCTATCTATCTATCTATCTATCTATCTATCTATCTATCTATCTATCTATCTATCTATCTATCTATCTATCTATCTATCTATCTATCTATCTATCTATCTATCTATCTATCTATCAGGGCTGCACATCCCAATTACAATCTTTGAAAAGAAAAAAGTGGAAAGTTCCCCACGGGGCTTTTTAACAGCAAATAGGAGTCAAATATTTTGTAAAAAAAAAAAAATCATAGATTTTTTATTATTTTTCAAAAGGTAAAATAACAAAACTAGCTTTTGTTGCAAAATCCAAGAGATTTCTTGTGTATTGCCTTTGTTCTGCCAGTGAATTTCTTCAGTTTGATGGCCAGCACCATTTTACCCACTTTCTCAGAGCCCAGACTTTACTGGACCCACCCCAGCCTGAGAATGGACCTTGCAAGGAGAAGCAGCAGAGTGATGAGCTCATCTCTCTGTCACTCTGTTCTCTTCTTCTATCTGCGTGTTTTCTTCTCAGCACATGAACTGATTGTCTCCTTGTGCTGCTTCCTCCTCTCACACTCCAGCTCTGCTGTACAAGGAATGCAAGAGGCTGATACCGGGTCAAATTCAGTTACCTACACTGCCTGCATCTTTTATATTTACTGAGAATTCTGATCTCTAAAAATCATCTTGACTTTGAGGAGAACAGGAAAACTTCCCCCACGCCAAAATAAAAGGGAATTTTTTGGCCTTTAAATTGCCTTTTATAGGTGCCACATTGACCCCCTCCATCTTTACTGGGGCTTGTATGACCAACTTAAGCTTCTGCACCTGCTTGGGGGCTATGGGATATTGCACTTTACATTCATTACCACCCTCTGCACTACCTAATTTTAATAAGCAGTCATGTAATGTTTTTTATTTTATGATTTTATTATATTATTTATGCTGACGCCATTAAATAAGCAGCTTAGTCTTGTTATTTGATATAGTGCATTTTACCGTTTTATTACATTTTATTTCTTCACCTGCTATTTAACAACTTAAAAGTAGCAGCCCAGAAAACAGAATATTTATTACACTTTAAATACGTACAATTAAAGAGATGAGCACTTTTGTTACTTTACATTAATCTCCCGTCTTAGTTCCGAGTCAAATGTTATTTTAGGTTTTAAGCTTTTTTTTTTTTTTTTTTTCCGCCATTAACTCACAGTACCGAGCTGCCATTTGATGTGGCAATTTATGGCGTTATTAGAATTTATAGGTTATGATCATGTGCTGTGTTGAGCTCATGCATGTATTTTCTATATTATGCATTCATATGCTAGGTTGTACATCTGTATTATATTGTGACTGTGCATTAATGTGAGCCGGGCTGCCTTCGCTGGCTCATCTGTCTGTCTTCATTCCAGAATGGCTATCATAGCTTATTACTATCTTGTATGTTGTTGTCAGTGGTGCTTTATCAGTCTGAACTGCTCTTCGGTGTAATGTGTTTTATATTCAGTGCATTGTTGATTGCCGGATTACCTTGTAGCATCGTTGTATTGCCATGTGTTGTTCTCACTCAACCCAAGTCCCAATGGGCCCAGATCATTCACCAGCTGCCCCCTTGTATCTGTCTCCATGGTTATCCCCCCCCCCCCCTTCTTTGTTTAAAATTAACCCCTTTCAGCTCTCAGACCAATAATAGCCTGTCTTGCACATCCAAGCCCACAGAGCTTACGCTTTGTACACTCACGAGAGCACTAGGTACAAGCCAAAATGAGAAGCTTGACTATTTAGAACCATGCCTTTTGTTGTTTAAAAAAAAAATGGATAAGTGGTTTTAGAATTGATGAGTCTGTTCTACACCTACTTTACAGCACAGCAAAAAAAGGGAGCGATCATTAATCTTTTAAAACGTAATTTTCTCATGTTGCTAGTTAGAATAAAGATATATGGATACAGGGAAACATGAAAATGAGGTGGCCCCCGAAATGGTTTGTACTGTAAAACTGCTCACCGCTCTTCTTTAAAGACCCATGGCTGTAAACATTTGGGATCCTGAACCTTAAAGTGTATCCAAAGCCAAAGTTTTATTTTAAATTTGGGTAGAATGGCGAGGGGTTAGAACCTCAGCTGGGTTTGTATTGCAGTCTGTGTCCCTAGTGGGAATTGTTTTCCTTCTCTCTATTTGTCCGATGTGACCATTATTACCAAATGCAGAAAGTGAGGAGAAATCCAAAATTTTAAATTGCCACTGGAACACAAGGGGGGAAAGTCTCCAATGGGGACACTTGTTCTGGTGACAACTATCTACCAGGATATTTTCCTTACTTTGCAGAGATTTCCTTTTACTTTCGTTTGTGTCTACAGAACAGGAAAAAACAAAACATATAGGGGTTTTACCCATTTCCTACTGTGATATTGGGGGATTGTTAGCTCAGCAGAAGCAATTTAATGAGTCCATGCCAGTCCGAGCTGGGGTTTGGGGCCTGTTGGTTCACTTTTATTAAAAAGACTCAAAAAGAACGACAGTTCAAATAAAAAGCGTTGCCCACGCAGGGGATTCTCACTATCATAGCAAGTAATGTAAAATACTGAGCCAACTCGTTCTCTCTTCAGCAACACCGCTATTTAGGCCTTAACCTTGACTTTTGGCTGGACCTTCTTACACAGTACCTCTGTGTTCAATCAATTTTCCCAGCTTTCCTGGCTTTCTCAGGATTTTTCGGTTGCAGCACCCTGCTGCAAGGGCCCACTCCCTGCCCTCTCAATAAGGGTACTCCTGACACCCCAGGCTCTCTTGCTCTTCTGAGGCCTCCAGATTCCCTGAGTCCCCTGGGCTCACCGAGTCATCTTGGCTCTCTCAGGCTTAATTTTGGCTTAACTGTCTTGACTCTTGTCTTATGGACAAGGAATCTCTCCTCCAACATGGAGTGCTATCTCTTGGGTGGAGTACATCTATCTCCTGATAAGAGCTGCACTATGACCTGGTCCTTTTTTATAAGGCCTGTGTGCACCTGCACTCTCAGCCTGTCAGTCTTCTATAAGACCTGGACACTTGGGTGGAGGTTTCTTTCATACCAAACCTCTTTGGAATCTCCAAACCCCAGAAGCCAATCTGGTGAATACCAAAACCCTGGAGAGAGTTGAAAAACCACCTTTCAAATGTAACCTTGGTGGAGCCAGGTATATGCTAGGTAGTACTTAGTGCCAGAATGCCTTGCTAAAATAAACCTCGATGCTTCATCCTCTTGCTTCCGGGGTTGTGGCCAGGTGGGGACCGACCTCCACACATAGTGGACCTGTCCCAAAGTCAGGCGCTTTTGGATACAGGTCCATCCCTTAATACACTCCATGACCATGGTCAACATTACTAAAGATGCTCAGATAGAGTTATTAAATGAGCCAGTGGAAAATATCCTGAGACACACTCAAACTCTGATATGCTTTATGTTTTTGGCAGCCAAAATCACAATAGCTACTGCTTGGAAAAGTCCAGTGTTAGGCTTTGCCTAGATGACGCGTAAATTGACTTGGATTATGCTTAATGAAAGGACTGTGAGTGTCCTACGGAATAAAATATCGTTATTTGACAAGATATGGAACCCCTGGCTTTCTTACTTACAGGTGCCGGATAACTAAAGGTGATCTCTTGGTGAGATGGTGATGGATTCCTGGACGGGCACACCCCTGACTCCCCATTCCCTCTTCTCTTCCTTTTGTCATTCTCTTTTTCTCAAGTGCTTAAGAAATTTTTGATGGGACACCCCGACTCTTGGTTTTCTTGTTTGACTTTCATATGTGATACAATGCAGTATAGAAAATGTTCACGTTTATTGAATCTGCAGATATCAGCACCATCAAGGGGACTGCACTGGAAATGGTGTCTAGGGATCATTCGCCAGTTTGTTATTTATCCTTAAGTCAGGATTGTCCCCTACTGCATCTGCAAACTATCCTTTGTTTACCTTCCTGCTGGAATTCATGCTGGACTATGACATGAGACTGTATTATTGTCCATTTGATCTTGATATTATTGTTGGTTTCCATTATCTCCTGACAGCTCAGCATTGTACAAGCGAATTGTTTTGTATTACTTTTTTCATTGAAAATTAAAACGATTGAAACAGAAAAACTACCTTTCTCTATTCAGAATCAATATTCCTGAGCCTTTGACATACCTTTAAATCCTGTGTCACTTATATTACCATTTTCACAGTGGCACGGCTTTACACTGTCACAATACTAGTTTTAAAATAAAGAGTGAGAGGATAAAATAATGAGAAAAAAAGTTTTGCTAGGATGCCTTGAAGAGATCTTAGATACTGGGGAAATGGAAAAAAGCAAAATAAAACTGAGATACTTTCTTTTTTTTTCATAAAACTTCTTGACTAAATTGCTTCTATAAGGAGCCAGAGAGGAGTGAAAGGAGGCTGAAAATTAAGCATTGAGCAGGGAGGCTTATATTTCCATTCTGAGTAGATGTAAGAGAAATATTTTGAAATATTTTAAACTATAATTATTGCTTTACTGCCTACTATACTACATAGTCCTTTGAAGAACATGTTGACTATTTAAACAATTCCCTTTTTGAATGGAGCTTACAGGCATTCAACTCTCAGCTCCATATTAGTTCTCAAAATAATAGAAGTCTATGGGGTATGCAAAAGAAGAAAGTGCCACAACCATTGAATACGTCCAGTACTGTAGAGGGCTTACAAAAGTGGGTTTTTCAACTTGTTTCGGGCGACCAGAACTCCCCATTCTTTAGGACTTTATGTAGATATGGGTTGAAGTATGTACTGGACACCAAAGTGAAGTGACCAGGATATGATACGAATTAGGCACTAGGGATGAGCCCGTTCACCGAACACCGAAAAATATGCGGCGTTCGCAGAAAATTCGAAAGCCACGAAACGCCGTTAAAGTCTATGGGAAACTAACATGAAAAACCAAAAGTTCTCATTTTAAAGGCTTATATGCAACTTATTGCCATAAAAAGTGTTTGAGGGCCCGGGTCCTGCCCCAGGGGACATGTATCAATGCAAAAAAAAAGTTTTAAAAATGGACGTTTTTTCGGGAGCAGTGGTTTTAATCACTGACTTTGGGGGGGGCCCACACCATTTTTTTAAAATTTTGCCTCGGGGTTCCCCTTAAAATCCATACCAGACCTGAAGGGGGACCCCTACGCCATTTTTAAAAAAAAATTTGGCGCAGGGTTCCCCTTAATATCCATGGAGGGGGTGAGGAACCCATGCCGTTTTTTTCAATGTTTTTTATCTTTAACATTGACGGGACCGGACAATACATTACAGCCACGAGCAGTTTTAAATTACTTTATTTCCTTTAGAAATGTGATTTTGCTGCGGTAGTGTTATAAACACGGGAAAGATGAGCTACTTTAAAGGCATACTAAGGAGACCCACGAGGCATGATATTTAAAGGAATATTTCATTTTTATTGTTTCACTTTAGGCATTATTACAATCACTGCTCCTGAAAAAAAAAAAAAACGTTTTTAAAACTTTTGTTTGCATTGATACATGTCCCCTGAGGGAGGACCCGGGTCCCAAACACTTTTTATGGCAATAACTTGCATATAAGCCTTTAAAATGAGCACTTTCGATTTTTCATGTTCGTGTCCCATAGACTTTAATGGTGTTCCTATGTTCATACAAATTTTTTGCCTGTTCACAAACCGAACCGGGGAGTGTTCTGCTCATCCCTATTAGGCACCAGTGGCTGCTGCAATGTCACCCAATCAGTATTATATCCCAGTCACTCCTCTTTTTTGTTTCCAATACATTCTTAACTCCATCTCTACATAAACCCAAAGAAAGGGGGGTTTCCAGCCCCCGAAAGGTTTTGAATACCCATTTTTGTATCATTCCCAATAAACTCTTGTCTTTCATATACCCTAGAGACTTTGCCTGGGGATATAATGCGATGAAAAACAGCCTCAAAAGGCTTTACCCCTTGCATCATTATATCCTGGTCACCTTGGAATCCAGATCTCCTACAACAAAAATAATAGAAGGGTTGGTTTAAAATAGAATAGCCGTGGGCAAATAATAGACCTTCTGGGTTTCTAAACCTTGGTCGGTAAAGTTAGATATTAGAATAGGAAGTTTACAATGGCCTATACACATCTTATGCTTGGTCCCCAACATGTTATTGAGCCACTATAATAAATAATGAAGCAGCTCATAATGTTAAAAGGTGTAGTTTGACTTACTGTTATGGGCTTTATGTCCAGATGCTACTCCATGCTTCTATCAGTCTTCCTAGACAGATTCCCCCTGGGGGCGGTGAGTAAATGGGAGAGGGATATAGGCACCTTTGAGGATGAACAGTGGGAGGAGGCCCTGCAGGCGGTCCAGATGTGCTCCCTGAATGTGGCTCAACGCCTGTCTCAGCTATACATTGTGCTGCGGGTACACTTCCGACCAGCTAGACTGTTCAGGATGGGGGAGAGATTGGACTTGAACTACCCCAGGTGTCTAAGGGACCATGGGGATCTTATTCATTTGTTATGGCACTGTCCCAAGCGGCATTTATTTTGGACAGGAGTTCTGACTACTGTCAATAGAGTTTTCCAGGTCACTGTACCGACGGAACCTAAACCATGTATATTGGGTATTTTGGATGACCTCCCAATTGATGATCATCCAAAACAGGCTATTGCTAGAGCTCATCCTTAGTCATTGGATGACAGAATGGATAGCTCAGACAGGAGACACTCTACAGTTGGAGAAGTTTATCTTGCAACATAGAGGAGGCTCTAGCAGGTTTAATACACTGTGGTCACCCTGGTTAGATACCCCTGGCCTCTCTCCTGTAGACCTTGTCTTGGATAGACTAGTAATATAATGACATTAGTATAGCAGCTTTGGGCATTGGGGGTACCTGCTAGCTTGTTATTAAGCAATCCCTGATAGGATATGCACTGGCGCTATATAGGTTCTACTTAATTCTTGCCATATGATGTTGTGAAGTGATTGCTGCTTATAATCGATATGACACTGTATTCTCTGTAATCAGAATTTGTGACAGATGTTGATGTTTTCTGTATGTTTTATTTTTCTTAAATAAACTTCTTTAAGAAGAAAAAAAAAAAGTGTTGTTTACCCCTTCTGGGTTTGGAGAGACCTTAGTAAACATCCTTGACTGTTAGGTGGACGACCATTGCTGAATGTTGCATCAGTACAAGTTCAGTCTGGTGGCAGTTTTTTGCAGTGGACATCTGAACTCAGAAACTGCTGCTTCTGTCCCTTCAACTATATTCGCCCTGAATAACAATTAGCCTAAATTCTCCACTTAATGGTTATACAACCCCCTCAGGATACTTAGTCCTCGGTAATTATAAGCTTTAAACCTGAAGAAAAAAAAAACCTGCCCTAGGGACTTCTACAGACCATAAATATCCGTGAATATCACAATTATGTACCAAAAAATAAGTAAGGCAAGAGCTTATTCCCTATAAGCTGGACTGAGGAGGAAGTCTGGGACAGCGCTTGAGCATTGAGAGGGTAAGTGGAGATTTATTTATTTTTTTATATGAGGAGGTCTGTAAATTTAAAAAAAAGTCTTCCATTTCTACTTTAATACTTTCCTATTGTGTCGGCGGCCAGTAAAATCTTTAATTTCTTGAGGTGCTTCTGGTATGCAACACACTCTTCCTAAAAAGAGAGAGAAGATTTTACAACATGACCTTGTTCTATGCTTGGAATTGTGGTTCCTCCTGTTGGCTGCTATACCACTAAAGAACAAAGTAATGACGTAGCGGATAATGGGAGAAACCACAGTCCCCACCAGAGACCAGGTATCTTCTACAGCATCTGTAGCCTTACAAGAGAACAAAGGTAAATATTAGATTTTCTTTTACAGGCCATTTGTGATTTAATAATGTCATTCTAGCAACAGGGTGATTTTTAAAGTTACATTGCACGCAACAGTAAAAAATATAAATATAATATGTAAATAAATTAATTCAGTTATGTATTCATTAAACACATAGTTACATTTATTTTTAAATGCAATTAGTGCAAGTAGCTGAAACTGACTTGATATCAGCTTGTTATTATTCCTTCAACATTAGAACTCAAACTGGTAGAAAGTCAATCAGTCCCTGCCTCTTGCACATGTGCTGACAAGGAACATGCAGACAGAAGAGGGACAATTCATTCATGTGTTGCTCCTTGATTGTCCGATTACAGAATGGGGGCAGGCAGGTGACCAAGCAGTATTGTCTAACTGCAGTTAAGAAAATTAAGTTTTGGGTGCAACCTGTAACACACATATGCATTAGAAAATGAGGGTCAAGTCAGAACTCTTTATCTTCATTTATGCTCCAAGTAAGTATTGCATAAGGCGCCAAAAGCCATTAGAACAGCACAACTTCAAATTAACTAGTATTTCAAGAAGAGAGGTCAGCCATGGCAGCCTCCACATGATACATGGGCTACCATTATTTAAAACATTGTGAAAATACTAGTAGCCTATCTGTCATGTTGATTCTCTGTCCTCAGTACATCCTGCATCATGGACCCCGAATACGAATGCCGACCAAGAGTTCTGATTTTGCTAACTGCATACTTATGAAATAGATATCTGTTTGAGCTGTTTCTACATTTTCAACATCAGTAAAATTATATGTTTTTTATATATATGGAATGTACAATTATTACTAATGTGTTCTTATTCATGCCATAAGTGTGGTATGTGACTGTTTCTAGTGACTGTCTCTCACTCTGATGTTCATTATCTCTGCCCTCTGCTGCCAAATGTGGTTTCTTTGACATTGGCCGTTAACTCACTATGGGCTATGTATTGTGTAGTGGTCTTTTTTTCGAAAACCTCTTTGACATTGTGATATCCAGGGGGGCGAAAATCAGGTGCCAGGACATTACTCAGCTCTCATTAAGCTGGTTAAACTGATTAGTACTCAGTACCACTAATTATCAGTGGCAGCATCTGTTACTGCTTGGGCTTTGCAGGTAAGGGGCCATCAATAAAGACAAAGTGAGGAGGGAGGCTGGAAAATGCTAGGGGAAATGAAAGACTGGAAATGAAAAAGGATGCAAGGAAACTAAGGTAGAGGGGCTGACGTGTAAACATGGGGGTTGACCAGAACAATCAATGAGGTTTCTACTTTTAACTGCCAGAAAAAAAGGAAGTTAATTGGTTGTAATGAGCAATGTGTTTGATAAATCGGCCATATAATGTTAAAGAAGCTCTACTGTGAAATTCAATGAAAACTCAGAAGCTAAAGCTAGAGGATTGCCTTTTGTACCAGTGCTAGGATTTCTAGGTCCTTCAGCCTAACCCAGTCCTCCAACATAAATCAGATCCTCTAACATGAACCAGTCCTCCAAGATAACCCAGGTCCTCAAACATGACCCAATGTGCTTTTCTGATTACACACACCTGCTAGTGATCAATAGTCAATGGTCTCTTGGGAAACATTTGGTTAAATGTTGTGTGAGTGTTGTCAGAAAGGCAGACATATTCAGGAGCCAAATGTTGTATATTTGCTGGAGTCAGCTATAATATACAGTAGGTATTGGGGTTCAGCAAAGATCCTTTTTGCAACTTGATGTACCTTTCACTTTTATATCTGGCTCAGAAATTGCACCATGTTTAAGGAATAGCTGTGGAAAAAGTAAGCCACCAGATGTACAGTCTGTTGGCTAGGGATTTTCAACATAGGCTTCACACTTTGTTTCAATATTACAACTAATTGAATAAAGTAATAATAAACATTTTTTATAAATAGTATTTGTGATTATTCTGATGCAAGACATTTACTATCTGTTTATCATTCCTAGGTGATCTGTGGGCCGGAAGACTCCCCTGGTGATCCTGATGATGAAGACCAATCAGAAGCTAAGCCTCAGCCGAGACCACGAATCCCTCGGAAAAAAGCTTCCTCCCCAACCCGGCCTCGTAGTTCCAACCCGTTAAACTCTACAGTTCTTCAACTTCTCTCTAACTCCCCAGAATTTTGGGATGTCCTGAACAGTCTTTCAGATATAGATCACAATCAAGAACCTCCAGTTCCAGCAAGGGTCCGACGCCAGTCTGTGCTCAGGTCAACCGGAAGAGCAAAGAAAGTCTTTGGTTGGGGTGACTTTTATTCCAATATCAAGACTGTAAAGCTTAATCTTCTCATCACTGGGAAAGTGGTGGACCATGGGAATGGCTCCTTCAGTGTCTTCTTCCTTCACAACTCAACTGGCCAGGGAAATGTATCTGTCAGTCTTGTTCCACCATCCAAAGTTCTCGACTTTGATCTGGAGCAGCAGATGTATGCCGAAGCAAAGGAATCAAAAATCTTCAACTGCCGTGTGGAGTTTGAAAAAGTGGATAAAGCAATTAAGACAGGTCTGTGTCCTCATGATCCGTCAAAGACCTGCCATCAGCAGCAAACTCGTAGCAAGGTCGCTTGGACATGTTCACATCCTTTCAAGATTGTTTGCGTGTATGTCTCCTTTTACACCACAGATTACAGACTAGTGCAAAAGGTCTGCCCTGACTATAACTATCACAGCAGTTCTCCATACTCACCATCAGGCTGAACTGAAATTCTAAGTGCTGGTAGCAATTAAATAGCCTAGATTGGCTAACTTTGGGTCTACCTTTTATGGACTTCCTGTGCCTTGGTCTGGTCCATTGTGGTGTGTGTACTTGTGGAGAAAGTGGGAAAAAAAGCTGTGTAAGTGATGTGCTGGACATCAACTTGAACCACTTCAATATACACACACTGTAACAAATATATTGTTATTCCCCCGTTGATATGAATTAATGTTTGATCTCCCAGAAAACCTAAATCTCATTCATGTCAGTTTTCAAAATCAAATAATAACTGCTTTCATCTTTACTAGAACAGATACAGGTTCTCAGGATAGAAAGAAATATGGGTGGGCATTATAATGATCCAAAACCCAATTCTGTGAAAATATAAAAAGGTTGGCTAATTATCTAAACTCACATTTTGGTCCGTGTTAATAAAGGAAACTTTGGGGCGTTGTCCACAACAACCAGTCACATCACCCCCTTCACTCTCTAGAGCAGTGGTTTACAATCTTGCTATAGTTTGTCTGGTAAATAACAAACCCCGGTCTGAAAGGGTTTACATTTGTTGCCAGTAAATTCAAAATGTGTGCATATACTGACAGCTCATTCTTTAGAGTATAAATGAAAAATAATAGACCTTAATCAATATTTTATGCAAATATAGTATTTCAAAAGATTTATATTTTTTGTAGAGTTTAGCTTGTAAGTCGTAAGTCCCATTATTCTTTCATATGAACCTCTACAACAAGGCTGGGTAAATCCCAAGACTTACCAGTATACCTAAAATATTACACTTGGCTTCTGATCTTTTAGAGGTTGTCACCTTATAAGGTATAGTAGGCCTACAATGTGGCCCCCAACATAACCAACGGGTCGAATACAATATTCAGTATATGCAACACTAATGAAGGCCATTAGAAACAGCAGATATATTAAAGGAGAAGGATAGAGACTGGGGACAGGCTACTGGTGTGGTTGGAAACAAGCTGCAGGTAACAGTCGGAGATAAGGGACATGTTATATATACGACCACTAGAGATAGACAGCCATTACAGTCCCTTTCTAACTCCCATTACTTACCGCTGGGGTCTGAGGGTTGAAGGTTGGGCACCAGGGTTTTGCAGGCTCTTCTAGGCTTTTTGGAAATGCCCATTGGCTTTGCTTATAGAATGGACCACATGAAGTGTGGCTTTCTACATCCCTGTCCTGGAGGTACACCAACCACAGGTTGAAAAATCCTGCTCTAGCACAATAACTTAGGTGGCTTCTATAGGCAAAATACCCTGTTTCCTTGTACTGCTAGACTCCAGATATGTTCCTATGTACTACACATGGACACCTAGTTAACCTGTCAGATTATATATAGCCCGTTTTCAGAAGTTGTGACGTTATTACGAACCAGTCATCCTGAAATGCAATTTTTCAGCCTTCTTTCCATTTGTAACACTTCTTTTCCAGCCAAATTAGAAGATAGTATAGGCATGTATGACTGTTTCAAAGAAAGCTACAACTCTCTCCATTTATCCTATCTCCCATAGGTTGTATAGTGACAACATTTGCCAACATTGTGAAGCATAACCCATGACGATAATACCTCAGCCTGTGCTAATGTAAGCTGTGTGGTCTCTGCTTGTTATAATAGACACATGTAACTATATAATACAGTCACATATTATAGCCCACCATGTCACCAATAACTGCTCATTGACTATAGTTAATGTCATTCTGCTCCACTGGGATTTATTTATGAAATTAATAAACTGGTACAAAGGGCAATGATTGTGTCCACAGGGTGAACCAGAGTAACAAATCAGATTCAACTTTACTATACAAGAAAAAACATGAAAGCCAATTGGTTGCTATGAGTGCAATTTATGCATAGTCATTTTGTGCTATAATGCCTTTAAATAAGCCTATTAAACATTTATTTAATAAAACAGTGTAAAGCACAACGATGATGATGATAAACTATAGCTGCTGCTTCGTCACACAGTGCTCTTTGCCTGTAACACTTTTTAAACAAAACTTTATTTCTTACTAAATGATATCTTTGGCTCACCTGTCCATCGCATATTAAGAAAACTCTTATTATTAGTGGAAATGAAACCTAACTTAAAATGACAAAGCTTTACTATCACAAATCATATTTTAAAGATAATTCCTTGGAAATAAATTACAGAAAACCCCTGATTTGGAGCCCTCCATGCATTAATACGAGCAGATCCAAACACCCACGGAGTGGCAGCGCTACTGATTCTCTTTGAGAATGATAAGGTTATATGGTCCATCTGCAGTACCAGTGTTCTCCAGCAGGAAGCGAAACCTTTGGCTGTAATTTTTGTCTTATACGAGAGGTTTTCAAAAAGTTTCCGCACTTATATACATATAAATATATATTATAGAGTTGAAAAAAGTGCAAAAACTTTTTGAAGAACCCTTGTACAATGTAGTAGTGGAAAGACCTAAAACATACAGTATAAGGACTTTTCCTATTCCAAAGTGAATACAATTGAATGGTGGCACCCTTTTAATGGATTGAGAGGAGTATGTTCGTGGGTCAAAACAACATGAAATTACATTAATCCCTTTAAAGTGTATCCGTAACTAAAACTTTTGGATTGATTGGGTAAAGGTTAGAACCCCTGTCCGTTTTCACTGCGATCTGGGCTTGGATAACCCTCAGGTACTTTTCTTATTTTGATCCACAGGGTAAAAAGTGCTTTTTGCAACCCTTTATATCCAATCCTATTTAAAGCAAATCTAAACTCCAAAACAAAAAATGTTATATATTGCAGCTTACTAGTCCTTATGTGTGGTAGCTACATTAGTTTCTCTTTATTTGACCTTTTTTTACCTTTTTTTTCACCTAGTAATCCTCCAGGTAACAAACTTCCTGTACTAGGGTGGCTACGCTCACTCTTCCACTGTATCTATGGAGGGCAACATAGTTGTCACCCAGGCTAGGCTCCAAACATGCCTTCATTTATTTATCTCCATTAGATGAGGGATGAGGAGTTAAATAGTTCTCATAACATAACATTGTTTGTTCTTTCAGTTGATCTCAGAAAAAGTGACAAGAACATATCATTTCTGGCAAGATCAGCAGGTCTTGTGTGTACTTTCTGAAATGTTTCTTTTCTGAAAAATTAAGACAAGGCAGCCACCACATATGTATGATGACAGGTGCACTTTAATTTGCGTATATTCAAAAAGCGTAATCATATAACTTAAAAATATTTTAATTCCTCAAACGCCACCATCACACAGTCACTATCCAAAGACTGAATGGAGGAGAAGGAACTCTGGCATCGAAAATTACAAACATTTCAAGATTTTATTGATAAACCAGATAAAAACAGCCAATGTAGTACTTATAAAAACATGTTCTTAGGTATATTCAATATTAAATATATGATTTTGAACCGTGAAGATATCTCAGATATACTACAGATAGAATTCAGTGTCTATGGACCCACATCTACGATTTCCGCAGCGTAATTCCACTTCTTCAGGACAGAGTTTTAAGGCAGATATCAGAGTTTTATTATTCAGTGTTCTAAACACTCATCCAGAATAAATATATATAATGTTATAAATGCCCAATAGTAATAATAATTAAAAAAAAATATTAACATTGTTACATGTGAATTTAAAGCCCAATTTTGGGGAAAAAAAAATTTCCCCATGCCCATACTGCACGGGTCAACTGCTCTTTTTTGTCTAGGACAGGGCCAGTTTACATTAGGGGGGCTGGTCTGTGGCCAGTGGGAGTAAAAAATTAGAAAATGTGCTGGCGTTGATAACAATGCCCCTTCATTGGTGTCGATGACAGTGGCGGCTGGTGCTCAAGAAAATTGGGGGGGTGGGCGGCCCGCGGCTACCCAGCCAGCCACCCCCCTTCCCCCCAGCCAGCCAACCATCGTCCCCCCATACCCCCCGCAGCGCTTGCTTGCCGCTTCCCCTCCCCCCGTCGCACGATCGCCGCATTGCCCGTCCGTTGCCTGCCAGGCCCCCCGCCAGCCCCTGCACTTACCCCATCCAGGTTGCTTCTTCCCCCCGCGTCTCCTCCCGAGCCCCGGCGGTCGCTTCTCCTCCCAGCCAATCAGGACTTATTACCTGTGGCCAATTAGGACTCCTGGCCAGTTCGGTCTCAGGACCCACTTCCTGATTGGCCGGGAGGAGAAACAGAAAGACATTAGCGATACAACTGGGTGGGCTTGGGGTGCAGTGCTCTGCGCCACAAGCTCACCCTTTTTGAAGCCAATTAGAGCCTCTGGCTCTAATCGTGTACGGCTAAAAATAAAAATAAAAATATTGGAATCCAAGCGTCCGGCGCCCTTCATCAAGATTAGGGGCCAGACACTTGGCTTTAGGAGGGTGGCATCCCTGCGTCCTGCATGAGCGGCCGCCACTGGTCCATGAACAGGTATAGTGTCCCATCATTGATGTCAGTGGCAGGAATAGTGTCCAATCATTAGTGTCAGTGGGAGGAATAGTATCCCATCATTGGTGTCGGTGGGAGGAATAGTATCCCATCATTGGTGTCGGTGGGAGGAATAGTATTCCATCATTGGTGTCGGTGGGAGGAATAGTATCCCATCATTGGTGTCAGTGGGAGGAATTGTGTCCCATCATTGGTGTCAATGGGAGGAAGAGTATCCCATCATTGGTGTCAGTGGGAGGAATAATATCCCATCATTGGTGTCAGTGGGAGGAATAGTATCCCATCATTGGTGTCAGTGGGAGGAATAGTATCCCATCATTGGTGTCAGTGGGAGGAATCGTGTCCCATCATTGGTGTCAGTGGAGGAATCGTGTCCCATCATTGGTGTCAGTGGGAGGAATATTGCCCAGCTGTTGGTGTCAGTGGCAGTTATTATGCCCCACTGTTGAGTGTCATTGGCTGGTATTTGCCCCAAGGGCTGGATAAAGGCAAGCAAAGGCCTGCATCCAGCCCCTGGGCCACAGTTTGGAGACCACAGGTCTAGGGGTTTCGAGAACTTTGATCCTCCTCGGACAAAACCGGTTGCTGTGGCTCCTGATGACCCCCCCTTTCCCCTGCACTCTAGCGGTCTTGTGTGGTGTACTGTTCCTGACATCATCACGCTCATAGACCTGATCTGGACGTGAGGACGTCAGGAACAGTTCACCACTGGATCATGGGGGAGTGCCATTTGCGGAGTGGAGGATCGGGTGGGTATAAGCTTTCTCCAATCCCCTACACAAAAACGAGCAGTTGAACTGTGCAGTGTGGGCACAGTCACACTGCATGTGAAATTTTTTTTTTGCCCAGAGTTGGGCTTTAATATTTAGACTTAGAAATACTCACAGGTTGCAATTTCGTTATAATAAACCCTCTTCACCCTCCCCCCAAAGGTGTCTTATCTCAGCAAAAAAAAAGTCAAAGATCAGAACACCCAAGAAATAAACTGGCATCTGCATGTAGAAGTTTCCCCAAAAAATACTTTGGGGTGTATTTATAAAAAGGTTTGCATATGAAACCACCATTCCATACATTATGTGCGAATAGGGGAAAAGCGAATGTTCTCCTTCAATTTCAATTTCAATTGAATGGTTTGGGAACATACCCCATTATGGCCATTAGATGGAGCTTATTATCATAAGAATAAATATGGTCCTCAGCTCCATCTAGTGGCCATAATGTGAATTTTCCCAAACACAAGTTTATTTTTTATGAAGGGAAACTAATCTACTTATAGAGGGAATAGAAGGAGACCATTTTATTTTGCCACATTCGCACAGAACAAATGTAACATCAGTATTGCTAGATGAATAGTTATACAACCTTTTTTAATAATAATAAATATTTATTAATAATTGCACCCCCTTAAATTTGATCATATGTAGCACATTAGTTCCCTGTATGCAATTCATCATTAACCAAGGCACACTAAACCCAAGCTGTATTAAGGGAAGGGTCAATTTGATCCTTAACAGTCCTGTTGTCATCCTGAGGACATACCCAATGGGAGAAACAAAAAATGTTATTTATTGCATTGTCTTTATCACCAAAGTGGACTTTATGGCAATACAACATTTAAATCTGTATTTATATATTAGAGAGAGAGAACATTAATCACATAAATGTATTCATTAATGAGGCTACATTAATATTGCAATCTCAAGCAAGGGTTGTGATAGGATACGTTTGTTTATTACATGTATGTTGCGTGATATATAGCTACTGTTTTTTTGGATAAAATATATATTCTAAGTGGCTAGGGGTCCAGATTTCCATTTTTAAAGTCAAAAAAATGAATTAAAAAAAGTTTTTAAAATACGGAGGTCGCCATTTGTGCGGGAGGGTAACATGACATGTCTACATTAAAGGGTCAGTCCATCTAAAGTTGCTGAGTCAGATAATCTACCGGGTATCTATATTGATCGGTGATCAGGAGTTACCCGCCCACTGAGAAGAGTTTCACTTTCTTTATGGATTTTTCATTTACTATGGAGAATGAGGCAGGAAGAGTGAAACTCCATATAAAGTGGGAAAGGACTTACCACTAAAATCGCCCCCCCCCCCACAAAAATGTTAAATGTACCTAAATTTAGATTTCACTGAAGTTCACTAAATCAGCTTTAGATGGACGCACCCTTTAACCAATCAATTTCCCGGTCATCTCCCCCTCCCGCGCTGGGACAGATCGCTAACATGTCACTATAATTCCTTTGCCAACCTGTTAACGCCTTCCTTGCCAGATCAACAGAAACCAGACAGCTGTTTGCAAAGGATTCTGGGAGCGTCTCCAGTTTAAACATTGATGTTTACGAGTGTACCATATGTTGGGGGTGGGAAATGTTGGTTATATCATTATCGGGGTTCTGTGCAATATGGACATTATTTCTGTACCTTAAAAAAAAAAAAAATAATGTTGTCTGTGAAAAATAAACAAAACTGCCGACTCTACAATTTTTTTAGCCATTTTTATTTTTTTATTTTCTGTGAGTTGTTTCTGTACGGGGATTATTTTTAAAGTGTTGACAGGTTTCTCTGTGCTGCAAAAGGGAATAATTATAAGCAGAGAGGGCTTAAGGTTAGAGAAGATGGGGAGGAATGGAGCATATGTGTCTATCTACAGATATATAAATATATCAATAAATATATGTTATATAATAAAAAATAAAAATAAAGGAAATATTATATATATATATATATATATATATATATATATATATATATATATATATATATATATATATATATATAGATCTAGATCTATATATAGATCTATATATACAGTATCTCACAAAAGTGAGTACACCCCTCACATTTTTGTCAATATTTTATTCTATCTTTTCATGTGACAACACTGAAGAAATGACACTTTGCTACAATGTAAAGTAGTGAGTGTACAGCTTGTATAACAGTGTAAATTTGCTGTCCCCTCAAAATAACTCAACACACAGCCATTAATGTCTAAACCACTGGCAGCAAAAGTGAGTACACCCCTAAGTGAAAATGTCCAAATTGGGCCCAATTAGCCATTTTCCCTCCCCGGTGTCATGTGACTCGTTAGTGTTACAAGGTCTCAGGTGTGAATGGGGAGCAGGTGTGTTAAATTTGGTGTTATCACTCTCACTCTCTCATACTGGTCACTGGAAGTTTTAACATGGCACCTCATGGCAAAGAACTCTGAGGATCTGAAAAAAAGAATCGTTGTTCTACATAAAGATGGCCTAGGCTATAAAAAGATTGGAAAGACCATGAAACTGAACTGCAGAATGGTGGCCAAGACCTTACAGCGGTTTCACAGACAGGTTCCACTCAGAACAGGTCTCGCCATGGTCAACCATAGAAGTTGAGTGCACGAGCTCAGCGTCATATCCAGAGGTTGTCTTGGGGAAATAGACGTATGAGTGCTGCCAGCATTGCTGCAGAGGTCGAAGGGGTGGGGGGACAGACTGCCAGTGCTCAGACCATACACTGCACACTGCATCAAATTGGTCTGCATGGCTGTCGTCCTAGAATGAAGCCTCTTCTAAAGATGATGTACAAGAAAGCCCGCAAACAGTTTGCTGAAGACATGCAGACTAAGGACATGGATTACTGGAACCATGTCCTGTGGTCTGATGAGACCAAGATAAACTTATTTGGTTCAGATGGTGTCACGCGTGTGTGGCGGCAGCCAGGTGAGGAGTACAAATACAAGTGTGTCTTGCCTACAGTCAAGCATGGTGGTGGGAGTGTCATGGTCTGGGGCTGCATGAGTGCTGCCAGCACTGGGGAGCTACAGTTCATTGAGGGTACCATGAATGCCAACATGTACTGTGACATACTGAAGCAGAGCATGATCCCCCCCTTTCGGAGAATGGGCCGCAGGGCAGTATTCCAATATAACGACCCCAAACATACCACTGCCTTGCTAAAAAAGCTGAGGGTAAAGGTGATGGACTGGCCAAGCTTGTCTCCAGACCCAGGGCCAGGACAAGGGGTGGGCAGGAGGGACACTTGCCCTGGGCACTGTGGTATAATGTGAGGTGGTGGCGGCACAACAAGGAGATTGGGGGAGGGAATTTGTGTTGAGAGGAGGAATTTGAGAGGGGTGGCAGGGGGTAAGAATTGTTTTAGGGAAATCTGGGCAGGTGTGCTAGGAGTAGTGATTTGGGGGTGACTTGTGTTGGGAGGGGAGATGGGTAAAGAGGATTTGCGCTAAGATCAGATTTTTTTTTGGAGGGGGTATTTGTGCTAGTAGGGTTGATTGGGGGGTATTTGTGCTAGGAGGGGGGAATTGGAGTGGGGGGGGGATTTGTGCTTGGAGGGGAAATTTGAAGGGTGGAAGATTTGTGCAAGGAGGGGGGATGTCAGCAGGGGGTGGATTTGTACTGTGAGGAAAGGGAATCTATGCTTAAAGGACAGACATGCAGATTAGTGCTCAATTTTATTTTTTTTATTTGGTGGGAGGGGGATTTTTGCTGACACATAATTATACATCTTGGGGGGGGGGGGGGGCACAATTTGACATGTTCGCTGTGGGCTCCAGATGACCTTGTCCCTGCCCTGTCCAGACCTAAACCCTATTGAGCATCTGTGGGGCATCTCAAATGGAAAGTGGAGGAGCACAAGGTCTCCAACATCTACCAGCTCCGTGATGTCATCATGGAGGAGTGGAAGAGGACTCCAGTGGCAACCTGTGAAGCTCTGGTTAACTCCATTCCCAAGAGGGTTAAGGCAGTGCTGGAAAATAATGGTGGCCACACAAAATATTGACACTTTGGGCCCAATTTGGACATTTTCACTTAGGGATGTACTCACTTTTGTTGCCAGCGGTTTAGACATTAATGGCTGTGTGTTGAGTTATTTGGAGGGGACAGCAAAGTTACACTGTTATACAAGCTGTACATTCACTACTTTACATTGTAGCAAAGTGTCATTTCTTCAGTGTTGTCACAGGAAAAGATATAGTAAAATATTTACAAAAATGTGAGGGGTGTACTCACTTTTGTGATATATATATATATATATATATATATATATATATATATATATATATATATATATATATATATATATATATTTTTTTTTTTATTATTATTTTTTTTTTTACAGTATATATATGTAATTATTCTTTAGTGCTGACAGGTTTCTCGGCACTGCAAAAGAGAATAATTATAAGCAGAGAGGGCTTAGGGTTAGAGAAGATGGGGAGGGTTGGAGCATATGTGTCTATCTACAGATATGTATGTATATATATATATATATATATATATATATATATATATATATATATATAAATTTACAGTATATATGTATACGTACGTGCAAACACAGAGACACATAGACAGAGCGGGTACGTGTGATCCCAGTAGCAGCGCTTATTAATCACTAATTACCAGTCCACACGTCCCCGGCTCAGCATCTTTCTGTAGTGATCCCAACAGCAGCTGTTCTGGTACAGCACACCATCCATCTTCCCCCCTCTCCTCCCTCCTCTCCATCTCTCCCTCCTTTTTTAAGCTCCTGAACTCTCCTTACCTACATTTTCTGCTCGCCTCCGAGTCTACCTGTCACCTAAAAGCGGTTGCTGCAGCCATCATTCGGGCCTTACAAGCTATTCCCAGAGACACGCCGTATATAGTCAGTAGGGATTAGCGACATCAATGAGGTAATGCCAGGGCCAGCCGCTTTATCAGATGAATATGACAGGAACGCTTTTCAAATCATAATAGGACTGAGGTAGTCCATTTTGACCTACGTGCACTAAGCTGTTGTCGATTCTCCAGAGGCCTAGTCATATCACCGAGGCATTTCGGAAGTTGTCGTTTTGTCAAATGGACTCGACAATAAAGGCTGGGTCGCAAGGGAGTAATGATATTGCTGAGGTAGTCATTTCAACTTGAGAATCTGAAATAGAAAGTGTCCCATCTCTAGGGGTTAGTCGTATCATTGGGGCATCACTGGAGGAGCCATTTTGTCAGGTAAGAAGGCATAGGAAGACTTATGCCGCGTACACACGAGCAGAATTTCCGACACAAAGAGTCCGATGGGAGCTTTTCACCGTATATTCCGGCCGTGTGTATGCCCCTTTTTCTGTCGAAAATTCAGACAGAATTAGATAGATAACATGTTCTATTTTATTCCGTCGGAACAAATTACTATCGGAAAAACCGCTCGTCTGTATGCTGTTCCGAAGCACCAAAACACGACACATGCTCTGAAGCAAGTACGAGACAGCTATTAGCTACTGGCTATTGAACTTCTGTTTTCTAGTCCCGTCGTACGTGTTGTACGTCACCGCGTTCTGGACAGTTGGAATTTGGTGTATGCAAGACAGGTTAAGCGGAATTCTGTCGGAAATCCGTCAGAAAAACCTTCAGAGTTTATTCCGACGGCAAAACCGGTCATGTGTACAGGGCATTAGTCTCTAGAGGGAAGGAAAATGTGTGGACTTTCTCTGAGGTAGTGATGTTGTCCAGTAGAAGAAAAAGAGGTATTAATGTTTTTTCTGGAAGTTATTGACATGACAAGGGTTGGTTTCTGTCAAGTCAAAATAAGAATGAAGAAAGTCTTTTAACTAGGTGCCTATAACACATCTGACTGGCCCATTTTGTCATGAGAACTTCAGAATGCAATGGAGGAATGTGTTGGGTACATACCGCCTAAAAATGCAGCCTGCGAGATCCTAAGCTGCTATGAAAGCCTGGTTGCCCACCTGGTCCACTTGAGAGGTTTAGAGGAAGAAAGGTGGCGGCACTTCCTTCCTTCCACCTTTCTTCATCTTCACAACTCCAGAATGCAGCCTATACTGTAAACTCATCAGTGGAGAACTGAATCACTAGGCACTGAATCCTTAGGAAGCCATTATGGCGACAAAACTTTGTGCTGATGCCCAAGATTTCTTTAAAGCAGGGGTCTGCAAATAACAGTCCGTGGGCAGCTAGGATCAGTGGTGTATGTAAAGAGAATGGGACTTCAGGTCAGCAGAGGTTGTCTATTATCCCCCCCCCCAAATGAGCCAAAAATCCCCCTTCCGCAGTCTCCAGCAGAAGTGCCCCTTGTGCTGTGTTGTCATCATCCCCGTCATTGGTTGTTGGACCGCCAGCGACCTAGAAACCAATGGCGTGTTTGCCCCAGCATTCCTTCCTGGCCTTTGCCCTGCTGCTATAGTAAACCTTCCAGTGGTAAGGAGGGCTCTGATGAGGACATTGAGGTAAGGAAGGGCTTTGGTGGGGACCCTAATGTAGAGGGAAGACTTTGATGTAAGGGGCGATTCTGATGGGAACCCTGATGGAAGAAAGGACTCTGATGGGAGCCCTGATGTAATAGGATACTCTGATGAAGACCCTGATGTAAGGGAGGAGGCTGATGGGGGCATTGAGGTAAGAAGGGATTCTGATGGGGAGCCTGATGTAAGGGAAGACTCTGATGGAGACCCTGATGTAAGGGAGGAGGCTGATGGCGGCCTTGATGTAAAGGAGGACTCTGATGGGGACCTTGATGTAAGCATAGACTCTGACGGGGACTGTTATGTAAGGGAAGGGTCTGATGGGCACCCAGATGTAAGGGGGAAATTCTGATGAGGACCCTGATGTAAGGAAGGATTCTGATGTAAAGGGAACTCTGATGTGGACCCTGATTTAATAGCGGACTCTGATGGGGAACTTGATGTAAGGGCAGACTCTGATGGGGATCCTAAAGTAATGGGAGGTGTCTGATAAGGCTGATAAAATCAGTGCTGTAACTTTGACATGGCGGTTTTGTCAGGTAGACATAGTTAGTCATGCAAGACCAACAAACTCATTGAGGAAGTCATTTTATAAATAGAAAACAGTGTCTATCCCTTGTACTGTATATAGGCTAATAATATCACTGTGCATGACTCATCCATTCATAGGGATCTGTGAATGGAAATACTACCACCACAGCTGAACATGCCAACAGCATCGTGGTGATGTAATTACACTTGTAGTCCATTGTTTACTTCCCCCCAGCCCCATAACAGAAGGTCCATACCTCCATCTAGAGCTGGGGGTTAGCAATACAGGAGCCTCTGCATTTCTCTTGCAAGGCACTGATTGACGTAGCAATTCTGTGGAGGCGTGAATGCAAAAATGTAATAAATGCACAAATTTTATTTAATTTATTGTTTCCATACCATGTTCATCGACATTCAGTCATCTGCTGATTTGACCAAGATTGAGGCTATCATCTCATGTCTATGGAGACCACTGTGGCCATACACACACGTATACTCTTTCTATGACTTTGAAAACACAGAGACAGTTGTTGAATTTTAAACACTCTGCGGCCAGCAACTTACTCAGAATTTTCAGTGTGCAGTAAAGGAAATATCCATCATCATTCTGCAGTCTTATCACATCACTTACATTTTGATAACAAAAGCTTTAGCTGACTACAGGTCTTGCTTGCTTTTGGTACGATAAAGCTGACCATACACATATAGATTTTTTTCTATTTAGTTCAATAAATACCTCCATCCACACTACAAAGTGCAGATGCACAAACCTCCCGCTGCGACCGTCGGCCGCCAGCTATCAAATTACCCTAACAGTATTACCCCCCACAAAATACCCCCACTGTTCAGATGTCAATTTTCCACTTGGCTCCTTCCTTTTTTTCAATCAAGGGATGCTGGGCAAGAGGTAGCCAACAAGGCCACTCACTGAGTGACTTTTGGCCAGTTCATTAGTGCCGCGTACACACGAGCGAACTTTACGGCAGACTTTGCACGGCGGACGGGATTTCGTCGGACAATTCGATCGTGTGTGGGCTCCAGCGGACTTTGTTTTCTCAAAAGTTGGACAGACTTAGATTTGAAACATGTTTTAAATCAATCCGTCGAAATCGAGTCCGGTCGAAAAGTCCGCTCGTCTGTATGCTAGTTCGACGGACAAAAAGCCACGCTAGGGCAGCTATTGGCTACTGGCTATGAACTACCTTGTTTTAGTCCGGTCGTACGTCATCACGTACGAATTCGACGGACTTTGGTTGATTGTGTGTAGGCAAGTACGTTCATTCAGAAAGTCCATCGTAAAGTCCGTCGAAAAGTCCGCCGGGCAAAGTCTGCCGTAAAGTCCGCTCGTGTGTACGCGGCATAGGAACCAGCCGAAATCACCTCTGTATGGCCAGCTTAAAAACAATTCATTAAATGAGAAAAGAAAAAATGATATGCTTAACAAAAACCAAGTATTCCTATTAGTATTGATTGATGTAGAGCTTTCATCTTATGTCAGCTGTACAAAGTAACAGATACACTATACTGTCAAAAGTATTGTGACACCTTCCCTTACAAGCACATGAACTTTAATGGCGTCTTAGTTCGCAGGGTTCAATATTGAGTTGGCCCACCCTTTCCAGCTATAACAGCTTCAACTCTTCTGGGAAGGCTGTCCATAAGGTTTAGGAGTGTGTCTATGGGAATGTTTGACCATTCTTGCAGAAGAATTTTTGAGGTCAGGTGCTGATGTGGACGAGAAGGCCTGGCTCGCAGTCTACGCTCTAATTCATCCCAAAGGTGTTCTACGAGGTTGAGGTCAGGACTCTGTGCAGGCCAGTCAAGTTCCTCCACCCCAAATGCGCTCATCAATGTCTTTATGGACCTTGCTTTGTGCACTGGTCCAATTCATTTGGTGGAGGGGGGATTATGGTGTGGGATTGTTTTTTAGAGGTTTGGCTTGATCCCATAGTTCCAGTGAAGGGAACTCTTAAGGCGACAGCATACCAAGACATTTTAGACAATTTCATGTTCCCAACGTTTTGGAAACAGTTTGGGGATGGCCCCTTCTTGTTCCAACATGACTGTGCACAAAGCATGGTCCATAAAGACATGGATGAGCGAGTTTGTGGTGGAGGAACTTGACTGGCTTGCACAGAGTTTTGATCTCAACCCAATAGAACACCTTTGGGATGAATTAGAGCGGAGAACTGTGAGCCAGGCCTTCTCGACAAACATCAGTGGCTGGCCTCACAAATTCTTCTGGAAGAATGGTCAAATATTCCCATAGACACACTCCTAAAGCTTGTGAACAGCCTTCTCAGAAGAGTTGGAGCTTTTATAGCTGCAATGGGTGGGTCAGCTCAATATTGAACCCTACAAACTAAGACTGGGATGCCATTAAAGTTCATGTGTGTGTAAAGGTAGGCGTCCCAATACTTTTGATAATATAGTGTAGGGTGACTACTAAATACTGAATATTTCCAATTGTATAGCAAAAACATACAAAGAAACAACAAGATACAATAGGAAAGATATCCTTGCCTATAGTATATGAGTGACAGTGTGTGTGCCTTGTCAGTTAGTGGAAGAGGAAGCAGTGCTGGATCAGTTACTAAAGATCAGAGCTGGAGCAGCAACTAAAGAGAAGACCACATGGAGAGCAGTGTTTGCATTTGAGATGGTACATGGAAATTATCCAGTAAATGTTAATAAGTGCAAGACTGTAGAAAGCATTATAGGGTACGGTTGGACCGTGAATGCTTAAAAAAAAAAAAGAGCTCCAACTGCAATATTCATCATCTCTCCATAGTTGTCCCCTGCAGTGATTCCTTTTCACCACAAGATATCCTCTTTCTTCACCCAGTGTCTTTCAACCCAGGAGACTGAGGACATACTGTGAGTACAGGTCCTCATAAACCCACTCCTGAGGGATCACCACATCAGCATCATTAGGGACCGCCCACTACTGGAGAAGAGGTGATGAAGAAGACAACCCTTTATGTCACATGACTGTCCCGGGGATACTTGGTGAAGAAACAATTGTAAACATGTAAAAAACAAAAAAATACTTCCCCGGGGGGGTGTTAAATGGGGGAAGGGGAGCAGAGCCTAGCGTTAGGCTTATATGCATAAAAGCTATTGTTCAAAAGAGATTTTCTTGTTATCACGTTATACATAAGCCCACTGGTCTCTACACTGATCCACTTCTGGGAGGTCATATAAACAAAAGGTAATACTACGGCATTTTGTTTCACTTCAACTGGAAGCATAGCAAACATAATGTATTTTAAACTGTCAAAAAGAGTCACTTAGGGTAAGTAATATGTAAATAAATGGCTGTTTATTTTCCAGCGATAGTTAGATAATCTGCATAGAGTTGGCAGCATTTAGAATCAAGGGAGATTTTAAAGCTGAATCCCTTAGCTCAGTGGTTCTCAACTCCGGTCCTCAGAACCCACTAACAGGCCAGGTTTGCAAGATAACTGAAATACACCACAGGTGATATCATTTGCTGCTCAGTGATTGCAGTATTCTAGTCTGCATCTCCTCAAAGTAAAACTTAAAATCTGGCCTGTTGGTGGGTCCTGAGGACTGGAGTTAAGAACCACTGCCTTAGCTGGTTAATGAAGGTACTATCCCAGAGGACTGTAGTACAATACTATTCTATGTTAAGACTTTTTTTTGTGTTTTAAAGCGATAGTGACTTTGTAAATTTGTATTCTATTATTATGGTTAGAAAATAAAAAACAATAATATTCATCATAAATTTACTATAGGTAACTATGAAATAAAGCCTATTGAGATTATTTGTAGCCCATTGTTCACAGAACTCAGTAGCTCAATAAGTCAGAAGGATGACTACTACTTTTATTGGACGGTTTGGTCTGAAGTTTTGATCAGACGGCTTGGACCATGAGGTAGGCAGTGTGTGCTGTGTTGTTTCTTTAGATAACATAGAGGGGTATTTATAGTGACGCAATGATACACATAAAGGGGTGTTTATACCAAGCAATAGATACCGCTATCCTCTCTCTGCTACACACCACATAGTTCCTCTACACCACAGCCTATAAGTCTAGTCATAAAATGCATGTCATGGTATTGAGCCTTTGGTTTGTCATTGAGTTTTCTCTGTTTAACGCCACAGAGAGAACTCCATGATTGAAGACATGGCCAGTCACATGACTGACAGGTCAAGTATCCAGGTCCTTCTCTCAGCATCTATTGTTGTGGTTGAGTTCCTCCATAACCTCCTCAGAGATGTCTCATCCCAGCTCAAGGTCAAGTATCCAGGACCTTCTCTCAGCATCTATTGTTGTGGTTGAGTTCCTCCATAAACTCCTCAGAGATGTCTCATCCCAACTCCATACTAGGAGGACGTCATCAATGTATCTGCCCCAACAGATCAAATTGGAGTTTGATATACCATATATGACATACACCTTTCACTTACGCCTAAAAAGGTCAAGCATGGCGATCATGATCTTTGCATTGTAAGAAAAAAAAAATAGTTGATTGACCAGGAAATAATTGTGGCGCAAACTGCAAACTTTGTAAAATAAATGTTTTTCGTTTCTCCGGTAAATGTTTTTTTTTTTTTTAGTTAATTTTTCGTATGTGTTTTTAGACATCAATAAATGTTAGAAATGTATTTAACCTCTATTGCAGAGAAAACTTCAAACCTAAGTCTAAAGTCTTTTTTTTTCCTTACCAAGTTCTACAGTGCTCAAATAAAATACTTAGTAAGAAAGAAAAAAGACTTTGGACTTAGGTTTGAAGCTTGCCCTGCAATGGAGGTTAAATAAATGTGAAATATTTTTTGATGTTCAAAAATACAGAAGCATTAACCTATAAAAAAAATAAATAAATAATTTTTCGAGCACTATTGTCAAAAATAATAAAACCATAGGGAGTGCTGCTGATATAGTGCATAGGGACAAATCAGTGTAGGCCTTAGAAGCACTGGTCTCCAAGTCCCCATGCACACAGGGCATTAGAAAAAACGAGCTGCAAAGCCACTACCATTGCCAAGAAAAAGCAGCTGTAAAAATGCACTTTTAGTAGCTTTTCTGCATTGGCGTTAATGCACATTTAGCCGCGTTAGCTTTTAGCAGTGTTTCTCTGCCTCTATTCAAAATCAATGGTCCCCTATGAGAGCCGTCTTAACTGATGTGACTTTCAGCCCATTGATTTCAATAGAAGTCGCATCCAAGTCAGATCATCATGATCCAGCTTGTGGTGCGACTTGTGCTCTGAGGATCTCGAAGGGGAATCCCATGCCAAAATGAAAAAAAAAATAAAAATGGCATGAGGTTCCCCCCCAGACCATACCAGACCATTCGGTCTGGTGTGGGTTTTGAGGTGAAGCCCCATGCCCCCCAAATTCATACCAGACCCTTATCCGAGCACGCAGCCTGGCAGGTTAGGAAAAGGGGGGATCAGTGAGCGCCCCCTCTCCTGGCACATACCAGGTGACACGCCCTCAACATGGGGGGTGGGTGCTTTGGGGCAGGGGGACACATGGGGGGTGGGATCTGGGGCCCCCCTTGTTAAAGGACCTTCCAGATTCCAATCAGCCCCCTGCACGCAGACCCCCACAACCACCACCCAGGGTTGTCGGAAAGAGGCCCTTGTCCCCATCAACATGAGAGCAAGGTGCTTTTGTGGGGTGAAGAGCCCCCCTGCCCCAAAACACTCACCCCCTCCATGTTGAGGGCGTGTGTCCTGGTACGGTTCAGGAGAGGGGCTCTCGCTCATCCCTTTCCTGACCTGCCCGGCTGCATGCTCGGATAAGGGTCTGGTATGGATTTTGGGGGGACCCCACGCCAAGGTTTTTTTTTGGGCTTAAGGTTTCCCCACAAAATCCATACCTGTGGTATGGTCGTGGAGGGGACCCCACACCGTTTTTTTTTTTCATTTCGGCGTGGGGTTCCCTTTCAAGATCCATACCAGACTCAAAGGGCCTGGTATAGATCTCGGGGGAACCCGACGCCGTTTTTTTTTTTTTCATTTTGGCGTGGGGTTCCCCTTCAAGATCCTCAGAGCACAAGTCGCACCACAAGTTGTATCATGATGATCCGACTTGCATACGACTTCTATTCAAATCAATGGGCTGAAATTCGGATCAGTTAAGACGGCTCTCTTAGGGAGCTATTGATTTTGACAAGTCAAAAAAAAATGCTTGACACGGCTTAACACTGTATTCAGCATTAAGCCACCTTTAGCAGCGTCAGACATTTTTACAGCTGTAAGTCTTCAGAACATGCTGGCCCTGGGTTTTTTCTTGCAGCTTGACAACGACTATGCCACTTACAGCTCCTAAAAGCCTGTGTGCGCTTGAGGCCCTAGAAAAACAGGGAGAGGCATTTTTAAGCTGCAAAAAAAATAAAGTCTGACACCAGTAAAAGCAGCTGTAAAAATGTCCTATGTGCATGGGGACTAAATATCCTTTAGGTAGCCAAATTCTGTGTATTTTTGGTAAATTTGGTGGGTTGAGGAGGGAAGGATTTTTACATCCTAATGCTGTTGATGTGAGCCTTTACAGCTTCTTCATGTCTATAGTCATAATAGGCTAAATGTGTGTTTTTAAAAGGGCATATTTCCTATTTTTTGCTGGCTGTGATTTATTTTTTCATAGCCCTTCCCTGAGGCCACATGCACTTCGATGATAACTTGCTGAATGTGTATTTTCAAAGGGCATATTTCCTAATCGTCCCTGCCTGCAATTTTTTTGTAAAAACATTCTAATATTCCTGGGCAACGTGCATCAGCATAAAAGCTTACTTATTCCTTTGGAAAGGCATGTGACATGGTGATTTGTAGACAGGAGATATTTGGAGACAAGAGCATGGCCATCCCATAACAAGGACCTTTATATCAGCCGCACCAGGTGTTAAAGCTCATATGCTATTTAGTGGTTGGGTTTGCACTTACATGAACAAACTATGCTTGGAATCTTAGAATCGCAGTGCTGTAGTCCCTACTATTGTGCACAGAACCTGTACAATCAAAATCTTTTTAAGGGCCAATATCTGTCTGCCATAAAATAAAAGTTAGCCATAAACCAGTTAGGCCTATTACCCCTGAATAATACTGTTATACTGCTGGTCACTTTTACACTGCTGTATCCTCTGCAATATATTCATTCTTTTTCTTTTAACTTATTAAGCAATTACTAATAGGTAAATGAAAATAGTTAGTATGACTTAACGGAACAAGATCTATTTCTAACCTTTCACAAAACAGTATGTTATTCAGTAGCTGCCTAAAGACACTAGGGCGCCTTTTACATGGTTAGACATGTGCGGTGCGTTTCGAATTGAAATTCGGACAAATTTTTCTTTATTCGGAAATTTGGATGTACCAGAATTTCAGAATTACAATAGTAACGAATTTCAACAAATCAGAAATAACGAAACAATATTTCGGACGAAATTCGAATCGTTTTCAAATCGTTTTTAAATAGTGTTCAAATTCGAATTTCTGAAGAGAATAAAGTAGAATAGAAAATAAAGAAATATAAGAGAAAAGAATAGAATGAAAAATAAAAGAATAGAAAAAAATAGAATAGAAAATAAAGTCACAGAATAGAAAAGAATAGAAAAGAAAAGAGTAAAACCAAACAGAATAAAATAGAAAATAAAGGAATAATTTTTTTTTTTTTTTTTTAATAAAATAGAAAGACTATAACCATCTTCTGAAATTTAAATTTCAAATAGAATAAATTTGAATTTGAATACCATAGAAAAGAATAGAATAGAAAAAAAGAATAGACTAGAATACAATAGAAAAAAAAGAATAGAGTAAAATAAAACAGATAGAATATAACCTTCTTCCGAAATTCAAATTTCGAATAGAATAAATTTGAATGGATAAGAATAGGAAATAATAAAATAGAAAATAAAATAGAATAGAACATACAATAGAAAATAATAGAAAAGAATAGAAAGAATATAACAATATAAATGTTTTCTGAAATTCGAACTTCGAATAGAATAAATTCGATGTCAAATAAAATAGAAAATAATAGAATAATATAGAAAAGAAAAGAATACAACAGAACATAAAAGAATAGATTAGAATAGAAAAAAAATTAGAATAGAATGGAATAGAAAGAATATAACCATGTTCCAAAATTCACATTTCAAATAGAATAAATTTGATTTAGAACGGAATTCATTTCAAATAGAATTAGAATGGAAATCGATTAAAATTTTCAGATTTCAGCATATTCAATTCGATTTGAATTTGAATAAATTATAAGAATTCCAAAAACGAATTACATAAATTTAACTAAGCCGATTTATGTAAATACCGAATCGAAACGAAACTAAACAAATTTTTTTGTTCTACACGTGTCTTCACACGGGCGATCTGATCAGGCCCACCTGTCAGTTTTTCAGGCGGACCTGATCGGACCTTCCAGTCTCTTCTATGGAGCGGCAGATGTCAGCGGACACATGTCGGCTGACACCCACCGCCAACCGATCCGTTCCTGTCCGCCAAAAACAGACGAATGGGGGGACCTATTTCCCAACCATCTGAAAGACATGCCCCATAGACGAGAGCAGGCTGTGTCCATGTGCGCTCTGCATAGTGGAGCGAACACGGACCTGTCATCCGCCTGCTCAGCGGGGATCAGCGGAGAGATCCAATGCTGAGCAAGCGAATTCTGCTTCATGGAGGTGCCCGTGTGAAAGGGACTTTAGGCCTTACGCAACGAGCTGCATAAACAGATAACCTTTTTTTCCCCACAATAAAAAATGATGATTATGCCACAAGCATTGGATTGTTTAAAGTCAGGTAATTCAGAATTCCCATCAAACTCCTTATCTTTGTCAAACAAGGGAATAATTTATGCTTCAGCAATCAGAAAATATTCATACGCTTTGATCTGCTTGGCCTTCAAGCAATCGCCAAAACAAAATAAGTTGGTTAGAAGACCATTTACTTTGGCATCCACATCCGGTACAATAGTACCTCCTCAGCAACAATAGATCTCCCCAAGCAGCAATAGATCTCCCCAAGCAACAATAGTACCCCCTCAGCAACAACAGATCTCCTTCAGCAGCAATAGACCTCCCCCAGCATCAATAAATCCCCCAGCAACTATAAATCCCCCAGCAACAATAGATCTCCTCCAGCAGCAATAGATCTCCCCCAGCAACAATAAATCCCCAGCAACAATAAATCTCTCAGCAACAACAAGACTCCCAGCAATTATAAATCCCCCAGCAACAATAGATTTCCTCCAGCAGCAATAGATCTCCCCCAGCAACAACAAATCTCCTAGCATAAATAGACCCCCCCAGCAAAAATAGATCTCGTCCAGCAGCAATAAGTCTCCCCTAGCAACAATAAACCCCCCAGCAACAATAGATCCCCTGCAACAGAATACCCCTAGCAACAATAGATCACCCAACAACAATAAATCTGTCAGTAGTCAGCATAAGTAGACTCCTCCCTCAACAGGAGTTCCCCCCCAGCAACAAATGAACCCCCAGCAACATTAGACCCCCCCGCACAATAATAGATCTCCCCTGGGGACAATAGATTCTCTAGGAGCCAGCATCAACTGACCATTTAGCACATCCCACCAGCCCTTGCCATTACATACATTCATTGCTGGAGGTGCCAGAACTGCATTCCCACTGGTAATATCTCTCTTACTGAGCCACAGCAAAATCATTACACACCTCTAAGGCAGCACAAAAAAGGCTGTCCTGCCTTTAAAGTGATAATGTGCCTTTTTTAGTTTCCTGGATGGTCCCCTCCTATTTGTGGGTGTCTCACAAGAGAACCTCAGGATGTGAAGAGAATATTTAAATCTAGGATCAAAGCTCTGCACTGAAGTATTAGAGTCCAAGGTGAGGTTTTATTCCAAACATCAATTGAGCATAAAAACCAACACGTTTCAGGGGCCACATCTCCCCCTCCATCAAGGCTACACCATGAAAAATGGAGACAAAAGTAGTCATTTGGCAGAGATAAATACATAAAAAGTCAAATTCATGTATCTATATACATACAGTGGGGACGGAAAGTATTCAGACCCCCTTAAATTTTATCTTACATAGACAGGTGTGTGGCTTTCCTAATCAAGTCCAATCAGTATAATCAAACACAGCTGGACTCAAATAAAGGTGTAGAACCATCTCAAGGATGATCAGAAGAAATGGACAGCACCTGAGTTAAATATATGAGTGTCACAGCAAAGGGTCTGAATACTTAGGACCATGTGATATTTCAGTTTTTCTTTTTAATAAATCTGCAAAAATGTCAACAATTCTGTGTTTTTCTGTCAATATGGGGTGCTGTGTGTACATCAATGAGGAAAAAAAATGAACTTGATAAATGAACAAATGGCTGCAATATAACAAAGAGTGAAAAATTTAAGGGGGTCTGAATACTTTCCGTCCCCACTGTATGTACACCTACAACCATATATACACATGCGTATGTGAGCACAACTATTTGGGCTAAAAAATTAATTACTCGAAAGATAGATATAGATTCACAAAAATTGATGATAAATATAGAAAAATAAAATTACAGAGACAAACATGTGTATACACTTATCAGCCTCAACATTATGATCATCCACCATAACGTGACCACCCAACTTATATTAAGTAGGTCCCCTTTTTGCTGCCAAAACAACCCTGAGGCATGGGTTTCAGTAGACCTCTAAAAGTATGTTGTGGTATGTGGCACCAAGCTTTCAGTAGCCAATCACTATAAATAGTGGCATACCATAATCATCAAAATATGACTATAATAACACACTAAAAACAGCGCTAATGTTGAGCTAAAACGGATATATGTGGCCAACTTCACAAACAAAAGTCCTTTGAGAGAGAAGGGCAGTAGGCACAGTGGTTCAGAAAGTGTTCATAGGTGATCAAAGTATAGAAATTCAGTGTGCACCTTCCACCGATCCATCCACTTCCACCCTGTGAGAACACACTCCCTTCAGGGGGTTAAACTCACCAGAGCCTAATAACCATAAGCTTCCAAGAAAAGAGAGATCCAAGCCACAGGCCACTGTCAGCACCCCTCTGGAGGAATCCAAGACGATCAGGGCTCACTGTCATTGGCATTCAAAGGTGTAAAATGAGATAAATCAAATCTTTCTTCAGAGGTGTTTTCCTTAACTTCTGTCCACCTTCCAACTGCAATGGTGAAGGTAGAGGCTGGCATTGGCATAGTTACATAGTAGAATCAACTGTTAAACCCTTGTACTCTACCACCTGCCTTTTCTTCTGACCACAATAAAGAGATTTCTATGGAGAAGTCATCTCCAGCATGGGTTCATCTTCATTCCATGGCATCCCAGCTGTCTGCTGCTCTTTGCACTGGTTTACCACCACTCTGCTGCTGCCCCAACTTCTGGATCCCGCCAACACAGTAGCCAATCACTGCCTCTGCTTACGATCTTACCATAGTGCCCAGGACGGTGCCCACTTTTCCCCAGATAAGCCACATACATGCCATCCATGTGAAGTAATAGAAAAAAAACTGATTCATCAGAGCAGGCCACCTTCTTCTCCATGGTCCAGTTCTGATGTTCATGTGCCCATTGTAGTCACTTTTGGCTATGACACGGGTCAGCATGGGCACCCTGACCTGTCTGCAGCTACGCAGCCTCGCACACAAGAAACTGCACTGTGTGGCAGAGACACAGAGAGACAGAGACACAGAGAGAGAGAAAACAGTCTAGACACTAGGGGTTCTTTTAGGGGTTTTATTTGAACAGTGAACTTGGATAGGGGAGCATGAACTGCTGGCTGCACTGCTGCACACTGAATGTCCACTGGATTCCTAATGCTGCTGGTGACTTATACTCCCTCAGGAGTTTAAAAGCTACACACAGTCACTTCCCCTTCACCACAACCACAGGTACTAGTTGCCTCCTACTGATATCCACCAGGCTATTCCTAGTGTAGCACCCTGGGGTTTAGTCAGGGAGCTCCTCACAAATTTACTTGCCAAGAGTAGTCATCTTGGTCATTTGATAGAGACCTATTCATTTCTCCCTAACTTTGGCCTTGTGCACTTTTCTCTTCTACCACTAGGTGGCCGGGATCTTGGTGGTACTAGATATAAGAAGGGCAACCCAAGGTCAGGTTATGGGTATATGGGGTATCTCAGCCAATGGGCAGGGGTTTTCTTGAATCCCTTGGCCTGCTGGGAGAACCTATATATTCAAGTGAGGTCAGGTGATAGGTGTTCTGTGCCAACTGGACGGCTGTCTGGGTAGATGTGTGTTGTACGGCCCGGGCTGCTAGGCCTGGAGATTGAGGGACCACATTGAGTAACTGAAGAAAGAAATCATATTCTCACCAAACGGGCATGGTGGAGAATCGGGAAACTTCAGGAGGTGATCAAGTCAAGGACCCAACCCGCGGAGGAGACGCTTGCAGGGCAGCCTTGTGAGTCAAGCCAGGGATCTCGCCAATTATCAGGGGTGAAGCTTGAGAAGAATCTGGAGTGCCAAGCTAGGGACCCAGCAGGGAAGCGTGGATGAAGCTTGATCAAGATACCACCGCCAACCTTGGGGGAGCTCAAGGGATTCAGAGTTACTGAATCAGTGGGTCTTGTGAGAGACCGGGAGCCCAGTGTTGAAGAACTACACGAGGCAGTTGTAGTGGAGCTGAAAGAACTGTTATATTTGAGTGAGGAACTGTTAAAGGACTGTTGCCATAGGAGACAGCATTCCTGCATGTGCACAAGTGGCGCCTTTCTGGGGCATTTCCCTGCACGGTTGTCCTCCTATTGATGTCTCGGAGTGTGCCAATTAAATCTATAACCACTTAAGGGTGTCCTGGCCCTAACCCTCTTTCCCCCAAAAATACAAAAGGACCGTCAAAAGAAATAAAACCTGTTTTGCATCCAAGAAGTGTCTGGCGCCCAATGACTTTCACCATCTTTGCACCCACTATGCCTCACAACCCACTACATATTGAAGGATGTCAGCTATCTTTGGCCTTGGAGGTCCACATTCGACTGGACAAGGCCAGAGACCTTGCTACACTAGTGAGAGGGACGTAGACTCACACCACCACAGGGCAGTTGGACTCTTTTCTACCAACTTCCCCATGGTTCTCTCTAGTGAGCTTCCTCATGAATCAACTTAATCGCAAGACAATGAAGAAGAAATGGATAAACAGCATCAAGCATGTCAGAGACAGCTCCGCCACCTGTACCTATTTATATAAACACATCCTATATAGGTTGAGCGCTACCACTAGCTAGATAAACCACTAGTGCAGGGGTCCCCAAACTTTCTATACAAAGGGCCAGTTTATTGTCCTTTAGACTTTAGGGGGGCCGGACTGTGACCATCAGGAATAGAAAAAGTCCCAGCATCAGTTGGAGTAAAGAAGCCCCATTTTTGGTGACAGTGAGAGGAATTCTGCCCCATCATTGGTGTATTTAGTAAGAATTGTGCCCTATCATTGGTTTCATTGGGAGGAATTCTGCCCCATCATTGATGTCATTGGGAGGAATTATGCCCCATCATTGGTGTCAATGAGCCCCATTGTTGTTGTCAGTGGGAGGAATATAGTTCCATCGTTTGTGTCATTGGGAGGAATTGTGCCCCATCATTGGTGTCATTGGCAGGAATTCTGCCCCATCGTTGGTGTCATTGGGAGAAATTGTGCCCCGTCGGTGTCATTGGGAGGAATTGTGCCCCTTCTTGATGTCATTAAGAGGAATGGTCCCATGTCATTGGGAGAAATTGTGCCCCTTTTGTTGGTGTCAGTGAATTAAATAATAAAATATAAAAGCAAGCAAAGGGCCGCATCCGACCCCTGGGCCACAGTTTGGAGACCACTGCACTAGTGCATAAACTTCAGAGGAATTATAGCTCATTTCTCAGGGCTCTCTGAGCAGAGAGCTGGTGCGGGAGCAGCTAGCGCAGGATATACCATGAATCCTACTAATAAATGTAAGGCCATCTAGTGGCTTAATGTGTCATTCTCTTCCAGATTCCTGTAAATAAACAGAAAGACACACCCTATCTATATCCTACAAACTATCTACAATTTCTATACATGCCCTTTACAACAGGATCTTCCTGCTGTCAGAGGTTACTTAAGGCTTAACCAGAATGTCTGTTTTATTGAAAAGAGGATCGGCTCTCCAGGCAAAAATCCAGCAACACAGCAATTTTGGGAGATACTTGAAGAAAAACATGTTCCTCCCTTTGATGTCACCAAGGCCGAACAGGCCCACCCTGTTTACCAACTTTATCAACGACAAAACTTCTTGGAACCAAAGGATGCCCCACTCTACTATTAGAAGTTGCTGAGATGCCATTAAAGTTCATGTGCGTGTATAGTTCCCATGTTTCGGTCACTTCTGCCCCCTTTTAAGCCATGGCTTTAAAACTGATATCTGGAACATTAGGGGTCTTGATGACAAGTATAAGAGGGCGCTAATGTTTAAGTATCTTAATCATCACAGGCCCCATGTATTGTTTCTCCAGGAAACCCACTTGGGCAATAAGCTTCTGGCACTACGCACGCCGTGGGTCCAACAATCTTTCTATGCTACCTACTAAGGCTATGCTAGGGGTTTGGCTATCCTACTGAACAAATCTCTAGCATACAAAGTTTTACATGTCATCACTGATCCCTCAGGGAGATATATGATTTTGTTATTAGAAATTAATGCGCTGGTTATTGCTTTTGTGAATGTGTATATCCCCCCTCCCTTTAACCAACAGGTCCTTTACATAATATATGCTAAAATGCCCCCCTTATATTTTTCTCTGTTATACTTCGCTGAGGATTTCAAATCCATTATGAATCCCCAGCTGTACTCCTCTAATCTCTTGAGAGCGCATTCCCCAGATTTACTGCAATGGGCCAAATCTCTGGAATATACAGAGCTCTGGCGCTGGAAACACCCCAGGGTTCAGGCATATTCCTGTTTCTCCGCTACACACAAATCAGGAACTCGTATTGATCTTGCGTTTGGTAATACACGTGCCATGGCAGCACTCACTGATATCTCCTATTTACCCTCTGGCCTCTCGGATAATGTCAGACGGTCTAATTGCTGGCACATAGTTCCTAAAAGGGAACAGGACCTAAAGCTTGGGGAATTATGCCGCGTACACACGGTCGGACTTTTCACCTACAAAAGACCGCCAGACGCCGACAATCCGACCGTGTGTGGTCTCCATCAGACTTCGGACGGACCGTTTCGGTCGGAAATCCGACGTACTTTAGATTTGAAACTTGCTTCAAATCTTTACGTCGTAACTCCGCCGGACTCAGTTCCTGACGGAAAGCCCGTTCGTCTGTATGCTGGTCCGACAGACCAGATACGACGGAGGAGCAGGGTGCTGCATCTCGCGCTCACTGCAATAGGAAAAACAAATTTTCCTATTGCGGCGAGTGCGGGGGGCACCCCAGGCCCTTAGGTCTGGTATGGAACTTTAAGGGGAACCTGCTACGCCGAAAAACCGGCGTGGGGGTCCCCCCAAAATCCATACCAGACCCCGATCCAAGCACGCAGCCCGGCCGGTCGGGAAAGGGGGTGGGGACGAGCAAGCGCCCCCCCCTCCTGAACCGTACCAGGCCGCATGCCCTCAACATGGGGGGTGCTTTGGGGGAGGGGGCGCCCTGCGGTGCCCCCCCACCCCAAAGCACCTTGTCCCCATGTTGATGAGGACAAGGGCCTCTTCCCGACAACCCTGGCCGTTGGTTGTCGGGGTCTGCGGGCTTATAGGAATCCGGGAGCCCCCTTTATTAAACAGCTCCGGGGGGGGATCATCTCCGGCTTGGGGGGTCTTCTTCCGGCTTCGGGGGGCCCTTCGGTTCATCTTCTCCCGGCGTCCGGTTGGTTCTTCTCCGCTCTCTATGGCCTCTTCTCCCGGTGTTCCAGTTCTTCGGCCGGCCCCTCCGCTGTCTTCAGGTAGCTCTCTTGCCAGCGGAGGTCCGGACTTCTGGGCTTCTTGACTTCTCTTCTCTTCCCCAGATGTTGACACGACGCTCTCTCTGGCTGGACTGGTCTCTGAGGGCTCGGTGACCACGCCCCCTAAAACGTCACAGTCCCAGCATGCCCATGGACTGTGACATCATATGGGGGCGGGGTCTCCGCCTATATAAGTCACAACGGAGCCCTCAGAGACCAGTCCAGCCGGAGAGAGCGTCGTGTCAACATCTGGGGAAGAGAAGAGAAGACAAGAAGCCCAGAAGTCCAGACCTCCGCTGGCAAGAGAGCTACCTGAAGACAGCGGAGGGGCCCGCCGAAGAACTGGAACACCGGGAGAAGAGGCCGTAGAGAGCGGAGAAGAACCAACAGGACACCGGGAGAGGATGAACCGGAGGGCCCCCCGAAGCCGGAAGAAGACCCTCGAAGCCTGGAGGAAGATCCCCCCCCCCCGGAGCTGTTTAATAAATTATTTTAAAAACCTGTGTAGTGTGTTTTATTATTGACAATTTTTCCCTAGGAGAATGGGTAGGGGTACCATGTACCCCATACTCATTCACATAGGTTGGGGGGCCGGGATCTGGGGGCCCTCTTATTATAGGGGGCTCCCGGATTCCTATAAGCCCCCCGCCCGCAGACCCCGACAACCAACGGCCAGGGTTGTCGGGAAGAGGCCCTTCTCCTAATCAACATGGGGACAAGGTGCTTTGGGGGAGGGGGTGGCACCGCAGGGCGCCCCCTCCCCCAAAGCACCCCCCATGTTGAGGGCATGCGGCCTGGTACGGTTCAAGAGGGGGGACGCTCGCTCGTCCCCACCCCCTTTCCTGACTGGCCGGGCTGCGTGCTCGGATCGGGGTCTGGTATGGATTTTGAGGGGACCCCCACGCCGGGTTTTCGGCGTAGGGGGTTCCCCTTAAAGTTCCATACCAGACCTAAGGGCCTGGGGTGCCTGCGACGGGGCTCGCAAGGTTTCAATCTCGCCGATAAAAGTCTGGCGGCAAGTACGTCGGACCTAGTTTCACAGAAAGTCTGACCATGTGTACGCACCATTAGTCTCTCCCAAGATGGTACAGTATTGGGAATCAAATCACAGGTCAGCCACCTCCCCCATGGTGTAAGACGCTTTTAAGGCGCATATGCGTGGAGAATATATCTCCGCCATAAAAGCAGCAAAGTCTGATTTATCCTCACTAATTCAACAGCTAGAGGAGGATGAAGTGAAAGCTGCAAAGACCTTTTCTATGTCCCTGACTCAGGACAATTTCGGCAGAAGAGACGTGAATTGTCTCTACATCAGGCCTGAGGAAGGAGCGTAGCTCCCCAAATGCATCGCCTTTACGTCCCCCGTATCCGGAAGTGATCTCATCCCTGTGGTTCCTGGGTACCTGACCGGATCAGCAACCGTCAAGGACACTGCAGCAACATTACCAACATGCTCTTTTAACATGTACTTTTGTGAGTACCACCTTTCCTTATTTGTTTAAATAAATTTTATGGCATTCTGCACTTAGAGTGGCGCCTTGTGTTCTTATGTTACAGCACCTAGAGGACTACTTCTTTTCTCCTATCAGGGCAGCCTTCTAACGTGGTTAGTATATCACACAGTTACCATGGACATTTCTCCAGTTTACATGGACATTAAAATCTATAATTTTGGCTGACAGACCTATGTTCATCCATCCTCATCAATCATTAAAATTGCTTTTAAATTTAAATTTAAATTTTTAATTTTTATTTTAATTGTTATTCTCTCATATTTCCTTTACTGGTTGTTAATCCATAACTGTGTTGGGCTCAGCGCTCACATTCACCTGTCATATATGTCCCCAGGCTGTGGTCTTACAACAGCCTGCGTCTTTTGATAGACCAGGCTGAACCCAGGCGTCACTCTCTTGTCTTTCTTCCACGCTTGCTTCTACGGTTGCTTCCGGGCTGTGACTCTGGTGTTGGAGTTGTGGCAGGAGGTGGAGGAGGAGGATGGTCCAACTCACAAACATGGCTTTTGCTTGTGAGTTCGCCCCACAACCCCTTATTTCGGGCTGATAGATCATTTCCTCACAAATGAGGCGTTGGCCCACCTCCATTTCCTGCATCTTGCTGGCAGCCATGCAGGCATAGGCCTCTTGAATATTGGGGGTGGTTCTGAGGGCCGCAGTAGCCTCCCAAATCAAAGAAAGCGCTGACTTCTCCATGTTCCTCCCCTTCCTAGTACTTTTTGTTGGAAGGCGGAGGGGAGGAACCTGGGATTCGGTCAGGCTACTAGGCACGGCCACCTCCTGGCTTCCACTTACCCCCGCCTCCTCCTGACTGAGACTTTCCACGGCCTCCTCCTGGCTGAGACTTTCCATGGCCTCCTCCTGGCTGAGACTTTCCTGTGTATGGAAATGGGACATAGTTTTAGTTTTTTGGTCATCAATCACACACAATTTTGAGCTCATCACTGTTGCAAATTGAATGTTAACAAATAGAAAAGACTATCATTCTGACCCCAGCATTTTTCATTCTTGTCCTAATCATTTTTGGCTACTATTATCTATTAATATGTAAACCACTTTGTTAAATCAGATATTAGTGATCAATAATAGCATTTAGTTTTTTGACCAGAAATATGTTGAACAATGCAATACCTGGCTCAAGCTGGGCTCCTCCACATCTTCCTGGATGGAAGACCCAGGTTGGACTTTGGAAGCCTCATCTGATGTGGAAGGAAGAGTGGAAGGAAGGGTTGAGAGTGATGGCCTGATTTCAGTCTGGTCTGACAAAAACCGCAGTCTGTCATAGTACCAGAGCCTGGGGACATAAACGTCATCTGCTGCTGCTCCTGATCTCATGGAATCCTGGACCTTTTTAGCACTCCCTATTATATGTGCTCCTCAGGCCACCAATTTTGCATTTCAAATGGGGATGGTTGCCGTGGGAATCACCGGCTTCACCAATTCCAGCAAATGATCCAGCGCTGCCTTCCTCTTTATTTTATTATTATAAAAAGGGTGTTTCACCTTCCACAGACAGGGCAGCTCCCTGTATTTATCAATATACAAAAACACTAATTCGGGGTACTTTGTCGCAGTAAGTGGGCTTAGCACTATATGACCATATAGTGTGACCAAACCCCCGTATTTTTTGAATATGTTCAGGTGTATTTAACTAGCCTTGCAGGAAATGTCATTCTTGAATATGTGCGCTGTAATATATTTTGTACTGTTTGTAGGTCTTATAGCAGCACCAAATATTTTGGTATTTATCAATGAAGCTAGGGAGGAAGTCATGATCGTTGAATCTATCCATTTTCTCTGCAAGACACAACACAAGACAAACCCTAATGTCAGGCCAAACTCTCTGTCAGGAAAGAGGCAAGTACCAGTCTCGCCAATATCGCTGCCTTTCTTCGCACATCCACGGTAGAGCGGCACTCCGGCGCATCCTTGGGCACAATACAGAGAAACGGCTAATGCGCGTGCGCAGTTTGGCTAAACGGCTAATGATTGTGTGCTATTCAGAAAAACGGATAATGCGCGTGCGCGCTTCAGCGGAACGGCGAACGCGCGTACGCAATAGCGCGCACAACATGAGCCTCCCACTGGCCTATAAAAGCCACTCTGTGCCATGGCCAGATTGCTGGTTTGTCTTTCAGCTCCCCGTGTGTTTCCTGCTTGTATCCTGATTCTTGATTACCTGTTGTGACCCGGATTGACCTTGACCTGCCCTGATCTCTTCCTGCATCTGACCCTCGGCTTGTCTCTCAGACTTCTCCACTTGCTCCCTGTGTTGACCATAAAGAGAATAACTCAACACCAAGTTCACTATATGGACCCCTTATATATTTGAACATGTTGATCATATCCTCCCTTATTCTCCTCTTCAAGAGTGAATAAATTCAGTTCCTCTAAGCTTCAGTTTCCTCATAGCTGAGCTTCTCCATGCCTCTTATCAGTTTAATTTCACTTCTCTGCACTTTCTTCAGTTCCCAGATATCCTTTTTGAGAACTGGTGCCCAAAACTGAACTGCATATTCCAGATGAGGTCTTACTAATGATTTGTACAGGGGCAAAATTATATCTCTCTCTCTCTGGAGTCCATACCTCTCTTAATACAAGTAAGGACTTTGCTCGCTTTGGAAACTGCAGCTTGGCATTGCATGCTATTATTGAGCTTATGATCTACCAAAACCCCCAAATCCTTTTCCACTACGGATTCCCCCAGTTGTACTCCCCCTAGTATGTATGATGCATGCATATTCTTAGCCCCCAAGTGCATATCTTTACATTTCTCAACATTAAACCTCATCTGCCACATAGTTGCCCAATTAGAAAGTGCATTGAGGTCGGCTTGTAAATTGGAGACATCCTGTAAGGACGTTATTCCACTGCATAGCTTGGTGTCATCTGCAAAGACAGAAATGTTACTTTTGATCACAGACCCAATATCATTTATAAAGAGTAAGGGTCCCAGCACTGAACGTTGGGGTACACCACTGATAACCTTAGACCATTCAGAGTAAGAATCATTAACCACTACTCTCTGAATTCTGTCTTTTAGCCAGTTTTCTATCCATTTACAAACTGATATTTCCAAGCCTGTACACTTTACCTTACTCATTAGCCGTGTGTGTGGAACTGTATCGAACGCTTTTGCAAAATCCAAGTATACCACGTCCACAGCCACCCCTCTGTCCACGGTTTTACTTACCTCTTCATGAAAAGAAATCAGATTTGTCTGACAACTTCTGTCTTTCATGAATCCATGCTGTCTGTTGCTTAAAATGTTTTTTTTTTTTTCCAGCAAGAACCCGTCTATGTGGTCCTTTATTAAACGCTCCAGTATCTTCCCGACTATAGAAGTTAAACTAACAGGTCTATAGTTACTTGGTAAAGACTTTGATCAAGAGAGTGCTGCAAAAACGTAAGTATTTTGTCGTGTGTTTCTATTATTATTATTACTTTTGTGCTGGTACATGTGCTTTTCTTTACTGTTGTACAGTTTAAAATGGCAAGTTTCAGGTTCGTGGGCACAGTAATCGTTCGTAGTTAATATTGTTCGATAGATCTTCCGTAGTACACATCGTTCGTTCGCCCACTAATACGATGTTTTTGGCAGATGCAGGTTAACTACATTTGTTCATGCCTATTTGTATTAAAAGTAAGTAAATTTGTTGTCTAGATGGGTTTGTAACTAGAACGAAATGCAAACTTGATTCAGTGTAAGGAGAGGATACTCAGCAGCTGTTTACACATCTGGATGCAGGAGCACTAGTGTGGGACACCAGAACAAACTTTTTAGGGTGTCCCACACAGGTGCTCCAGTGGATACTAGGGGTGTATATGTGTGGAAAACTTGCAAAAAACAGGTAAGTATTCCAGCTTTAGAAAGGGAAAAAAAATCATGTCTTCAGCTTGTCTGCAAACACAGACAATTGTATGACACTTCAAGCAATGTTTCATATTCCTATTTCTGGCCACAAATATCTGTGTGCTAAGTATACCTTTTTTTTATTCACATAGGGGAGAAAAGACTCGGGACATCTGAGGACATCAGGGACCCCCAACCTCCTAAAGAAGGGGAACTCGGCACACCACAATCTGAGGATGTGGAGGAAGGAGAGGTTTATGAAGTGGGCGAAATAATGACCACAACAGGTCAGTGTCTGAGACCACAGCTTCAGGTAATAGATGTATGCCTGCATATTTATAATACATGGTGTGTTTTTATTATTTTAGGTGATGTGGATGTTGTGGAAGAAGAATCTCATTTCACAAGTGCAAGTGCACAAGTCCTCATCGGGGAGATAATGGTGTACAATCGTGAATTACAGAAAATCAAGGAAGATCTCGATGATGTTAAAAAAAAAGACTCAAAGACATCATTGATGTTTTAGGCAGAATCTAAAGCACCCCAAAATTATTTAAGTTTGTTGTTGCAGTATCTCACAAAAGTGAGTACACCCCTCACATTTTTGTAAATATTTTATTATATCTTTTAATGTAACAACACTGAAGAAATGACACTTTGCTACAATGTAAAGTAGTGAGTGTACAGCTTGTATAACAGTGTAAATTTGCTGTCCCCTCAAAATAACTCAACACACAGCCATTAATGTCTAAACCGCTGGCAACAAAAGTAAGTACACCCCTAAGTGAAAATGTCTAAATTGGGCCCAATTAGCCATTTTCCCTCCCCCGTGTCATGTGACTTATTAGTGTTGCAAGGTCTCAGGTGTGAATGGGCAGCAGGTGTGTTAAATTTGGTGTTATCGCTCTCACTCACTCAAACTGATCACTGGAAGTTCAGCATGGCACCTCATGGCTAGGGATGAGCCGAACACCCCCCGGTTCGGTTCGCACCAGAACCCGCGAACGGACCGCAAGTTCGCACGAACGTTAGAACCCCATTGACGTCTATGGGACTCGAACGTTCGAAATCAAAAGTGCTCATTTTAAAGGCTAATTTGCATGGTATTGTCCTAAAAAGGGTTTGGGGACCCGGGTCCTACCCCAGGGGACATGTATCAATGCAAAAAAAACTTTTAAAAACGGCCGTTTTTTCGGGAGCAGTGATTTTAATGATGCTTAAAGTAAAAAAAAAAAAGTGAAATATTCCTTTAAATATCGTACCTGGGGGGTGTCTATAGTATGCCTGTAAAGTGACGCGTGTTTCCCATGTTTAGAACAGTCCCTGCACCAAATGTCATTTTTAAAGGAAAAAATCTCATTTAAAACTGCTTGCGGGTTTAATGTCATGTCGGGTCATGGCAATATGGATGAAAATCAGTGAGACAAACGGCATGGGTACCCCCCAGTCCATTACCAGGCCCTTTGGGTCTTGTATGGATATTAAGGGGAACCCCGCACCCAAATTAAAATAAGGAAAGGTCCCTATATACTCTGAACAGCAGTATTCAGGCGGTGCAAACAAGACAGGGACTGTAGGTTTGTTGTTAAGTAGAATCTGTTTGTAATTTTGAACATTTTTAATGTGTTTAGCTCCAGCCAAAAAATCTTTTCTAAGCTTTTTGGAAAACATAGGGAAGGGTTATCACCCCTGTGACATTTGTTTTGCGTCTTTCCTCCTCTTCAGAAGATTTCACCTCACTTTTTTGTCCCAATGAAAAATGTTTTTGGAAAATTTGGGTTTTTTTGTGGAACAAGGATTGGAAAGCATCAGTGGAAAGGAGAAATTGTTTTCCCATATTAACTCTTACAGGAGAGAATTTCCCTTCCTTAGGGGTAGATTTCATCTCACTTCCTGTTGTCTCCTTCCGTTTGCAAGTAGGAGTCGTTTGTAAGTTAGATGTTTGAAAGTAGGGTCCTGCCCTATATACTCAGCAGAAATTTGGGCCTTAGGTGTTGCTGTGTCCAAAACACTGTAAGCCCTCACAGGGCCCTGCTGTGAAATATTAGATCAAGAATTGTAATTACATGCCCCTGTTGAACAGGAGCTGAAAAATTAGGCCTTAGGCACTGGTGCTGGTGCCACAACACTGCAACCCCTCACAGACACTCTAGTTGGAACGCAGGAATGAGCCCTGCTGCAAAGTATTGCATCAAAAATTGTAATTACACGCCCCTGTTAGACAGGGGCAGAAAAATTGGGTCTTAGGCACTGGTGCTGGTGCCACAACACTGCAACCCCTCACAGACACTCTAGTTGAAACGCAGGAACAAGCCCTGCTGCAAAGTATTGCATCAAAAATTGTAATTACACGCCCCTGTTAGACAGGGGCTGAAAAATTGGGTCTTAGGCACTGGTGCTGGTGCCACAACACTGCAACCCCTCACAGACACTCTAGTTGGAATGCAGGAACGAGCCCTGCTGCAAAGTATTACATCAAAAATTGTAATTACACGCCCCTGTTAAACAGGGGCTGAAAAATTGTGCCTTAGGCACTGGTGGTGGCGCCCAGAACCAAAAATGTTCTTACAAGCTATCAGCGTGATGATTGAGGAGGAAGAGGATAATTACTCAGGGATAGTCACTCAGCATCAGCATAGGCAGTCTTTGAAGGGATCTGAGATTTCAAAAAAAATTATTCGGTTACATCTGCATCAGGTGCTTGGTAGCTGGTGGTGATCCAAGACTGATTCATTTTTATGAAGGTCAGCCGATCGACCGAGTCGGTGGACAGACGCACCCTGTGATCGGTTACCACGCCTCCAGCAGCACTGAATGTGCGTTCCGAAAGAACGCTGGATGCAGGACAGGCCAGTAGCTCAATTGCATACTGTGCAAGCTCTGGCCAGTGATCCATCCTCAAGACCCAGTAACCCAGAGGATTTTCGGTGGGAAAGGTGTCCAAGTCTGATCTTGCCCCTAGGTATTCCTGCACCATGTAAAACAGACGCTGGCGATGGTTGCTGGAACCGATCATACCTTGGGGCTGCGGACCAAAAAATTGTCTGAACGCATCGGTCAGACGGCCACCTTCTCCACCGCTCCTTCTTTGACTGACCGAAGCCTCAGCAACACGTTGTCCAGAAACAGGAGTTTGTAACCTCCCAGTCTCTGGGAACGCGTTGCACAGACCTTTCTGCAAGGCCTCCCGAAGATGTTTCATCCTCTGCTCCCTCTGCGATGGCAAGATAAGGTCCGCAACCTTACCCTTGTAACGTGGATCAAGGAGGGTTGCCAGCCAGTATTGGTCCTTCTCCTTGATACCACGAATACGAGGATCCTTACGCAGGCTTTGCAGGATCAGGGAGGCCATGCAGCGTAGGTTTGCTGAGGCATTCGGTCCGGAGTCCTCTGGGTCACTAAGGACAACAACGTCCGCAGCCACCTCCTCCCAGCCACGTACAAGTCCATGTGTTCCTTGGGACTGATCCCTTAAAGACTGCTGATGCTGAGTGCCAGGCTCCACCTCCATACTGACACAATCTTCCTCCTCCTCCTCCTCCTCCTCCTCGTCCTCTTCCTGTGTGATCGGCGGGCACGCAGGAACACTGTCTGGATAAAGGGGGCCTTGAGAGCTAAGGAAGTCCTCCTCTTCCTGCCTCTGTTCTGCCTCAAGTGCCCTGTCCATTATTCCACGCAGCGTGTGCTCCAACAGGTGGACAAGGGGGACAGTGTCACTGATGCATGCACTGTCAGTGCTCACCATCCTCGTGGCCTCCTCGAATGGTGACAGGACAGTGCATGCATCCCTGATCATGGCCCACTGGCGTGGGGAAAAAAAACCAAGGTCCCCTGACCCTGTCCTGGTGCCATAGTCGCACAGGTACTCATTGATGGCCCTCTGCTGCGTGTGCAGCCGCTGCAGCATGGCCAACGTCGAGTTCCACCTGGTGGGCATGTCACAGATTAGGCGGTTCTTGGGCAGGTTAAACTCCTTTTGGAGGTCCGTCAGCCGAGCACTGGCATTATATGACCGGCGGAAATGCACACAGACTTTCCTGGCCTGCCTCAGGACATCCTGTAAGCCCGGGTACCTGCCCAAGAACCGCTGCACCACCAAGTTAAGGACGTGAGCCAAACAGGGCACATGGGTCAGTTGTCCCTGTCGGAGGGCAGAGAGGAGGTTGGTGCCATTGTCGCAAACCACCATTCCTGCCTTAAGTTGGCGTGGCGTCAACCACCTCTGAACCTGCCCCTGCAGAGCTGACAGAACCTCTGCCCCAGTGTGGCTCCTGTCCCCCAAGCACACCAGCTCAAGCACCGCATGGCATCTTTTGGCCTGCGTACTTGCGTAGCCCCTTGAACGCCTACGGAGCACCGCTGGTTCCGAGGAAGAGGCCATGGAGGAAGAAGAAGAGGAGGGGGTGGAGGAGAGAGGTGTGTCACAATCAGCATTTTGGAGGCGTGGTGGCGGAACAACCTCCAACACTACTGCACCTTGTCCTGCATCCTTCCCAGCTGCCAGCAGAGTCACCCAATGCGCCGTGAAACTTAAGTAACGTCCCTGTCCATGCCTGCTGGACCATGAGTCAGCGGTAATATGCACCTTACCGCTGACCGCCCTGTCCAGCGAGGCATGGACATTGCCTTCCACATGCCGGTAGAGAGCCGGAATCGCCTTCCGTGAGAAAAAGTGGCGTTTGGGTACCTGCCACTGAGGAACCGCACATTCCACAAACTCACGGAAGGGGGCAGAGTCTACCAACTGAAAAGGCAGCAGTTGAAGTGCTAGCAATTTTGCCAAGCTAGCATTCAACCGCTGGGCATGTGGATGGCTGGGAGCAAACTTCTTTCGGCGGTGCAGCAGCTGGGGCAGGGAAATTTGCCTGGTACAATCTGACGTCGGTGTACCAAAAGCAGATTGCCCATAAGTACTTGGCTGTGACACACCTAATTCTACACCTTCATTCCTCTCACTGCAGGTCGCAGAGAGGACTGAAGGTCTAGTGGGGTTGGAAATCTCAGCTGATGAGGAGCAAGGAGAGATCGTCTTTGTTCTTTGGTGTGGGTCTTTTAGATACGCTTGCCAACGAACTGCATGGCAGGTCAACATATGTCTGGTCAAGCATGTGGTACCCAAGCGGGAGATGTTTTGGCCACGCGAGATACGCTTGAGACATATGTTGCAAATAGCAGCGGTGCGATCTGATGCACTCGTCTCAAAAAAGGCCCACACCAAAGAACTTTTTGAATAACGCGCAGAGACTGCAGCGCCCTGCACATGTGGAGCTTTGGGGTGTGATGCAGTCAATGTGCTGCCCTTAGGCTGGCCCCTGGAGGGCATCCTGCCTAGTTGGTGATGTGCCACCTCCTCCTCCTCCTCCTCCTCCTCCTCCTCTCTCCTATCAGGCACCCACGTTGAGTCAGTGACCTCATCATCCCCTCCCTCCTCATCACTGGAGCAAACCTGGCAGTATGCTGCAGCAGGGGGAGCATGACTGCCAGATTGCTGTCCTTCTTGGGCACCCCCTCTGTCCGTGCTCATGTTACTGCCTTCATTGAGCTCAGTATCATCATCAGAGCCTTCCAAACGCTGGGCATCCTCCTGGAGCATGTACCCAACACTGTGGTCAAACAGTTCGAGGGAATCCTCATGAGGACATGGTGGAGCTAGGGAAGGAGTCACTGATGACATTGAGCTGAGGGAAGAGGCCGCTGCTTTGCCAGACAAAGCACCCTGGGCATGGGTGAGAGAGGATGAGGAGGATGAGGACGGCTTGGTCATCCACTCGACCAAGTCTTCCGCATGTTGCGGCTCAACACGGCCAGCTGCCGAAAAAAAGGCCAAGCGTGTCCCATGGCCACGTGCTGATGAGGATGCACCGTCTCCACGACCAGCACTAGACACAGAGCCTGCTTGCCCTCTCTTATTGGCTTGTGACTGTCTGCCTCTCCTTCTTGGCCTTCCAGACATACTAATGGCCTGTAGCTGCACTAAGCTGGGATAGAACACCTGTAATTTTCTTCAGGTAGCTTTATATACTGTAACCAGACAAGCCTGCCTGTCAGTAGGAAGATAACAGGAACGGATCTAGCTGAACACTGTGAGCAGGACGTACTGCACTAAATGTATATAGCAGGAACGGATCTAGCTGAACACTGTGAGCAGGACGCACTGCACTGAATGTAAATAGCAGGAACGGATCTAGCTGAACACTGTGAGCAGGACGCACTGCACTGAATGTAAATAGCAAGAACGGATCTAGCTGAACACTGTGAGCAGGACGCACTGCACTGAATGTAAATAGTCTAGCTGCCTGACCGTGGTACTAATAGGATCAAAAAGAACACCTGTAATTTTCTTAAGGTAGCTTTATATACTGTAACCAGACAAGCCTGCCTGTCAGTAGGAAGATAACAGGAACGGATCTAGCTGAACACTGTGAGCAGGACACACTGTACTAAATGTAAATAGTCTAGCTGCCTGACCGTGGTACTAATAGGATCAAAAAGAACACCTGTAATTTTCTTCAGGTAGCTTTATATACTGTAACCAGACAAGCCTGCCTGTCAGTAGGAAGATAACAGGAACGGATCTAGCTGAACACTGTGAGCAGGACGTACTGCACTAAATGTATATAGCAGGAACGGATCTAGCTGAACACTGTGAGCAGGACGCACTGCACTGAATGTAAATAGCAGGAACGGATCTAGCTGAACACTGTGAGCAGGACGCACTGCACTGAATGTAAATAGCAGGAACGGATCTAGCTGAACACTGTGAGCAGGACGCACTGCACTGAATGTAAACAGCAGGAACGGATGTAGCTAAACACTGTGAGCAGGACGCACTGCACTGAATGTAAATAGCAGGAACGGATCTAGCTGAACACTGTGAGCAGGACGCACTGCACTGAATGTAAATAGCAGGAACGGATGTAGCTGAACACTGTGAGCAGGACGCACTGCACTAAATGTAAATACCAGGAACGGATCTAGCTGAACACTGTGAGCAGGACGCACTGCACTGAATGTAAATAGCAGGAACGGATCTAGCTGAACACTGTGAGCAGGACGCACTGCACTGAATGTAAATAGTCTAGCTGCCTGACCGTGGTACTAATAGGATCAAAAAGAACACCTGTAATTTTCTTAAGGTAGCTTTATATACTGTAACCAGACAAGCCTGCCTGTCAGTAGGAAGATAACAGGAACGGATCTAGCTGAACACTGTGAGCAGGACACACTGTACTAAATGTAAATAGTCTAGCTGCCTGACCGTGGTACTAATAGGATCAAAAAGAACACCTGTAATTTTCTTAAGGTAGCTTTATATACTGTAACCAGACAAGCCTGCCTGTCAGTAGGAAGATAACAGGAACGGATCTAGCTGAACACTGTGAGCAGGACACACTGTACTAAATGTAAATAGTCTAGCTGCCTGACCGTGGTACTAATAGGATCAAAAAGAACACCTGTAATTTTCTTAAGGTAGCTTTATATACTGTAACCAGACAAGCCTGCCTGTCAGTAGGAAGATAACAGGAACGGATCTAGCTGAACACTGTGAGCAGGACACACTGTACTAAATGTAAATAGTCTAGCTGCCTGACCGTGGTACTAATAGGATCAAAAAGAACACCTGTAATTTTCTTAAGGTAGCTTTATATACTGTAACCAGACAAGCCTGCCTGTCAGTAGGAAGATAACAGGAACGGATCTAGCTGAACACTGTGAGCAGGACACACTGTACTAAATGTAAATAGTCTAGCTGCCTGACCGTGGTACTAATAGGATCAAAAAGAACACCTGTAATTTTCTTCAGGTAGCTTTATATACTGTAACCAGACAAGCCTGCCTGTCAGTAGGAAGATAACAGGAACGGATCTAGCTGAACACTGTGAGCAGGACGTACTGCACTAAATGTATATAGCAGGAACGGATCTAGCTGAACACTGTGAGCAGGACGCACTGCACTGAATGTAAATAGCAGGAACGGATCTAGCTGAACACTGTGAGCAGGACGCACTGCACTGAATGTAAATAGCAGGAACGGATCTAGCTGAACACTGTGAGCAGGACGCACTGCACTGAATGTAAATAGCAGGAACGGATCTAGCTGAACACTGTGAGCAGGACGCACTGCACTGAATGTAAATAGCAGGAACGGATCTAGCTGAACACTGTGAGCAGGACGCACTGCACTGAATGTAAATAGCAGGAACGGATCTAGCTGAACACTGTGAGCAGGACGCACTGCACTGAATGTAAACAGCAGGAACGGATGTAGCTAAACACTGTGAGCAGGACGCACTGCACTGAATGTAAATAGCAGGAACGGATCTAGCTGAACACTGTGAGCAGGACGCACTGCACTGAATGTAAATAGCAGGAATGGATCTAGCTGAACACTGTGAGCAGGACGCACTGCACTGAATGTAAATAGCAGGAACGGATCTAGCTGAACACTGTGAGCAGGACGCACTGCACTGAATGTAAATAGCAGGAACGGATCTAGCTGAACACTGTGAGCAGGACGCACTGCACTGAATGTAAATAGCAGGAACGGATCTAGCTGAACACTGTGAGCAGGACGCACTGCACTGAATGTAAATAGCAGGAACGGATCTAGCTGAACACTGTGAGCAGGACGCACTGCACTGAATGTAAATAGCAGGAACGGATCTAGCTGAACACTGTGAGCAGGACGCACTGCACTGAATGTAAATAGCAGGAACGGATCTAGCTGAACACTGTGAGCAGGACACACTGCACTAAATGTAAATAGTCTAGATAGAAGATAACAGGAACGGATCTAGCTAAACTGAATACAGTGTATATATATATATGCAACACCTGGGATGCATATATATACACAATACACTGTAAGTGCAGCTAACTGACTGACTGTTCTGCCTAATCTATCTAACTCAAATCAAATGACACTGTCTCTCTCTCTCTCTATCTCTCAGCACACCGGAACACACACTACACAGGGCCGCCGTGCAGGCGGCCTTATATAGTGTGGGGTGTGTACTAAATCCCCTGAGCCATAATTGGCCAAAGCCACCCTGGCTTTGGCCAATTACAGCTCTCTCTACTGACGGCGCTGTGATTGGCCAAGCATGCGGGTCATAGTGCATGCTTGGCCAATCATCAGCCAGCAATGCACTGCGATGCCGCAGTGAATTATGGGCCGTGACGCGCCACACGAATTTGGCGCGAACGGCCCATATCGTTCGCAATTCGACGGACGGTCGAACAGCCGATGTTCGAGTCGAACATGGGTTCGACTCGAACACGAAGCTCATCCCTACTCATGGCAAAGAACTCTCTGAGGATCTGAAAAAAATAATTGTTGCTCTACATAAAGATGGCCTAGGCTATAAGAAGGTTGCCAAGACCCTGAAACTGAGCTGCAGCACAGTGGTCAAGACCATACAACGGTTTAGCAGGACAGGTTCCACTCAGAACAGGCTTCGCCATTGGTCAACCAAAGAAGTTGTGTGCACGTGCTCAGCGTCATATCCAGAGGTTGTCTTTGGGAAATAGACGTATGAGTGCTGCCAGCATTGCTGCAAAGGTTGAAGGGGTGGGGGGTCAGCCTGTCAGTGCTCAGACCACACGTTGCACAATGCATCAAATTGGTCCTGCATGGCTGTCATCCTAGAAGGAAGCCTCTTCTAAAGATGATGCACAAGAAAGCCTGCAAACAGTTTGCTGAAGATAAGCAGACTAAGGACATGGATTAATGGAACCATGTCCTGTGGTCTGATGAGACCAAGCATGTGTGGCGGCAACCAGGTGAAAAGTACAAAGACAAGTGTGTCTTGCCTACAGTTAAGCATGGTGGTGGGAGTGTCATGGTCTGGGGCTGCATTAGTGCTGCCGGTACTGGGGAGCTACAGTTCATTGAGGGAACCATGAATACCACCATGTACTGTGACATACTGAAGCAGAGCATGATCCCCTCCTTTTGGAGACTGGGCTGCAGGGCAGTATTCTAACATGATAACAACCCCAAACACACCTCCAAGACGACCACTGCCTTGCTAAAGAAGCTGAGAATAAAGGTGATGGACTGGCCAAGCATGTCTCCAGACCTAAACCCTATTGAGCATCTGTGGGGCATCCTCAAATGGAAGGTGGGGGAGTGCAAGGTCTCTAACATCCACCAGCTCCGTGATGTCATCATGGAGGAGTGGAAGAGGACTCCCGTGGTAACCTGTGAATTTCTGGTGAACTCTATGCCCAAGAGGGTTAAGGCAATGCTGGAAAATAATGGTGGCCACACAAAATATTGACACATTGGGCCCAATTTGGACATTTTCACTTAGGGGTGTACTCACTTTTGTTGCCAGCACTTTAGACATTAATGTCTATGTGTTGAGTTATTTTGAGGGGACAGCAAATTTACACTGTTATACAAGCTGTACACTCACTACTTTACATTGTAGCAAAGTGTCATGTCTTCAGTGTTGTCACGTGAAAAGATATAATAAAATATTTACAAAAATGTGAGGGGTGTACTCACTCTTGTGAGATACTGTATTTTTGTTAATTTTTCTAACATTTTTAAATTATTTTGAAAGCCAAATTTTGAAGATGCATACAGTGGGGATTATTTACGAAAGGCAAATCCACTTTGAACTGCAAGTGCACTTGAAAGTGCACTGAAAGTACACTTGGAAGTGCAGTCGCTCTAAATCTAAGGGTAGATCTGAAATGAGTGGAAGCTCTGCTGATTATATCATCCAATCATGTGCAAGCTAAAATGCTGTTTTTTATTTTCCTTGCATGTCCCCCTCGGATCTACAGCGACTTTACTTCCAAGTGCACTTTCAGTGCACATTCAAGTGCACTTGCAGTGCAAAGTGGATTTTCCTTTAGTAAATAACCCCCAGTGTGTCAACATGTGCTATCTGCCATCATGGGATATCAATGTATGCTGTTTATGGGTGCAACCCCTTCCTCGCAACTAAAGTAGATGAGAGGAAGGGGTTGCACCCCCAAAACACATCCATTGATCCCCCATAATGGGAGCTAGCACATGTTGACATTAGGCATGGGATCAGGAGTGAAATCCACATTTGACTCCCAATTTGTGTGCATCTTCAAAATTTGCCTTTCACAGGGGTGACATCACCCCATCTGATGAAGCCAAGATCAACACAGTTTGGACATACTAATGTATGATATGGCCTTCACTTTGTCAAAGTTGAACTTTGTAAGTTCCTGAGTTGTGTATGTTTTATGGTTTTAAACATGCCTGTTAACCCAAAAAAAGGCTATTTGTATTGTCAAACATAAAAATGTTATACAACAAATATGTTGGTTTGTTCAAAAACCCTTTTCTAACGCACATGTGAATGTGCACAGAGTAAAATGTTTGATACTCAACAATGTGTGGCTTCTTCTTTCAATGCTCAATACCAGTTTTTGGAGTAAGTTGGTGTTTACAGTGACAATGAGGGTTATTTACTAAAGGTAAATCTACTTTGCACTACAAGTGCACTTTCAGTGCAGTTTCAGTGCACTTTCAAGTGCACTTGCAGTGCACTTGTAGTGCAAAGTGGATTTGCCTTTAGTAAATAACCCCCACAGTGCTCTAAAATTTGCCCCAATCAGGCCATTTTCGGGACTCAAAATAATTAATTCATGGTGCTGAAAAGGATCTGTTTTTTTATCAATAATGCATTACATACATTAACAACAAAAACAATGTGTGTGTGTGTAGCAGACCCACAACATAATAGTAAGCTGAAGAAAAGATTGTCCCCTCTATGTATCAAATAAATTACGTTTACACTATTGAAGAAAATGGCCAAAAAGAAAAGCCCATTGGATAACCTAGAAGACAGCTAAAAGAAACACAAGCAGTAAATCAAAAGAAATATTATTTCAGTTTAAAATAGAAATGTATTTAAAAAATGTTTCTCAAACATTTGCTGGCATATCAATGGCCCCCTGCCCGCAACGTAATCCAGATAATTTTGACGGACTTCGTGGGCGCTTTGGGGGGGCAAGCTAGGACGGCCAAGTTCAAGTGCCGACAGGGTGACTGATCTGGCAATCCGGCCTCAGGCCCAACTGAGGCAACATAGTTCAAAGCATTTCTCCTTAGAAAGTTGTGCATAATGCAGCATGCAAGTACTACATTGTTTAGTTTATATTCCGCCATGTGAATTGGCGTCAGGAATAGGTGGAACCGGCTGGCCATTATGCTGAAAGCATTCTCCACCACTCTTCTGGCTCTGGCCAGTCGGTAGTTAAAAACCCTCCTCATGGGGAATGGCCGCATTAGGTGTTCACCAAGCCCAAATGCTTCATCAGCGACAAAGACGAACGGTAGACCAGCCACGTTGTCTTCTGCAGGTGGCAATCCCAAGCCACCACTCTGGAGCCGTCTGTAGAACTCGGTCTGGGGCGATGACTCCACCATCCGACATCCAGCCATTCTTACCCACGTCCACATACAAAAACTCGTATGTCACCAACACCACCGCCAACATCACTATACTATTAAACCCCCTATAGTTGTAATAGTATGACCCCAGGTTGGGGGGTGGCACGACGTGTTTCCCATCAATTGCCCCTCCGCAGTTGGGAAAGTCCTACGCTGGGAAAATTGGGAAGCCACAGTCTGCCATTCTTGTGGCGTTGAAGGAAACTGTGGAGTCAAACAAGAAAACAAAAAATGAGTACTTTTGCACATAACATTGCAAGCAGATTAGACACAAACATTCTTGGCCAACATCAGTATAACATTTTTTTTAAGGAGTATTTAAAGACAAAAATATAAGGTCCACTTATCAGATTCCTCACCCCCTCTGATGGCCCATTGTAAAAAAAATGTAGGGGGGGGGGGTGTTTTGGACAGGTAATCCTCTCCACTTCATTGAGAGCTGAATGCATACATAATGTGTATTACTTTGGCCAGGCCCTCCTTACTTACTATATTGGCAGCCCACTGGACAGGTAAGAAGTGTCATAATACAAAAATATAAATACACACTGTACAAATTGAAGCACAATTTTACATTCTGCAATTACCTATCAAGATAATAGTAGAACAAAACTTTAAACAATACCATTTGAAAGTATTCAGGCAGGCCCTTGCACTACATGCTTTGGTGAATTAATCCATAAATCTGACCACAAAAGAGGTAGGTATAGTGTGTATGGGTTTGGCAAAGTCAGCAGTTAGAGGATTGGTATCGGTTGACTTAGTGGTTGGGGGGGAGGGAGGGTTACAAATGAGTTGGGTCCCCAAAAAAAAGTCTCTGGCACTCTGCCTGAATTTAAGGACAAATATAACATTTAAACACATTTTAGGGGGTATTTAGGGTAAAGCAGTACAATGGAGCTGACAAAATACATTGTTAAGTGACTAGGCTAGGTGTGTATGGGCCCAGGATAGCCTGCTGGGGAGGTTAGTAAAGGCAACTATGCATGAAGGACAAAAAAGGAGCATTAAAAGCTTCCAGCATGCATGAAGAATGCATGCTTGAGGACACATTCTCAGCATATTACAATCATGGTAATTAGAGAATGATGAAAGAAATACAATACATTAGCAAACATTACATACAGAGAATGTAATGTTAAAGGAGAAAACGTACCTTAATATAGTCCTTCTGCAGGACCTGAATGATGGCAGAACAGGTCTCTGGAATAATGATCCCCAGAGCCTGGGGGGAGATGCCTGTGAAGAACTTGATGTCCTGCAGACTTCTGCCCGTCGCCAAGTATCGCAAGGTGGCAAATAGCCTCTGTTCGGGAGTGATGGCTTGCCGCATGCAGGTGTCATGCTTGGTAATATAAGGGGACAGCAAAGCCAACAGACGGTAAAAAACGGAGTCCGTCATTCTGAGATTCCTGAAAATCATTAGGATTATTCTCCAGGATCTCCCGCAACAAAGGCATGTGCGAGAATTGGTCACGCTGGAGCAACCAATTCTTCATCCATGAACTCCTCCTCGCCCTGTTCATGGACTGGGCTTGGGTCAAAGTAAGAAACCCAACACCAAGCCCCCGCATAGCACAGACTCTATGATGAGTACGTACCCGCAACATGGCTAGAAAACGGTCGGCTGGTCAGAATGAACTAACAGAAAGCACTGAAAATCAGAAAAGCCTGAGAAGAGCAACCTGAAAATCAGAAACAAGCGGACAAGAACGCACTGAAAAACAGATACGGACTGACTACACGCACTGAAAAACAGATATGAACCCACAAACACAAACTGAAGAGCAGTAACGAACTGAAAAGCACGAGGCTGAAAAGCGTGGATCGTCTCTCACCAAACTTCTACTAACACGAGATAAACACGAGATTAGCAGAAGGAGCCCAAAGGCTGGCGCACTGGCTATTGAAAATCCTTTTTCTAGTCCCGTCATACGTGTTGTACGTCAGCGCGTTCATGCCGATCGGAATTTCCAACAACATTTGTGCAACCGTGTGTATGCAAGACAAGTTTCAGCCAACATCCGTCGGAAATAAATCCACGGTTTGGTTGTCGGAAATTCCGATCGTCTGTGCGCTGCATTAGTATCCGCTAAAGATAGACTCATACAATTCAAAATATTACATAGAATTTATTTTACCCCTGCACGCTTACATAAATTGTACCCCTCTATACCTGCTGTGTGCTGACGCTGCACGGTGGACCAAGCACATTTCATACATATCTTCTGGCAATGCCCCCACATCTCCAATTTTTGGGCAGAGGTCATATTATTTATTCACACAGTAACTACTATTCAGATACCGCACTCAGTTAAGGTAGGTCTCTTGGGCCTGGTTGACCCCCTAGCCAACCACAGAGCCCCCAAAACTCTGATTGAGCTGCTATTGTTTTATGGAAGAAAAATCATTGTACTTCACTGGAAGGCTCCAGCTGCCCCTACCCTGGCTGCATGGAAAAAACAGGTCAACTCTAATCTGTCCTTATATAAGGCTACTTACCTGTCGAGGGGATTCCCACAAAAGTTCCACAAAGAGTGGGACATTTAGACTGAAGCCCCCTCCACTAATGCAGATCCTGATCTTTCCCATTAAGCAATCCACCTCCTGCTTTAAAGTCACAAGGACTGAAGATTGACACTAACAGGTTTAAATAAAGCACTTTGCAGGTGTCCTGTAGATTAAGGAGCGTACTTTTAGTTTAAGTCCCAGTTGGGGCACTAGTGTTTTTGGCTGTTCTAAGCCATGTTATGTTGTGTAAATGTTTCGAGCCTGGGTATGCACAATAGGCTCTGTTTTGAATCTTATGCTTTTTTAACCGTTTTCCGACCGTCCGCCGCAGTTATACTGAGGCAGAATGGCACAGGCAGGCGAATCACCGTCATGGTACGTCGGTACCATAGACAGACACTAGGGGGCGCGCACGCGCCCCCTGCTCGCCCACGGAGCCAATCTGTGTGCCCGGTGCTCTCGATCACCGCCGGGCTCCCACGATCGCTCGGGGCACATGGAGAACCAGGAGCTGTGTGTGTAAACATACACAGTTTCTGGTTCTCTGAGAGAAGAACTGACAGATCCTCTGTTCAGTTTCCCTGCACAGTCCACATCCCCCTTCAGTTAGAACACTCCCTAGGACACACATTAACCCCTTTACTGCCCCCTAGTTAGCTTCCCTGCACAGTCCACATCCCCCTTCAGTTAGAACACACATTAACCCCTTCACTGCCAGTGACATTTTTACAGTAATCAATGCATTTTTAATCGCACTGATCGCTGTATTAATGCCAATGGTCCCAAAAATGTGTCAAAATTGTCCGACCTGTCCGCCAAAATGTCGCAGTCACGATAAAAATCGTTGATTGCCGCCATTACTAGTAAAAAAAAAATTATTAATAAAAACGCCATAAAACTATACCCTATTTTGTAGACGCTATAACTTTTGTGCAAACAAATCAACATACGCTTATTGCGATTTTTTTTTTTATTAAAAATATATAAAAGAATACGTATCGGCCTAAACTAAGGAGAAAAAAATTTTTTATATATTTTTTGGGGATATTTATTATAGCAAAAAGTAAAAAAATATTGCTTTTTTTTCAAAATTGTCGCTCTTTTTTTGTTTATAGCGCAAAAAATAAAAACCACAGAGGTGATCAAATACCACCAAAAGAAAGCTCTATTCATGGGGAAAAAAGGATGTTGATTTTGTTTGAGAGCCACGTCGCACATCCGCACAATTGTCAGTTAAATCGATGCAGTGCCGAATTGCAAAAAGTGCTTTGGTCTTTAGCCACCCAATTGGTCTGGGGCTGAAACGGTTAAAAATCTCAATAAAAAGATTTTTTTTTTTTAAAGTTCATGTGCGTTTAAAGGCAGGTGTCCCACTATTTTTGACAATATAATGGATATATATATACACATATGGGAAACAGTACATACATGAACCTAAACGTGTTATCACTAACAAGCTCATCAATAATTGTTAGAAATATACAGAATTGTCTTCCTAGTGATAAGCAATTATATACTGTTTCTAATTAGAAAAATTATGCACCATAGGATTTTTAACCATAGCAACCAATGACATTGAAAATGATAAAGATAAAATCTGCCATATTAAAATACTGCAAAGTAGATAACATTTAAAATGATGGTAAAATCAATAGAACTTCAGTATTGATGTTTGCTTAAACAGGGAATGTAAAGCCTTATGAGTAAAAAACTATAAATATTAAATGTAAGCGATTAAAAAAAATGTGTAAAACAGAAAATAGTAGTGGCTGGTTGGAAAAAGCCTCGGTATCAACCAGCGTTTGGTTCCCAGATCAGGTTTCTGCCCTTTTATCTTGTTTTAAAAGACTGTTGACCTTCCACTCCTTATAATAAGAACTTTTTGATCTGTGTCACAGATCAGAAGTAAGGTAAATCTGCTACTTTTGGCTCTATAGTGTCTTTGCGACAGCATGTTTTGTTCCAGGACTGCAAAGCATAGGTGTTGCCGTAATACACCTGTTTACGATATTTCCTGTTGACTATGTACCATGCGTTGGTTCTATTCCTGGTCAACTGCCATGTGCACAGGTGTGCCTGAGGGCCACAACCTGGTACACCCACCAGGAAAGTTCATCATTCCTTGAGGGGCCGTCTGGTGAAGGTCTTGTGTGTAAGGGCTGCCACCCTCTCAAATTGCAGATAGCCCAGAGGGTTCTGCTATCCATTTTTTCTGCAAGAATCTGGTTCTCTGGGTCTAGGGTTGCCACCTTTTTCTGCAAGTCAAACCCGAACACTTTAGCGGCGCACAGCAATCTTTTTTATGGTATAAACTATACATATAGCTGCGCTAAAAGATGAACATAATAAATGAAAAGATCATCACATTGATAACAATATGGTGAAAAGTGAATAAAATGAATAAATTGTGGATATAACATACACAAAAAGGAAAGAGAAAAAAAGGACCAAATAGTAATATGCAGAGAAGGCAAAATTGGCATAAAAGTCCAAACAGTCAGCCGATAGCGGAATTCAGAATAAAAAAGTGCAGTCTTCCATCACCAGTGAATGTGAATCACCAGAAAAAAATGCACGCTTACCAGAGGCAAGCAAGGGTAAGCTTGCGGCTATAAACCCAGCCAGGGCCTTTTTTTAGGATATCAGGACTATACACCCAGAGAACACTGATCCAGGATCGGCACACCGCTCAATCAACTGGAAGGGACCCTCAGGCAACGTGTCAGCAAAACATAAAAGAAAATGGACTTCCCATAGTGTAATATCGTGGGAGTAGTTTAATAATAAACAAAAGAATCCCACTTACAAGCATAGATAAAAGTCAATCACAAGTAGCCGGCCGGCTTGCGAGCCCCCGTAACGCGGTACGTCAGTGCGTCCTGTAGACCCGACGCGCGTTTTCGTCATACAATGACGTCATCTGGGACAGGACGCACTGACGTACCGCGTGTTGTTCCCGGAGTGTTACGGGCGCTCGCAAGCCTACTTGTGATTGACTTTTATCTATGCTTGTAAGTGTGATTTCATTTATTTCATTTATTATGTTCATCTTTTAGCGCAGCTATTGTCTATTATTTTATGGTTCATATGTTTGTATTTCATATGTTAACTGCTGCTCCACTTTTTTGTTTTTTTGTTTTTATTAGAGCACGGTATTTACTCAAACTATACATATATTTTGTAATTAAATAACATTTCTAATCATATGAAGTTAATCACAAGAGTCCCCCTTTACATTAGAGTCCACAGAGTTCCCCTTTTACATCTGAATCCGTAGAGTTCCCCTTTTACATCTGAATCCACAGAGTTCCCCTTTTACATCTGAATCTGCAGAGTTCCCCTTTTACATCTGAATCTGCAGAGTTCCCCTTTTACATCTGAATCTGCAGAGTTCCCCTTTTACATCTGAATCCGTAGAGTTCCCCTTTTACATCTGAATCCGTAGAGTTCCCCTTTTACATCTGAATCCACAGAGTTCCCCTTTTACATCTGAATCCACAGAGTTCCCCTTTTACATCTGAATCCGTAGAGTTCCCCTTTTACATCTGAATCCACAGAGTACCCCTTTTACATCTGAATCCATAGAGTTCCCCTTTTACATCTGAATCCATAGAGTTCCCCTTTTACATCTGAATCTGCAGAGTTCCCCTTTTACATCTGAATCCGTAGAGTTCCCCTTTTACATCTGAATCCGCAGAGTTCCCCTTTTACATCTGAATCCGTAGAGTTCCCCTTTTAAATCTGAATCCACAAAGTTCCCCTTTTACATTTGAATCCACAGAGTTCCCCTTTTACATCTGAATCCACAGAGTTCCCCTTTTACATCTGAATCCGTAGAGTTCCCCTTTTACATCTGAATCGACAAAGTTCCCCTTTTACATCTGAATCCACAAAGTTCCCCTTTTACATCTGAATCCACAGAGTTCCCCTTTTACATCTGAATCCGCAGAGTTCCCCTTTTACATCTGAATCCACAGAGTTCCCCTTTTACATCTAAATCCGCAGAGTTCCCCTTTTACATCTGAATCCGTAGAGTTCCCCTTTTACATCTGAATCCGCAGAGTTCCCCTTTTAAATCTGAATCCATAATCCATAGAGTTCCCCTTTTACATCTGAGTCTGCAGAGTTCCCTTTTACTGTAAGGGGGGACTCTGCAGACTTTGATGTAAGGGAGAACTCTGGGGACTCTAATATAAGGGATGCCCTGGAACCCTGATTTAAGGGGAAACAGTGGGAACTCTGATGCACGGAAAGGACTCTGATGTAAGGGGGAACACTGTGGCTTCTGGTGTAAAGGGGAACTCTGATGTAAAGGGTGCTCTGATAACTCAGATTTACCTTAGTGTATTCACTCAGAGACAGGAGAGAGAAGGGGGAAGACTTCAGTCACAGACAGGGATGGATGGTGAGCTCACTCACCCCTTGGCAGTCAGCACCTCTCATCCAGATGTATCTGAGGCTGCTGGGAAGCAATAGTCTAGTCGGAATGTGTGCGGGTTTTAAATAGTTTGAAACCCGAACACATGATTCCGAACCCGAACTGTCTGGGTGAATCCCAGACAGGTGGCAACCCTATGGGTCACTGGTTCTCAACCTCAGTCCTCAAGTACCCCCAACAGGCCATGTTTTCAGGTTTTCCTTTATCTTGCACAAGTGCTTTAAATCAGAGTCAATGGCTTGGTATTTTGGACAGCTACTTTATCTAAGAGAAATTCCCAAAACATGGCCTGTTGTCTAGGTGAACCCATTAGAGACATTCCCCTGTCTAATCCCACCTACAAGGTAGTATTCCTTGTAGCCATCACCTCTCCCAATCCAGAGTCAATTTTTATTTTTTTATTTTTTTTAAATTATTTTTTATTTATTTTTGGGGTATATTATTTATTTTGTGTTGATAGAATCTTTCTTTCATTGTATCTTTTTCTTTCAGTAAAAAGGCTTAACTAAAAAAAAAAAGTAATCTTTTGTTTCAGGGTGTTATTTTGGGGATTTTACATTTCTTTTGTTGTTTTTGTTTTTTTTTTAACTATTTTATGTTGAAAGTGCTTTGTTTTAAAGTTTTGCTCAGCATTCTTGTTAAAGATGACCATCTGTTCTTGAAGCTGCCTTTTGTCTGCAGCACGCCGCTGTATCGTTTCATGAGAGTGTCTGAGCTGGTGGTCTTATGTTGCAAGGAGCCCTTTTTTATTTTTGGAGACAAGGTGATGTTAAAGTATAACTAAAAGCAAAAGTTTTTTTTTTAGTTTTGGATAGTCAGGTTTTCATTACTGTCTGCGCCCTTGTTAAGGAGATTTATGCTCTCTACTTGGCCTGTCTACCATTATCAATGAAAGTGAAAGTAAAAAAAAATCTAAACTTTTGGGTTGTCCCCCAAACAGGAATAAGTGGGGGAAATCTTCCAATGGGGACACTAGTTATGGTAACCCTGGTAAAAAAAACACTTTAGAGGGATTTTCACTCACTTCCTGTTTTGGATATGGGAAATCTCCCCAATGGTTCACAGATGGCAAAAATAAACCCTACAGGGGTTATAAACCTCCATTACTCTAACCAAAATGAAAAAAAAAAGTTTTGCCTTTGGGCTACCTTTCCACTATTGCGACCCCAAAGTCGCGTGATTTAGAGTGCGACTTTGGAGTGTGACTTTGATGCGACTCGGAGTGCAGCTTTGATCCAACTTTACAGTCTCTGGATAAAATTTGCATCAAAGTAGCACAAGAATCTTTTCAAAGTCTCTGCAGCTTTAAGTCGCATAGATTGGAACGGGTGCCATTGAAATCAATGGGCTGTGACTTGTCATGCGCCAGTCGCACCAGTGGAAACGGAGCCTCAGTTTTCCTTTAACGCCTTGGATTTTGTTCTTGCTTAGAAGAGTATCCAGTATGCATGCTGCCCTACTGTGTTTGCTTCACCATTACGGGGAGGGCCTTACAAGTAGATTTTAAAAAAATAAATAAATTCTAACAAAAAAAAAAATCTGCAAACTGTTTAAAAAAATAAGACTTTAAGCCTGCCTGTTCTTTTTTTGCTATAATACATATCTATTTCAGAAGAGAAAAAAATAGAATAGAAAATAAAGGAATAGACTAGAAAAGAATAGAATAATAAATAAAGGAATAGAACAAAAACAGAATAGAAAATAACGGGATAGAATAGAAAATAAAGGAATAGAATAGAAAAGAATAGAGTAAAACAGAACAAAATAGAATAGAAAATAAAAGTCCAGAATAGAAAAAAATGAATAGAATAGAATAGAAAAAAGAATAGAATAAAATAGAAAGAACATAACCATCTTCTGAAATTCCAATTTCAAATAGAATACATTTGAATTCAAATAGAATAGAAATGAATAGACTAGAAAAGATTGTAAGCTCTAACGAGCAGGGCCCTCTGATTCCTCCTGTATTGAATTGTATTGTACTTGTACTGTCTGCCCTAATGTTGTTGTAAAGCGCTGCGTAAACTGTCGGCGCTATATAAATCCTGTATAATAATATAATAATAATATAATAAAAAAAGAAAAGATTACAATAGAATATAATACAATTGAAAAAAACAATAGAATAGAATAGAATAGAATAAAATAGAATACAACCTTCTTCCGAAATTTGAATTTCTAATAGAATAAATTTGAATAGAATAGAAAAGCATAGCATAGAAAAAAAACAATAGAATAAAATAGAATATAACCATCGTGGGGAAGCCAAATTTAGAATAGAATAAATTCAAAATCGAATAGAATAAATTCAAATTCAATTAGAATAGAATAGAAAATGAAATCCTAAAAAATAATAAAATAAGATAGAATAGAAAAAACAATAGAATATAACAATATATACATCTTCCGAAATTCGAACTTCGAATAGAATAAATTAGAATAGAAAAGAATAGACTAAAAAAAAAGGATAGAATAGAAAAGAAAAGAATAGAATGGAATAGAAAAAAACAATAGAATAGAAAGAATATAATGACCTTCCAAAATTCGAATTTTGAATAGAATAAATTTGATTTTGAATAGAATTCGAATGAAAACTAATTTGAGAATTTTGAATCAATTCGAACTTGAATAAACAAAACAGATTCCGAAAACAAATTAAACGAATTAAACAAATTTAGCTAAACAAATTTATGTAAATAACGAATAGAAACAAAACAATTTTTTTTCGTTTTGCACATGTTTACAAAATATTTGCAAAAAATTTGGACAGCCATCTATTGAAACTGCATGTAAATTTGTTCGGTATAAATGAGGCAAGATCGAATATTCTCAGGCTATATTATCTGCTGATCATATGTTATTCATTAAGAAAAAGAAAACAGTGTGAATGGGGAAATACTTCATTATGGCCACTAGATGGAGCACTTATTTTTTATGATACTCAGCGCCATCTAGTGATCATAATGCATTATTGATCCTATTCACATTTTTTTTTTTCCATTACCAACTTTCAATCTGCACAGAATATAGTCTGAGAACTTTCGATTTTGGGTGAAAGAATTTACATTAGATGAACAGGTATGTACACGTTTTTTTTTTTTTTTATAAATGTATTTTTGAATTTTCAATCAGTTGCTGCCTAGACAAGTAGACACAGAAAATCTCCCCAGCAGGGACGCACACAGCAATAAACACCCAAAAGAGGTTCTAACCCCTCAGCACTTTATTCATAACTAAAAAAAAAAAAAAAAAAAGTTTTGGCTTTAGATACCCCCGGGATGTAACTGGTACGCCTATTCAGAAATAGTTCTGAAATACACCAAGAACTGCAGTAACCTCCCAGTATCTTCTACCTCCACCCGTTGCCTAAATAGCATCTTTGTAGCCATGGAGACTAAGCCAAGAACTTCTCCCGCACGCCGATGTGAAAGATCAGGATGCTAATTCAAAGTGATTATAGTCAGGGAATAAAAACAGAACATAATTACATTCAGCATAGCAGTCTTTAGATGCAGTGCTAAGCAGTTGTGCAAACATCCAGTGTGTATATCTGGTGGAATTAGAGTCAGCGAACACATAAACAGAGAACTCTGTATGCAGCTATCCAAACACATACGAAGGGAACAGTAAATTAGAGCGTCCACCGTCCATCTTATTACCATAAGCAGCCATTGGAGATGTACCTATAATGATACACACTGCAGGCAGTGCGGCATGGGAGCCCGAAAGTAATTAAATGTTACTTTAAACTGGCAAAAGTCTAAATTACTGTTTTGATCTGATAAAAAATGAAATTGGAAGAAAGAATCATTTATCCGTACGCCGCCGCATGCTAATGAAAAAGCATTTATCATCAAAGGCCATTAGACGAAACCTGTACAGAGAGATGGGGGCTGCTGGTGCTGACCATCAACTGGAAATGCCTATTGCTTGACGCCTTGTGGCTTCAATACTTTCATAGGTCATTTAAGGGCCCGTATACACCACTTGCGGTGTGAAGAACCCGTTTCCTGCGCCACATGGGAACAAGCTGCCCTATTTTAGCCCTTGTTCACATTGGACCGATTTGGCAGGCAATTTGACAGGTCAAATTGCATGATAAGTCGCAGCCTATTGCCGGCAACGGCACCATTCCAATTGGTGGGATGCCCCCTTTAACAAGGGGACCCCCAGATCCTGGCCCTCCCCCCTGTGTGAAATGGTAAGGGGGTACAAAAGTACCCCTACCATTTCACAAAAAAAATGTCAAAAATGTTAAAAATGACAAGAGACAGTTTTTGACAATTCCTTTATTTAAATGCTTCTTCTTTCTTCTATCTTCCTTCGGTTTCTTCCTCCATCTTCTTCTTCTTCTGGTTCTTCCTCCGGTGTTCTCGTCTGGCATCTCCTCCGCCGCGGCGTCTTCTTCCCTTCTTCTCCTTGGGCCGCTCCGCATCCATGAAGGCATCTTTGTGATGCCGCGCCGATTTGCAAAAGTAGTTCCTATGCTATTTTTGGTGATTTTCAGGTGTGACTTCAAAAGACATGAAGCTACACAGATGCCTTTCAAGTCGCATTGAAATGCTGCTTTAAAATCGCGTGATTACAGATGGAGTTCACGATTTCGAAGCCGCGTTCAATGTGAACGAGGGCTCAATTGATAAATGCACTCCAAATGCAAGCAAACGCCCGCTTTTCTGGCCACCAAAACACATGGTACCGCACAGTGCCGGGACATCTACAGCCTAGGGTGAACATGCCAAACTGCCCCCACCCCCAAGATGTGTTGAACATTGTGTGTCAGCAAAAACCTCCAAAAAAAACCACTGAGTAATAATCTGCAAGCTTACCCCTAAGCATAAAGTTCCCCTCCCCCCAGTACAAATCCACCCCCCTGCTGAAATCCACCCTCTCAGCACAAATCTTTGCACCCCTCTCCCATCCCAAAATCCCCCCCCAGATCAAATGCCCCTGCCCAAAAAAGATTCACCCCTCCTAGCACAAATCGTCTACCTCTAAAATTTCCCCTCCTAGTACACATCGTCTCCTCCCAGCACAAATCCCCCCCAATCCCCCCTCCTAGCACAAATCTTCTCTCCCCTCATCCACCCTCCCAACACAAATCCCCCTAAATCACCACACTTAGCACCCCCACATAATTCCTATCCTTCAACAATACTTACCCCACATTCCCCCTTCCAACACAAATACCCTCCCCCCCAATCTCCTTGGGGTGCACCCCCCACCTCATATGATGCCACAGTTCCCAGGGCAGCTGCCCCTCCTGCCCATCCCTTGTCCTGGCAATTGTAGGGCCATGTGGTTTGGTTCAGCACAATTTTAAAAGTCGTGCCTGGCATATTTTTTGCACATTCCTTCACATTTGACAGCCCATTAAAATGAATGGGCTGTCAAAATCGAGCTGTGCGGAATCGCTTCAACGCATGCGCTTCAATGCAAGCATTGTGGTGTGAACCAGCTAAGAACAAATGTGTAGTTAGTGAAGTCTGAATTCCTTTTAGCTTATCTGGTTATATTTTCTAAATAGGCCCCAAGCCCTACTTATAACAGCCCCTGCCGGATTTATAAGGGGCAAAAGAAGCAACTGCCCTGGGCCCCCTGACAGAAGGGCCCCACCTCTAATCAAAAATAACATAAAAAATTATATAAAATAATAACAAATTAATACAAATAAAATAATCTAAAATATATAATAATAAACAATTACTTTCTTTTATTAAATGTATCTTGGGAAGTAATATTTTGCTGATCATCATCTGTAAAAGTTTTTACTCTGGACTGGTATCATTTTTAAAAACGAATTTCGGTAGCTCGAGCTAACCACACATGGAGCACTATAACTGCATGGGTGTACATGTGACCTCAGAATGATGTTGTGTCTTGCATTTTTAAAACTGTGTGAATTTCCTTGAGAATGTAAACCAAGTCTGTGCATGAGGGCCCCCCAAGGTCTAAATCTGGCCCCAATAGCAGCCATGGTTTCTATGCACTGCACTGATGATAGCCAATTAGTCTGAAACAGGAGAAAACTTCACAAAGGAAGTAGTGGTTAGCACTTCTACATTGCAGCACTGGGGTCACTGGTTTGAATCCTGGTCGTAACACATCTGCATGGACTTTGCATGTTCTCCCCATGCTTGCATAGCTTTCCTCCCATGCTCTGAAGCCATTTAGTAGATAGGAATGAGCTTGGCAGTGGTGGCCCGCAATGCAGTGCACAGGGGTGCTGCCCCCCTATCCATGTGTCCAACCCCCCCGCCCCAATCTACATGCAGGGCATGGATTACAATAGGGTTTTTGTTTTTTTTAAGCAAGTAATTAGAGCCAGAGGCTCTAATAGGCTTAAAAAAAGGGTGGGCTTGGGGCGCAGTGCAGAATATTTTATTTTATATTATGTACAGTGCTGCGTAAATGGTTGGCGCTCTATAAATATCTGTAGTTAAAAAAAGAATTCTAGGTACATATTTAAACACCAATGTACTTTAAATGTAAATATCTGACTTAGATCTACTTAGAAGGAGAGAGTAGAGAGATGACCTTATCAGCCTGTTGCTACTCCTTCACTTTTCAATCTCAGGCTGGTGGAGGGGAGGCGACCCACTCGTCAGCAATGAAAATGAAGGCCCCCAGCAAACATCTGATTTAGACTTGATTTCTTTCCATTGTAATCCCTATACAGCAGCTTTTAAGCAGGCCATAGATGGTTTGAATCTCAGCCGGTTCAATAGGAACCAAGCGAGATTTGAACCGAGTATGGGTAGGCTGAATGTACCCAAGTTGATTAATCGATCAGCTTGGGCACAACCAGCCTGCCAGATTTTACATGCAATTATTGCAAGTGGCTGTTATAGCTGCTAGCAAAAATCACTGTCTTCCCCCAGCAGGAATGGCTTCCCCCGCTGGAGAAGACAATGCCTCGGCAGGAGGAATTCCTGCATCAACACTGATTACCGCTTTAACACCGTCCTGCAACCCATGGTTGCAGGAAAGAAATTTGCTTTGTCCACTGTATGGCCAACCTTAGACTGGAAATATGGGAGTCAGCTCTATGAGCCCATCAGGTATGGCGCATTTACATATGCTGATAAGGAACATGCTGACAGAAGGAGAGAGTAGAGCGATGACCTCATCAGCCTGTTTCTCTTTTCAATTTCAGGCTGGTTACGGGGAGGCGACCCATTTGATCCACTCTCTCTTTTGCTATCTTTGAACCTTGAACGTGTCCTGATGAAGCCTGACGGTGAAACATGTTGACGCACAAAGGCTCACTGTATATTTTGTATCATTATATATGATTTTTAATCTATCTTTGAATGCTCTGTTCATACTATGTACTTTTTTCAATAAACATTGTACTATTTTCTACATTGTTTTCTATGCCTTTAAAGTCTGACCCAGGGATACTTAGCAAGTATCCCTTCTTTTTTTTGTTACCCTTAAATTTACGGATGTGGCGATGTGAGCAGCGCTCTCTTTCTTATTTACAGCGACCCATTTGTATTGCTTAACATCAGCAATGAAAATCAAGGTCCCCAGCCTGGCTGTGCTGTGTGGCAGAGCTGATCAAACCTCAGTAATAAATAGACAGAAATACAAATATTTTGGTAGGTAAAACAGCTCATGTATACTGTATGTACTTCAAAAGTGTCATAAACTGTCAAAGCTGAACTCTGGGCAAAAAAGCTTTTAATTAAATATATTCTTCAATGGCCACAAAGGATATAAATCCATTCTGCGTGCACCAAATTCCTTTGCAAACCCAGATATTACCATAAAAGGTAGAGGGGACAGTATTAATGTGCTGTCCATAACCTGTGCAGAGAATAGAGCTGTGGGAGGGGCCCAGCAGACCCACCCACTACAGGCTAACTATAGAAAGGGGCGGGTACAAGACCAGTCACTCTGCAGAAGGATAGAGATAAGCAGTGGCTGGTCTTTATTACAAGGAGCTTCATAATGGATTACTGCACGGATCTGGAAGAAACACGCAAAGCACAACTAGGAATGGACATGACTCTTTTATTTAGGCAATATTTGCTTTTCAGCTTGCACCCTCTCTATTCACTCAGAATGGAGCCAGAAAACGCCAGCTCACCCTTCCTCATAGCTAATAACTGATAGAAAACATTTCATCCTCCCCTCTACCGCCCATTCAATCACTGTCTACTGGAACCATGCCTGAAGCATGATAAGGAACCCAATGATCTCCATGTGTTCCACACACAATCCCAGCCATCCCCAAACACCTTATAAAGCAGACAGAAAGTCAGTGAATGATCACCATCTGGAGGACAGCGATAGGCCATAAACCTGGGAACCTGGGTGATTAAATTAAAGGGATAGTTGTAACATGTAAATAGGTTGACGGAATCTACAGCATAGCCTAATGGGCGTCCCAGGACAGATCGAAAAAATCTAATTAGAGCAAAGTAATTACTGTTGGATGAACACTTACGCAGCTGTAAAGCTGATTCTGTACTGAACAGCAGTTCTACAGCTGAGTGGGAATTCTCTGCGCACAAATCCTCACTATTCATCGCTTCCAGGGCATTAAAAATAGCCCCCATTAAAATACGGCTTTCACATTCCGGTCCATGTTGTCAATCTAATAGAACGTATACATATGGGATGTATGGTATAAAAACCACCACTGCTGCTTCGCGTTCATGGGCACCAGTGTTTTAAAGCACTAGTCAGTAAAATAAAACTGTATGGTAATGAGCCCCCTAGAAGGACAACCTGGACTACTCAACTCTCTCACTGTCCACGGCAAAGATCTCAGCAGTACTAAAGAGACATTTCCGGCTGAAGATCCTACAGAACCTGACACTTCCAAGGATGGCAATTTCCTAGCCCCCCTGCTGCGCCCCATGGTTCCTCCTCATCAGCTTCTGCATCACTGCAGGACACAGCAATGGTGTAGAGACCAGCGGATCATACCACTGAGCGCAGCAGGGGCTCAAGAATCCTACACGCCTGGAAGTATTGGATTCTGAAGGAACTTCAGCTGGTGGCATTTGAGAGTATCTCAGCAAAAAATGTTACCATAGGAAAGGGGTCTCCAAACTTTCTAAGAAAAGGGCCAGTTTACTGTCCTATAGACTTTAGGGGGCTGGACTGTGGCTATTGGGATAAGAAAAGGTCCCAACATCAGTGGGGGAAAATAAATAATACCCATCGTTTGTTTCAGTGGGTGTAGTTGTGCCCCATCATTGGTGTCAGTGGGAGGAATTGTGCCTCATAGTTGGTGTCATTGGGAGGAATTGTGCTCCATCATTGGGGTCATTGGACCACCTTGATAGTGTCATTGGGAGGAATTGTGCCCCATTTTTGGGGTCATTGGGCCCCCTTGTTAGTGTCATTGGGAGGAATTGTGCCCCATTTTTGGAGTCGTTAGTTGGAATTGTGCCTCATTGTTGGCGTCATTGGGAGGAATGGTGCCACAGGGGCCAGAGAAAAACAAGCATAAGGGCGCATTTGGCCCCCGAGGCCGTAGTTTGGAGACCACTGCCATAGGGGAGCCATGCTGTGTCTTGCCATGTTTAATATAGAATAATACACAACGTTAGAAGCTCTCAGGACTAACCTGTGCTTGGAGTTTTTTACTCATGCCAAGAGGAAATTTTGTAAAGCTTAGCATTAATCTGGATCTGCATTCCTCTTATGGACCGGCCTATGAGCCTATAGATGTGGTAATGACTTTGTCTTTATTTAGGGTGCCAAAGTGACATTAATTTCATTTTTTGGACAAAAATTGCTTTCTTTTGGCAACATCTGGCAAGTTACTTACCATCTATACAATTTGAAGACGTAAATATGTAAAAAAAAAAGAGCAAAACATATGCTTTTGTGTCCAGTGTTTGTTTTAAAATAATTAGGGGTCTGTTTATTCTATTTCATTCTGTGTGAATTGGACAAAAATATTCTTTAGGCTATTTTCTCTTTTGAACAAATGTTCTTTTATTGTGGGCAGTGGCAAAATACCACAATATGGCCTCTAGATGGCTTTGAGGTGCAGGAAATACATACGTCTTTGTAATAAAACATACAGTGTTGCAATTCCAGAAAACACTAGAGGGAATTAGCAATTTAAAGCGGAGTTCCACCCATTTAAAAGTCAGCAGTTACAAAAAGTGTAGATGCTGACTTTTAATAATCAGACCCTCCTCTGTCCCACGGTCCAGTGATGCGGGCGAACGAAGCCCCGCTCCTCTCCCCCTCCTCTCTGTGGCGCCGGCATCACTACTGTGGGCGCCCGGCTGTGGCTTCACAGCCAGGCACGCACTGTGCATGCGCAAGCTGTGATTGGCCTGACAATCTTCTGGGACCTGTGACATGTCCCAGAAGATTGCAGGGAGGGAGGAGGGAGAGGTGAACTTCCTTCCGGTGCCGCGGAGCCCCAGGAGGAAGTGGGAGCTGGATGCCTCTAAAAAGAGGGTATCAGCCCCCCTCCCCCCCCCCCCCAAAAAAAATGACATGCCAGTGTGGTATGTCAGGGGGTCACCGTCACTTAAATCGGAAGTTCCATTTTTGGGTGGAACTCCACTTTAATATAACTATTGGTTATGTTAAAGAACCAGTATGATAACACTAAAAGTTCTGGTAGGTGCGATGGTGATCACTAAAGTACGTTTCCTACAAGTCATTATAGGCTGAGATTCCCAGAAGGAGCAGTAGGAAGGGGGCCATGTGGCTGTGAGGGTTTGGATGGTAGGGATTGGGGCAGGAATAGGAGTATGTAGTATGTTTGATTTGATTGGCATTGTGCGCTGAGAAGTTTTGGCCAATATTGGTGTCTGAGTTTTAAGGGAAAGGGTCCTCCAGATGGTTGGCAGTATGGCAGATGTTTGGCCTAGATATTCTTTGAGGCAGGTAGGGTTTTATGTAATTGAGGTCTGAGATCTTCATGTCAAGGCGGAAATCTCTGAACACCTGTTAAAAAAAAAACACCGAGTTAAGGCCTGTGGATTTGGTCATGGTGACCTAACATCTTCAGCCAATGTGCTGCAATATTCTCAGGATTTCCTTGCCCCAGGTCAGTGCCATCTTAATAGCATCATGGGCCCCTGGGAAAGGTAATGAACTGGGGCCCCTACTGGCCTGCATCAGTTGTCCCTATCATAGTGCCCCCTTACATCATGTTCCCCTATCAGAGTGCCCATATACTTTAGGTTGCCCCATCACAGTGCCTATATACATCAGGTGTCCCCATCACAGTGTCCCCATCACAGGGTCCCCATACATCAGGTGTCCCCATCACAGTGTCCCCATAACAGTGCCTCTTACAACAGGTTCCCCCATCACAGTGTCCCCATACATCACGTATCCCCATAACGGTGCCCCTTACATCAGGTTCCCTCATCACAGTTCCCCTTACATCAGAGTTGTGCCCCGTTCCCCCTTGTACTCACAGGTCACAAATGCTTTTCCCACCTGCAATGAGGGCAGCTCCTCCTTCCTCTCCCACGCTGAGACTGAGGTTGATTCTCAGTCTCAGTGCCAGCTCTCTTTCACCCCCTGTAGGAGGGAAGAGAAAACTGAATCCTCTGTCTAGCAGAAGCCAGTCACTGCTCCTTCTGATGGGAGTGACACTGCAGTTACTCCTGTCAAAGAAGAGTGGCATGAGCAGCCAAATCGCCAGTGCACCCCCCCTAAAACAGCACCCACCCCCTCCCTTTTCCTGTCCCTGGTCAAGGGCCCCCCCCCCCCCCATGCATCTGGGGCCCCTGGGGAGTGCCCAGGTGTGCTCATTGATTAAGATGGCCCTGCTCCAGGTGAGTTCTTTCTTTGTTGGCTACCGCTTCTGCACACTGGCTGACTGAGATGGCCCAGGTAAGTCTTTCTGCTTTTCCCTGTTATCCAGGTGTTGCGAGAGTTGGAGATCCTATGTAATTTACATTCCACAGCTGTCATGAATAATCCCTGTAATGTGTCTAATAAGTGCATTTTCTATGATTGTCAGCTCCATCTAGTGGCCATAACTATTAAAGCGGTATTAAACCCCAAACCAAACCTAAACTATATTACATTTTACCAATCATTAGATGTAGTTGCTGCCTTAGTTTTCTAATTGCATGGTTTTTCTCTCTGTTTTCACCTGGTGGTCTGGCCAGTAACACCTCCTGTATTAGAGAGCCTCCACTCTGGATGGAGGAGCAACAGAGACTACTTTGTAAAGCAGCATTGTCAGTCTACAGGGAGGGGAGTGTTAAGCTGGCCATAAATGGATCAAAATTTCCATCCATGTATCTAAAAATAAAATAGAATTATAATATTATTGAATAACGCACTAAAGCTCAAAATCTATCAGTGTATAAGCAGCGCTATGCAAAACAGTGTTTCCGGAAAATACTGCATTATCTCCACTAGATGGAGCTGACAATCATAGGAGCTACTTCAGCTCCATCTAGTGGCCGTAATGCAGTATTTTTACAAACCACTCGAATGAATAACATCCGACCTAGAGAGAAAATAGCCCCCGTTCGCACAGAACAAATGCACATGCAGTTTCACAGGATGGATAGCTTTGCAAATTTTTCTATAAATACACCCCTTGTTGCTATCTTCTTTATCTGGATTAGTGATTATTGGTGACACATCCACTTTTCCTTTCCTCGTTTTTTAGACTTAGATGTTGTAAGGCATTGCTCTTTTTTTTTTAAGGCTATCTCAAAGAGCAATTCCACACTTGTTATGTCAAGTGGCAAAAAGCTATTAGCATCAGTGAACAGGTCTCCAGATAAATGGTAATGAAACTGGAAAGACAGACACAATTAATCCAAAATAGCTTTCCCCTCCGTCACTAGGACATACAGAAATGGAGGAAATGAGGAATATCGGCTTTCACAGACACCCTGATCTGTGTTATAGTATAGTGGCATGTACAATCATTCTGATAGGTCCTGGTTATCTGTATAGGGCTAAGTGGCTGGAAAAAAAAAATCAAGTTTAATAGGATTTAAGGAACCCCTTATACCCAATGCCATGCATTAATGAGGTTAATGTACATTGCTTTCAGGCATCCTATTTATTTCAATGGGCTGCCAACACACCACAACAGAACTACAATAGACCTGCACATATTTTCCCAATGCAGTGCACATTGTGCTGCGTTGGTTTAGTGCAGAGGTCTCCAAACTTTCTAAACAAAGGTCTGGTTTACTGTTCTTCAGACTTTAGGGGGCAAGACTGTGGCCATTGGGAGTACAAAATGTCCTAGTGGGAGTAAACCACCCCCCATCATTGGTGTCATTGGTAGGAATTGTGCTCCATTGTTGGTGTCATTGGGAAGAATTGTGCCCCATTGTTGGTGTCATGGGCCCCACTATTGGTGTCATTGGGAGGAATTGTGCCCCATCATTGGTGTCAGCGGGAGAAAATGTTCTCCATCATTGTTGTCATTGGGTGGAATTGTGCCCCATCATTGGTGTCATTGAGCCCCATTGTTGGTATCATTGGTAGGAATTGTGCCCCATCGTTGAGGTCACTGGGAGGAATTGTGCCCCATCATTGATGTCATTGGTAGGAATTGTGCCCCATCATTGATGTCATTGGTAGGAATTGTGCCCCATCATTGCTGTCATTGGGAGGACTTGTGCCCCATTGTTGGTATCAGTAAATAAAATAGCACCTCAAGGGCAGGATAAAAGCAAGCAAAAGGCCGCATCTGGCCCCCCCATTTTTACTGCGCCATGGTAGAAATGGTAGTTACAAGCAGTTGCGGGGCATTTGTGGCGCTACCCCATTTGCTTGAATGTGTAGCATTTGGCGGGTTTTCGCAAAGCCAAGTAAGCTTTGCCACAAGTGTGAAGCGTCGTGGCTGTGTCATGTAAACACCCCTATTCTCTGCCTGTTGCAGCTTAAGGGTAGGTGGTTGATGGGTGGCAAAAACGCTTCCCAAAGGCACATTTTTGCCCCCCCCCCCCCCCCATACACATATAAACTAAGTCTTACAGCAACTAAACTGTCAGCAAAAATAAAAAATCAAGCACATGCCTTGAGATAATCCCTGGGAGTCCCAACATATAAGGCTTGATTCACACCTATGCCTTTTTAGGGCTTTTTGCATTTTGCAGATTTGTACTACAGAACGTGTTCCATAGGTAACCATGTTAAATGGACTGTAGTGCAAATCTGCAAAATGCAAAAAGCACTAAAACTGCATAGGTGTGAATCCAGCCTAAAAGAGCTGTTTTACCTGCCAAAGGAATTGTATTTGTGTCTATCCAGTTCTGAGATTTTATAGGTTGCCACATACAACCCCCCAAAAATGTTGCTTTTATTCTTGCTTTTGTTTCTGTTTCTGTTTGTTTTTGTTTTTCTTTTGTTTCTGTTATTGTTCTTTTTTTTTGCTTGTTTTTCGTATTGTTTTTTCTTTCACTTTTGTTTTTGTTTTAGTTTTGGTTGTTTATTTTGTGGGTCTTTTTATTCTTCGTAGTTGCCTTAGTTTTGTTTGCATTTGCTTTTGTGAGAGGTTCCTTTGTGGAAGAGTTTGGCTCAAGATTGGCATTTGGATTCTCCATACCATCCAGCCCAGTACAGTTTTGGAAGCTTGTTACTCATTTTGCATGTACATATGTTGTATACTGTATATACTTTTGGGCTACATTTGTATGGGTCAAGTGCATTGCTCTCCCATTGGGAATATAGTTGACACTCATTGAGTGCTTGAGGTTTATATACTGATTTTAATGATTTTTGGATTGTGAATATACTTTTGTATATTTTTATCTAAAATTCCAGTACTCATCTCCTTTATTTTCCGTTTATATGTGGCAATCTATAAAGCCTGTTCTTTTTTTCTTGTTTAGTTTTGGTATCTATTCGATGTGGTGCCACATCAATAATCTGCACTTCATTTTGTGTTACCAGTTCTGAGATTTACATACTTATGCCAGATAGGTACCTGACTTTTCTTTTTTGCAGCTACACAATAAAAAGGTAATTTCTCTGCCCACAGCCTGGGATTGGACAGAATGTGAAAATAGATGTAATTAAAAAAATGAAAATATGAAAAAATATATATTTACAATTAAAAAGTCCAAATTGTGATATAACAAAGGGGTCCCAGGGCGACTTCAGTGTGTGACGAAACACGTCGGGTGACGTTGGGTGACGTCACCACACTACGTGTGTCCCGAAAGGACGGGCTGTTACAGAGAGCCGGCCAGCTTATATACCATTGATGCGAGATTTAAAGTGCTTTGTTGTAAGTGCAACCTTTTTTTATCATAAATCAAACGTATAAGGATTTTATGCTATGGCGAGTTTAAATCTTTTGAGGGATGACTTCTTTATTTCAACATAAAGTTTCCCTGGATGCAGGGGCGTAACTAGAAATAGCAGGGCCCCATAGCAAAATGTTGTATGGGGCCCCCCTGCAAACAGCCCCCCCCCCACAGCTGCCCTAGTGTCAATGCAGCGTGAGCTGTGCCACATACAGCGTGACCTGTGCACAATGCAGCGTGACCTGTGCCCAATACAGCGTGACCTGTGCCCAATACAGCGTGACCTGTGCCCCATGCAGCGTGACCTGTGCCCCATGCAGCGTGACCTGTGCCCCATGCAGCGTGACCTGTGCCCTATGCAGCCTGACCTGTGCCCCATACAGCGGTACCTGTGCCCAATACAGCATGACCTGTTCCCCATACAGTGTGACCTGTGCCCAATGCAGCGTGACCTGTGCCCCATGCAGCGTGACCTGTGCCCCATGCAATGTGACCTGGGCCCAATGCAGCGTGACCTGTGCCCCATACAGCATGACCTGTGCCCCATACAGTGTGACCTGTGCCCCATACAGCCTGGTCTGCCTGTGCCCCATACAGCATGACCTGTGCCCCATACAGCGTGACCTGTGCCCCATACAGCCTGGTCTGCCTGTGCCCAATACAGCCTCACCTATGCAGAGGAAGAGGCAAGCCACCCAGATCAGCAGAGAGCGGGATTGCCCGCTGTAATAGCTTTCATTTGAATTTCCCGTCTTCCCGGGGCTCATCGTCACATAGCCCCACTTCTTGGCCCGACGCCTTTGATGACGTCACATGTCCCGCATTGGATAGGATTTCTGCCTATCAAAGGCGCCGGGCCAAGAGGTGGAGCTATGTGACGTGAGCCCCGGGAACACTGGAAGTTCTAATGAAAGCTATTACATCGGGCAATTCAGCTCTCTGCTGATATGGACAGCTCGCCTCTTCCTCTCCTCTCTCTTCCCCTGGCTGGGAGACTGTGCTCTCATACTCACTGGGCCCCACTTGGCTGCGGGCCCCATAGCGCCCGCATGGATCGCTATGGTGGTAGTTACGCCCCTGCCTGGATGGATAGAGGCCCTGGCTGGGTTTTGAGCCACAAGCGATACTGACCTTCTGTAATAGGAGGTACTTGCAAGCTGATAAGCAAGCACTCTTTAAGGGCCCTTTCACACTGGGGCGGGGGCGGCAGCGGCGGTAAAGCGCTGCTATTGTAAGCGGCGCTTTACCGTCGGTATGCAGCTGCTAGCGGGGCGGTTTTAACCCCCGCTAGCGGCTGAGAAAGGGTTAAAAACCACCGCAAAGTGATTTTGCCGGAGGTATAGCCACGCTGTCCCATTGATTTCAATAGGCAGGATCGGTGAAGGAGCGGTGTATACTCCGCTCCTTCACCGCTCCAAAGATGCTGCTAGCAGGACTTTTTTTCCCGTCCTGCTAGCACACCGCTCCAGTGTGAAAGCCCTCGGGGCTTTCACACTGGAGAAAAAGCAGCGGCGCTTTTGGGTCAGTTTGCAGGCGCTATTATTAGCGCAATAGCACCTGCAAACAGCCCAAGTGTGAAAGGGCCCTAAGGTGGAGGTGTTAACTAAGGATTACAGACTTTTTTGTGATGGATGGTGTGCATACCGTTTGAAGAACTGTGTTTCATCGTAATTTGGACTTTTTCATTTTATATACATATTTTTTTATTTACATCTATTTTCACACTCTCTTTACTGAGACTTAGCGCAACTCTATATGGGAGTTTAATTGGTACTGTGTGTTTCTCATAGGAGAGTTGCTGCTTCTAATTACAAGGTTGTATGGAAATAGCACCATTTTTTCCTCGTTACAATTGGGATTGGACAGAGGCTGAGCAGCAGCAGTCCATCCTTTTGTTACTCTGCCCTCTCCTGCTGTCAGCATAAAATAGCTCATGCACTCCAGAATCCCTGATACATTGCAAGACATGGCTTAGGTTTGAAACATGAACCCGTAGGCACACCTGTAGATCGTTCACGGCCTCTCAAAAACACTCCTAGGTAGGCGATCCCCCTCTTTCCTATCTAGATGGGCCAAGCACACTCCCAGTCAGACAGCAATGAGGGCTCATTGAATCCCACAGCTTGTATAACAGTGTAAATTTGCTGTCCCCTCAACTCACTCAACACAAAGCCATTAATGTCTAAACCGCTGGCAACAAAACCCCTAAGTGAAAATGTCCAAATTGGGCCCAAATTGTCAATATTTTGTGTGACAACCATTATTTTCCAGCACTGCCTTAACCCTCTTGGGCATGGAGTTCACCAGAGCTTCACAGGTTGCCACTGGAGTCCTCTTCCGATCCTCTATGACGACATCACAGAGCTGGTGGATGTTAGAGACCTTCAGTTGCTTTAGCAAGGCAGTGGTTGTCTTGGAGGTGTATTTGGGGTCGTTATCATATTGGAATACTGCCCTGCGGCCCAGTCTCTGAAGAGAGGGGATCATGCTCCGCTTCAGTATGTCACAGTACATGTTGGAATTCATGGTTCCCTTAATGAACTGTAGCTCCCCAGTGCCGGCAGCACTCATGCAGCCTCAGACCATGACACTCCCACCGCCATGCTTGAATGTAGGCAAGACACACTTTGTACTCCTCACCTGGTTGCCACCACACATGCTTGACCCATCTGAACCAAATAAGTTTATCTTGGTCTCATCAGACCACAGGACATGTCCAGTAATCCATGTCCTTAGTCTGCTTGTCTTCAGCAAGCTGTTTGCAGGCTTTCTTGTGCATCATCTTTAGAAGAGGCTTCCTTCTGGGACGACAGTTATGATGACCAATTTGACGCAATGTGTGGCGTATGGTCTGAGCACTGACAGGCTGACCCCCCACCCCTTCAATCTCTGCAGCAATGCTGGCAGCACTCATACGTCTATTTCCCAAAGACAACCTCTGGATATGACGCTGAGCATGTGCACTCAACTTCCTTGGTCGACCATGGCGATGCCTGTTCTGAGTGGAACCTGTCCTGTTAAACCACTGTATGGTCTTGGCCACAGTGCTGCAGCTCAGTTTCAGGGTCTTGGAAATCTTCTTATAGCCTAGGCAATCGTTATGTAGAGCAACAATTCTTTTATTCAGATCCTCAGAAAGTTCTTTGCCGTGAGGTGCCTTGTTGAACTTCCAGTGATCAGTGTGAGAGATTGAGAGCGATAACACCAAATTTAACACACCTGCTCCCTATTCACACCTGAGACCTTGTAACACTAACGAGTCACATGACACCGGGGAGGGAAATTGGCTAATTGGGCCTAATTTGGAAATTTTCACTTAGGGGTGTACTCACTTTTGTTGCCAGCGGTTTAGACATTAATGGCTGTGTGTTGAGTTTACACTGTTATACAAGCTGTACACTCACTACTTTACATTGTAGCAAAGTGTCATTTCTTCGGTGTTGTCACATAAAAAGATATAATAAAATATTTACAAAAATGTGAGGGGTGTACTCACTTTTGTGAGTTACTGTATCCTTCACTAGAGTGGTCATAGAATTTATATCACCCCAGCCAGACTGGCAAAGATCTTTCCCGCTCAGTCATCCACCTGTTGGAGATGTGTTGGAGATGTGATTCCCCTAATGCTGATGTTATACATATTTTCTGGGACTGTACGCCATACAATATATGTCGGAAGTAGTAAGCTGTATTACCTCAGTAACACCGATTAATATCCGTCCAGCCCTTGAAGTATGCCTTATGGGCTTCGGGGATGTCCAAGCCCCTTAAAAAGTAGTAAGTTGTCAGGGCTGGGCTCAGCCATTCCTTCTCTGAGCTGGCCGCTGTCGGCTAATTGCCAGCTCCCATCTCTCTCCACAGGTACTCAGCTGTTGATGATATCCTGCTTGTCAGTCCTGCCTACTTAAGCCGTCCAGTCCAGAGGAGCTCTGCCTTCGCCTTGGTCAACATCACAGAAATGATCTCCTGCGATCCTGTTCAAGACTTGCTTTGCTGACATCCCTTCTGGCTCCAGGTCCCGCTTGCTGTTCCACTACTTTTATCCCTGACTTCTGGCTTGGCTGACTATCCGTTCCGGTTACTGAACTTTGCCTATGTTTTGACTACGTTTGTTCTTTTTACTTTTATTATTAAACAAGTGTGGTTTAACTGTACTTCTGTCTCGGCCTGATTTCATGGTTTCTGACATAAGTACACTATTAACACTCCTGTTGTGCTATGCTAGGAAACTCATTATAATGTCATGTAAGAAGTCCACACCCCCCTCCATTATGGTGTGGAAAGCATTAATTAACCAAACGTTACCATTGTATAAAGCTACCTATGCTAGCAGAGGTGTCCTGGCTAAATTTGATAAAGTCTGGGGTGTCTGAGTGGAGGTTTCATTGCTATGTGTGTCACCATTATAAGGATGTGAATGCGTAGATGTATTGGTACTAAATGAATATGTACTGTACATACTTGATTGACCTTTACTGCTATGTACATTGCTGAAGAATAATTAATGATTTCTAAGAGATGGTAACCCCATATTGGGCGGCTGGTAGCTGTGCAGTACCATGGTTGGTGATCCTGTTGTATCAACTCCATTATATGCTGCATATCCTGTATGTGTGATTTTTTTTAAGAGTTTTAACTGTGTTATGTATGTTTGGTTTATTGCAAAATTTTATAAAAAAAAGAGTTTTTAAAAAAATAATGGAGGACTATCCTCAGAAACTGGGACATCTGGCCACTTGAGCATATCATACAAGTAATTTCTAACAAAGAGCAATGAATTGCGTTGAGAAGCTGTTTGGAGTGCCCCATACTCTCTTTATTTATCTGGATAATAGACTTGTGCACAACGGAAAAATTTGTTTAGTTTCGGTTTGTTGTCATTCATAAAATACATAATTTTGTTCTGTTATATTCGTTATGTTACGTTAATACGTTTTCGGATAATTCGTTATTATTCGTAGAGTGTCGATATTCGTTATACTGAATCTTGAATCATGTCGAATTCATTTGTTATATGCGCTATAATTTTGTACGTATTCATTGAAATTCGGTATTTATGTATGTATATATATTCGCGATAATGATTCGTAGTTTGGAAAGTTGTTTGTTTATTGAATTTATTAACCCACACAATGACAATATCTCTTCTCCTCTGCTCAAATACAATACAACACCCTTCTCACTCAGTTCTCAGGAATGCACTTTGCTAGTAATCCAAACTCCAGCACAAAATTAATCAGCTGATTGGACTGTAAGATTTACTTTGAGTTGACCTTTTGTTTCATTAGACCTTTAACGGATTACCGAATCATGTCGAATTCAATCGTTATATAATTTCTTTCGTATTCGTTGAAATTCGTTATTTTTTATTCGGACATTCGGATGCAAAGATGCAAAATTCGGCCGAATTTCGATTCGTTACGAATTGCACAAGCCTACTGGATAAAGAATGAATGCAATATTCAGATTGTGCTGTGATCACTGTAACCAAATCTCACCATTTGTCTGGCTTCTTCTATTAGCTGGACACTTGGCCTCTTTTTCAAGAACATTGATGCTACTACTAACTACACACACTAAAACACGTAAATAGATGACTCAATGGTTCTTGAACCTCCGCAATAAATCTATTCCACTGATATCTATTGCCAGTGGCGTCGCTAGGGGTTGGCTTTTGGGGCTATAGCCCCGAATCTGGGGCCCATAGCCCAGAGTCTCTGCAGGGGTCCCCAAGGGGAGGGGAGGCTCTCTGGGGACCCTGATGTAAGTTGGGGGCTCTCTGGGGACCCTGATGTAAGGGGGAGGCTCTCTGGGGACCCTGATTTAAGGGGGAGACTATCTTGGGACCCTGATGTAAGGGGGGGCTCTCTGGGGACCCTGATGCAAGGGGGAGGCTCTCTGGGGATATTTATACACACACACACGTATATTATATACATGTGTATGCCCGCCCAAGCATATGACTTTCTTTACTACGCTGATATGGGCTCTAGCCCCAGATCTTTTCTAGACCTAGCAACACCCCTGTCTATTGCCTTAGAATATCTAACTACTCAAGACAATGGGTGATGGCAGAGGGGGAAAGAGATCTATCCGACACCCAGGAATAGGACCCTAAAACCAACATGGCAGAAGGTAGACTTTCCCTTTAACAAAACTCTCCACTCTCCAGTTCCCTTTAATCTAAGCTTATAGAATTTCTTATTTGTCCTCTAAAAGCAGCTCCACCGGCGATACTGGCGGCTCCAGGCACATGCCGGTTACCATGGTGCCAGGGAGTAGGTACATACGGCACAGATCATGCTCAGCTCTATTGACTTGCTAAGGTAACAGAAAGAAAAGTCTATTTCCACCAAAGCAGGAATGCAGCTAGACTAATTAAAATGTTATCAGACAAAGCGATCATTACTGGGTGTTGACAATAGACGGACGGTGCGTAAATGATGCTAGACCCTTTCAAAGGCCCACACCGGGTCACTGTAAAGAGATAATTAACAACCACATGCTTAAAAGGTTAGGACTGCGAGTTCCAAAAATAAAAGGGCAAAATTTTGCTATCTGAGAGTCTACGTGTGTAAGAAAGTGTGCGTCGATATGTGTACGCGTTGTACTGAAAAAAGGAAGCATGGTGGACTTTAAATATTCGACGGGACAAGTTTGCCGCATAGCCAAGATCTGTATTAAATGGATCCCATTAATTTGCACCATCATCCCCTTTCTCTTTAAAATAAAGTCGATTTCCAGGCAGATATAAAAGCTCTGCATACATTATTTTTTTACTAATGCAAGCAGTGTAAGTACCTAAATCTGACACGGTATCGGCCTCGTGTAATCCTCTGTGCAGCAGAGCTCAGACTGGGAGAGGAAGGAGAAGCACAAAGAGGCAATTAGCTGAGTTAACAAGGAACATGCTAATAGGAGAGACCAAAGTGAGATGACCTCATTAGTCTACTGCTTCTTCTTTTACTGCCCAGTCACAGGCTGGACAAGGCCTGAAAATGTTACTTAAAGTGGAACTTCACTCTCTCAATCAGTATTGACTATTTGTAATCCTCATGCTGCTAGCATTAGTAAGTCGATAGAAAAGTACTGTATATCATATTTACTTGTTTTAAACAACTTTTCTTTTACATTTCTTTAGCTACTTCCTGGTTTCCACACAGGCAAATGATGTCATACATCCCAGAAGTCTTCAGGAGGGGAGGAGGGGCTTTCTCAGCTAAGCATACTCTCCTGTCTGCATGTCTGAGCTAAGGGCAGATGGATTCCAGGAAGTAAATGATACATGAATCATCTGCCCTTACTCAAGATGGCCACTGCCATGAATTCTAGGGGGTTGTTTTTCAGAGTGATTTCTCAAAAAAATAAAGCATGGAGACATGGATGGATGGGGGAGTTAGCTTGTTGGTTTGTGGTGCTCAGATGCAGTGTAGTTCCACTTTAACTGCAACAGAGAATTCTGGTCTCAATGAAGTGCAGCACGGCTGGCAAAATCCTAGGACTGCATGGGCAGAAATACAGGCAGCTCTAATACATGTAGCATAGTGGCTTAGTGGTTAGCATGTCCACCTTGCAGACTAGGATCCTTGGTTTTGATTTTCTCTTCTACTAGCAAAAAAACCCGACAAGTGTTATAATCCATCTCCATTCTATCCAAAGCTAAAATAAATGCCTTTAGTTATTCCTTAATTATGGACCACATTGCACTCTTTTTTTTTTTTTGGAAGGTTTTATGACAAAAAACACTCTTATGCCCCATACACACGGTCGGACATTGATTGGACATTCCGACAACAAAATCCTAGGATTTTTTCCGACGGATGTTGGCTCAAACTTGTCTTGCATACACACGGTCACACAAAGTTGTTGGAAAATCCGATCATTCTGAACGCGGAGACGTAAAACACGTACGTCAAGACTATAAACGGGGCAGTAGCCAATAGCTTTCATCTCTTTATTTATTCTGAGCATGCGTGGCACTTTGTGCGTCAGATTTGTGTACACATGATCGGAAATTCCGACAACGGATTTTGTTGTCGGAAAATTTTATATCCTGCTCTCAAACTTTGTGTGTCGGAAAATCCGATGGAAAATGTGTGATGGAGCCTACACACGGTCGGAATTTCCGACAACAAGGTCCTATCACACATTTTCCCTCAGAAAATCCGACCGTGTGTACGGGGCATAACTATTTTTTTAAATTGGAATGGAAACACCAAACATTTTGGTTTACTTCACTAGAGGCAAAGGTTTCAAAATTGGCCACATATTGGATTTCGATTTCAACTCTGAAGATTTTATGAAAAATAAAGTTATTTTCCTACATGTGTTTCTGGAATATTTCTGAAACACCAGAGCAGCACCATGATGTCTTAATCAATATGGAACAAGATCCACCTCTAGCTCAGTCATGTTCTTCTTCTCAACCATCTATTTGCAGAGACCACTCTTGGAGTTGTACATCAGTAGACTGTAATCCTTAATAGTAGAGTGTAACCTATGTGCAATGGCGACCTGAGGCTCTGTGCCAATGGATAAAGAGAACATTGTGATTGCATACTAACGTTGGCGCAAAACCAAGTAGGTTGGGTGCCAGGTTTCTTTAGTTACTTAGTCAGTAAGGCTGAACACCAGTCCATCCAGGTCAATCTGTGGGGTGTTTGCATGTGTTTGATAAAGGATTTGTTTTTGCAGTAGATCTCAAGCACTTCTCTTTGTGAGAAAAGTAGTGGATAGGATAACACAAGGTCATGAGTTCAAATCCCCCCACCAGTGAAATTATTATAACTCCTTGTCCTAACTGTGAGTATCATCCCATGAGGATTACAGTGCAGCTACATCCTTCTCATACTCTGGTGGTTTTAATGGGGGCACAAACAACCTTTTCTTTGGCCTAATGGGTTAGGCAGCAGCTCTGAAAATGTAAGGTTGCGAATTTTGAAACCCTGGTATAGTACAAATGATTCAAAGGCTTGGATGATCATGTTAGTAGTAGTTCAAGTGTTGTTTCACTATGAGTAGATGGCAATCACCTCCCCCCAGCTTTCCACCATGAAGGACTGTTATCAAGTGGTAGTTTATCCTTCATTGGACAACAGCAGTATATAGATGAGTTGACAGGCCAGGTTCCCACCATGTAAGATTGTTATCAAGTGGTAGTTTATCCTTCATTGGACAACAGCAGTTTATAGATGAGTTCACAGACCAGGTTCCCACCATGTAGGACTGTTACCAAGTGGTAGTTTATCCTTCATTGGACAACAGCAATATATAGATGAGTTGACAGGCCAGGTTCCCACCATGTAAGATTGTTGTCAAGTGGTAGTTTATCCATCATTGGACAACAGCAGTATTTAGATGAGTTGATAGGCCAGGTTAGGTGCTGGTGCAGGTTAGGGTGATGATGCCATGAGCCCCATTCAGAGGAATTAGCTGTGGTGAACGGACAGGTGTTGAAGAGTTTTGGTTTGCCAGCACTGCAGACATGGGTAATGTCAGTACTGTGAAGCAGTTAGTGCTGTATGGATGAGTTTATAGGATAGTGGTGGGGGGGAGGTCAGTGAATCAATGACTCCAAGGTGCAGATAGGAAATTGTCATGGAAGTACTGATGAGGGACAGGGTGAGGGTACTGGGGAGGGCAGATATAAAAGGGTAGGTGGCAATCGCCTTACCAATAGGACTGTTACCAAGTGGTAGTTTGTCCTTCATGGGATTATATATGTCACAACAGTATACAGGTGAGCAATGGGCTAGTTAGTGGTAAGGGGTTGGGCAATGACAAAGATGCCATGAGCACCATACAGAGGAGTTAGCTGTGGTCGAGTGACAGCTGTTGAAGGGGCAACAGCTTCAGCGTTGCGGTGTGGCAGCACTGTAGACATGGGTAATGAGAGTACTGTAATACAGTGGGTGCTGTATAGATGAGTTGATAGGACAGCGGTGGGGGGAGGTTAGAGGAGCAACAGCTCCAAGGTGCAGATGGAAAAGGGTCATGGAAGTACTGATGAGGGTACTGTGGATATCAGATATGAAAGGGTAGATGGCAATCACCTTGGTAGTAGGACTATTACCAAGTGGTAGTTAGTCCTCAGGGCTGGTGCAAGGATTTTTGACACCCAAGGCGAATGGTATGGTATGGATAAGAGCAACAGGACAGTGATGGAGAAAGGGGGTGCTATGGATGAGGGGAACAGGACAGGGGTGAAAAAGGTGGGGTAGTATGGGTGAGGGCAACAGGGCAGTGATGGAGAAGGGAATTGGTCTGGATGAGGGGAAAAGGGTAATGATGGAGAAGGGGATTGGTTTGGGTGAGGGGAACAGGGCAGTGATGGAGAAAGGGAGTGGTATAAATGATTGGGAACCGGGCAGTGATGGAAAAGGGGGTGGTATGGATGAGGGCAACAGGGCAGTTATGGAGAAAGAGGATGGTATGGGTGAGGGGAACAGGGCAGTGATGGAGAAGGGGATTGGTATGGATGAGGGCAACAGGGCAGTGAGGGAGAAAGGTATCGGTATGGATGACGGGAATAGGACAGTGATGGAGAAGGGGATTGGTATGGATGACGTAGGTGGTAGGCAATCAGCTTCTAAATTGGGCTTGTTAAACTAAGCTTTGACAAAAAAACCTGGAAGCTGATTGGTTTCTTTGCAGAGCTGCACTAGATTTTGTACTCTCCAGTTTTAGTAATTCAACCCCTAAGTGTCAAGTGCCAACCATTTTATGCAGGAAGCCTTTACACAGCTAGTTACTGAACTCTAACAACTGGCATCAGAAAAATCCCCCGTCAAGCTGTGGAACATATCGCCTTTAACAAAGTGCGGACCAAGCAGGAGGCTTGGGATAACTTTCAAAATGAGACAAAATTTGCCTGAAACAGCAGAAAATCCCTCCACTTCTCATCGCATACAATAGCTGAGTTGGCATGTTGTATGTTTGATGCAGAGATGGGTGAAGGCAGCTCTTTCCAAAATGCTGTTATCCAGAGCAGATGGTGTGAACACGCGTATAGCAGTAGTACACGAAGACTTGGGTGTATTGTTATGACAGACTGCAGCAGTCCTGGCCTCTGTTTCCTAACCACTTCCTGCGAGCTCCTCGCATTACCAGGATGTGAGCCAATGACACATACTAACTAGGAAAGTTCCAACGTCTAACCAGGATCCTGCGCATAGATGTGCATGACATAAGTGAATCAGAAGACGTAAACAGCACAGTCCACAAAAATAATATACTATATATTACATGAGAAATACCTAGCCTGCCATTGCCGGTTGGCCTTATTTGTAAATCTCCAGTTACCTGGCTGATCAGCCAAGAAACTAGCATTTTTGAAATAGGACATCCCCCATGATGGGCGTTAAAGGGCAATTGAACATAAAACTACAAAATGATGCACCCCTGAGCAAAATTCTTCTTTGGTTATAACTGTTGGGTGTCTGGTTCCCGTTGTTTGTCAGTTTACCTCCTTGCCGTGATCTACTGCTTGTGTTTTGACTCTGCCTGACCGCTGCCTGCTGCGATTCCAAACTTTTTGGCAGACTTTTTTGCTTTTGATTGTTGGTTTGATATGTTATTTTAGTTGCGTGTTAAGCTGGCCATACAAATTTGTCTGGTTCCTGATGAACTTTGCTTTATGTGTGGCTCTGTCGCCACTCTCCCTTCTGACATCCTTTGATTGATTTGATTTCAGATGAACAGCACCTCAATCTAATCAGATACAGCTACTAAAGGAACCCACACCTTTTAGGAAACTCAGAGATTTTGAGTTTTTCAATCTGCCGTATGGCCTATTGTCTGTTAGCTGCCAAAAGAGGGCACAAAAATGACAAATGGTACTCTATGGGAATTATGAAGGCACGTAAAAGTTACAATAGTTTCTGTCTGTAAAAGGGATTAATGGACAACCTGCGGGATCTTTGCTGGAAATTATTGCACCACTAATTCTACCACATTACTTCTCAATATCATCATCTATACCAGCTACTGTAACTAGGGTTTTGTTGAACCCTAGGGTTCCTCAAGAAGTTGCTAGGGATTCTATGAGCTGTGACTGATTAACCTCCCAATGGAAGGTGCCTTCATAGTTCCAGAACCAACACCACTTGACGCAGCCAGCAGCATAACACCCCTGATCTATTTTAGCTGTTTGTAAGGCTACTTTCAGACTGAGGCGGGCGGGCATCAGCGGTAAAGCGGTGCTATATTTAGCGCTGCTTTACCGTCATTTTAGGGGCGCTACTCAGCCACTAGCGTCCGAAAAAGGGTTAAAACCACCAGCAAGGCGCCGCTGCAGCGGCGCTTTGCTGGTGGGTTTGCGGCGCTGCCCCATTGTTTTCAATGGGAAAGGGCACTTTAGGTGCGGTGAATACACCGCTCCTATAGCGCTGCAAAGATGCGGCTTGCAGGACTTTTTTGACCGTCCTGCAAGCGCACCGCTCCAGTGTGAAAGCCCTCGGGCTTTCACACTGTAGACACAGGAGAGGCTCTTTACAGGCGCTATGCAGGCGCTATTTTTAGCGCTGTAGTGCCTGTAAAGTGCCTCAGTGTGAAAGTAGCCTAATGCCTCATACACACGAGCGGATTTTTCGTCGGACTGAAATCCGAAGGACTTTTTGACGGAGTTCCGACGAAACGGACTTGCCTACACACGATCACACCAAAGTCCGATCGTTTCGAAAGCGATGACATACGACCGGACTAGAATAAGGAAGATCATACCCAGTAGCCAATAGCTGCCCTTGCGTCGTTTTTTGTCCGTCGGACTAGCATACAGACAAACGGATTTTTCAATAGGAATCGAGTCCGTCGGAAAGATTTGGAACTTGTTCTATTTCTAAAGTTCGTCAGATTTTTAGACAGAAAAGGTCCGATGAAGCCCACACACGATCGAATTGTCCGACGAATTTGTTCCGTCGGACCTTTGATGCCGAAAAGTCCGGTCGTGTGTACGCAGCATATGGATTTTATTCTTCCCACTGACCATCAAAATAAGGGTTTCATTTTACCTACTGACCACCATTGTAAGGATGTAGTTTTTCCCACAGACTGCCACTGTAAAGGTTCCATTCTTCTCGCTGACCACCACCATGAGGGCTTCATTCTTCCCACGGGTTATGAGAAAGAAAATCGGTCAATTCCCTCACAGTAATGCCCTGTACACATGATAGGATTTTTCCGATAACAAATGTTGGATGTGAGCTTGTTGTCGAAAAGTCCGACCGTGTGTATGCTCCATAGAACATTTGTTGTCGGAATTTCCGCCAACAAATGTTTGAGAGCAGGTTCTCAAATTTTCTGACAACAAAACTTGTTGTCGGAAATTCCGAGCGTGTGTACATAAGTCCGACGCACAAAAGTCCACGCATGCTCAGAATCAAGCAGAAGAGCCGCACTACTGAACTTCATTTTTCTCGGCTCGTCGTACGTAACCGCGTTCTTGACGTTCGGAATTTCCAACAACATTTTTGCGACCGTGTGTATGCAAGACAAGTATGAGCCAACATCCATCGGGCAAAAAAACAGGATTTTGTTGTCGGAATGTCCGAGCGCGTGTACGTGGCATTAGGGTTTAATTTTTTTCCCACTGACCACCACTGCAAGAGTTTATTCTACTCACTGACCAAAACTATGAAGATTTTTTTTACCCCTTATAAAAACTGTAAAGGTTTCATTCTTCCCACTGACCACAAATGTAAGGGTTTCATTCTTCCCACGACCACCAATGTAAGGGTTTCATTCTTCCTACTGACCACCAATGTAAGGGTTGCATTCCTCCCACGGACCACCATGGGTTGCAGGAAAGAAAATCGCTCAATTCCCTCCCAGTAATGCCCTGTACACACAATAGGATTTTCCAACAACAAATGTTGGATGTGAGCTTGTTGTCGGAAAGTCCGACCGTGTGTAGGCTCCATAGAACATTTGTTGTCGGAATTTCCGCCAACAAATGTTTGAGAGCAGGTTCTCAAATTTTCTGACAACAGCGTGTGTACATAAGTCCGACGCACAAAAGTCCACGCATACTCGGAATCAAGGATATTGAATGGCTATTGAACTTCATTTTTCTTTGTGTGACCGTGTGTATGCAAGACAAGTTTGAGCCAACATTCTTCAGAAAAAAATCCCCGGTTTTGTTGTCGGAAAATCCTATCGTTTGTACAGGGCATTTGTACTGATGGGGCAATCACTCCCACAGAGCCATTGTGTTCTCTGGGCGGGGGAAGCCCTCCCTGCCAGGAGGACACAGTGATTATTGCTAACAGCTATAACAGCAGCTGGAAATAATTGCATGTAAAATCCGACAGGCTGGTTGCTGAACTGGCCAAAATTAAAACCCCCTATGGCCGGCTTAAGAGGCATTTTCCCACTGACCCCTGATGAACTGGTTTTAATAAAAGTTATCTGAGACCTGAAAATGATCTTAGGGGTTCCTCTGGGGTAATAAAGTTGAAAAAGGCTGCTCTATACCATTTAAACATTTACCAGTGAATGTTATTAAAATCCTTATATAAACTCATTTAAAAATATTATGTAATTTATTATTAGTGTCCCTTTGAGGGATATTGTATGGAATGCAGTTTTGGCTTATGCTTACTCAAAAGGCAACCCGTATTAGTAAAATTTAATAAAGTGGACCTAAGGTACATTTTTTCCAGGTTAACTGAATATATGCTGCGTGATGTATTAGTTTAACAATTAGGTCCATTTCCATCAGTGTTTGGATAGGAGAGCGTACTCGCGGAAAGGAATTTTGTATCAACTTAACCAAAGTGCCATAGAAGTGTCATCCCGGTATAATTTAATTGAAGGGAAAGGAGAGTCTGTTTGGGACTTTAGATACACTTTTATGTACACTCAAAAAGGAACAATCCAAAGATTTTATATATAAAAAAGACAATTTTATTTTATACAGTTTTAAAATGTCGGATAGATGAAGCACCAACAAAGTTGCTTAAAATACATCACATTACAATAGTCCTTAGTGTGGGTCTACGCGTTTTGCAGCTGTCCTGCTTCTTTAGAACCACTTGGATGCAGTGCAATAGAAGACAGTTTTTTATAATCATAAAAGCAACTCCCAAAAATTGGGAAATCACGCAGAGTGATAAGAAAGGAAGAGTCATGGTCCAAAATGAACAGCCTTGGGGCCCATGGGAGGATGGCACCGCAGAGATAAAGGAAGATGATCAACTTTGGTAAAGCAAAAGAGGAGGAGCTCCAAAAAGAAAAAAAGAAAGCGAAATCCCTTAAAATCAATCCGTTCAACCTAAACTATTGACAGGGGATATAGATTATATAAAGTAAGCAAGATGCCTGAACAACATGGAAGGTGGCCAGATATGCCTAAAGATGGATGTCTAGGATGTATAGCATACAATGAAATGCAAGGATTGGAGGCCTAAGATAGTAAGGTGCATCCTGTCAGGAAATCAGCCTATCTTAGCAAGGAAAAGGCATCTTTTGCATAGACCAACAAATCACAAGATGGTATGTCTCCCCCCTTTCTTTGCTTTGATGGACCTAAATGTGCTTCTTCTTGAGCCGGTTCTTTGATGCCTTGGCTGTGTATTTTGGGTCATTGTCATGCTGGAATTCCCATCCGCGACCCATTTTCAATGCCCTGGCTAAGGAAAGGAGGTTCTCACCCAAGATTTGATGGTACATGGCCCGTTCATCGTCCCTTTGATGCGGTGAAGTTGTCTTGTCCCCTTAGCAGAAAAACACCCCCAAAGCTTAATGTTTCCACTTCCATGTTTGACGGTGGAGATGGTGTTCTTGGGGTCATAGGCACCATTCCTCCTCGTCCAAACACGGCAAGTTGAGTTTATGCCAAAGAGCTCAATTTTGGTCTCATCTGACCACACACTTTCACCCAGTTCTCCACTGAATCATTCAGATGTTCATTAGCAAACTTCAGACGGGCCTGTACATGTGCTTTTTGAGCAGTGGACCTTCACGGCGCAGTGTGTTACCAATTGTTTTCTTGGTGATTATGGTCCCAGCTGCCTTAAGGTAATTGACAAGATTCTGCTGTGTAGTTCTGGGCTGACTCCTCTCCATTCTCATGATCATTGAAACTCCATGAGGTGAGATCTTGCATGGAGCCCCAGACCGAGATAGATTGACAGTTATTTTGTGTCTCTTCCATTTGCGAATAATCGCACCAATTGTAACCCTCTCACCAAGCTGCTTGGCGATGGTCTTGTAGCCCATTCTAGCCTTGTGTAGGTCTACAATCTTGTCTGACATCCTTGGACAGCTCATTGGTCTTGGCCATGGTGGAGAGATTGGAATCTGATTGATTAATTGCTTCTGTGGACAGGTGTATTTTATACAGGTAACAAGCTGAGATTAGGAGCCCTCCCTTTAAGAGAGTGCTCCTAATCTCAGCTCATTACCTGTATAGAAGACAACCGGGAGCCAGAAATCTTGCTGATTGATAGGGGATCAAATACTTATTTCACTCAATAAAATGCAAATCAATTTATAACTTTTTTGAAATGCATGTTTCTGGATATTTTTGTTGTTATTCTGTTTCTCACTGTTAAAATAAACCTACCATTAAAATTATAGCCTGATCATTTCTTTGATAGTGGGAAAACGTACAAAATCAACAGGGGATCAAATACTTTTTTCCCTCACTGTAATGTGTAAGCACTGGTTCGCATTGTGTAGGGGTGGTGCAATGCTATGTTACACCACATCGCTCTCTGTACTTTTTTATAGTTTTTTGAAAGTTACAATAACACTGCATTAATCCTTATGCACTGCAGTAAACTGCAACACGACGCAGTGCGTTGACATCAGCTGCCCTACAAACAAAGCAAACATGCTGCATTTTTATGCAATGGACACCATGGCACATGTATGGTGTTATGAGGGCACATAGAGTACAATTGTTTTTTAGGCATCCTTTCATTGAGCCTGCACTCATCAGTGGTGATAAATGCAGGTCAATGCATCTGGTGTGAGCCCTTACAGGTGTTACCTATTAAGTTGGGTTCACAGGGTTGGTACAAGCAGGCAATTGATTCATGTTTTTGCTGTAAAATATTTGACATTGGATGATTTGGTTGTTTAGACAGCACAAAAAATTGATTTGTCCCCCTATGCAACTCTCTATTGATCAGTAAGGTTGCCTGACCAGCCAGCTGCGCCATGCCAGTGGGGGGGTCCAGTCCAGGCTGGTATGACGGTACTGGTTGCCTGCACGAGTAGCTATTTTCTATCATTGTTAACTTATATTCTAGCGCAGTTAGTTGTTCAGGAAGAAGTAAACTAGATTCATGTATTCAAATGCATGTTTTGAATTATTCCCCTAAGCCAAGTTTGAGATTCTGCGGTAATAAAAAAACAAATACAGAATAAAATGCACAAATAGGATATAAAAATTTAAAATGTTGACCTGACATTGTCACTGTGCTCTGGCCCGGAATTCGTGATTGTTTTCAGTGTTTGGACTTCCACCTACACACAGGGAACTATATACCTACGGCCTATAGTTTCACTAATGATCGTTTACGTCAATGAGTCACTTCAGTATTAATATTCATGAGGTGCCAACGACATTGCTGACATACACGATTCTTCAACGTTGTTTATGGTAAAGGGGAACTCTAGCTTACACTTCCATGTCTCCAAATAGCACACAAGTGGTGAAACTACTATTATGTTACATGGAAGTTTTTTGAGCCCAACGCCACCGAAAGCTTTTAATTTTGGATAGAACAGGGATAGAGGAGACTAAAACGAGGAAAATGAGGAGGAAGGGGGGACAGAGGAATTTGGTTCCAAAAGAGGGACAGTCCCTCCAAATGACGGACAGTTGGGAGCTATGGGTTAACCTCGTACAGCTTTTATTGTCTGCTGGATAGACTTGAAAAACTGGACAGAATGGGACATAAGCACATGTTTAGTAGAGAGAGGAGGGGTTAGCGCATCTGACAATGTTTTTATTGCTATCTTGTAACTTGTAACTTACTTGTGTCAACCTCTCCTCCCATTTTTTATATAGGTGTCACAGGGATGGGAAGTAAGGGAAAATTTTCCCAGTGGGGTTAAAAAATGTCCAGCTCCATTTGCAGAAATGCAGCCCCAAACTTGCAAGGATCCTCCACCATGTTTCACTGTTGCCTGCAGACACTCATTATTGTACCAATCTCCAGCCCTTCACCAACAAACTGCCTCCTGCTATAGCCAAAAATTTTCATATTTTGGCTCATCAGTCCAGAGCACCTGCTGGCATTTTTCTGCACCCCAGTTGTTACATTTTCAAGCATAGCTGAGTCACTTAGCCTTGTTTTCAAGTCGGAGGTATGGCTTGTTGGCCACAATACTTCCATGAAGACCCCTTCTGGTCAGACTTCTCCAGACAGTAGAGGGGTGTACTTGGGTCCCACTGGTTTCCACCAGTTCTGTGCTGATGGCACTGCTAGACATCTTCTGAAGTAAGCGTGATGTATCTTTCATCTCCTCTATTAAGTTGGCCAACCACTGCGTCTACGGTCCTCAACCTTGCCTGTTAATTTGTGCTTCTTCAAAAGAGCTGGAACAGCACATCTTGAAACCCCAATCTGCTTTGAATTCTTTGCCTGGGAGAGACCTTGCTGATGCAGCTTATGTACCTTGTTCCTTATTGCTGTGTTGCCATGGTGTATGATCTGTGTCATGAAACTGTCTTTCACAACCTCACCTTAGTAGCAGAGTTTGGCTGTTTAGCACCTGCTTGGTATAATTGTACACCTGACTCTAATCTTGCAAAATCTATATATTTATTATAGCAAAAAGTAAAAAATATTGTGTTTTTTTCAAAATTGTGGATCTTTTTTGTTTATTGCGCAAAAAATAAAAACCGCAGAAGTGATCAAATACCACCAAAAGAAAGCTCTATTTGTGGGAAGAAAAGGACGTAAAAAAAACAAAACGTTGGGTAAAACGTTGCACGACTTGTCAGTTAAAGCAACGCAGTGCCGTATCGCAAAAAAAAAATGATTGAAGCACATTATTTCTATTATTACATTGTTATATAAAACTAAATAGTTCAACTCAATATAATGCAGAATCAGTGGGAGCCCTGAGTGTGTCACTTGCCACATCACCTGCCACACATTGCGGATTGTCACTTGCCACGACATCACCTGCCACACATTGCAGATTGTCACTTGCCATGGCGTCGCCTGCCACACATTGCCGATTGTCACTTGCTGTGTCCCAGAGTGAAGGCAGGCAGCAGAGAGATGATGTAATCTCTCTGCTGCCCTCGGCTGCACAGTGAGGGCGGAACTGCAGTGATGCAAGGCGGGCGGTGAGAGATGTTGTCCTCTCTCTGCTCCCCAGCCCGCCTTTGTTCTATCAGATAGCCACTTCACGTCACATCAGCTGCGCATTGCGCATGCGCAGTAGGCCGGGTAGCAGTTTTCTGATGGGTAGCGGCTATGTGCTAGAACACCGGCTCGCTGATTGGCCAGCAAGCACGCTCACCTGTCGACTGGCCCGCCCACTCACTCACTCAGCCACAGACCCTCTGACTGCTCCCTCCCTTGGCAGCGAGTGTTCTGCCGGCATGCTCCTGTCACCTCGGCGCCGGGCTCCCTCACAATGGGATAAGCAGCGGAGTGGATGGAACGGGCTGGCTGGCAGGCGGGAATTTGCCGCCCCCCCTGAAAGTGCCGCTCGGGACCGATGGTACCACTGGGTCTCATGGTAGGGCTGGCCCTGCCTATAGGTACAACTTTAACAGAAAGGTTTACAACCTCTTTAAGACTAAGCCAGCTATATAGAGTTGTCTATATGACCCCCTTAAGAAATATCAGTGGGGTTGATTTAGTAAAACTGGAGAGTGCAGAATCTGGTGCAGCTTTGCATAGAAACCAATCAGCTTCCTTTTTTTTGGTCAAAGCTTAATTGAAGAAGCTGAAGTTAGAAGCTGATTGGCTACCATGCACAGCTGCACCTGGTTTTGATCTCTCCAGTTTTACTAAATCAACCCCATTGTGTCTAAAGCACCCTTTCTCAATTAAGGTTCCTCCAAAGGTTGCCATGGGTTCCTCAAGCAATGAACAGTTCCTGCCTCTTAGATAGGGAACCACAGACACCGATGATGTTTTTGGTTATCTGAGAATAGAGCATTCTTCCCACTGACCACCAATTTAAGGGGAATTCTTCCAACTGACCACCAATGTATGGGGCATTCTTCCACTGATCACCAATGTAAAGAACATTATTCCCACTGATCACCAATGTAAGGAGCATTCTACCCACTGACTACCAGTTTTAGGGGGAATCCTGACCACCAATATAAAGAGCATTCTTCCCACTGACCACCAATGTAAGGGGCATTCTTCCCACTGATCACTAATGTAAGGGGCATTCTTCCCACTGACCACCAATGTAAGGAGCATTCTACCCACTGACCACCAGTTTAAAGGGGCATTCTTCCCACTGACCACCAATTTAAGGGGCATTCTTCCCAATGACAACCAATGTAAGGAATATTCTTCTCACTGATCACCAATGTAAGGGGCATTCTTCCCACTGACCACCAATTTAAGGGGCATTCTTCCCACTGACTATCAATTTAAGGGGCATTCTACCCACTGACCACCAATTTAAGGGGCATTCTTCCCACTGATTAACAAATGTAAGAAGCATTCTTCCCACTGACCACCAATTTAAGGGGCATTCTTCCAACTGACCACCAATGTATGGGGCATTCTTCCCACTGATCACCAATGTAAGGGACATTCTTCCCACTGATCACCAATGTAAGGAGCATTCTACCCACTGACTACCAGTTTTAGGGGGAATCCTTCCCACTGACCACTAATATAAGGGACATTCTTCCCACTGATCACCAATGTAAGGGGCATTCTTCCCACTGACCACCAATGTAAGGGACATTCCTCTCACTGACCACCAGTGTAAGGGACATACTAACACCAATGTAAGGAGCATTCTTCCCACTGATCAACAATGTATGGGGCATTCGTCCCACTGATCACCAATGTATGGGGAATTCTTCCCATTGAACACCAATGTAAGGAACATTCTTCCCATTGACCACCAATGTAAGGGGCATTCTTTCCACTGATCACCAATGTAAGGGGCATTCTTCCCACTGACCCTTACACGAATGTACTGTGATCTGTAGATATATTAATTGTCAGAGGTTCCCTGAGAGCAGAACGTTACTTCAAGGGTTCCTCCATGTAAAAAACATTGAGAAAGGTTGTGCTAGAGAGACCCAAAGGGGAGCTATAACAAGTGCTTTTGAGCCAGTTGGAATTACAGGGACAGAGATAAAATGATTGTACATCATGGCTCAGAGGGGCTGAGATTATATTCTGGCATACAAAACTCAGCAATGAAAAGCGAATGGGTTATTATTTTAAATCCCTAACGTGAAAAGCGCTCACAATTTGTATTATTACAGATTGGCAAGAATAACGGAGTCAATGCTTCCCGAAAAACCATCCTTTTGGTTAGCCGTCCCTTTGTTCCATGTGTGTCTTACCACTGGCTGGAGACCTCAATACAAAAAGGTCAAAGGCAGAGGTGGGGATTAACCATTGCTTTCAAAGACAGCTCTGCTGTGCCTAGACAGTGATTTCTTCCATGGATTACAGTCAGACCTTAATTGTTTCGCAGTTTAAGCAGGATTTTAACGGGGGTCAGTCCACCCATAATTGATTTTTCATATTTCGGCAGATGCTGGAGAATTGAACCCTGTGCTTAGGAACGCAACATTTTTATTACTTTTGCTTAAAGTTGAACTGCGGAAAGCTATAACAAAAAACGCACGCAGCTCAGTATTTACGAACATATCATTAAATTTATTTTTTTGTGTAATAATCTGAATTTTGTAGCCTACATGTCTGAGATCTGCCCGGCGGTATGAAATGGATTGTATTGTTGCCCCTTCTTCCTTTTATTTTTGTCTTTAAAATAAAGCTGAATTCCGAGCAGATCTAAAAGACACAAATCAATATAGTTATGTGCTGAGGGGTTCAGCTTCAAGCAGAAAGCTCGCAGAGAGGTAATCCAAGCAGCAAGTAGGTTTAAGGCCTCCCTGCCCGCATTTATTGGCTGGCGCTACAGCAAAAAGAATAAAATTTCCTTGCAGGGGTAAGAATCAAAATCCAAAACAAAAGGGAAGCAGAGTTATTAAGACTCCTGGCTAATAAATAGACCCCGCTGGGTCTGCTTCAGACCTGCAGACATGCTTCCCTCACAGCCTGCTTGCATCCTTTCCCGGCAACAACTGATTAACCCAAGGAACGATCGTTTATACCCCAGGTGGGCAACGAGGTGTGGCCAGTGATTAACCCCTTTGCATCCTGCTACAGACCTTCCACTGCCACCAATTTACCTTCTAAACCGCAAAATCCTATGAGGCAGATACACTCCATCCGCAACTCACAGGGGCTGCTTGTCACAGTGCTTATATAGATTAATAATTCAATAATAATTATTAGCCTATATCACACGTATCATTTTCATCCTGGTTTCACAACACTGTTTCGGTGTTTCAGTTTCCTTTCACTTATGGAGCTATGATCTCTCCTGATTGAAATATATAACACAAGGTCAGTATCGATACTTACGTCTTTTTTTTTGTTGTTTGCAAATGCCCTGAATATGATCAGTTCATAAACCATGTGATATTATGAATTCTGTTTGTAATTATGTGCATATTGATGTTGTAGATTATATGTATACATCTGGAAATCTTCAGCCCATTTCCCCTGAAGAAGACTTCTACCTCATTTGTTGAAACGCGTTGGACTTCCTCTGTCTCCTCGACAGTCGTTTTGGCCTTTTTCCAGCTGTCTGTCCTCTGTTTTCTTCTATCACGTATTTCATTTTATCAGATTTTGGTATCATGCGATATACTCTTTGACATTAATAAATTTGTAATTTTTTTAAATCTCATATCATTCTTACTGTTCATGGTCCATTAACCACTTGCACGCCGATATACGTCGGCACAATGGCAGCGGTGGGCAAATGGGCGTACCTGTATGTTCCCTTTAAGAGCCGGGCCAGGAAGCGCGCGCCGCGTACAGCGTGACCGTGCCCACGAGACTCGATGTCCGCCACTCTCCCGGCGATCGTGTCACGGAGCTTCAGAGCGGGGAAGTGCCTATGTAAACAAGGCATTTCCCTGTTCTGCCTAGTGTCATGACAGAGATCACTGCTCTCTGTCATCGAGAGCAGTGATCGCTGTCATGTGAGTTGAAGCCCATCCCTCCCACAGTTAAAATCACTCCCTAGGACACACTTAACCCCTTCATTGCCCCCTAGTGGTTAACCCCTTCACTGCCAGTGTCATTTATACAGTAATCAGTGCATTTGTATAGCACTGATCGCTGTATAAATGCCAACAGTCCCAAAATTAGTGTCAAAGGTGTCGATGTGTCCGCCATAATGTCGCAGTCCCGGTAAAAATCGTAGATCGCAGCCATTACTAATAAAAAAAATAATAATAAAAATGCCATAAAACTATCCCCTATTTTGTAGACGCTATAACGTTTGCGCAAACCAATCAATATACGCTTATTGCGATTTTTTTTTAACCAAAAATATGTAGAAGAATACGTATTGGCCTAAACTCAGGAAAAAAATAGTTTTTTCATATATTTTTGGGGGATATTTATTATAGAAAAAAGTAAAAAAATATGAGTTTTTTTCAAAATTATTGCTCTTTTTTTGTTTATAGCGCAAAAAATAAAAACTGCAGAGGTGATCAAATACCACCAAAAGAAAGCTCTATTTGTGGGGGAAAAAGGACGTCAATTTTGTTTGGGTGCAACATCGCACGACCACGCAATTGTCAGTTAAAGCGACGCAGTGCCGAATTACAAAAAGTGTTCTGGTCAGGAAGGGGGTGAAATCTTTCGGGGCTGAAGCAGGTAAAGTCCCACCCTTTGAGGAACCTGGTTTTTACATATCACATGTATCGAATAACAAGTCCGTGGGCCGAATCTGGACCACCCGTCCATTTCATGTGGCCCTCACATCTCTCCTGCAGCTATGGCACCCCCTCGTCTCCACCCCCACCTTGTCTCAGCAGTCAGCAGCAAAAAGGAGGACAGAACTCCTCCACCAGATCCTGCGATTTTCTGTTTAGCCGCACCCCCCCCCTTAGTCTCTGCCTCCCCTGGTCTCAGCAGACTCCAGCCCTCCTCCGGTCCTCCCCCAAACCTTGCAGTTTCTGCTTTCCAGCTCACCCCCCAGCTTTTCCCATCAGCAGAACAAGGCAATGGAGCTGCACTGTGATGTAAGGGTTGGTGGGGGGCTCTCAACTTCTGATGGTAGGGGGGGTTCTTGATATCTGATGTAAAGGGGAGAGGGGTGCTCTGGACATCTAGTCTTACAGGTACAACAGGCCCTTTGAGAGCAGCCATAATGCTGATGCGGCCCGTGATGAAATTGAGTTTGACACCCCCGGTCTATATGATTAAGGCTCTGTTCACACCTAGGCATTTTTGGACGTTTTTCTGCTCTAAGCCTCAGCTCTAAAAATGCCCCAACAAGACAAATCCCATTCATTTCAATGGTTCCTGTTCACATCTGAGCGTTCTGTCGCCTAAAGCAAAACGCCCGTCACTCAAAAAAGTACAGGAGCTTCTTTTTTGTTAGATTACAGGTGTTTTTAATTCTTTTACATTGGTGACCTTTTAACCTTGAAAAAAGCCTGTACAAAAACTCTGCCAAAACGCCAGAAAAACGCCTGGAAAACAGCAATGCCTAGGTGTGCACAGAGCCTAAAGCGGAGTTCCGGAGTTGGTAGCTCGGCTTGTTTGCAAAACCAGGTATCCGCTCCCACTTCCGTGTAAGATCGCTGCATAGTTGCCGACATCACGGGCTCCCTGGACAAATCAAATCGAAGTCGGACTGCATTGCCGGTTTGAATTCAGCTGAACTCGCACGATTTCTAACCCCCATTAGTGCGAACCTGGGCTTTAAGCCAAACACATATTAATTACACAGGTTCCGTGGCTGATTAAGGTGGTGATTAACCACTTGCCTACTGGGCAATTTTAACCCATTCCTGCCCAGGCCAATTTTCAGCTTTCAAGGCTGTCGCGCTTTGAATGACAATTGCGCGGTCATACAACACTGTACCCATGTTTAGTTTTTATCATTTTTTTCACACAAATAGAGCTTTCTTTTGGTGGTATTTAATCGCCACTGGGTTTTTAATTTTTTGCTAAATTAACGAAAAAAGGCAGAAAACTAAAAAAAAAAAAAAGAAAAAAAAAATGTTCATAGTTTGTTATATAATTTTGCAGACAGGTAATTTTTTTCCTTCATTGATGTACGCTGATGAGGCTGCACTGAAGGGCACTGATAGGCAGCACTAATAGGTGACACTTATAAGGAGGCACTGATGGGCACTGATGAGGCTGCACTGAAGGGCACTGATAGGCAGCACTAATAGGTGACACTTATAAGGAGGCACTGATGGGCACTGATGAGGCTGCACTGAAGGGCACTGATAGGCAGCACTAATAGGTGACACTTATAAGGAGGCACTGATGGGCACTGATGAGGCTGCACTGAAGGGCACTGATAGGCAGCACTAATAGGTGACACTTATAAGGAGGCACTGATGGGCACTGATTGGCAGTACTGGTGGACACTGATAAGCAGCATTGGTAGACACTGTTGGGACTGCACTGTTAATCAGGACACTGATGATCAGTGCCCTGATTATCAGTGTAGATGCCCCTTTAACACAAGCCGATTATCGTCTCTCTTCTCCCCTCTTCGCGATGTCAGCACGAGAAGAGGAAAGCCGATAACCGCCTTCTGTTTACAGCATGATCAGCTGTCATTGGACACAGCTGATCACATGGTAAAGGGCCACCGTGATTGGCCTTTTACCCCAATCTGTGATCAGCTGAGTTTGAAGGGGGCATGGACATCCTCCCAGCAAAGTAAGTCCGCGCTGTAGCCGTCTTTCGGCTAAAGCGTGGGCAGGTAGGGGTTTAAAAAAAGGGGTTAAACTCACTTAGTGCCTTACCTGCATTAAATTAGCCTCAGAACCTGTGTAATAATTTTGTGTTAAGTTTAAAGGGATGAGGTGGCAATCATTCAATCATTTGTAGTCCCTGTAAGCAGCAATCAGACTGGAAGAGGGAGAAACATCACAAGGAGCCAATAACTTGTGCTGCATACTTATTGGCTCATATGCTAACAAGGAACACGCTGATAGAAGGAGAGAGCGAAGCGAGATGTGCTTCTTCTTTCACCTCCCAGTCACAGGCTTGGAGAGGGACAAGAACTGTAAGGGCCCCTTTCACACTAAAATGCATTGCGTTTGCCTGCACCGAAACACAGGGCACAAAAGTATCATGCAATGCGGTTGCCGCATGTTTCAAAAAGTAGTGTAGGTACTACTTTAGGTGCAGTGCGATTTCAGTCTAAATTCAAAATGAATGGGGCTGAAATCGCACTGCACAGAACTGCATGTGAAGCACACTGTGCAGTTCCTTTGCGATTCACATGCATTTCCAATAGTGAATGGGCCCTAAGTGTTACCTAACTGCAGCAGGGTAAACAATAAGGTCTATTAGCCCCCCCCCCCCCCTCTGAGGCAGGACTGTGTAAATCTTTGGACTCAAAGGATTTGGCACCATGCACAGGTAGCTTAACTCGTCAATAAGACACAGATGTTGAATCTAATGCCATTTTACTTCAGATAATTGTAGCCCAGATTATGATTTTTCAAGTCTTTTGAAGTGTAATAAAATAATGCTCCATCTCCTAGATGAACTAACACTGACAGAGGGAAGATGGAAGAAATTGGGTCTAGCTAGGACTGAACTAACTAGCGCTAAACAGGAGCAGAAGACAGAGGGAGATAAGAAAATACACCGGTAAACAAGTTTTAGTGGTCCAAACCACCACTAGATGTCAGCATACTACAGAAAAAAAGGTAAACTGATGCAGTTCAATACAACAAAAGAAAAAAATATTGAAGGTGGAACAGAACAATAAATATCCTGATTTTTATTGCGTTATACCAGTTTTCATCTTTTTTCTTGTAGCTAACAAGAGCATGTACAAAACAGAAAGGTTTTGCGATTTCTATAATTCCCAGTGGCATGGCCTGGCACTACATTGGCTTTTACTCCACTGTATGTGTGGTATTTTCTTGTTTGCTCTCCTACCCTTGTATAGAGGTTTTGAATTGCAGTACAACAACACACAGCTCCTAATTGCTTAATAGTGCATAGCCTTGAGAGATGTGATATTCCAGAAACCTATTGAGAAATGTCTTCTTTTTTTTCTTGCTGGCCAATAAACCATCCTTTTAAAGATCTGATAGCAACTGTAATGTTAAGACCTTTGCTTCTGAGCTTCAAAACCACTGCAATGGGATCATGAAAGAAATATAATATTTCTTTTGCAATACAGAGGAGGCGAATAGAGTGGGAACACCACAAAATGGCAGGAGATCCACAGGGGTAGTAGCATAACTCCCAACCGTCCCAGATTCACCGGGACTGTCCCGGGATTTCAAGTAAATCCTGGTGTCCGGCGAATCTGGGCTGAATCCTGCAGCGGAGCCTAGTGCCAGAACAGTCTACCTGGCAGGTGAGCACTACATGGCAGCTGTCAAGGCTGAGACTCGCTCAGTGCCCAGCCAGCTCAGCCCCACCTCCCTGCCCACTCACCCTGTACAGCCTGCAGAATGGGAGTGGAGGTAGGCTAGGTCTGCTCCACCTCCTCCCCATGTCCTCCTGTGGCCACCCACAACTCCCGGCGTGCAGCCAATACTGTGCCTGTAAAGGGGTTGTGTGGAAGGGAATTTTGAAGCAGTGCTCCTGATGTTGATGCCTGAGCCTCTAGGTGAGTAAACAACTGAACTCTCCCCCTTTCTCTTCCTTCCATCTAATCCTGCCTTCCATGTGCCATAGTGATCCTTCCTTCCTGCCTTCCATGTGCCACAGTGATCCTTCCTTCCTGCCTTGTATGTGCCATAGTGATTCTTCCTGCCTTCCATGTGCCATAGTGATCCTTGCTTCCTGCCTTCCATATGTCATAGTGATCCTTCCTTCCTGCCTTCTATGTGCCATAGTGATACTTCCTTCCTGCCTTTCATGTACCGTAGTGAACCTTCCTCCCTTCCATGTACCATAGTGATCCCTCCTTCCTTTCTTACATGTACCATAGTAATCCTTCCTCAATTCCATGTACCCTCCCACTACCATGTTTGGCCACATACACTTTTTTGCAGGTCACTACCTCCCTGAAATGTCCCTCATTCTCAAGTTCAAAAGTTGGAAAGTATGGTGGTAGATGCAAGGGGGCAGGCCATTAATGTGTATCAAAGTGTACTGCGACTTTAAATGTCCTTGTATTCTAGTATAGTTGTAGGATATGTACAGCAAGCCCTTAAGCCAATTTATTTATCCTACCCAAGGTACTGCAAGATCCAGTTCCTGGAATCAGATGATGAGCTGGGTTGTCACCCTTTGTAAAGAGCTTCTTGCTGAAACTACAATTGTATATCTGTTTCTTGTAAGCATTGGGACCTAAAGAAGTGATGCCAGCTGTAGCTTCTCCTTAAAAGCTAACTCCTCCGCTTAAACTATGTTACATATATCTATAAAGGTGTGTAGCACCCTGGAGTTTAGGCAGGGAGCTCCTCACAAATTTACTTGCCAGGAGTAGTTATCCTGGTTGATTGCTAGAGATCTATTATATTCTAGCAAGGCCAAACTCATTGTTTGGCCTTGTTGCACTTTTCTCATCTACCACTAGGTGGCCGGCGCTTGGTGGTACTAGATACGAGAAGGGCAATGCAGGTTATGGGTATATGGGGGTATCTCAGCCAATGGGCAGGGGTTTTCTTGGATCACTTGGCCGGCTGGGAAAGCCTATATATTCGGGTGAGATCAAGTGATCTGTGTTCTGTGCCCCCTGGACGGCTGTCTGGGTGGGCGTGTGTCATATTGCCTGGGCTGCTAGGCCAGAGATTGGGCCTATACTGGGCACATCTGGCTGCTAGGCTGTTTGAGGGCTTATCCAGAAGCAAGAGAGCAGCGCAGGGTTGGGACTGCGGCTTGTGGTCCAACCAGAAGTGACGGTTCTGCCGGCCGGAGAACCTGTCGTGGCCGGAGGTAGAAGGGAAGCTGTCGCCAGTAAGGGACTATCTGCCTTATTACCAGGGACCACAGTGAGTAAATGAAGCAAGTACCAAAGCAGTATTCTCACCAACTGGGGACGGTGAAGAATCAGGAAACTTCAGTGGGAATCAAGCCAGGGACCCAGCCAGTGGAGGTGACACTTGCAGAGCAGCCTTGTGTGTCAAGCTAGGGACCGAGCAGGCCAGCGTGGGTGAAGCTTGAGAGGTATCTAGAGTGCTAAACTAGGGACCCAGCAGAGAAGCAGGGGTAACGCTTGAGGAAGATACCAACGTGAAGATTGGAGGAGCTCAAGGGATTCAGTGACAGCGAATCAGAGGGTCTAGTAAGAGACCGGGAGCTCAGTGTATTGAAGAACTACAAGGAGTAATTGTAGTGAAAGTGAAGGAACTGTTAAGCCTTGTGTTGGAACTGTTAAAGACTGTTACCATAGGAGACAGCATTCCTACACATGCAGATGTGGCGTCTTGCCTGGTTGCCTTTCCCTGCATGGCTGTCCTCTTATTGAAGTCTCTGAGTCTGCCAATTATTCTTGCAAGTACCTAAGAGTGCCCTGGCCCTAGCCCTCTCTCCCCCAAAAAGGTTTAAGAGAAATTAATTTTCTTTTGCATCCAAGAAGTGTCTGGTGCCCAATAACTTTAACAACTATACACCCACCATGCCTCACAACCCACTACATACAGAAGGATGTCAGCTATCCCTGGCTCTGGAGGTTCTCATCAGATCAAAGGAGGCCTGGGAGCTTGCTACAGGTGTAACATGGATTCATATTGACCCCCCATACTATGACAGGGTACAGAGGTTCTTCTCTCCCACATAAGCTGTCACTTGAATTTTGCTCCATCCTCACAGCCCCCATCAAACAAGGGTTGTAGTTCTCAATGGAGAACTACAAATCTGTGTTTGATGGGGGCTGTGAGGATGGAGCAAAATTCATTGACATTTCCTCCCTGAATGTCCAGAACTCGGTATGGACCTAAGCTGGAGGAAGAGTCTGCAGGAGATTGTGCATTGCACTCGTGATTAGCTAAATACATATAAAAAAATAATAAATGCACATATTTTTGCTACAAATATGGGGGCATTTGCTTATTTATTTATTTTTTGCTAAAGCTGAAGTTAGTCCTTAAAAGGTGAAGTTTATTTTTTTTTTTTTGGGAGGGTGGATAGAGAACAAAGCATATTTGTTACCTAGGTCCTCAGTCTGAGAAATGTAAAATGAATGAAAGTGCCAGAGAACTAGTATGAGTTCAGTAGGTTTTTGCTGCATGTAACATGGGTCAAATTGGGGCAAGTGGAGATGGTTTTTGAGATAATGGGGTAAGAGAGGATGAGTCTAGCGATATTAGGGTAAAAGAGGATGGTTCTAAAGATACTGGCGTAAGAGTGGATAGATCTAGAGGTATTGGGGTTAGAGGGGATGAGTCTAGAGGGATTGAGGTTAGAGAATATACGGTAGGTCTAAAGGTATTGGGGTTTGAGAATATGGGTCTAGAGGTATTGGGGTAAGAGAGGATGGATCTAAAGGTGTAATGGGGTTAAAGAGGATGGGTCCAAAGATATTGAAGTTAGACTCATCCTCTCTTACCCCAATACCTCAAGACCCATCCTCTCCAACTTCAATACCTTTAGATCCATCCTCTTACCCCAATACCTCTAGACCCATATTCTCAAACCATATTCTCTAACCTCAATACCTCTAGATTCATCCCCTCTAACCCCAATACATTGAGATCCATCCATTACTACCCTAATACCTCTAGAACCATCATCTTTTACCCTTAATACAGCTAGACCCATCCTCTCTTACCCCAATACCTCAAGACCCATCCTCTCTAGTGGTATTGGGGTAAAAGATGATGGTTCTAGGGGTATTGGGGTAAGAATAGATGGATCTAGAGCTATTGGGGTTAGAAGGGGGTGAGTCTAGAGGTACTGAGGTTAGAGATATGGGTCTAGAGGTATTGGGGTTTGAGAATATGGGTCTAGAGGTATTGGGGTTAGAGATAATGAGTCTAGTGGTATTGGGGTAAGAAAGGATGGATCAAATGGTAATGGGGTTAAAGAGGATGGTCTAGAGGATTTGAAGTTAGAGAGGATGGGTCTAGAGGTTTTGAAGTTAGAGGGGATGGGTTTTGGGGAATTGAGGTTAGAGAAGATAAGTGTAGCCATCACATTACTGCTCTACCTCTCCAGCTCATTGAAAGCAATCTCTGAATGCCGCCAGTGCCGAGATGGCAACTTCCTGTATTCACAATGCAGCACGGCAGTCGGTTGACACAGAATCCGGAAGCCGGTGGAGCTTCAGATTCAGAATACTTTAAAGGTGTTGTAAACCCTCACGTTTTTTTCACCTTAATACACTCTATGCATTAAGGTGAAAAACCTTCTGTGCTGTAGCACCCCCCCCCAGACCTCCCCTTTTTCTTACCTCGTTCCATCGACGGGGACGAGCACAGCAGCTCCAGCCGCTGTCTTGGGTCCTCATTGGATAGATTGATAGCAGCAGGGGCCAATGGCTTCTGCTGCTGTTAATCAAATCCAGTGACATGGGAACCGGGGGCGGGGCGGAGTCCTGCTGTCTGTGTCAATGGATGCAGTGGCAGGACTCGGGAGCGCGCCCACACAAGTGCCCCCATGGAATGCGGCTCTCCGTGGGGGCACTCGAGAAGAGGAGGAGCTAGGAGCGCCATGGGGGGACCCCAGAAAAGGAGGATTGGGGCCACTTTGTGCAAAATCCTTGCACAGGGGATGTAATTATAACATGTTTGTTATTTAAAAAAAAAAAACAAAAAAAAAAACTAAGCTTTACAATCACTTTAATAATCCCAAAGGGATTCATCACTGGAAAAGCGTTATCTTCTACAGTTACTCCAGCTTCCAGGGGGGATCCCACAGGTATGGTATATACATCCAGGCTGGACCAATGTAACTGTAAAAAATGCCATACCTGGAATTCTCCTATACCTGAAGCTTCTGGCCTGTATCTGCATTATTTTATGCATTATGCCTCTACCACACAACTGGATGATTGGATAACTGCATGACTAAGTAGGTGTATGCTTGGCCTAATAAATTGCTCAGTGCATACATTAACTTAAATACATAAATTGTAATATATGGTAATATGGTTGTAGCCGTATACCAAATGATACTTTAATACAAGAGATGCCAGTGTTGGTTTTAAAATGCCCCAATGTACTGTTTATTTTAATGCTGTGAATGTCAGTACTGCAATACATTTTATGTGTTAATAATGCACCAAAAACATAATGTATATGCTTGAAAAAATGTTCTCTTTTGGTTGTAAGCATTGATTTAGCTGTGGATTGGCTGTTTAGCTACCCGAATAGAGCATATTGTTAATAAATATTCAAACTAAAACTAACACAAGGAGGCTACAAAGGCAATATATTCAGGTAAAGGTCACATGAGAACATGAATAAGGCAATAAAAAAAATGTATAGAACAAGACTCCTTAATGCTCTTCTGTGTCGGCAGTACCTGTATCCTGGCTATTGCTTCATTTGAAAAATGGTATTAATTATTAGGGGTACAATCAAATGAACACACCTGTGTTTAAAGTGGTTGTAAAGGCTCAAGGTTTTTACCTGCTTCACTGTGCAGCAGCCCCCCTAATACTTATCCGAGCCCCATCTCGATCCAATGATGTGCACGAGAGCAGCAGCTCTCCTGGTTCTCTCCCTCCTCATTGGCTGAGACAACATTGAGAGCCATTGGCTTAAACTACTGTCAATCACAGCCAGTGAGCCAATGAGAAGGGGGCAGGGGCGGGCTGAGTCGCGGTCTGTGTGTGAATGCAAACATAGCAGCGGCTTGGAAGCAGGCCTGCTTGGGTGCCCCATAGCAAGCTGCTTGAATGGGGGCACTCAGCAGGAGAGACGGTCCAGGAGCACCTACAGTATCATTTTTATTGTTTTTGGTACCATGTGGACAAAAAAAGAACCCAACCTATGCTGCAGCAATTTACCGTTTTGTGGATTTGATTTCGAGGCTTCATCAAATAGGTGACATCAGCTGGTCATTTAAAAACAAGAAACCTTAGGATTGGAAGTGTTAAAGTGATAAGAAAATACAACAAAGCTTTAGTATCACTTTAACACTTACAATCCTAAGGTTTCTTGTTTTTAAATGACCAGCGGATGTCATCTATTTAATGAAGCCTCGAAATCAAATCCACAAAACGGTAAATTGCTGCAGCATAGGTTGGGTTCTTTTTTGTCCACATGGTACCAAAAACAACAAAAATGTTTTATACACTAATGTAATTCAAACCAAATTCATAGGAAAAAAATAAAAGCCAAAGATTTGCGTCATTAGGGGTCACAAATGATTGTTGTAATCTATTCAAAGACCTTGATAAGTCTCTTCTCCCACTGACTGCCGTATCTTGGACACCGAAAAGAGTTTTGTTCTGGCCTTGATACTATTTTAGGCAATGGTATCATGGCTGTGCGTGAGTACAGTGCACAACAGTATAATAAATGTTTCATAAGTCTCATATGCCTTTGGATGGGCAAGACAAAGTTCTCAAATAGACCAGGAAGATTCTAAAGCCATGGTGCCCAACCTGCGATCCAGGGCCATATGTAGGACTTTGGCACCTATTCTGCTGCCCTTGGGGCCCCAGTAAACAGTAGACTGTTTTCCTTGCCTAGGGGTAACTGAAGGAAACATATTATTTAAACTGGATTGTAGTAGTTACATGGCTATCTTTTATCACTCACACTTGAGGCCCCATATCACAAAGGTTGACCACCATTGTTCTAAATGGTTAAATCGTCTTGGGTACATAATAGGAAATCATATCCTCTTTTAGTGGACCTATACCGAAAATGTGAAGATCTATTTTGTAGGGGATATCTAGTAAGGTAAATTGTAGTCAAGCAGTACCCAGAAAGATCTACTATTTGCTTTGACTCCTCTTGAGATGCCAATAAGCACTTCATTACACGGGACTGTGGCTAGTAGGGATGGGCTGAACACCCCCCTGTTTGGTTTGCACCAGAACACCTGGAACAGGCAAAAAGTTCTAGCGAACATGCGAAACCTATTAAAGTCTATGGGACGCGAACATGAAAAATCAAAAATCCTCATTTTAACCACTTAAGGACCGAGCCTCTTTCTGAGATTTGTTGTTTACAAGTTAAAAATAGTTTTTTTGCTAGAAAATTACTTAGAACCTCCAAACATTATACTTTTTTTTCTAAAACCCTAGAGCAGTGATGGCGAACCTTGGCACCCCAGATGTTTTGGAACTACATTTCCCATGATGCTCATACACTCTGCAGTTTAGATGAACATCATGGGAAATGTAGTTCCAAAACATCTGGGGTGCTAAGGTTCGCCATCACTGCCCTAGAGAATAAAATGGCAGTCGTTGAAATACTTTCTGTCACACTGTATTTGCGCAGCGGTCTTACAAGCGCACTTTTTTGGGAAAAAATACACTTTTTTGAATTCATAAATAAGACAACAGTAAAGTTAGCCCAATTTTTTTTTTAAATTGTGAAAGATAATGTTACGCCAAGTAAATTGATACCCAACATGTCACGTTTCAAAATTGCGCCCGCTCGTGGAATGGCGACAAACTTTTACCCTTAAAAATCTCCATAGGCGATGTTTAGAAAAGGCTACAGATTGCATGTTTTGCGTTACAGAGGAGGTCTAGGGCTAGAATTATTGCTCTCGCTCAACCGATTGCGGCGATACCTCACATGTGTGGTTTGAACGCCGTTTTCATATGCGGACGCTACTCGCGTATGCGCTCACTTCTGCACGCAAGCTCCTCGGGACGGGGCGCGTTTAACCACTTGAGCCCCGGACCATTATGCTGCCTAAGGACCAGAGGTCTTTTTCCAATTTGGCACTGCGTCGCTTTAACTGCTAATTGCGCGGTCATGCAATGCTGTACCCAAACGAAATTTGCGTCCTTTTCTTCCCACAAATAGAGCTTTCTTTTGATGGTATTTGATCACCTCTGCGGTTTTTATTTTTTGCGCTATAAACGGAAAAAGACCGAAAATTTTGAAAAAAAATGATATTTTCTACTTTTTGTTATAAAAAAAATCCAATAAACTAAATTTTAGTCATACATTTAGGCCAAAATGTATTCGGCCACATGTCTTTGGTAAAAAAAATGTCAATAAGCGTATATTTATTGGTTTGCGCAAAAGTTATAGCGTCTACAAACTAGGGTACATTTTCTGGAATTTACACAGCTTTTAGTTTATGACTGCCTATGTCATTTCTTGAGGTGCTAAAATGGCAGGGCAGTACAAAACCCCCCCAAATGACCCCATTTTGGAAAGTAGACACCCCAAGGAAATTGCTGAGAGGCATGTTGAACCCATTGAATATTTATTTTTTTTGTCCCAAGTGATTGAAAAATGACAAAAAAAAAAAAAAAAAAAAATATTTACAAAAAGTCGTCACTAAATGATATATTGCTCACACAGGCCATGGGCCTATGTGGAATTGCACCCCAAAATACATTCTGCTGCTTCTCCTGAGTATGGGGATACCACATGTGTGGGACTTTTTGGGAGCCTAGCCGCGTACGGGGCCCCGAAAACCAATCACCGCCTTCAGGATTTCTAAGGGTGTAAATTTTTGCTTTCACTCTTCACTGCCTATCACAGTTTCGGAGGCCATGGAATGCCAAGATGGCACAAAACCCCCCAAAATGACCCCATTTTGGAAAGTAGACACCCCAAGCTATTTGCTGAGAGGCATATTGAGTCCATGGAATATTTTATATTTTGACACAAGTTGCGGGAAAGTGACACTTTTTTTTTTTTTTTTCATAAAGTTGTCACTAAATGATATATTGCTCACACAGGCCATGGGCATATGTGGAATTGCACCCCAAAATACATTTAGCTGCTTCTCCTGAGTATGGGGATACCACATGTGTGGGACTTTTTGGGAGCCTAGCCGCGTACTGGACCCCGAAAACCAATCACTGCCTTCAGGATTTCTAAGGGTAAAAATTTTTGATTTCACTCTTTACTGCCTATCACAGTTTCGGAGGCCATGGAATGCCCAGGTGGCACAAAACCCCCCCAAATGACCCCATTTTGGAAAGTAGACACCCCAAGCTATTTGCTGAGAGGCATGGTGAGTATTTTGCAGCTCTCATTTGTTTTTGAAAATGAAGAAAGACAAGAAAAAACATTTTTTTTTTTTCTTTTTTCAATTTTCAAAACTTTGTGACAAAAAGTGAGGTCTGCAAAATACTCACTATACCTCTCAGCAAATAGCTTGGGGTGTCTACTTTCCAAAATGGGGTCATTTGGGGGGGTTTTGTGCCACCTGGGCATTCCATGGCCTCCGAAACTGTGATAGGCAGTGAAGAGTGAAATCAAAAATTCACGCCCTTAGAAAGCCTGAAGGCGGTGCTTGGTTTTCGGGGTCCCGTACGCGGCTAGGCTCCCAAAAAGTCTCACACATGTGGTATCCCCGTACTCAGGAGAAGCAGCAGAATGTATTTTGGGGTGTAATTTCACATATTTCCATGGCATGTTTGAGCAATATATCATTTAGTGACAACTTTGTGCAAAAAAAAAAAAAAAAAAAAAAAATTTGTCTCTTTCCCGCAACTTGTGTCGCAATATAAAATATTCCATGGACTCGACATGCCTCTCAGCAAATAGCTTGGGGTGTCTACTTTCCAAAATGGGGTCATTTGGGGGGGTTTTGAACTGTCCTGGCATTTTATGCACAACATTTAGAAGCTTATGTCACACATCACCCACTCTTCTAACCACTTGAAGACAAAGCCCTTTCTGACACTTATTGTTTACATGAAAAAGTTTTTTTTTTTTTGCAAAAAAATTACTTTGAACCCCCAAACATTATATATTTTTTTAAAGCAAATGCCCTACAGATTAAAATGGTGGGTGTTTCATTTTTTTTTTTCACACAGTAATTGCGCAGCGATTTTTCAAACGCATTTTTTGGGGAAAAAACACACTTTTTTTAATTTTAATGCACTAAAACACACTATATTGCCCAAATGTTTGATGAAATAAAAAAGATGATCTTAGGCCGAGTACATGGATACCAAACATGACATGCTTTAAAATTGCGCACAAACGTGCAGTGGCAACAAAATAAATACATGTTTAAAAGCCTTCAAAAGCCTTTACAGGTTACCACTTTAGATTTACAGAGGAGGTCTACTGGAAAAATTACTGCACTCGATCTGGCCTTCGCGGTGATACCTCACATGCATGGTGCAATTGCTGTTTACGTTTGACGACAGACCGCCGCTTGCGTTTGCCTTAGCGCGAGAGCAGGGGGCGACAGGGGTGTTTTTTTTTTTTTTTTTTTTTTTCTTTATTATTTTTTTGCTTTTTTAATCTTACTTTTAAACTGTTCCTTTCATATTTTTTTTTTTAATCATTTTTATTGTTATCTCGGGGAATGTAAATATCCCCTATGATAGCAATAGGTAGTGACAGGTACTCTTTTTTGAAAAAATTGTGGTCTATTAGACCCTAGATCTCTCCTCTGCCCTCAAAGCATCTGACCACACCAAGATCGGTGTGATAAAATGCTTCCCCAATTTCCCAATGGCGCTATTTACATCCGGCGAAATCTAAGTCATGAAATACTCGTAGCTTCCGGTTTCTTAGGCCATAGAGATGTTTGGAGCCACTCTGGTCTCTGATCAGCTCTATGGTCAGCTGGCTGAATCACCGGCTGCATTCTCAGGTTCCCTGTTGAGACAGGAGAGCCAGAGAAAAACACGGAAGACGGTGGGGGGGGGGGGGGCATTCCCTCCCACGGCTTGTAAAAGCAGTCTAGAGGCTAATTAGCCGCTAAGATTGCTTTTACATGAAAGCCGACCGCTGGCTGAAAAGAATGATACCAAGATGATACCTAAACCTGCAGGCATCATTCTGGTATAACCACTCAAAGTCGTGAATGGCGTACCTGAAGACAAAAAAATGGTTAACAATGGTTAACAATAAAGCACAGTAAAGTGTAAATAATTACACACCTGAAAAACAAACATGATAAAACATAATAACAATAACAATAACAATCAATAACAATAACAATAACAATAACAATAAAACATTGCAGAATAGAATACAGTAAAAAAGAGCAGAACAATAGAGAGAGAGAAAAGAGAGAGAGAGAGAACAATAAAACAACAACTATTTTTTTTTATTTCATATTTTTTTTTTTTGTTTACACTTTTTTTGTAACTAACTTTTATAACGGTAACCGGTTCCAGGTTCGGGTCTCTCAAAATGCGAAGGCATCTTGGGAGACCCTGTGAAATGGCGCCTAGTCTGTGCAATGCTGTACCCTACGCTAATACTCAACTAGTGAATGGTAGCGTTCAAAACATTCACCAATGCAAAGACCAGGATTGTCAGGACAGGAGGGACAATAATAGCGGGTGTCACGCCTATATCCGCGCTTGCTGCAGACACGACATCTTTTTTGGGGGGTTCGTTGGGTAGGGGTACTTGGGAGGACATAAAAATGCCTCTCATGCAGCCGACTGCATTTGGTTGGGGATGTGAATGGGGGAAGTACGGGCGCTGCAGAAGCGGTGGGTTCCCAATTAGGATTGGCGAATGCAGCAGGAAGGGCACTATGGGCACGACGGGCCTGTGTTTGTCTTTTTGGTGGCAGCGGGACACTACTTGTGCTTGCCACCTCACCAGCTTCAACTGCACTTATGGGACTCGCCACGTCACCAAGTGTTACTGCAGTGCTGGTTTGACTACGACCGGGGTGTACTAGGCCGCTGGCGCTTGCCAGTTCACCAAAACGCTACCAAAAAACTGTTAGCGATCGCAGGGATCAGGCCTGACTCTGTGAACGCTGCAGTTATGCGTTTAGTGTTTTGTAAGTGACAGTGATCGATCGATACCGCACTTGGGTGGGCTGGGCCGGGCCGGGCGGAGGGGCAAAACGCAGGTGCTAGCAGGTATCTGGGCTGATCCCGCTAACACTGCGTTTTTGGGAACCCTAAACTGCTGGTGACGCTAGTATAGATCTGATCGGATCAGATATTGATGCGATCAGATACTATACCACTAAGGGAGGTGTACGGTGTGTGCGTGGGTGTTAGCGGTACTGGCGCTAATCTGACGCTGCCTGGGGCTGGTGCTTGCCAGTTCACCAAAATACTACCAAAAAAACTGTTAGCGATCGCAGGGATCAGGCCTGACTCTGCGAACGCTGCAGTTATGCGTTTAGTGTTTTGTAAGTGACAGTGATCGATCGATACCGCACTTGGGTGGGCTGGGCCGGGCCGGGCGGAGGGGCAAAACGCAGGTGCTAGCAGGTATCTGGGCTGATCCCGCTAACACTGCGTTTTTGGGAACCCTAAACTGCTGGTGACGCTAGTATAGATCTGATCGGATCAGATATTGATGCGATCAGATACTATACCACTAAGGGAGGTGTACGGTGTGTGCGTGGGTGTTAGCGGTACTGGCGCTAATCTGACGCTGCCTGGGGCTGGTGCTTGCCAGTTCACCAAAATACTACCAAAAAAACTGTTAGCGATCGCAGGGATCAGGCCTGACTCTGCGAACGCTGCAGTTATGCGTTTAGTGTTTTGTAAGTGTCAGTAATCGATCGATACTGCACTTGGGTGGGCTGGGCTGGGCTGGGCCGGGCGGAGGGGCAAAACGCAGGTGCTAGCAGGTATCTGGGCTGATTCCGCTAACACTGCGTTTTTGGGAACCCTAAACTGCTGGGGACGCTAGTATAGATCTGATCGGATCAGATATTGATCCGTTCAGATACTATACCACTAAGAGAGGCGTATGCTGCGTGCGTGGGTGTTAGCGGTACTGGCGCTAACCTGACGCCTGGGGCTGGTGCTTGCCAGTTCACCAAAATGCTACCAAAAAAACTGTTAGCGATCGCAGGGATCAGGCCTGACTCTGCGAACGCTGCAGTTATGCGTTTAGTGTTTTGTAAGTGACAGTGATCGATCGATACTGCACTTGGGTGGGCTGGGCCGGGCCGGGCGGAGGGGCAAAACGCAGGTGCTAGCGGGTATCTGGGCTGATCCCGCTAACACTGCGTTTTTGGGAACCCTAAACTGCTGGGGACGCTAGTATAGATCTGATCGGATCAGATATTGATCCGATCAGATACTATACCACTAAGGGAGGTGTACGGTGCGTGCGTGGGTGTTCGCGGTACTGGCGCTAATCTGACGCTGCCTGGGGCGACGCATATCACCGCCGGGCGATCGGGGGGCTAAACCTTTATTCGGTAATAAACGGCGGGTGCCCTGACACTATAAAAAAATAAACAAACTAACCAGCGTCAACCGTAACGGTTATACGGTGATCAGTGGTGAAAGGGTTAACTAGGGGGCAATCAAGGGGTTAAAACATTTATTAGGTAGTATATGGGGGTCCCTGACGCTATAAAACGCTGACGGCGAACCTAAATATTTACCTCACTAACTAGCGTCACCAGCGACACTAATACAGCGATCAGAAAAATGATCGCTTAGTGACACTGGTGACAGGGGGTGATCAAGGGGTTAAAACTTTATTAGGGGGGGTTAGGGGGGTACCCTAGACCTAAAGGGGGGTAATACTAACTGTCCCAACACTAACTGTCACAAACTGACACTATGCAGTAATCAGAAAAAAAAAAAAAAAAAAAAAAAAAAAAACTGCTGGTGTCAGTTTGTGACAGGGGGGGGGGGGTGATTGGGGGGGGATCGGGGGGCGATCGGGGGGGGGATCGGGGTGATTTGTGTGCCTGGCATGTTCTACTGTGTGTGTAGTGTTTGGTGCACTCACATACTTGTCGTCTCTCCTCGGGCCGGAACGGAAAATACCGACCCGAGGGGAGATGACATCACTTCCTTTGCTGCTGTTTAGCATACAGCAGCAAAGGAATGATTCGATTGGCCGGCGGCGATCGCGAGGGGGGGGCCACGAACGGATGGTCTCCCCCTCATCACCGATCGCCGCTGGACAAACGACGACCGCCTCGGGCACCGGGGGGGGGTCCGATCGGACCCCCCACCCGCGGAAGGCAAATCACGTACATGTACGTGATTTTGCCTGTCCGTGCCACTTTGCCGACGTACATCGGCGTGAGGCGGTCGTCAAGTGGTTAAAAAATGTCTTTTTTCTTATTGATTTTACCTTTTATTTTTACACTGTTTTTTTAAAAAAAAAATGGTGTCACTTTTATTCCTATTACAAGGAATGTAAACATCCCTTGTAATAGAAAAAAAGCATGACAGGACCTCTTAAATATGAGATCTGGGGTCAAAAAGACCTCAGATCTCATATTTACACTAAAATGCAATAAAAAAAAAAATTGTCATTTAAAAAAATGGCCCTTTAAGAGCTATGGGCGGAAGTGATGTTTTGATGTCGCTTCCGCCCTGCAATGTTATGGAGATGGGTGGGGGCCATCTTCCCCTCACTCGTCTCCATGCCCAGCAAGGGTGAAGATCTGATCGCCTCCACCGCTGCAGATGGTTCCTGTAAGTGGCAGAGGGGACCAGAGCACGGCGGGAGGGGGGCCCTCTCCCGCTGCCGATAAAAGTGATCTTGCGGCGAATCCGATGCAGAGACCACTTTTATCTGAAACCGGACCGCTCACTGAAGAAGAGGACACCGGGGTTATGGCAGCTAGCTGTTGCCATAACAACGATATTCCTCTTCAAACAGTCGACGTAAAACGACGTTCGGAAATGGTTAAAGGCTTATATGCAAGTTATTGCCATAAAAAGTGTATGGTGACTTTAATGCTTAAAGTTAAACAAAAAAAAATGAAATATTACTTTAAAAATCGTGCCTGGGGAGTCCCCTTAGTCTGCCTGTAAAGTGGCACATCTGTGCGATGTGTAGAACAGTGCCGCTGCAATGACATTTCTAAAGGAAAAAATTTCAATTAAACTTGCTTGTGGCTGTAATGTACTTCCGGCTCCTGGCAATATTGATGAAAAATCACTAAAAAAAACGGCGTGGGATCCCCCCCCCAGTCCATACCAGGATTTGGTGTGGGTTTTAAGGGGAACTCCATGCCAAAACCTAAAAAAAAATTGGCGTGGGGCCCCCCCCAATCCATACCAGACCCTTATCCGTGCATGCAGCCTGGAGGGCAAGATGGGGGGGGGGACGAGTGAGCGCCCCCACCCCAAAGCACCTTGTCTCCATGTTAATGGGGACAAGGGCCTCTTCCCGACAACCCTGGCCGGTGGTTGTCGGGGTCTGCGGGCGAGGGGCTTATCTGAATCTGGAAGCCCCCTTTAACAAAGGGCCCCCAGATCCTAGCCCCCTCCCCCTATGTGAATGGGTATAGGTACATTGTACCCTTGCCCATTCACCAAAAAAGTTGTCAAAAAGTACAAAAAAAAAAGACAGTTTTTGACAATTCCTTTATTAAAAAAGAAGGAAAAAAAGTGTCCCGCGATGTACATCCATCGTCAAGTTAGAGACGTCTGTGTATGTAATGTGAGATCATATAAAGGCACATGTGTCAAACACAAGGCCAGTGGGCCAAATTCAGCCCACCAGGCCAATTTATGTGGCCCTTGCACCCAAGGTTTTTTTTCAGGGAAAGGTGGTGGAACCCTGCACACTGTGCATAGCACACCACTAAACCCTGCACTCTGTGTACAGCACATTCCTGAACTCTGCGCATAGGGCACCCCTGAAACTGCATTCTGCACATAGACTACCCTAGACTACATAGCACATCCCTGAACTCTGCACATAACACACTCCAGGTATTTATTGCCCCTTTAAGATCCTCCCACAATTTGTCCACGCCCACCGTTTAATGCAGTTTTTAGGGCGGGGGAGGCGTGGTTCACTTCCTACTATCTCAGAAAAAAAGACCTGGATTAATTAATACAGTCTTAATTTATGATACAACTGGTCCTTTGAGGGCAACCATAATGCTGATGTGGCCCACAGTGAATTTGAGTTTGACACCCCTGATCCAAGGCATATTCTGCCCACTTTTGCCTCTCACAACTGCTGGTCTCACTAGATTTGTTGATGTCACTACTGTGCTGCTCACTGTTCCCCTTGCTGGAATGAAAACTGTACCTGAAGACCTACAATGCATGAATCTGCCAACTTCTGCTTTATTCATTACGTGGATCCGGGGGATAAGTTAAGATGGAGCCGTGGGATAAGCCCTGGATTAATTTATATAGTCTTACAGATACAACTGGTACTTTGAGGGCAACCATAATGCTGATGTGGTCCACGGTGAATTTGAGTTTGACACCCCTGATCCAAGGCATATTCTGCCCACTTTTGCCTCTGACAACTGCTGGTCTCACTAGACTTGTTGTCACCTCAGGAAACTGTACCTGAGGATCTACAATGCAAGAATCCACCAACTTTTGCTTTATTCATTGGGATAGGTTAAGATGTCTAATCGATCTTTACTGTGATTGTGGTATGAAGATCCTTTTGCGCTCCCATACCAGCCATGACCACCCAGGTCCTCCATCTAGAATTTAAGTAGAAATCACTAAAGTGTAACTTCACTTTTGCTGACATAAAAAACGTCTTGATTAGTTTTACACAACAGTGATAGGGAAAAAAAAAATTTTCTGTGCAAATTTTGGAAAATAATAGCTGGCTGTAGATTCATAGTCTCTGTTACCTTGATAAATGTGACTGTTTCTCACTCTCTGCCACTGTAATCATGGCTCAAAAAAAAAAATAGGTCTGATTTGCAGAATAGCGGTTGCCTAAGTGACCCGTGCAGATTTTAGGTTTTGTAATTCAGAGAAGGAAGAAGGTAAACAGATTTGTTGCTATGGGCACTTGCTGGAAGACAGCATTAGGCAGCCAGCATGGTATTTGTCGTATCCTCCGGTAAGGTGCAGGCATGAGAGGAAACAGGGGATCAAACGAATATTCAATTTCTACTTCTGTATTAGTCTATAAAAATATTGTTAAGCTGGCCGTACACAGTTAAATTTTCATTGGAACATTGGTATGGAAATTCTGAAATATCGTTTGTCAAAACATTCCTTCTTGCCATCATTGAGTCAACTAATTTAATTTAAAACCGAAAAATTTCATCCAGACCTGCTATTCAAATGGAATCCCAGATGTATTAAGTGGGTTTCAATACAACATGCACAATTGTTCCTGAGCAAAAAGCGCATTCACCGTTTCAGTATTTCAGTAATTTGAGAAAAATGTCCTGTCCTGCTACTTCAAACTTTCTTGCCACTATAGTCGAAAAATGAACGTTGATTAGACTTCACAAACCATTCGAAAAATGATTAGACTTCACTAACCATTAGAAAAATGAACGAACGCTACAAAAATAAAAAATTCTATTGGTGTTTGGCCAGCTTTACATGGTGGCGAGTTACCTTCCAGAATTCACTATGTCTACAGCAATTAATCAGATTCCAAACTAATTGTTCGCAACTATTCTAGACAAAGTGGTAGAGAGCCAGGCTAGTTGCTATAGATGGCACAGAGTGACTGTGAATAAATTAGGAAATTGTTTGCCATGGGCAACTTACATTTCTTTTGCTCCAGGTCTTATAAAGAGGTGAACCTGTCAGTAAGAAAGAACATCGATCATCCATAATATTTTGACCACCCACCCAATGTTGAGTAAGACCCCCTTTTGCCAAAACAGCCCTGATCCATCCAGGCATGGATTATTTTTTTTGGGGGGGGTGGCCAACCGCCCCCACCCACCCAGGCCGCCGGTGGAGCCGCACTAGCACAACTGAACCCTACCCCCGTGGTGCGGCATGGCACTAACACCTCCAGCAAACCCCCCACCACCACCCGCTGTCCTTACCCTGGATGTGGGCGGTGAGAGCAGAAGTCGGAGCTGATGCAGCCATCTTCCAGCCCTGTCCTTAAGCGTGGCGTGCTCTGGGAATGCTGCTCCAGTTCCCTCTCCTGGTGCAGCCTCCGCGGTGCGTCTCCTCTCTGCTTCTCCCAGTGCTAGGCATCCAATAGGATCGCCTGATGTTTTGGCCAATCTGGAAACAAGTTTCATACCTGCTTCCCATTTGCCCAGGAGGAGGATCAGCGTTGCAACAGCGAAAATTCATTCGCTGTTGCAACACACCTGGGTGGGCTCTCGTTGAATCCTCTGCGACCTAAGCTGCGATATTTTGAAGCCTTTTAGAGCCTCTGACTCTAATCAGGTGCTTAAAAAAAAAAATCTGGCCACTGTAATTCATGCGCCCGGTGCCCTGAAAAGGGCCAGACACATGAATAGGGGGCGGCCGTGGATATATTCATGCTATGCAGGAATCTATCTACTGCATTAGGGGGTGGTGCGAAGAGAGGGGGTGGCGTCCAGACGCCCCTAATGGACTAGCCGCCACTGCGACAAAGCATCATTCTGCCTCCACCAGCTTCCCTTCTTCCCATAGTGCATCCTGGTGCCACCTCTTCCACAGGCAAGCGATGCACACACACCCGGCCATCCACAAGTAAAAGAAAACTTAATACATCAGACCAGGCCACCTTCTTCCATTGCTGTGTGGTCCAGTTCTGATACTCCCGTGCCCATTGTAGACACTTTTGGCTGTGGACACAGGTCAGCATGGCCACCTTGATTGGTCTGCGGCTATGTAGCCCTATACACAACAAATAGTGTTCTGACATCATTGTATCAGAACCATCATCAACTTTTTCAGTAATATGAGCTACAGTAGTTTCTATTGGATCAAACTACATTGGCCAGCCTTTGCTTCCCACATGCATCAAGGAGCCTTGGCCACCCATGATCCTGATGCCAACTTTCCTTCGTTGGATCACTTTTGGTAAGAACAACCCACAAGAGTTTTTGAGATTCACTGACCCAGTCATCTAGCCATTACAATTTGGCCCTTGTCAAAGTTGCTCCAATCCTATCCATGCCTTTTTTTCTGCTTTCAACACATCAACTTCAGAGACAACATGTTCACTTGCTGCCTAATATATCCCACGCACTTCCAGGTGCCATTGTAACAAGAAAATCAATATTATTCACTTTACCTGTCAGTGGTCATAATTTTATGGCAGATCGATGTGAGAAACCTTAGATGGCAGCTGCTATTCTTTGAGGTCTTTTGTGCACACTAGGCTCAGCTTTGCCAAGAATGATGATTTTATATGAATGACATATCCAGCTTTATTATGAATGATGTCACTGTCCTGGAAATAATACAGAACACAAGTGACAGATTTCTCATAAAGAAAACTTTTCAAACCCTGTCAGCAATACCGCTGCCTGCAGTGTCATGCACACTTTGACTGGGCCACCAGCTGCTTCCACTGGCTCCCCTAGGTAGGCCTCTTCACTCTGGAAAATATTCATAGAGAAGCTGGCATGGGAATTGTTGAAAATAATGGCAACGGCTGCACTGCTCACTTGTGAATACTTGCCATTAAAGAAACTCTGCCACCAACCTCAAAAGTTGCTTACTTGCAACATTTTTCCTTTTTAAAAATGATTATAGCACCCAGGGGAGGCGCTAAAGGCAATACTTAGTTTAGAGTGTGCTGGGGTTGCAGCCATCACATCCAAGCTGAGGGCAACCAGCAGTAGTCTCAAGGCTTTGGATGTCTACACAAGGTAAATAAGGGTGCACTGTGATGTAAGGGAGGGTGGGGAACTTCTGACCGTAGGGGGGCGCCTGACATCTGATATAAGGGGAAGGTGGGGTGCTCTGGACATCTAGCCTTACAGATACAAGCAGCCCTTTGAGGGCAACCATACTGTTGATGCAGCCCGCAATAAAATTGAGTTTGACACCCCTACATAAAATGTATGGACTGGCGACATGGTCTACTTTGTACTCATTTTAAATCTATTTCACAGAGTCCTTTGTGGGGAACAGGAATTCAGATGCAGTCAGGATTTACTGCTGAGCTTTGAACACTGGCAACCCTTCCTCTACCTAGTATGTCTCAGTTTTGTGGAAACACAGTACCAAGGGCAAGAGCTAAAAGCAGAGAGGGTGGCAACCATCTCCTTCAGTGGATTCCAAGAAGTAGATTTTAAAATTAGTATAAAAATCGAATTGTCTTTCTTATACAAATACAGGATTAGGATCAGGATGTCCAAAACCAATTCAATCGGGGAGTGAACAACAGCCATGACAGGCTCACAAGAAGGAACTGGAGACTATCTGCATCTCAGAACCACCCCAAGGACCCATGGCTGAATCTGAATCAGAGGAGGTGAAGCTCCCTGCAAAACATGGGAAGCTGCCAATGGCCAAGGGGAGACCACAGAGGATAAACCTGATGCACCAGACTAGGATATATGAGAACACTACCAGAGGTGAATTACTCCACCCAAAGGCATACTGGACCTGATCCAGCGAGAGTGGGTGAAACCAAAAACCCACCAAAACAGGTTATTATTAGATAAAGAAGAACATACCCTTAATGTTCTGTGTTCAACACAGAGACAAGCCCACAGGAGAATAGGTCCCCAGAAGGAACCTTGGACAAAACCAGGTCCACAAAAAAGACCATGCAGTCTACACAGAGTCCCAAGCCTTACATTCGTAACACTTAAGCCTAGTACACAGGATCATAAAGTCAGACAAAAAATAATGCTTTCAAAGCAGTCGTACGATAATCTGCTCGTTAGTATACAGCTTTCAAGAGCCGATCATAACGGTTCATTCGAAATTACTAGAAGAGACAAATATGAACATTTTTCTTGTATAGTACCAGATCATACGATTTTCGTTTCATTAATACAGTTTTCGTCCGAAAATAAATAGGAAGAGCAATGCTACGCATGCTCGTAAATGAAAGAATACATTACAATGCAATACAATATATCACTTCCGAAGTTGTATTCAATTTCTATATGAGACTAGCATGCAAAAAAAAGAACTAATATTCATCCAATATTCTCGTGTGTAAAAGGCTTTAGGATTAAGGGAAGGAAAACTCCATGATATGGAGTGGGTATAGCTTGCTTAGCCAGTCAACCAATCTCATTAAACAAGATGCCCAGAGATATTAGAATTATCACAGCACAATAACATTACACACAAGGTCTGAGACTGGTATAGAACCCAAGGGTACAAGCCCACAATGTCAGCCTGACTAAAACTGGGTAGGGTGCACAAGAGGCACCCGCACACAGGTAGACAGAGATAGAAGCTATACCTCTACCCCAGACTGGTGACAAGAAGCCACCAGGATGAAAACAAAAACCATCTACAATAGCACCTAGAGGTGTCTCTGGGGTCTGACAAAAAAACCTCTACAGGACCTGCCTAACCAGGAACCCAGAACATGGTTCTAAAGATCTAAAGGGCAAAACAAGGGAAGATATCTAGAGAATCTTCTTCAAGTGGCTGCAGATCAGCTAAAGAAGAAAGACCTATACTCAGGTAATCAGGTCCCATGAAGGCCTCTGGACCTATATTACCTCCAGCAGGGGATCTCGCATATTCTGTCTGCTGACAATCCAAGGCTGCGATTATTTCTGCCTGCCACGCAGGAGAGGAGGAGCATCAAGATGCACAAGCCTATCCCTTTGGTGTGAAGGCTACTGACTGAGGAAAGCTATGCCAATGTATTGTCTTTAAGAAAACCAGTGCAGTCGATACTACAGTAGTACTCTTAGGGGTCTATTTATAAAATAATCCTTGCACAAATGTCAGAAGAATTTGTGCAAACTGAACAAAATGTCACTGTAATCTTTCTAAGAGGTTAATACCTGTATCATTAATTCCATCTAGTGGCCAAAATACAGTATTGTTTTCTCAAATATCCCAAAGAAAAAACTATAGCGTATTTTGGTCACTAGATGAAGCTGATGATATAGGAATTAATCTTCTGGGAAAAATGATATTTATTTTTCATTCAGCTTGCATAAATGCTTCTGGCATTTGTGCAACAACAGTTTTATAGACATATTTCTTAGGTATCATTGGATATAGGGAACAGGCTACCTGTTTTGTCACAGGGATGACAGCACCATTGAGATGACCAAAGGAGACCAACCCAGAAAGGCTCTCAACAAAGTGGGCACCTGGGAGCCAGACTAAAGCCTCAGGTATAAGGACATCCTTGCAGTTAGGGTTCCCCTGGATGGGCGGGGGGGGGGGGGGGGGGGGAATTGATGGGCCATGATAGCTACTATCTGGACCGAAAACCAATGAAAAAAATTGATTCATCCTGGGGGCGGTGGGGGAGATTGCATTATCCCAAAACTTTGCCCTGCTTGGGCAAAATTCTGGTTAATATGAACTTGTGCCCATATCCTTCACACTAAAGTATATACAGTACATATTCTGAACGAGCAGTAAAAGTACACAAAACAAGGTCTAATTCATCTCTTCATCTTCAAGCATCATTGAAGACAGTGGCGGAACTACCGCCATAGCGACCCACGCGGGCGCTATGGGGCCCGCAGCCGAGTGGGGCCCGGTAAGTCTGCGTGCAAGTGACTGTGGCTAGGTGGGTGAGCCGCTGAGCTGCCCGTCCGCTCGGCGCTCGCACAGTCACACTGACTGTGCGAGCGGATGCAGCTGGGTGGCTCGGTGGGCAGGTGAGAGAGCGAACGGGAAGCTGCCAGCTGGGAGGCTCGGTGGGTGGACTGGCCAATCAGCGGGTGGCGCTCAGGGCTCTCACTGATTCTGCATTATGGTGAGTTGAACTATTTCATTTTCTATAACAATGTAATAATAGAAATAATGCACTACAATCATCCTGACACATAACCATGGTGCCGGGATGATTGAAGCGTTAACACCAGCCATTTCCCAAATAAAGCCATTTCCCAAATAAATTGCCACCAAAAAAAACTTATTTTCTGGCAGTGCCCCTCCCCAGACTAGACTCTGGATCCACCCCTGCGGTGAGGATGAGGAATGTAAGTTTACTGTTAAGCCTCCCGGGCCCCGCGAGTCTGGCCCTGTCCCTACACACGTAGGCGCATACAGCAGGAGCAGAGAACAGAGTGGGCGGGGCAGAACGCTTGAGCGCGCCTGTGAAGGGAGATAGTTTTCGGCACTGGGTCACTGTTCATTATTGCCGTTTTATTTCTCCCCTATTTGTCTTGTATTTACACATAAGTTTAATCAGAACAGAAATTGGTGGAGGTCAGCAATGTGTGCCCTTCAGGGGCTGCATACAGTATACTGCATACTTTATTGTTCTAAATTAATATGTTATTGCCTGGGTACTTTGCTACATGGGTGTGGTAATCTGTTCAATGGCATTAGTTCATTTTTTTTTTTTTTTGCAGGGGGGGGCCCATACAACATTTTGCTATGGGGCCCTGTGATTTCTAGTTAAGCCCCTGATTGAAGAAATACATTTTCATCGTTCACAACAAAGGTAGTAGGTTTTTCTCTAAGGCCCCTTTCAGACGGAGCAGAATCCATCAAGCAGATCCACCTGATGACAGGTACATGTCCACTCCACTATGCAGAGCAGACACAGCTCGCTGTTCTCTATGGGGCAGTCGGATGGAAACGGACTGCCTGTCCGTTTCCATCCAATCTGTTCCAGCGGACGGATGACAAATGTATCCTCATCTGCCTGTTTTTAGCGGATTCGATGCCAACGGGTGTCAGTGGACACATGTCCACTGACATCGGCCGCTCCATAGAGAACAATGGGCAGTCACTGCGCACCACCTACCTGAAAGAACTATAGGCAAAACTTTGTTTTTTCATTATGGATAGAGTAAGGGAGGGTTATAACCCCTGTAAGGTTTATGTTTGTCATCTGTGTCCCATTGTGAAGACTTCCCTTCACTTCCTGTCCCACAGCCAAACAGGAAGTGAGAAGAATTCCCTGCAAATTAAGGGAATCTCTTGGGAACCCCATTGGAACATTTCCCCATTTATTACTTTTCTGGGGACAACTCAGAATTTGGGATTTTTTTTTACTTATGATAATAACAGTAAACAGAACTATTAGAGACTGTTGCTCTCCCTAACAGGGGCACAGACAGCAATACAAACGCACCTCCCCTCTATCCAACACTGAAAAATAAGGGTATACTTGGAGGCCTCATGCACATTAGACATTATAAAAAGGCCAGTAGCTTTAGCTGTAGAATGCTGCGTTGAAAAATCGTGAGTTTTGCATTATGCATTTTTCAGCAAAACTATACTCCCACAAAACCTTATGGTTCAAAAAAGCTCATAAATGCAGAATAGCCGCATTTTTCAGAGTTATGCTGCATACACACGGTCGGAACTTCCAACAAAAAAAAGTGTGATGGGAGCTTTTGGTCGGATATTCCGACCGCGTGTATGCTTCATCCAACTTTTTCTGTCTGAATTTCCGCCAGCAAAAGATTGAGAGCCGGTTCTCTATTTTTCCGACGGAAAATGTTCTTGATGGAAATTCCGTTCATCTGTATGCAATTCCGACGCGCAAAAAAACACGCATGCACGGAAACAATTTGACACATGCTCAGAGGCATTGAACTTCATTTTCTCGGCTCGTCGTAGTGTTGTACGTCACCGCGTTCTTGACGGTCGAAAGTTACGAGAACTTTTGTGTGACCGTGTGTATGCAAGCCAAGCCTTAGCGGAATTCCGTCAGAAAAACCATCCAAGATTTTTCCGACGGAAATTCCGCTCATGTGTACGGGGCATTAGAGTATTTTTACAGCTAAAAACTCTTCAAAAATCCACTAGTTCTGGGGGTTTTTTCCTGCCAAAAAACGCAAATAAAAGCCTATGTGTTCATGGACACATAGGATAACATGCTGGGAAGTTTACTGGCTGCAGAGAAAAACACCTGAAGCCAAAAACAGCACCTGTAAAAATGTCCAGTGTGCATGAGACCTAGTATGTAGATTTGCAGAACCAGTTTAAATTGGTGCTTCCAACCTGCTTGTGTAATGTTACGAGGCAGATCCACTCGGTCAGTACACAACCAGGAGCTCTAAATACAGATCCCATCTGCAGCACCACCCAGAGGAGAAATCTGGTACTGTAATGTAAATATGCTGCAGGGGGTATTGATCGTACCTACTTGACTTTAGCGTGCAAACCAGTGTCTGAAGTGTATCTCTAAACGGCAACAACCTTATATGAATATTGCAGTCACATTTTGAGCATGAACTTACTTGGGTGACAAGGCATTCCCATGCAACAGCTGTTTTTGGTGGCGGCATTCATTTTCTGCACTTATAGCCAAAGCTGCCACCTTTCGGCCGCTGTAAATTGTAGTGGCAGGTGTCTTCTGATTCTTGCTGTGAGCAGCTAGGTGCAGCCACTGGCCCCATTCACTATGACAGGTCGCTGGTGGCCACAGGCATTTGCGGCTTTCTGCACAGTCAGCGATTACCTGCGGTGATCTCTGCTGGACCCACACAAAGTGCATCCATCAGTGATCACTGCAGGTAATCGCTGGTTAAGAGGACAGCTGCAAATACCTGCAGCCGCTGGCAATCTGTTATAGTGAACGTGGCAGGAGGCCACACCTAGCTGCTCACAGCAACACTCAGAGGATTCCTGCCACTAAAATTCGCACTGGACTAAGGCTGGGTTCACACTGATGCGAATTGGATGCTAATTCGCATGACAGGAGACTGTGACTGGCTCTCAATGGAGCCAGTTTACACAGCTCTGGGGCAACCGTGGAGCGCACTGGAAAAGGGTCTTGCGCGTTTTTGGCTCTGTTTCAGGTGCAAATTCAGGCAAAAATGTGGGCCCGATTCGCACCTGAAACAGTAAACAGAGATGCACCGGACCCCCTGCTGTGAGCCGTGGCTGCAGCTAGTGTGAACCCAGCCTTAATTACCGGTGTGAACGTAGATCAGCAGATTCCTGGGTTCTCAGCTCTGCCTCCTTTACAATAGTGGGGGTACTTGAGGACTGAGGTTAAGAACCACTGCTTTACAAGACCTAGGTAGCATCCATAAAAAAAATATTAAGCTTGGGTTTACACTATACCGGGCTGTGGATCGCACAGGGGCGCTGTGTGCCCCTGTTCCCCATTTCAGGGACGAATCAGGGCCGATTTTATGCCTGAATTCGGCCCTGAAACGGAGCCAAAGACGCACATCGTTTTTGTGCAGTGCGCTCCGCAGCCGCCCCGGAGATATGGGAGCCAGTCACATTCTCCTACTATGCAAATTAGATGCGGGGAAACGCACATCTAATTCGCATAGGTGTGAACCCGGGCTAAAGGTAATGTGAGAGGACTTTCTAACCAGCAACAACATTTGAAGCACTGGCCACACTGGAATCAAAAACAAAATGATTTAAAATGGATTTCCCCTTCAAAGCTGAACTCTGCACACAAAAACTTTCATTTATAAATATATTCAATAACCAAAAATGATATAAATGCACTGAATGCCTGTGCAAGCCCAGTTATTAGCTTGTAAAAGTAGCAGTGATATCATCACTGTGCTGTATATCGTTTGTACAGAGAGCAGAACTGTGGGAGGGGCCCAGCAGGTCCACCCATTACAGGATGCCTGCAGTAACCTACAGGAGGGGCGGAGACAAGACCAGTCACCCTGCACAAGGAAAGAGTACAGCAGTGACTGGTCTTTATTACGGGGAGGTAACGTTTCACACTGGAGTACTGCACAGATCTGGAAGAAATACACAAAGCACAACAAAATTCAAGTAAAAATACACATGATGAATGTATTTCGACAATGTTTACCTATCCAGGAGTTCAGCTTTAAGAGGCAATCCATTTTGTTTCTTTGATCGAATAAAAAAAAAAATTGATTGGTATAGATCTATATGCAGGCTGCTATAGCCTAACATCTCTTGAAAACACTAAATTTCCTGGCTGTCACAATCACAGATCTGGAACAAGTCAGAACTCCCAGTCTGCATACTTTGTCCAGGTTGGTGACACAAAGTACTGAAGTTTTAAGGGTTCAGTAGTAGCCTTCATCACTGGCAGTGCCATGTATTTCTTCCACCACTTTCCTTTTACTGTCTATAGACAGGCCTTGACGATCAGTGAGCCTTTCTCTACACAAAGGGCACGTGTACTTTTAATTCAGCTGAACTTGTGTGGAATGGAATGCGTTTAAAAGGATTGTGATGCACAATACAAAATAGGCATTGTTTATAATCTTCCAAAAACAAAATATAACTACTGGCTTTTAAGCATCGGTGGTGACCCTCACAATGACAGAGGAGCATCGGCAAGTAAGAAATAGACATAGCAAAAGCAAAAAGGAGCATATTGTGAGTACAAAACTACCAAAGTGGGGGGAAATGAAGCAGTTATGTCAAATGTAGGCGGTACAGAAAGCTGGACGCAGCAAGTTAGCGATCAAAATGTCAACAGTAAGGGTTTTCCTGGCCAAAACCTACATCAGCGACAATGGCCTGCATTCTACTAGGTAGCATGGCATGCTGGGAGGTGTAGTGTTTCAGATGAGTTACCACAGCTTGTCCAAAGCTGGTCTTCAACAACAACTAAGGCAAGTTTATATACACATGGTACGCTCATTCAAATTGTTGAAATTTATAAATCATACTAGAGTAGCAAACATTCTGTAATGCCCCATACACACGATCAGAAATTCCGTCAGAAAAAACTTGGATGGTTTTTACGGCAGAATTCCGCTCAAGCTTGCCTTGCATACACACGGTCACACCACAGTTCTCTGAACTTTCAACCATCAAGAACGCGGTGACGTACAACACTACGACGAGCCGAGAAAATGAAGTTCAATGCTTCCGAGCATGCGTCAAATTGTTTCCGAGTGTGCGTGATTGTTTACGCGTCCAAATTGCATACAGAATAACGCATTTTCGGATAGGAACTTTTTCCAACCGAAAAATAGAGAACCTGCTCTCAATCTTTTGCTGGCTGGAATTCTGCCAGCAAAAGTCCGATACACACGGTCGGAATTTCTGACCAAAAGCTCACATTCGACTTTTGCTGGCAGAATTTCTGATCATGTGTGTGGGGCATTAAGGCCTCTCTCACATGAGCAGACACCCGTCTGATGGCTGTATTTTCCCACACAGGAGTTCCGTGAATCCGCATGCAGGCTGTCCCATTCATTGCTATTGGAACACAGCCGCTGCTCCCAATTGGACATCCATATGGATACGGGTTCCTGAACGCAGACATTGTGAGTTCTGGGGACAGCCACACAGATGTCAAATCGGGAATAACAGCTGTGTCTGTGCAGCTTCTGCATCTCAATAGACATGAATGGGACTGCCTGTACGGGGATGCACAGAACAACTGTGCATCCATCTGAGCACATATGGCCATCACAGGGTTGTATACTTTATGCCCAGTGGCGACTGGTGCTCAATTTTCTCAGGGAGGTTGCCCCCCCTGCCAAGTGCTTTGTGCCTCGAGCCCACCCTTTTTGAAGCCAATTAGAGCCTCCGGTTCTAACCATGTGCTTCTAAAAAAAACCCATTGCAATCTATGCATCCGACACCCTGCATGTAGATTAGGGGCCGTACATATGGATTAGGGGGGCAGCGCCCCTAATGGATGGGCCGCCACTGAATATGCCTATGTGAACGAGGCTTAAAAAAACAGATATACATCTCTTTTAAAGGAAACCGGTGCTGAGAGAATTACAGAGGCTGCCATTGCAGGCTTAAAAAGAGGAGTATGGGTATCCCCCCCCCATTCATACTTACCTTGCTGCACCTGTCCCCTGGCACTAAAAACCGAGTGATCGAACACCACCGATCGCTCGGTTTTCAGAGCTCCGTGAGCAGAGAGCTGTAGCCTGTCAGTCACAGCTTTCTGCTCACTGGAACGCTGAGCTGTGGAGGGGAAGGGCGGAGCTGGCCGCTCTTAGGCTCTCAGCGGCTTGCCGAGAGGCTGAGACGGGTATCAGTCCAGGCACCTAGCGGATCCTGACTCCCATTGTTGAGTATAACGCGGTGCCTGGACTGACATTGGTGATGCAAACAGAGAACGGACTTCAGTCCGCTCCGCTGAAAACAGGTCACAGGAGTGCACAGGAGAAGTCCAACCAAACGAGCTTTAGCTGGACTTCTCCTTTAAAGTAGAAGTCCAATCAAGTCCTATTTAGATTTAAACCTACTCCCACCCCCATTCTAAGCCCCATACTCACTAAATCTAAGGAAAGATGTGTATACTTATCTATTCCTTGGGAGCTCCGGCCACATGATCAGCTCCCAGGATCAGCTTCAGAGTAGAAGAGGGACAGCCGACAACGGATGCCCCTTAGGAAGCTATGGTGATGTCTCTTCTTCACTGAAGTCGACCGCTAGGGAGATCGCGTTACTGGACTGGAGAACCTAGAGAATAGGTATGTATATGTATCTTTTTTTACAGGGTAGTTAGTATAGGGCTTGGAGCAGGTTTAAGTGAACATAGGATTGAAGCAGACTTCTACTTAAAGCAGAACTAAACCCTCCTGTTTTCAGCCAAGGAAGCTGCCATCTTGGCCTCTGATCTTCAACTGCCATGATGCTGCGCATGCATCCCACCGCCCTACAGCTTGCATATGATTTAGCATTCGAGCTGATGTCGACGAGGCCTAAATCTGTTATATTTTTTTTTTCCATTTAACAGATAAAGCTGTCCAGCTGCAGCCAATGGCAGTTGAATGGTTTGTCTCAACCCCCTAAGGCTCACCACCCACATACGATCATTGTACAATTTCCTTTAGATCCGCCAACAGCTATGTAGTGAAAGGCCTCATTGGATTTGAAGGGCCATTATTCTAAAGTGGATCTATGCATTTTTTTGTTTTTTTTTGCAGTCTCCATCTCGAAAATGAATTAAGTTACTAAAGTACAAAAATTTTCATACAACAGAATAAAAATTTGTAAGGGATGTAATGTATTTGTATTGTATTTTTGGACCAAAACTGTACTGATTAAGCAAAGATCGTACGACCTGGTATCGTATGAGAAAAATTTTCGTGTTTGTCCCTTTGGGAAAATTTCAGACAAGTGCTGTGTACCAACAATCACATTATCGCACGATCGCTTCGAAAGTGGTATTTTTTTTGTATGATATTCTGACGTGTGTACGGGGCTTGGTTGGTACAGCAGTCATCTTTTTTCATTTGGGTAAAACCTTTATCCCAAAAGGATAAAAAAAAAAAAAAATTCTGTAACTGCTTAAAACTGGAGGTAGGCTTTAAAGGAGAAGTACAGCCAAAGCTTGTTCATTCTGCACTCCTGTGACCTGTTTTCAGCAGACAGCGGGCTAAGGCAACAATGCAGTCGTGATCCGCCCACATGCCTGGACCGACACCCAGCTCAATCTCTCAGCGAGTCGCTCAGAGCCTGAGCCAGCGCTCCAACCCCCTCCACAGCCCAGCACTCCAGTGAGCATGGGGGGGGGTAGAGCAGAGAGCTGCTGACTGACAGTGACCAGCTGAACATCGACATGCAGTCACTCACGGCTGTGGTAAAAAAAATAAACAGCATATCACTTTCCGCAGCCTTTTCCGATGCCCAACACGCCCAATAATAGAAGTCTATAGGGCTGCACTAAAAACACCCAGCAACCAAATGCACAAGACTGCACTGCGGTAGTGTGGCATTCATAGGGTTAAATCAGGCAACGAGGAGGCGATATATATTGCTACCTGTCAAATGCCCTCTGAAAACTGATCCACTGCAGATAACGCTTCCGAGGGCACCTCTCCTGTGAATGGACCCTAAATCTGTTAAATCCATCTGAATCTACTAGCCCAGCAAATACCGTCCTCGAGAGGCTGACAACGCTGCTATGTAAGACCCCTTTCACAGTGAGGCAGTTTTCAAGCGTTTTAGCACTAGAAATAGCCTATTCTGTTTTCACACCTGGGAGATGCGCTTGCGGGACGTTTTGAAAAGTCCTGCAAGCAGAATATTTGGGGCGGGTTGGGAGCGCTGTATACAATGGGTTGCACTAAATGGGCAGTGTTTCTGAGTTGCCTAAAAAAAGCGATTCAGAAGCGTCGCAACACGGGAGGTTTAAAAGTGCCCTGCTAGTGGCCGAAAAGCGTCGCAAAAGCACCGCTAAAACGAGCAGCGCTTTACTTCGAACGTGGCCATGGCCCTAGTATGAAAGGGGTCTTACTCTTCCATAGATTATATTGGAGTGAGTGTAGCTGCACCGTGACGAGACCTGTGTTTTTGGCCAATTCACCAGTTAAAAAACAAAAAAACAAAAAAAAAAAAACCACACATGCAACCACCAGATCTAGTGGTTTGTAAACGGCAAAATATTATTATAGTATATAAATATATATTATATACAATAACTTTTTTTTTTACTTTTTCAAAGAGGACAGCATTTGGACAGGGAATTATTAGGAATCCTACAACGGTTAGACCCCTTTCACACGGGCTTTCGTTGGTCCGTTTTTCATCCATCGGTTGACAGGTGAAAAACAGACATTAGTGCATCTCTATGGAAAAATGGATGTAAACGGATGATCATCCTTTTACATCCGCCAACATTCATTTTTTGAAAACGGATCAAAGCCCTAGTTTTGTTCAGTTAAAAAAACTGAAGACGAAAAACGGATGAAAACGGGAAAAATGGTCTGTTTTTTGCATTGTAGTAAATGTAAAAAAAAAAAAAAAAAAACTGATGGAAAAACTGAATCCATTTTTTCTTTAAAAAAAGTGACTGAACTGATAAAACAAACAGAGTGCCCTGGTGAAAGGATACAGCTGGGCTGGTTAAGCTTTAAGTATGTTTATTATTATTTAAGTGCAAGCTACAAATTTTTATCCTGGAATTACTACCTAGTGAATCACTGACCTGAGATAAGCCTGCAAGGAGGGATTTTAAATAATCAGATATGAACCCAGCCACTAAAATTGAATGTAAGTTTTTAACATGAAGCTTTCATTTAAAAATGAATGGGGATCCCTACCAGGAAAGCCATTGCTTGGCCACTTCCTGTAATAAGAAGACAACTGACTCCCAATCGCTTTTTATGCATGGTCATCCTGTGACAAGATCCACTGATGGAGTTTACGAGGGGCTTTGCTGACACACAACAATCAGGTGTAGCCAGCCGTTGTCACTGTTAGGGAACCCTTGTAAACCCTCACATATACGCAGTGAAGTGACTGGCCTCAGGTGATAGAGATGAAAAATCCTCTTACAAAAATGGTACCTATATAACTGCAGTCTTCTCTACAGCCAAAGTTCAGAATGTATAAAGCTTTAAAGCTTGTCTGAGCTGTCAGAAATAAAGGGGGGGGGGGGGGGGATTAAGTTACACTCTGAATGCTGACAGCTGATTGGGGGGAAGTAACACACGCCCCCCCCCCCCCCCCCTCCATACAGCACACAGGAACAGAGATGAGGCTGTCAATCAGCTGGGGCTCCCTCCCCTGTCACCATTTTTCTCTTGGTGTCATGTAAACTTGTCAGAAGCAACTCATGCTGATAGAGGAACGAAGAAGCAGCCAGAAATGACACGTAATGCTCTTAATCGAGACAAGTACAAACTATAGAGGGATATGCTTTTTTACATATCTTGTGTGAGGTTTACAGCCAATTTAAGACTTCACTGGCTCCATACTTCCAGGTATGAACTGACCACACTAGGTTTGTGAGATCAGAATGAAAACTGACAGCCCTGGGGCTTACAGTGTCAACAATGGCAACGTCTGTAATTTCATGAGCACCCGTTTCCTTTATTGGCCCACAGACACTCACACACCTTCCTTGTAACATATTAGTAATTTTTCCAGTACATATGGAAATGCTCCATGAAAATAGGACAATATACTTTGGGCTTCTTGCAGCTTACACCCAATATTCTTAGGAGAACATTACTAAGGCCTTCAGTGGAATCTTAACCCATTCCCCAGGGCACTGAATAAGATTCGGCACTGGGGCACAGCAAAGGCTCTAATCCATCACATAGATTGGAGCTTAAACTGCATTTCATAACAGAGAACACACATTTACAGCATCTATGCTTCCAGCATGCATTCATGTTCCGTCCTCCTCAAACCACAAGCAAACTGAAAGCAAACCTGTGCTTTGTCTATGTGGGGATAAGCAAGGAGGTTCTTTTTATTCCCCCCCTTCCCCAGCAGCACAGGCTCACCATTTCTGACCTTCCCTGCCACTCGTATGCAGCCGCTGGGAGAAAGGAGATTACCCAGTACTTCCAGGTATGGAGGAGCATGTGACTTTCTCCCCTTCTCTCATGTAACAGCTCTAGCAAATCACCAAATAAAAGACTGCGCCTGGTGGACTCGCCATACATCGGCTCTTCCACTGTGCAATCAGGTGCTGGTCCAATCCGTGATTGTGGTTATCCAAGCATCAAAAGAGGGAAAAAAAAAAGGTTGACCAGGAAAATCCAGAATGCATTGCATAAAATCCATATCACAGAAACATCACCGTTCCAGATAACAGGATGACAGCAGTTAAAGCAGAATGGGCTTAGTCATGGCGGTTATGAGTAAACGCATTCTGCATGAAATGCATTAGCAACTGCTGTCATCCTGTTATCTGGAACAGCGATACTTCTGTGATATGGATTTTATGAAATACATTCTGGATTTCCCCTGGCCATTGGAGTGTGCTCAACCTTCTTAACTTTGATGCTAGCACTAGTGCTTGTCAATTGGCCTGGCTCTATCACATGAGATTGGGGAGACGGTCCTCAGCCTTGTATACCCTACAGCTAAGGAGACTCCAAGTTTACACTAGGCTTCCTTTCCTGGCTCCCAATGGCTGGAAGGAGCAGCAGTGGGGCAAAAGTAAAGGGCGTATGTGCTGCTGTGGAGGGCGACATTAAAGTGAACCTGCTGTATTGCTCTTCGTCACAAACCACCGGTCACTTGAAGACTGCCAAGGGAGGCACAAATACAGAACACAGGAGCCATACCATACAACCAAGTAGCTAAATGCCAATTTTATAGGAAACAGACATTAGAGATAGATGTAGGCTTCTAAAAATGCGAACTGCCTGACAGTCTCTGGCTTCAATATTTTCTGTGGCACAGAACTGAAACAAGCATGCATCAGGTGAAGTCACAACCCCTGATCAGCATACTTCTAACAGGCCAGTGAATTCATGTATTGAAGGTAACGGATCAGCATGACAGCTAGGCACCAGCATTGATAGACAAATGTACACAACGGCTGACGGCTCACTCCACAAAGCTAACAAACCAGGAAAAGGATCCTTATTTTCAAAAAGTGACAGCTATTTTCCGTTTCAGGTCAATTCGATTTGGAAAGGACAGTCACACTTATCCTTGTGTTTAAAAAGCTTTGTGAATTAAGCCTTATGTGTGCCCTTTATTTTTTAGAGGAAACAAGTACATAAGGTTTCCACTGACAGTAAATCAAAATGAGATCAGTTATATATTTTCATGCACATTGGCTACCTGGGATTTGTACAGCACTGGTACAGTCACCACAACTTCCTTCTGCCGCAGGTCTGTACCAATCCCAAGAGCCAGCGTTTATTCCCTGGATGTCAATGGGAGCATGTTTTCCCCAAATGTCCCAAAAATCCCAGATGGCTGCTGGCTTACAGATTCTACACATATTTATTCACCCTGTTTTACAGCGTCTCCCATTTGCTACTCTGTGTTCAGATATTATGAGGTGCCCAGACTCCTATTTAGAAATTAATATCAATCCTAAACATGGCTGGTAGCCAAAACTGAATCCCCCCCCCAAAAAAATAAACTGTGTCCAGCACTGTAACCACTTTCTGACACGTCAGCCATACACAACGGTACACAAGACACTGTGTGTGTGTGTGTGTGTGTGTGTGTGTGTGTGTGTGTGTGTGTGTGTGTGTGTGTGTGTGTGTGTGTGTGTGTGTGTGTGTGTGTGTGTGTGTGTGTGTGTGTGTGTGTGTGTGTGTGTGTGTTTTTTTAGCCTCTTGAGAAAAAGCTTTAAAAGCAAATAACATAAGAAAAAGAAGAGCTATGGTAGTGGAAATCTGAAATGGAGCAAAAGAAGGGAACACAATATTAAGAGAAAATAAAATGCATCCCAGAGTGTATAAACACATATTTAGCCCCATATTGTCCAGGAGCAAAAACAAAAATAATAACAGTTGGGGTCAGAGGGCAGCGAAAAGCTCCCAGCCCTTTAACGTCAGAATTCCAAAGTCCTCCAGAGGGGAATGGGTGCAACAGTTACTTCGCTCCACCCCCCCGATAAGTTAAGGTTCCGGCAGGGAAATGCCTGCAAGGAGGGCAAGTTCATTATGCTCCCTGCTCCTCACAGGATACGGGAGACAAAAGGCTCAGTCCGGCCACGTGGCAAAGGAGAGAAGGGTGACAACACACACGACGTGGGGGAGGTCACGAATCCTCCGCTCTCGCTCCCTCCCCCACCAGTGTCTCTCATGCGATGGAGGAAAAGACGAGAGTGGCTCCAGGACATTTATGTTTTTTAACAATCTGTAAAGTGTATTAAGACTGCTTCAGACGCTTGCGTGGAGGGCCCAGGAAAGGGCACTGGGCAGAGGCCAGGGAACGGTAAGCTTCTGCCACAAGGTGAGGATGAGACACCACCATGGATTTCCAGCCAGATGTTTCCATGACATCAGAGGCGTGGCTGTAGGAAGAGAACAGGAGACAAACATGAGAAGAAATAAACAGCGCTAGTTACCAGATAAGCAAATGTCATCACTAACTTTTTCAAACCATATTTAAAGCAGAACTCTGGCCAGCCTATAGACAGTCAAACAATTACATATTCCTAACAAGCTGTGAATGAGCTTTAACCACTAGACGCCCAGTGCCACAGTTACACTACGGCAGATTGGCTCGCCTGGGCCAATCGCCGTAGGTAGACGTAGGCCGCTTCAAGACCACTAGGGGGCGCGCGCACACGGTGCAACGACAGAGCCGATGCTTGTTCCCCCGGCGGCCGCGATGTTCACCGGGCACCTGCGATCGCTCCTGGGAGACACAGAACAAAGGTTTGTCAATGTAAACAGACAGATCTCCGTTCTGTCAGGGGTGAGGAGACACATCTGTTGTTCGTACTAAGTATAAACAACTAACGGTCTCCTCCTTCAGGCAGTCCCATCCCCCCCACAGTTAGAATCACTCCCTAGGACACACATTTAACCCCTTGATTGCCCCCTAGTTTTAACCCCTTTCCCTGGCAGTGACATTTATACAGTAATCAGTGGCTATTTTTAGCTCGGATCGCTGTATAAATGTCAATGGTCCCAAAAAAGTGTCAAAAGTGTCCGATCTGTCCGCCGCAATGTCGCAGTCCCAATTAAAAAAAAAAAAAAAAAAAAAAAAATTGCAGATCCCGCCATTACTAGTAAAAAAAAAAAATTATAAATAAAAATGACATACATCTATCCCCTATTTTTTAGACGCTATAACTTTTGCGCAAAGCGATCAATATATGCTTATTGCGATTTTTTTTACCAAAAATATGTAGAAGAATACATATCGGCCTAAACTGAGGAAGAAATTAGTTATTTTATATTTTTTTTAGGGGATATTTATTATAGCAAAAAGTAAAAAATATTGCTTTTTTTTTTTTTGAAAATTGACACTCTTTTTGTTTATATATGGGAACCCTAACAAAAGGGCACATGTCCCCCCCCCCCCCCCAGTACAATGGGACTTTATGGTCAAACCACAGGAAAAATATGTATCATAAAAGTTAATTTATTAGAAAAAATTATAATGTTTAAAAACACATGTGAAAAAATACACATAACAGTTTATTACAGTACATGTGTATAGAAAAAGCAGATCATATGCTCATAATGAGCTGTTTACACATTCCATTGAGTGCAAATTTTCTTCTTTTGGCCTGACATGTTTCAGGAAAAATATCCCTTCCTATAATGCCTCTGAGGAAGAGATATTTTTTCTGAAACATGTCAGGCCAAAAGGAGAAAATCTGCGCTCAATGGAATGTGTAAACAGCTCATTATGAGCATATGATCTGCTTTTTCTATACAAATGTACTGTAATAAACTTTTATGTGTATTTTTTCACATGTGTTTTTAAACATTATAATTTTTTCTAATGAATTAACTTTTATGATACATATTTTTCCTGTGGTTTGCCCATAAAGTCCCATTGTACTGGGGGGGGGGGGGGGGGGACATGTGCCCTTTTGTTAGGGTTCCCATATATAAACAAAAAGAGTGTCAATTTTCAAAAAAAAAAAAAGCAATATTTTTTACTTTTTGCCCTTTTTTTAGGGTTCCCATATAACCAATGTTATATACTAATTTTTTTTGTTTATAGCGCAAAAAATAAAAATTGCAGAGGTGATCAAATACCACCAAAAGAAAAGCGCTATTTGTGGGAAAAAAAAAGGACAACAATTTTGTTTGGGTACAACTTCGCACGACCGCGCAATTGTCACTTAACACGACGCAGTGCCGTATCGTAAAAAAAATGGTGTGGTCAGGAAGGGGGCAAATCCTTCCGGGGCTGAAGTGGTTAAAAAAAGTTTTCACTGACCTCTGTAACTGCAAGTACTGCAAAGCAAATCATCCTTAAAATTCACAACAGATGCATTTGTATTCTCCCAGCCCCCTGCAGGGAGCCTTCCCGGCTGGCAGAATACAATGGTTATTGCTAGCGACTGGGCAGGCACAATCTGCCTGCCCATATAAAGAACCAGAATTCTACCGGTCCTTGTTGAACCGGCCAAATTTCCATCCATTTGAGTCGTTCTCTACCACGTTTTCATGCAAAATGCTGTGCTTTCATGCCAGTGTACAGACAGGAGCACAATCTTGTTTTCCTTCTGTAAACTAGACAGAGGAAGCACCATAGAGAGAAAAGATCAGCGACTCATTGCACAAAACAGAGGCTGCCCTGATAAGGCGACATAAGGGACAAGTTTGTGGGGGAAGAAGCATTAGAAAAATGTACCTAAAGCAGAGTTCTATCCAAAAGGGGAAGCCCTGCTTGTTCACACCCTCCCCCTTGTCCACTGCCACCTTTGGCACTTTTTGGGGGGGAGGGGGGACCTGGTTTTGACAGGTACCCGCTCCTACTTCCTGGTAAGATTGCCTCACGACCTACATCAGTTCTGGCCCCTCCTCCTTCCGGGACACAGAGGTCCCAGAGGACAGCACATGTGCAGTAGGAAACAGGCTGTGAATCCCTTAGAGCCCTTTCACACTGGGGCGGTTTGCAGGCGCTATTGCACTAATAATAGCGCCTGCAAACTGACCCGAAAGTGCCGCTGCTGTGTATCCAGTGTGAAAGCCCCGAGGGCTTTCACACTGGAGCAATGCGCTAGCAGGATGGTAAAAAAAGTCCTGCTAGCAGCATCTTCAGAGTGGTGAAGGAGCGGAGTATATACCGCTCCTGCCCATTGAAAACAATGGGACGGCGCGGCTATACCGCCGGCAAAGCGCCTCTGCAGAGGCGCTTTGCGGTGGTTTTAACCCTTTCTCGGCTGCTAGCAGGGGGGTAAAGCCGCCCCGCTAGCGGCCGCATACCGACGGTAAAACGCCGCTAATAATAGCGGCGTTTTACCGCCGACGCCGCCCCCGCCCCAATGTGAAAGGGCTCTTACTACAGATGCCGGCGCCTTCACCCGAAAATAAAAATGATGAATCATCTAAGGGTGCCGACATCGCAGGATCCCTGGACAGGTAAGTGTCCTTATATTAAAAGTCAGCAGCTACACTATTTGTAGCTGCTGACTTTTAATTTTTTTTTTTTTTTACAGGCTGGAACTCCTCTTTAACAAATTCAATTTTTGAACCAGGCAGGAATGTACCTGGCTGGAGTTTACATTTCATGAACTTTGAGAATGTTCAATTAAGCTTTAAACAAAAATAATTGAGGCCGATTGGTTTCTATGCAGAGCTGCACCAGATTTTGCACTCTCCAGTTTACGTACATCAACCCCTAAATGTAGATTGGATGTTCTGCGTATTAAAAACTATATAAAAAATAAACCAAACGTTTTAAATATTAACTCATACTGACAATATTATTTGCATTTAGCCGATGACATTCACATACATATTTAAAGTGAAGAACAAAAATAAATAAAAAGTATAAAAATCCTGTAAGGGAAACTCACTAGTTGATGAAGTCCACGGCTTGTGTTTTAAGCTGGTCTGCACTGTGTAAATCAGCCAGAATGAGGATCTCAGCGGCGTTCTCCACAGACAGATTGCTGCACAAAGCTTCCTCACACATCACCTTCAGACGTTCCAGGGCGTACTGCAGAGAGAAGCAGAAGGTCTGGCTGAGAAAATATCAATTTCTTCATGGGTGCTGTTCTATCAAGGTTAATGTATTCTAACTTATTTACATAGAACATTTGATTACACTTAATGAAGGATCTGAGCAACAGGCAATATCAGCCCATACCCAGCACAGAAAATGGCGACCTGCACGTTATCATCTTAAGGGGGGGGGGGGCTCTTTTTATCTAACTAGCGCCCTGTCCCTTAAAGCTATTCGGAGGACCGGCCATACACAGTGCTGCAGGAAAGAAATTTGCACGACTCCCCCATCAACAGACCGTGATGGGGAAATTCCCCCCGCCCAGCAATTGTCTTCTCCTGGGGGGGGGTCACGACTGTAGCAGCCGCTAGTGAGAACCAGCTGAGATTCGAACTGTGTATGGCCGACCTAACTCTTCTTAACGCTGATGTGTAAAGAGTATTTTTGTTGCCCTCTCCCAATTGCAGAGGTTTCCCCTCACTTCCTGTCCCTGTGACCCCCATAACAGGCAGCAGGCCAGGAAGTGAGAAGACATCTACTTACTAAGGAGTCAGACACCAATAAAAGCCATTCAATAGGTTTCTAATTCTTCTCCCCCTCTTCAAAATATTAAAAAGTTTTAACTGAAATTTGATGGTAAAATATCCCTGTCAGCATAGGATTGCCTGCATATAAACACCTGCTGGAAGAAGATTGCATATACTTAATTTTTCAGCAGCCTGTTTCTTGAAAACAAGCCATTGATTGTATTGCTCATTATCCTCTGCAAGTATTCAACTGGTTAGATTGGCGATTCGTGAATACCTGCTCTATTGTGGATCTTCCCACCAGCTCATACCTTCTGCAGTGATGTACAATAAATGGGGAGAAACTACTGCGAGTGACAAGGGTACAAGTAGGATATATCAGCCAGGAAGGCAGTGAGGTGGCGGCATTTTTTTAAGAAATGGGCTCCTAGAAAGATAAGTATATGCTGTCTTCTTTCAATAGGCATGTTGTAAATACAAATGACCCTGGGCTGACAGGGTCACTTTATCCACCTCCATAACACCATTAAAAAAAAAAAAAAAGTCAGGGAAGTGGACATGTATTTCTGGGGTGCAGTTTATAAACACCACTTCAGAAAACACTAGTGTACATGTGAATGGCTGCGATCTGAGGCGTCATTGGAAAGGTCAGATTACAGCCATAATGTGCAGAGCCTATCAGAGTAGCTCTGTGCCTCGTGGTTGCTGTGAACTAATCACAGTCATCATAAGGGTAAAAATGAGTATTGTTTATAAACATTCAGCTCATTCACAACAGAGGAAGTGCCCCTTCCTCTTTTGCGAACGAACTGAATAATTGTAAACTCAAAAATGAAGAGAATTGGGAGATGGAAGGTGAAGCCAGGGGAGTCCGTCAGCAAGAATCAGTGGACTCTTACCAGTGGAGTGAAACATGGTATGCATGCATACAGTGTGTGCAGACAGAAGCGCTGTCAGGTTTGTAGTCCGTACAAATCAATGGCAGGCAGACTATGAGCAATCATGGACACAGACATACTGCCATTCTGCTAAATTTCTGGGTGAACCCAAACTAGCAGCAGCCAATCAGAGACAAGTTTGTGGCCCTATAGCACAAGTGCAGGTGTATTCAGAGGAGCCATTTAGCTACTTCTGAATGCAGCAAACTATCCAACCCCAGGCGCCCAGGTGCCACTGATCATTAATGATTGTGGGAGTTGTTTTTTTTAAAGGATGGATCTTAAAAGTTCCCATGACCACCAATAAGTGGGTCATTTTTTTAAGCTCTACTTGACACATGTAGGTATAATGTTGCAGGACATAGTAATTATCAGTCAAACTATCACACTGAAAAAATGGTTCGGTAAAGAAGGGGTATACACAGGTTGGTATTCAAGTAATGAACACATAGCTGAATGATTACTTACTGTATATGCAACTGGATTTCATTCTGAATCCTATAGCAGTTTTACAAACCCAAAGTCTGATTCTCTGATCAAATAAGTCTGCTGAACTCCAGACTGCAGAACACAGGAGTCTACAGATATTTGTAAAAAAAAAATCCTTCCACCTCACAATTATGTGCTACTTTGTGTTGGTCGATCGCATAAAATCCCAATCAAATACATTTTTGGTTGTAACATGACAAAATGTGGAAAATTTCAAGGGGTGTGAATACTTTTTCAAGACACTGTATGTTCTATCAAACAAATGCAGCACTGCAATTGTCATTTTCTAGTCTAGGATTTCCAGTTTCTCCTTTATCACCATAACCATATAAAAATGACAATAAACGTGTACATTGCCATCTGGCTTCCAGGTTTGGGGCGAGCATGCAGGTAGCCTCTGCTGACCCGAACTGTGATTGGGCACAGCACCAGTTTGGCAGCAGATTTCAGCCAATGATTTAGGCTCAAACCTGATGATTGGCTGTTTCCAATCAAACACAGAGTGCTGTGTTTTACACAAAACTCTTTGTGCAGTGAACAGCGATCTGGCTGTTTCTTCTCCCTGAAAAGCAGGAAGAATAAACAGCCAGATCAGTAAGTAAATCAGAACATATTATACACATTATACACATTACACATTGTCAGGCACAGAGTTAACCCCTTGATTATCCCTAGATGTTAACCCCTTCCCAGTCAATGCCATTAATACAGTGTCAGTGTACAGTATTAGCGTCACTAGCGACATAAGTGTCAGTCAGTGACCCTCCCAGGCAGTGTCCATTAGTGCCATATTGCCGGCCACAGTCCCACTATAAAAGCAGCTGATCACTGCTATTACAGTATAGTGTCTATAGCCGAGTAAATTCCAGTATGTATACCATAGTTTGAGGACACAAGAACTTTGACACAAACCAATATAACCTGCATACTTAAAAATGTATGCATCAGAATGTAGGCGACGAGGAAATCGCCAGGGAAGCATTGGGAATGAACTCTTCTGCCGGCACAAAGAGGTTGAGCTGGAGACAGAAGGCGGCTGCTTTTTGGCTACAATACCTATTTTAACACACTTTCAAGCAAGGTTACTCTTGTCTTTTTGTTTTTATAGCATTAGCGTGCTTAAAGCGAAGGGATCTGCAATAAACTTCACACATTCTCAGCTGATCCGCGTAAGAAAAATGTTTGTCTAGTTCAATTTAATCACTGTCTCTTCGAATATATCTCTACTTTATAGCGGGCACACCACATCCCTGTGGCTTTCTTAAGACGGCTGAAAGTCTTTTCCTCAAAGAGCTGTAATTACTACAACTTTGTTGCATTATTGACATGGCAGCTAAACCTGTCTGTAGTTGAATTACATTGCTTTTTTACGATCCCTCCTCGTATTTATAACACTGTGGCATCTTACCAGTGCATCAAAGGACTAACGGCGCTTATTTTATTGCTCTATGCCATAAGATCAATCAACTACTTACTAAGTGAGAAATAGACGCCAATAATATGCGACAGGTAGACCACTTAACTACTGTATGTTATTGCCACTTATTTACTATATCAGAGATCTTTAATGTTTACTTAAAATGAAATAAAACAAAATGCTGTGAAAGGGGGAAGACAGGAAAGGCAGACCCTGGTTCTCCTGAAGGTAAGGCTTACTTACCTAAAGCTATTCTTAATGAGGACCAGGGGTCTCCAAACTTTCTAAACAGTCAGTTTACTGTCCTTCACAATTTAAGGGAGGCAGAACTGTGGCCACTGGGAGTAGAAATAGTCCTGGCGTGAGTGGGAGAAAACAGTGCACCGCTGGCGCCAGTGGGAGGAAGAGCGCCCCCCACCGCTGGCGCCAGTGGGAGGAAGAGCGCCCCCCACCGCTGGCGCCAGTGGTAGGAAGACCGCCCCCCATCGCTGGCGCCAGTGGTAGGAAGAGCGCCCCCCATCGCTGGCGCCAGTGGGAGGAAGAGCGCCCCCCATCGCTGGCGCCAGTGGGAGGAAGAGCGCCCCCCCATCGCTGGCGCCAGTGGGAGGAAGAGCGCCCCCCCATCGCTGGCGCCAGTGGGAGGAAGAGCGCCCCCCCATCGCTGGCGCCAGTGGGAGGAAGAGCGCCCCCCCATCGCTGGCGCCAGTGGGAGATAGAGCGCCCCCCCATCGCTGGCGCCAGTGGGAGATAGAGCGCCCCCCATCGCTGGCGCCAGTGGGAGGAAGAGCGCCCCCCATCGCTGGCGCCAGTGGGAGGAAGAGCGCCCCCCATCGCTGGCGCCAGTGGGAGGAAGAGCGCCCCCCATCGCTGGCGCCAGTGGGAGGAAGAGCGCCCCCCATCGCTGGCGCCAGTGGGAGGAAGAGCGCCCCCCATCGCTGGCGCCAGTGGGAGGAAGAGCGCCCCCCATCGCTGGCGCCAGTGGGAGGAAGAGCGCCCCCCATCGCTGGCGCCAGTGGGAGGAAGAGCGCCCCCCATCGCTGGCGCCAGTGGGAGGAAGAGCGCCCCCCATCGCTGGCGCCAGTGGGAGGAAGAGCGCCCCCCATCGCTGGCGCCAGTGGGAGGAAGAGCGCCCCCCATCGCTGGCGCCAGTGGGAGGAAGAGCGCCCCCCATCGCTGGCGCCAGTGGGAGGAAGAGCGCCCCCCATCGCTGGCGCCAGTGGGAGGAAGAGCGCCCCCCATCGCTGGAGCCAGTGGGAGGAAGAGCGCCGCCCATCGCTGGAGCCAGTGGGAGGAAGAGCGCCGCCCATCGCTGGAGCCAGTGGGAGGAAGAGCACCCCCATCGCTGGCGTGGCGTCAGTGGGAGGAATAGCGCCACCATCGCTGGCGTCAGTGGGAGGAATAGCGCCCCCCATCGCTGGCGTCAGTGGGAGGAATAGCGCCCCCCATCGCTGGCGTCAGTGGGAGGAATAGCGCCCCCATCGCTGGCGTCAGTGGGAGGAATAGCGCCCCCATCGCTGGCGTCAGTGGGAGGAATAGCGCCCCCATCGCTGGCGTCAGTGGGAGGAATAGCGCCCCCATCGCTGGCGTCAGTGGGAGGAATAGCACCCCCATCGCTGGCTTTGAGATGCTTATCTTTCAACAGTCCAACGTCCCTCGCCAGAGCACTGGCATCTTCTACCCGGCTTCTTCAGGGTGCCGGGCTATGCCCATCTTCATTGGCTGGCATGTGATGACCTCACTCCTGTACAGTCATCCCGACACACAGGATGTAAGTTGAGGACTGTGAACAGGCACGTAGATTTTTTATTTGCAGAAGAGACATTGCAATAAAGAGCCTGCCTGCTCACAGTTTTTGAAAGCAGGACTTATAGCGGGATTCCGGCCAGCGAAAATTTTTTTTTTAAAGTCAGCAGCTACAAACACTGCAGCTGCTGACTTTAAATAAGTACACTTACCTGTCCTGGGTGCCCGCGATGTCGGCCGCCCGATGCCGTCCCTCGGCTCTCAGGTCCCAGCGCCGCCATCCTAAGGGAAACAGGCAGTGGAGCCTTGCGGCTTCACTGCCAGATTCCTACTGCGCACTCGCGAGCGGCGCGGCGCTTTGTGAATGGGATGCGATGTGTTGTGCAACACACACAGTTCCCATAACACACTGCGCCCCATACCACAGAAGACAACGTGGGGAGCAGAAGACTGAAGATCACCACGGTGTAGGAGAAGGCAGATTAGGAAGACTGCCTAGCAACAGCCATTTCACGTAAGTAAAAAAAAATTTTTTCTTTTTTTTTTTCCCTTCCATTTTTTTAGGTATTTTTTGTGCAATTTTTTTTTTCAGGGTGGACCTCCACTTTAAATTACGCTACAATCGCCAACAACCTCTGCAGCACCAGTGTTAGCTTTAACATTACGCACTTCACCTAATTTTATCTTTATATGTTTCCTTCGCCAAAAAACAAAACAATGGTGCTGCCTATTTTTATTACTCCCAGTGATAGCTAGGTACCTTAAGGCTCGGTTCACACTGGGGCGACTTGTCAGGCGACCTAGTCGCCTGACAAGTCGCCTCCCGTTCTGTGCTATGGAACCGTTCTAATTGGAGCGACGCAAGTCGCTCCGACTTAGAAAAAGGTTCCTGTATTACTTTGGGGGCGACTTGGGGCGACTTGCATAGACTTCTATGCAGAAGTCGTCTCGCAAGTCGCCCCGGCAGTCGTTTGCAGGTCGCCTCGCTGAGGCGACCTGCAAGTCGTGCCGCCCGTGTGTGAACCGGGCTTAAGGAGTACTACAAAACTGCAGCTCAATGTACTATGGGTATCATTGCTTCTATAAATATCCCTGCTTTAAAATGAAAATCATCACCATGGTGCCATTCATTTTTAACGGTATTCCACCACACTTTTACAGTAGCGGCCAATCACACCGCGTCACATGCTTTGCTGTGCTGAAAAAGAATGGGTGAAGCCCATTAGATACTGGACTGCCATGTGTTAATATACATGGGCTGCAGCCCATGTTAACACATTGCATGGCAAAGTGTGAATGGGCTCTGAATGTTTTCATCAAATTAGCTGCATTTTCAGTTTAATGGTCCCTTTAAATGACCAAGTGCCTCCAAATATCTTTGGCAGTCCTGTATCAATTAAATGGTTTACACATTGCGATTATCCGCCAGCTTGAGAAATGTCAACATACTTTGAGGTGGGAGGGAAAGAGGAAAAAAAAAAAAAAAAGAGCCTGATAAACATCATTTAAGCTTTGTCATCTTTACTTTCATCATACAGACTCAATATATAGGAAGGAAATAGCAAGTTTAAGCAGCAAATCAAGCAATTAAAAAGCGACAGATATCACTAACTGTACCCCTGAGGTTTCAGCCTAACAAACCAGCTGGGCCGCCAATCCCAAACGGTGAGAATCTGAAGGCAAAATAATGAGGCTATGAAGAAGAAATTTTTTTTCCTTAGAAAAGCGATTATATGTGGGGTTGACTTACAATGTAATGAGTAGATAATAATCACAATGGTTAAATCTGTGGAACATTGTTTTCCTCCAATGAGGGACGTCCAGGTCCTTAAGTACAGGATCCCCATCAGTGACTATCTTTAGGCGACAGTAGAAGGTTCTGTAGTAAAAGTCTGTGGGATGTGCGCTTTACTACCTGGCCGCTCTCGTTCTTGGCTTATAATCTGCTAACAGTAGCAGTTATAAAACACTGGCAAGGAGGGCCTGCTGGGTAAGCTATCAACAAGTGTCAGTCTCTCTTATCACAATATCTTTTCCCCTGCGCACACTAAAGCTGGGTATACAATATAGTAGTAGAATTTCATTTGACATTTTTCGTTGTAAGAACGTCTGTTCATTTTTCTAATTATTAGCGCGGTCAAATCAACGTTTGTTTTCAACTGCAGTGACGAGAACATCTGAAGGGGCAGGATGGAAAATATTTCTTGAAAGACCAAATTGCTAACAGTGTGTGTGGTTTTCGTTCAGTAAAGTCCATTTATTCCAAATCAAAAGTTAACTATTTTCGCTGCCAAGTCCGTAAGACATACAGGATTGCGTGTATATCTCACAAGCAGACTGCCTGTCAAATGGAAGCATTCTGCCAGCTGTGTTCCCACCTGATTGCTTCCTCCCCCCCCCCCCCCCCCGGAAAAGAGGGCACCACTGCCATGCATTCCAGGCTCGCTTGCCCATCTGCGGGCCCAGCATAGCAGGTGCAGCTGAATGGACACACGTCTGCTCTCCTCCCCTTCTTGCTGCTGACCTGGAAGGGACAAGTAAAATCCAAAACTGATGACCTATAGGGGGCTATTAAATTGTCGCCTATGGAAAATAAAATATAGGGTACTGAAGTTTGTCACCATTTCACGGATTCACGCAGCCTTACCACTTCAGCTCTGGTAATCTACCCCCCTTCATGACCAGGTCATTTTTTGCGATATGGCACTGCGTTACTTTAACTGACAATTGCCAGGTCGTGAGACGCTGTACCCAAAACGTATGCCCTTTTTTTCCCACAAATAGAGTTTTCTTTTCGTGGTATTGATCACCTCTTTTTATTTTTTGCACTATAAACAAAAAGACCGTCAATTAAAAAAAAAACAAAAAACATTATATATATATATATATATATATATATATATTTTTTATAGCAGAAAGTAAAAAAAAAAAAAAAAAATTATATATATATATATATATATATATATATATATATATATATATATATATATATATATATATATATATATTATATATATTTTTTTTTTACTTTCTGCTATAAAAAATATCCAATAAAAAATTAAAAAAAAAAAAATCTAATTTCTTTATCAATTTAGGCCAGGGGTCTTCAAACTGTGGCCCTCCAGGTGTTCAGGAACTACAATTCCCATCATGCCTAGTCATGTCTGTGAATGTCAGAGTTTTACAATGCCTCATGGGATGTGTAGTTCTGCAACAGCTGGAGGGCCGTAGTTTGAGGATCCCTGATTTAGGCCAATATGTATTCTGCTAAATATTTTTGGTAATAAAAAATCCCAATAAGCAGATACTGATTGGTTTTCGCAAAATTTATAGCGTCTACAAACTATAGGATATTTTTATTTATTAAAATTTTTTTTTTCCAAATAGTAATGGCGGTGATCAGCGATATTGCAGCGGACAAATTGGACACCTAACTGACACTTTTTGGGGATCAGTGACACTAATACAGTGATCACTTGTCACTGTACTAATGACACTGGCAGGGAAGGGGTTAACATCAGGGGCAATCAAAGGGTTTACTGTGTTCCTTGGGAGTGCTACCTAATGCCCTGTACACACGATAGGATTTTCCGACAACAAAATCCATGTTTTTTCCCCAACGGATGTTAGCTCAAACCTGTCTTGCATACACACGGTCACACAAATCCTGTCGGAAATTCTGAACGCCAAGAACGCGGTGACGTACAACAAATGAGCCGAGAAAAATGAAGATCAGTGCGGCTCTTCTGCTTGATTCCGAGCATGTGTGGAACATTGTGCGTCGGAATTGTGTACACCCGATCGGAATTTACGACAATGGATTTTGTTGTCGGAAAATTTGAGAACCAGCTCTCAAATTTTGTGTGACGGAAATTCAAATGGAAAAAATGTCCGATGGAGCCTACACACGGTCGGAATTTCCAACAACAAGCTCCCATAGAACATTTTCGGTCGGAAAATCATATTGTGTGTACAGGGCATAACTATGTGGAGGGTGGTTGTACTGTGGGAAGGCAAAGATCCGTGTTTCTGTCTAGCAGAAACACAAGATCACTGCCTTCCCTTCATTGTCTACATGGCAAACCGCCATTCTACCTGTCTCTCGAATGATCAATTGTGTCCCCCTCAGAGCCCCCCACGTACATTTGTGTCCCCCTCAGAGCCCCCCAATGCACATTATCCAACCTATCAGAAATCCCTATCACGTGCCTGCAGGGAGTGTGAGGACTCAACCTGCAGGCCGAAAAAAAAAAAAAAAAACAACCGAGCAGGCTGGATGTGGCCACAGGCCATAATTTGGAGATCCCTCCTGGCTCCTCCCTCCTGCCAGGTGCCCCCACATCAAGCAGCTTGCTGTGGGGGCACACAAGCAGGCATGCCACAGCTCTGAGTGTCCATTCACACATGGAACCGTGGCTCGGCCCCACCCCCTCCATTTCCCGATTGGCTCACTGCTGCTGTCAAAAGCCAATCAGGGGTGCAAGTCCCCGGAGAGGCAAGACTCTCGTGGAAATCACTGGATCGAGAGGGGTTCAGGTAAGTATTGGGGGGGGTTGGGGCGCTGGTGCACAAAGAAGGTGTTTTACCTTCATGCATAGAATGCATAAAGGTAAAAAACCTTGTGCCTTTAGAACCACTCTAATACTACTTTAAGGAGTTAAAGAACACTTTAAACACATGCAAACAGGTAATAAGAAACTAAAATACATGCAAGACACATTATAATAGGTAAATGATAACAAAACACCTTTAATTAGGGCACTTTCACACTGGGGAGGGGGGGTGTTGGCGGTAAAGCGCCGCTGTTTTTTGTCCTCTTCATTTTCATACACAGAGCTCTGACAAAACCTCTTCAAACCATGATTACACAAACCTCTCGCGTTTTTGCATTATTGCTGATTAAGAATACCTTATCGGCTGCAGCCAGCAGATCGTCAGCCATCTTGTCTAGGTTAGACGCTTTTCCAGTGTATATGAAACACATCATTTCCTTGAAAACATCAGGTTCAACATCCTTGATCTCCACACGATTCTAGAGTTGGAAACATGACACATATTTAAAATGTATTCCCATTATAACAGGTGAAAAAACTAATAAAGCATGATATAAGCAGGTGGCTTGCTTACCAGTTATAAAATATCTGATTACTGCCATGCTGAAAGACTTCCAATAGCAGAATAGGGATTTGGGGAAAATAAACATACTGCACCACTTGGATGCTGGCATCTCTACAACCAACTAGGTAAAGTATTCTCGTTTACTGGAGAGAAACTACTCTATATACGTACTTTCTTCCACTGCAAGATATTGTATGGATGTGTGTTTGTTGTACGTTTTTTTTTTAATAATCATCGCATGATGATTTTTTTAGTTTCTATTTGTATCAATAAAATGATTTTACTCATTCCATCAGTGTTTTTGCCAATTTAAAGTCCCAATTAGGGGTATCCTAACTTTCTCTAATACAGTAATAAATCTGCTCTTCTTACTGTGTATTTGTTCATACCAAGTTCGGCTGCTAATCTCTGACTGCAGGGGTCTTGCACACTGCTCCAATAAAAGCAACTCTAGCTCCCTGAGCATCAGTGTAGATTGGAGCAGTGTTCAGGGGGGGTGGGGCCACTGGAAACCTGGGCATTATCCCCCTGAGGAAGTCACGAGGTATTGTGACGTAACACGTAGGGAAGAGCCAAGGACATCATGCCGCATGACCAGAAGTATACGGAGTGCCATTTTGTGAGTGACCTAAAGACCATAAATCTTAAGGGGAAATACATGCTTGTATACTGAAGTGCAAATTACCTTGTAAGTGGTATTTTAAATAAACTTTTTAACAAAACTAGTGGTGGGATTACGGAAAGCATTATGATTATTATTATTTATTTATTGAGTGAATGGTGGCACTCTTTTCATGGATGGCTGAGGATGGAGATGGATTGAGTTCCTGAGAGCCAGCAGTGGAGAAACCACTAATAGAAGTGCATTAGACCTGATTAAAGTGGTTCCAAAAGGTTCAAGGTTTTTTTAACTTAAAGCGGGGGTCCACCTATCTATCGTTTTTTTTTTTTTGAGTTCATTCACAAACTTTTCTTCTCATGATTATCTACTCACATGTTCTGTGTAATAAGTCCGCCTGTGTCCGATTTCGTTGTAAATAACTTATAAAATTCACTGAAGGTGGTTTCCATCTTCATTGTGGGCATTTGAAGCCCACAAGCATTTATTTCCTGGATGTGGTGAATGCTGTGCTCCCAGCATTCACCGCTCGTTCCCGCACATGCTCAGTGGCATCCTGGGAAGCCTGAGACTAGCTCCCAGGAGTCTGGGAGAGGCTAGAAACACGCCTACTCCCACGGGAGGAGAACCAGGAAGTGCAAAGAAGAATAGAAAAATAAAAGGTAATTACGGCGATTTAAATTTTTTTAAACGGCATGTCAGCATCTAGGCAAGGAAGAGAATGCATACAGATATTGTTCAAAATTTGGGTGGAACCCCGCTTTAATGCATTGGATTAAGGTTGCTTCTGGTTGCAGCTCCCCCCTCTACCTATACTTACCTGAGCCCCATCTCAATCCAGCGTTTTGCATGAGAGCAGTGGCTCTTTCGGGTTTCTCTCATGGGCTCACAAACCAATGGGAGCCACTGAAGAGACAGCGTGGAGTGAGGCCGAGCTGCAGTCGTATGTGAATGGACAAACACAGCGCGGCTCATGAGTGAGCCTGCTTGAGTGACCCCATAGCAAGAGGCTTGCTACTAGGGGCACTCGGCAGGTGGGGAGGAGCCAGGGGACCCAAAAAGAAGAGGAATGGGAGTGCTCTGTGCAAAATCATTGCACAGAGCAGTTAAGTAGAACATATGGTTATTTAAAAAACAAAATCCTTTAGAATCAATTTTATTTTGGGCCATTTGGAGAAAATGAGAGTATCAGAGTGGTGGTGTCGGGATTACACAATGTGCGGTGATTTAAATGCACGTGGTAGCAAGAGGAGGCAATACGTGGTGCATAACGCATGAAAAAAAAACATGGGTTATAGATACACGAAAAACACATGGACCTGAGTAAACGGTGGACCGGAAATTGTTTATTGAATAATCACAATCACTTTTTTTTCTTATTTATTTAGCTTCTTTTATTACTATGAGACATATAGAATGGTATTGCACTGGTAATGATTTATGAGGCTTTTCATACGGTGTATAGATATTTTAACAAAGTGTTATATTGCACGGCACTGTATATTGGGATTGTTGGAAACCCAGGCTGATGCATGGGTGGGAGAGTGGCAGTCTGACTCTCCAGTGTGCTGGTCGCATCGGGTATTTTAACAATTATGAACACGTAGCACAGTAAGAAGATCAAATATATTATTGTTTATGCAACTGGACTGCATTACAACATTAAACTGGAAGACTTCAAATGGGTTTAAAATCTACAGTAAATGCAGGAACAAAGAACTGTGATATAAACAATGTTGCTTTAAATGAATTAGTTATAAAATCTCATACTGTACCTTTTTACTTTCTTCCATTTCATGCTCAAACATTGCACTGAACACTGGAGACCGAGCTGGAAGGAAGGGAAAAAAAAAAAGCACACAGTGATCTCATTCTCATCATAATCCATTACACACTGAATTCACTGACTAAGCTAATTAACATAGGTGCAGTTCTACTTGGCCAACTGTGTCTATGTATATCTATATTAAGAAAACAGAAGGCTGATGCTTTGCTCTGAGCCAAATAGATGATTCTTATTAGGTGTCCACGTGAAGCCGTTTTCATTGGCTGCCATCCAAGGCTGCTAAATTACTGGTTCATTTGTTTGAATTCACAACCATCATCAGATAACTGGATACTCTCCCTTCCATGCACACCCACCACATGAGTGCAGGTTTACAATTCGCCTTGGGGCATTTAAAGCGCTAATAAAACTCAGCACTTTTACTTGTACCTGCAAGTAGGCTTATAATAAAAGCTTACCTGTAGGTACAGTGAATACCCTACAAACTGCACTGCCTAGGAGATGTTCACAGCTGACGTCACAGGCGCAGTGCGCTCTGCATTGAGGTCACACCAATTCAAAACTCTGTGCCGTAATCTTGATTCCTGTGCGTGCACAGGAGTGAAGTCATCACAGTCCAGCCATTTAAATAGCCACTGTGTATAGGCCTGAAAGCAAGACAAGGCGAAGATGGAGGTGCTGGCACTGTCAACAGCGCACCGCTGAAGGGCTTCATTTAAAAGGCAACTCTGCGGTGCATACTAGCAGCACACTTTGGCATTAACCTGCAGGAGTGCCCAGTATTTATTGTATTTTTTTTTTTTTAACCCCTTGCAGACCGCAATGTACTGTGGACAGGCGACCCGCACAGGCAAAGTGACATACCTGTAAGTCACTGCCTGCTACAGGGTTTAGGGCGCGTGCCCACCTGCCGACTGCCACTTTGATTGTATACAGCGGAAGTCTATCAGTAAGTTCCAGCCAATGATTCATGGCCAGGACCTGCATGATCAGCTGTGTGCAATCACAGCCCAGAGCTCTGTGTTGACAATCAACACAGGGCTCTGTACAGAGGAAGCAATGTCGGTTTCTGATTTCTGCAAAGCAGGGATACAAAATAAAAAGATCTGTGGTAAAAAGTAGCACACGTTTCCATGTTGTTACTCACACATTTAACCCCTTGATCACCCTAGATGTTAACCCCTGCCCAGCCAGTGACATTAGTACAATGACTGTGTTTATTATTACCACTGATCACTGTATTAGTGTCACTGGAGAGGTCATTTAGTCACTTCGTTTTAGATTGCCTGCCACACTATTGCAGTCCCATTATAGGTCACTGATCACTGCCATTAGTATTATATATATAAAATTCCAAAATATATACCATAGTTTATTAAAACGCTATAACTTTCACACAAACCAATCAATATACACTTGCTTATTTTGATCTCTCTCTCTATATATATTATATATATATATCTCTATCTATCTATCTATCTCGATATCTATATCTATCTCGATATCTATATCTATCTCGATATCTATATCTATCTCGATATCTATATCTAGATAGATAGATAGATAGATAGATAGATAGATAGATAGATAGATAGATAGATAGATAGATAGATAGATAGATAGATAGATAGATATTTTTTTTTTTATCAAGGACAAAATAGCAGAATACATTTTGGGCAAAATTTATAAAAAAAATTTTTTTTTAAATCTTCTTATTGGATGGCTTTTGTAGCAGAAAGTAAAAAATATATATTTTTTTTCCCCAAATGTTCGTTTTTTGTTTTTTTTTATAAACACAATGCAATATGATTTGGCTGACTTACTAAAAACAATGCACTCCCTATGCAGCCGATATCATATCAACAGTTGCTTAGAGACACTGAACGAGAGCGTCATCAAGCAGCAAAACCATGAATAATTATATTTATGGATAGGGAACAACAAGCTAGTAATAACTTCAAAGTGTTTCCAGTGAATGTTATTGTTGATGCTACAGCATACTATGACATTATAGAATTCTACGAGACTCCAGCCTTGAATAAAAGTTTTAGGGAAGCCCCATTCCAGCGCCAACAAGACTGTGCCCCTGTGCACAAAGCCAGCTCCATAAAGACATGGTTGGGTGTGAAAGACCTTGTGTGTCCTGAACTCAACTCTATTGGTTAGTATGAAATGGAAAGCCAAATCCGAGCCAGGTCTTTCAAGATCAGTACCTGACCTCACAAATGCTCTTTTGGCTGAATAGGCCCACATTTCCACAGACACTCCTGAATCTTGTGGTAAGCCTTTCCCAAAGAGTAAAAAGAGTAAAGCTCTTGTAACAACAAAGGGTGGACAACTCCACCGCTTGTGGTTTTGGAATGGAACGTCAAACAAGCTAATATAGGTGTGATGATCATGTGATCACCAACTTTGTCCAGATGGTGTAAGTGACCTAAATTATGCTTCTCTATATCTAAGATGACTATATTATATTTTTTTTTTTTTTTTTTTTTAACAAGAATATTTCCTCTAAGGTTTTCCACAGCTTACTGGATTTAATATCAGGTACTGAATATGTAATGTAGTATATTGTACACCACATTCCTGTCACTCACAATGCTCTGACATCACACATGAGAAATTGGTCATTTGTCAGAGCTGTGGAATCCTCAACAGGAACTTGGAACTTCCCCAAAGCAAAGATAATCCCTAGCTATGTGTACTGTAAATCCAGTTTTGTCAGTAAACAAAGGTGCAATCTCTAACAGCTCCCTAATTAGGAACAAGTACCCATATGCAATTTTTACACTAGGCCTGTAAATTAGTCTCAACATTGGAGGTCCGCCTAGAGAAGCCCCCTCCCCTAAATAATTTTCCCCTCTAGCTAATCACTTGCAGCAATCAAAAATAAAAATGTACTCCACATGCCCCCAAATAGTTGCCCAAACAAACTAAGGGCACAAATGCCTAGTGCATCATCTCAAGCACTTTAATAGCTCTCAGAATACCAGTGTGAATAATAGCATTATATGAACCCAGGAACCAGAAGAAGGCCCATCGAAGAACTCCTCAGGTTCAAGTAGATGATAATAACAGCTGACGTGTTTCTGAAGACCTTCCCCCTTCTTCAGAGCAAAAAACGGCTTCTCCCAAAACACGTCAGCTGGTACCATCATCCACTTGAACCTGAGTTCTACAGTGGGCCTTCTTCTGCTTCCTGGGTTATATAATGGCATCATTCACACTGAATGATAGCATTATATAGCCCAGGAATCAGAAGGCTGCCCCATTGTAGAACTCCTCAGGTTTAAGTGGATGATAGTAGCAGCTGACGTGTTTCAGGGGACATGCCCCTTTCTTCAGCTCAAAAACTCTGAAGAAGGGATCATGTCTCCCGAAACATGTCAGCTGCTACTATCATCAACAGAGAATTGCAAACAAGTCACTTGGTCACTTGTTTACAATTCTCTGTGGATCTTCCCCCAATCTTTTATATCAAGAGCTGCAGATCATAAACTAGAACTTGTGTTTTCCCATTTTTAAGAAACTCCATGGCAGTTTCTAATCTTCTGCAACCTTTTTGCAGCCACATGAATAATTCCTTCCAGCAGTCCATTGTGAGCGCTTGAGTTAGTGTCTAATGGCACTTTTGTTTTCAGTATTATCATCCACTTGAACCTGAGGAGTTCTATGATTGGCCTGCTTCTGGTTCCTGGGTTTATATAATGCTACCATTCACGCTGGTCTTGCGAGTATATATATCTTTCACTTTTTATCCTCTATTAACCACTTCAATACCAAGGACGTCATATGACGTCCTTGGCTTTGAGCAGGTATATCTATCTGAACGATGCCTGTAGTTACAAACATCATTCAGACATTGCCGGGTTCAGCCGGCAAATCTCTACACCATAGGAACGATCATAGCGGCCGTTCCGTCGCTTGATCGCTCCTACGGGAGGCGAGAGGGGACGTCCCCCCCCTCCCGCCCTCCGGTGCTTGTTCCGACTCACCGTTACGATCGGTGAGGCGGAGAGTGGATCCGCCGGCGCCGGATGTAGATCATAGAGATTTCTGGCGGACCAGATGGTCCCCGGAGTCTCTATGATCGTCGGAGGCCGGGCGCGATGTTATGACGTCACGCCCGGCCTCTCCATTCAAAAAAACGGCGCCGCTTCGGCTTGGAAGCGGCGATCATTTTTTTTTTTATTTTTTTTTTATTTCAGGCTTCCCAGCCTAGTGGTGAGATATGGGGTCTTATTGACCCCATATCTCACTATTAAGAGAACCTGACATGTCATATTGCTATTACAAGGGATGTTTACATCCCTTGTAATAGGAATAAAAGTGATCAATTTTTTTTTTTTTTTCAAAAAAGTGTCAAAATAAAAAAAATAAATATATAATTAACAATAAAAAAAAAATATTTTTTTTTTTAAAGCGCCGCTGTCCCCGTGTGCTCGCACGCAGAAGCGAATGCATACGTAAGTCCCGCCCACATATGAAAACGGTGTTCAAACCATACATGTGAGGTATCGCCGCGAACGTTGGAGCGAGAGCAATAATTTTGGCCCTAGACCTCCTCTGTAACTCAAAACATGTAACCAGTAAAAAGCGTCGCCTATGGGGATTTTTAAGTACCGAACATTGGCGCCATTCCACGAGCGTGTGCAATTTTGAAGCGTGACATGTTAGGTATCTATTTACTCGGCGTAACTTCATCTTTCACAAAATGCAAAAACATTGGGCTAACTTTACTGTTTTGTTTTGTTTTTTTTAAACACAAAACAGTTTTTTTCCCCAAAAAAACGCGTTCGAAAAATTCCTGCGCAAATACTGCGTGAGATAAAAAGTTGCAACAACCGCCATTGTATTCTCTAGGGTCTTTGCTAAAAAAACATATATAATGTTTGGGGGTTCTATGTAATTTTCTAGCAAAAAAATGATGATTTTTACATGTAGGAGCAAAGTGTCAGAATTGGCCCGGTATTGAAGCGGTTAAAGTGCTTGAGATAAACTAGGCACTTGCACCTTCTGTTTGTGCAATACAGGATTCCCCAGTCTTGAGAGGGCTGCCAGGCCTGGATTATCCAGTCCGTGTTGCACAGTGATCACCATTATTGGAAGGACTGTGTCCAGTGGCTCTAGGACCACTTAGCGCTATGGTGTCACGTCTCCACTTTCCTAAGTCTGTGGTCACGTGACAAACAAGGTCTCGAGTTTTCTTCTTTTTTGAGCGCCATGTGCCCTCTTAAACAGGCACTTTAAAAAAGACTTGTAATTTCGTCTTTACCCAGCTTTAGTTTCCTTTAGGGCCAGTTCACACCAGATGCACTCCAGTGCATTTTTTTTCTGCATCAAAAGCGCATTGGAAAGTAGGTTATATGGTTTTCAATGACATAGTTCACACCAGTGTTTGCAGTTCCAGTTACAGGAAAAAAAAGTAGAACATGCTGCATTTTTTCTGCACTGGACTGTACTGGAACACTGTAAAACGCTTAAAAAATGCACTGGAACGCACCAAAAATGCACTGCAACACTTGTCCTTATTTAAGGTCAAGAAAAAAAAGGAGGGGGGAAAAAAGCACTGGACTGCATAAAAAATGCACCAAAAACGCATCAAAAATGCACATGCAGAAAAGCACCTGGAACGCATCTGGGCTGTGTTTCTATGGTGTGAACTGGCCTTTATTCTTTTTAGAGACTGGCTACTGGTTAATTGTAAAAAGTCTGCCGGTCACATTGCGGCTTGAGCTACAGAGCTCTGCAAACCCAGAACTGCATGACTCATTCTGGTCACTCACCGTTATCAGACGGGTCAGTTCTTTCAATCAGGGGCAGATTTAGTCTCTGAGCTTGTTTCAAACCTTGAACTGCTAATGTGCATTATACATCCCTGGCAGTCAAATGGTTAAAAGCATGGATACTTGGTCACATGAGTTCAGCAAAGGGCAGGATTAACACATCTAGACTCAGACTGTACCCATCCTCAAATATGACATGGCCCACTGCCTAGGCCTTTAGAGATTTTGGAAAGCACCACAGGAGGCCTGGAGTAATGTTTTCCCTATGAAAGTTAGTTTCTCAGGCTTTGAATTATGTATGTATCTATCCCAGCAAGGCTGTTAACATAGCTTTATGACATAAGTATAGTTCCTCTTAAACAAGCATTTAGCAGGCTTCAGAAGGCATGTAGCAAGCTTCAGGAGACTAATGAGCCTGCTGAATGCTTAATGCCTGCTGAACACGATGTTCCTCGAGCTAGCATTTGAAAATGAAGCCGAAAATATTCCTGTATTACTTAAAGTGGAAGATGAGGCCAACACTAACTATTCTTAATAACGCCACCGCTATTATAAAAAAAAAAAAAAATAGGGCGGTGTACTTACCGATTTTTAATCTGCTCCAGTCCAGTGGTCTTGTGATCCAGCAGCCCTGGTTCACATGTGTCAGTGAGTGGCTGCTGCAGGGGAGAAGAGAGAGCATCGACAACGGCTGGGCCATGGGAGCCTTGGGGTGATGTCACGGCTCCAGGAATTCACAGCTATTGTCAAGTGTTCACTTTGACAGCGAAGCCAGAGCTACTGAATCACGGGATCGGACCGGAGAACAATAAAAAATAGGCAAGTACTCTACATAGATTTTTTTTTTCATACAGGGTAAACAGGATAGAAGGGAGGAAGGGAACATTTTTAAGAATAGTTACTATTATCCTCATCTTCTATTTTAAGGCAAAACTCCATTCTGCAGCAATCTATATTTTTACAGGTGCCCCCTACCTGTGGTGCAGCTTTCTGCCTTTATTTTACAATGGACTTGAGAAAAAGGGGGTTATTTCTTTAACCACTTCAATACAGGGCGCTTTCACCCCCCTTCCTGCGCAGGCCAAATTTTCAGCTTTCAGTGCTGTCGCATTTTGAATGACAATTGCGTGGTCATGCAACACTGTATCCAAACGAATAGTTTTTCTTTGTTTTTGTTACAAAACTTTGTAAATAAGTACGTTTTCTCCTTCACTGACAAGCACTGATGAGGTGGCACTTATATGTGGAACTGATGGGCACTCATAGGTGGCACCAATAGGCGGCATTGGTAGGCATCACTGAAGGGCACAGTGCCATCCCTAATAGGCACTGATTGGCATACCTGGTGGGCTCCAGTGGGCATCCTCGATGGGTCTACACTGACAATCAATGCGCTGATTATCAGCGCAAACCCCCCTTGTCAGGAGAGCAGCCAATCGGCTCTCCTCTACTCATGCCTGTCAGTGCTAATAGAGGAAAACCTGATAAACAGCATTTCCTGGTTACCATGTGATCCGATGTGATTGGACACAGCTGATCACATGGTAAAGAGCCTATACCATAGGCTGTTTACCTAAATTGGAGAAGCGGTGTGTCAGACACCACACCACCGATAGCAGCGCACTAGTGGCTCATCCTGCTGGACGTCATATGATGTCCAGTCAGGATAATACAACCACTTTGTGGCCGTCATATTGCTATATGGTGGGCAGGAACTGGTTAAAGTGGTTGTAAAGGCAGAAGGTTTTTTATCTTAATGTATTCTATGCATTAAGATAAAAAGCCTTCCGTGTGCAGCAGCCTGATTCAGCCCCTCTAATACTTACCTGACACCTCTCTCTATCCAGCTATGTTGTAGGATTGTCTCGGCTGGATGGGACTCCCCTCCTCATTGGCTGAGACAGCAGGGCGGCGCCACTGGCTCCTGCTGCTGTCAAAGTCAGTCAGCCAATGAGAAGATAAAGGGGGTGTGGCTGCAGCTCTGTGTCTGAATGGATACAAGGAGCTGCAGCTCAGCTCGGGTGCCCCCATAGCAAGCTGCTTACTGTGGGGGGCACTTGTCAGGGGGGAGGGGTAAGGAGAGCTGAAGAAGGACCCAAGAAGAGGAGGATCCAGGCTGCCCTGTGTAAAACCACTGCACAGCGCAAGTATAATATGTTTATTATTTTAATATTAACAAGACTTTACAATCACTTTAAGCACTGACTGGCACGAGGAGAAATCCGAACCAGCACATCACTGCAGTTACAATTAGATTTCAACCTCTGAAAGGTTGCCTACCCCTGCCTACTACAAATCTCAAATCCAACTGAGGGGAGAGTAATAGAGGGTGGCTGTGCTTCCACTTACAGGGAGACCATGGAGAACAAACGTAGCCACCCTCTAACAGGAAGTCAGATTAAAGCGGCTAAAAAAAAAAAAAAAAAAAAAAAAGAAGAGGAGCAAAGACTGCAATAAAAAGCTAATGAAGGTTTCATTCTCCATCCTTTGCTACTGTGTTACCAAACTGCCACTGGGACAAGAAATGAGGAAAAGGGCCAAAGCTCTCCAGAGGTGGGCAACTGGAAATTGATGACACATTAATGTGCCCGGAGATTGGTGCTGGTAGATTAAGGTGAAGACTTAAAGAGTGATGCCCTCTCAACATTTTCAAGGGACCACTTATTTCAAGAGAAAGTTTAGCTAGAAGACAGATAGGCAGGCCAGCAGATAAAGGAGAGCAGGCAGACAGAGGAACAGACAGACAAGGAAGGCAGGCAGGCAGAGAAGCAAGCAGGCAGAGAAGCAAGCAGGCAGAGAAGCAAGCAGGCAGGCAGACAAGCAAGCAGACAAGCAGGCAGACAAGCAGGCAGACAAGCAGGCAGGCAGGCAGGCAGACAAGCAGGCAGGCAGGCAGGCAGGCAGGCAGACAAGCAGGCAGGCAGGCAGGCAGGCAGGCAGACAAGCAAGCAGGCAGGCAGACAAGCAGGCAGGCAGGCAGGCAGACAAGCAAGCAGGCAGGCAGACAAGCAAGCAGGCAGGCAGGTAGACAAGCATGCAATCATGCAAGCAAGGCATAAAGATAGGAAAGCTGTGCATTCATTTTAGAAGGAAAACAGGTTGTGTTGTGTTTGTGTTGTGTTTCCAGAGAACCCAGACATTTGCAGCCAGTCTTTCCCCAGTATTTACACAATCCAGTTGACATGGGCAGCACCAGATTTCACCAATGTCCCAGAATGCACTCCAGCACCCCGGTGTGAAATGTTTTTTGACGATGCACATGAAAGCCGCAGCTTTATTTTTTTTTTTCTTGGGTGAGAGAAGTAAGATTCCTCTGAAGTCACGGAGAACCGTATTCCGCTGCAAATTTGTATTTATTAAAATGAGAGGAAGCTGACATTTCAGTTCCATCGCCAAGGCAAAATTACGTAACATCTACAGACTCAATAAAACAAGGCCGCTGGGAAAACCTGCCAGAAGAACCTGTGGAACACTTTCAAGTATCACCAAGAAATAACAAGAAGCTGAAGATCCAAAGACGGGCGCTGCAGTCAATAGCAATTTCCAGCAAATCCCCTTTAGAGACAACACAGGAAGACTCCTTTAATGCAGAAACAAAAAAAGAGGATCATTGATCTCCATGAAGGCGGTCATGTGAGCCCAGTGCTCACCATCAACACCTGTGCTCCCTTTATGGGAATCTGCTGGGCACAGGAGATAAACCTTTAAGCCCTTTTTTCAGGATTGAGTATAATGGTGAAAAGGGACAACCTGTGCCCGGCTTTTACTAATGTCTGGGGCCCTAAAATGGAAACGGTTATGGCTGAACATTGAGCTGCTGAATTGCCTACTGTCGTCTTAAACCATTTATGTATGTAAAGGTTCAAATGTAAAATTTCACCCTTGCATATGACTCCCGCAAACAAAACTCTGTATGTCTTCAAACATCAGATCTCAAGGACATGATCATCCACGTTTTGGTTCCAAGGCTTGCCCCAGGCAGATAGGATTTTGAGCCTCCATGAAACCAATGACCTGTAACTAAAAGTGGTTGTAAACCCATCCATATACACAGTTAAGTAAATGGCCTCAGGTGAAAGACAGATGAAACAAATCCTCCTACATAAGTTGTACCTATTTTATCTACAGTCTTCTCTCCTCTACATCTGCTCAAAGTGCAGGATTTATAAAGCTTGCCTGAGCTGTCAGGAAGAAGGGGGTGGAGAGCTGAAATCACACTGCAGAGTTCAGTGAGAAGAGCTCTGAGAGCCGACTGGAGGGAAGGGACACCCCCTTTCACACAGAAACAGAGCTGAAGCTGTCAATCTGCTGGAGGTCCCTCCCCTGTCACCTTTTTCTTTTGGTGTCAAGAAAACTTGTCAGAAGTGATCCAAGCTGATAGCAAAGTAATGAAGCAGCTGAAAGAAATTATACTTGCTCTTAAAAGTGGTTCTAAAGACAGAAGGCTTTTTACCGTCATGCATTCTATGCATCATAAAGGTAAAAAAACCTTCTGGGTGCAGCCCCTCCTTATACTTACCTGGGCCCCAACTCGATCCAGCGATGTGCACAAGAGCAGCGGCTCTACCGGGTCTCTCGCTCCTCATTGGCTTACACAGTAGCAGGAGGAGGGATATGTTTTGTTCATATTTCATGTCTGAGGTTTATAACAGTTTTAAGGCTCATGCACAAGGCCAAAGATGTAGGGCTGAATAGAATGCCCATTTACCAGCTGATGTACACACATGGCAGCCCAGTTATCTCTATGTAATAAAAACATTGGCCGTGCCGTGGAAAGTATATACATATCAAATGAAATCGTACAACACCCAAATAATCTCAGTCCAATAACGAATCAATACCGTATATACTCGAGTATAAGTCGAATTTTTCAGCACATTTTTTTGTGCTGAAAGTGCCCCCCTCGACTTATACTCGAGTCAAGCACTTTTCTGCAGCAAAAAAATGTCATTTTCCGAACCGACTTTGGGGCCCCGTATCTCAGGGCCACTTGGAGCTAGAAATCCCAAATTTGGTATGGAAACCTAGTGGACCTGGTACCACAACATATCCAAAGCGGAAGTTCCTAGCCCTAAGTGGCCCCGAGATACGGGGCCCCAAAATCGGTTCGGAAAATGTCATTCTCTGCTGCAGAAAAGTGCTTGACATTTTCTGAACCGACTTTGGGGCCCCATATCTCAGGGCCACTTAGTGCTAGGAACCCCACATTTGATGTGCAAACCCAGTGGAACTGGTACCATAACATATCCAAAGCTGGGTTTTCTAGCACCAAGTGGCCGTGAGATACGGGGCCCCAAAACTGGTTTGAAAAATGTCATTCTCTGCTGCAGAAAAGTGCTTGACATTTTCTGAACTGATTTTTGGGGCCCTGTATCTCGGGGCCACTTGGTGCTAGAAACCCCAGCTTTGGAAATGTTATGGTGCTAGTTCCACTGGGTTTGCACACAAAATTTGGGGTTCTTAGCACTAAGTGGCCCCGAGATACTGGGCCCCAAATTCGTTCAACTGTGTCTATCTGCAGCAATGTCATTTTGGGACCCTTTGGGTTCAGAGACCCCAAATTTTGGCTGCAGCTAGGAGGCATCTAGGAACCCTTAACTACCAAGTTTGAAGTTCAGGGGACCTATAGCTGCAAATGGGCACAGTGAGGCTGCAAATGGGCATTGTTGACCCTCTTTTCCACTTAAAGTAGCTGTGCATTTCTCACTCTCGTCTTATACTCGGGTCAATAAGTTCTTCCCATTTTTTTGTGGTAAATTAGGGCCTCGACTTATACTCGGAACGACTTATACTCGAGTATATACGGTAGGTGAAAGTTCAAAAAGGGCCAAAAGATAACATCAATTTCCGTGCTCAGATATACATCCAATCAGTGTGGTGAACGTGGATGAGGATAATACAGCAACAAGAGGATCACTACAGTGCTCCTCCACCATACAATCAAAAGAGCTGCTTACCAGAGAGTGTTGACTCTAAATTAGAAGAGCCAAAAGAGCAATGTAACAAGGTCTCCCTCAGGGTAAAAAGCTCCTTGGTTCAGATCTTCCTTTTGGGTGGAAGAACGGTCTCATATGGAATAATGGTCAGTCAATCCAGCATAACACGAGTAAAAAGTACAAACATTCCCATCGTGCAATACTGTATATAAAGTTTGGTGTAGATAAAAACCACCAACTACATTAAGATTCAATAAAACGTCAATCCCGGGAATCGATCCGACAGCCTCATGGGGTCGGCGGGCGTGGTGACTCATTGGACTGAGATTACTTGGATGTTCTACAATTTCATTTGATATGTATACACTTTTTCCACCCACAGCGCGGCCAATTGTTTATTATGTTTGATTTATGCAAACTTATCTGATTGTTTTGTGCCAGCAGCTTCTTGTAAATCTACCAGCACAATAACATTTGAATTATTGTTTTAGCCATCTCTACGGATGATGCCCAAACATGCAACATACGTCAAACTCACCAGATCCACTGGTATGCCAAAGGCTGCACATGGCAGCTTAAATAGGGGGGGCAAATCTGAATGGGATGAGATGATATTCTATGATTTGTTACCAGCTCTGTGTGTACATTAGAGATTAAAAGGTTGTAAGGCTGCTGGTGGGTCACTTCTGGAGGGGATGTAGGGTGAGCTGAGCTGCTACCCTGTTTCCCCTAAAATAAGACCTAGCGTGATTGTCGGTGATGGCTTCAATATAAGCCCCTTGTTAAAGGGGGCTATCAGCTTCTGATAAGGCCCCTGCCTGCAGACCCCAACTACCACCGAGCCAGGGTCATGGGAAAGAAGCCCATTAACAATGGGGACAATTTTCTTTGCAACTCCCCCCCATGTTGAGGGTATGAGGCCTGTCGCATGGTTCAGGAGGGGGGTGGGGGAGGGGTGCATGTTCGCACCCTCCCCCCCTTTTCTGGCCCAAAGGGCCTGGTATGTATTTTGATGGGGACCCCACATTCTTTTGGCATGGGGTCCCCCTTCAAAATCCATACCAGGTATAGACTGGTGGTGACCCCCACCCGTTTTTTTATTTTTATTTTCAATGACAGTTCCTTTTCCCTGCTATAAACAAGAATGAGACACTGGTAGGTACCAGCTCAACAACCAGCATCTGTCAAATTGAGTAGTCGCCTTCCCCTACAACAACAAAAAAAAACACCAAGCAAAAATGTAGCGGTACAAAAACCACATCAACACACCCCCATGTCGCACTACTACATCACACTGAAAATTGGATCAAGTCTCAGCTGTCCTAGTATGAACCTAGCTTTCACCCTAAAGCCACGTACACACGAGCAGAATGTCCGCCAGAAAAAGTCCGATGGAAGCTTTTCATCATCTATTCCGATCTTGTGTAGGCCTCATCGGACTTTACTTTTTCCAAAATTCTGACAAACCTAGAAATCGAATAATGTTCTAAATATTTCCGATGGAACCAATTCCTATCGGGAAAACCGCTCGTTTGCATGCTGTTCCGACGGACCAAAAACGACGCATGCTCTGAAGCAAGTACGAGACGGAAGCTATTGGCTACTGGCTATTGAACTTCCTTTTTCTAGTCCCGTCGTACGTGCTGTACGTCACCGCCTTCTGGACGGTCGGACTTTGATCAGACTTTGGGTTGACCATGTGTAGGCAACACCGCTTGAATGGAATTCCATCGGAGTTCTGTCGCAAAAACCTTCGGAGTTTATTCCGACGGCAAAACCGGTCGTGTGTACGCGGCATTACTCATGGAATCTTTCCCATGCTACATTCTAGATAACTCAAACCCCCAAAGCCTCAACACAAAAGTTTAGTTCCCCCTTTCTGTTCCCTTCTCTGTGATCACAGATGGAGGGCAGAACTGAACTTTGGAAATTTGCACCCAGAAATGAGACCTCTGTTTCAGGTGGAGCGCACATTTAAATTAGCAGTGCCAGACATTGAAAAGTTCCTAACATTAGCAATCGTTTCATTGCACTTTATCCATCCTGCACCATCACTACTTGCCTTGCATAATATGCTAATTAGACGCTTGCCCACATTTCACTCTAATTTGTTCAATAAAATGACTGTGGCGCCAGCTGCAAATTGCTCGCTATTTCTATGAAAATTATATTTTTATGACAAAAAGGGCTGATACGCAGGTGCACCGTTATACAACTCTGGGAACAAAATGAAACTTATTCTTCAGATACAAAAAACACAATTCATCTTCAACTAAATGTTACTAAAAACAGTAAAAAACTAAATCCGTGGATTATTTTAACAGTGAGACAGAATAACAGAAAAAATCCAGAAAAATGCATTTCAAAAAAGTTATAAATTGATTTGCATTTTAATGAGTGAAATAAGCATTTGATCCCCTATAAATCAGCAAGATTTCTGGATCCCAGGTGTCTTCTATACAGGTAACGATCTAAGATTAGGAGCACTCTCAAAGGCAGTGCTCCTAATCTCAGCTTGTTACCTGTATAAAAGTCCCCTGTCCACAGAAGCAATCAGATTCCAATCTCTCCACCATGGCCAAGACCAAAGAGCTGTCCAAGTATGTAAAGGACAAGATTGTAGACCTACACAAGAAAGCACATGTACAGGCCCGTCTGAAGTTTGCTAATGAGCATCTGAATGATTCAGAGCAGAACTGGGTGAAAGGGTTGTGGTCAGACAAGTCCAAAATCAAGCTCTTTATCATAGACTCAACTCGCTGTGTTTGGAGGAGGAGGAGGAATGCTGCCCATCACCCCAAGAACACCATCCCGTTAAATGTGGAGGTGGAAACATTAAGCTTTGGGGGTGTTTTTCTGCTAAGGGGACAGGACAACTTCACCGCATCAAAGGGACGATGGACTGGGCCATGTACCATCAAATCTTGGGTAAGAACCTCCTTCTCTCAGCCAGGGCATTGAAGATGGGTCTTGGATGGGTATTCCAGCATGACAATGACCCAAAACACACAGCCAAGGCAACAAAGAGTGGCTCAAGAAGAAGCACATTAAGGTCCTGGAGTGGCCTAGCCAGCCTCCAGACCTTAATCCCATAGAAAATATGTGGAGGGAGCTGAAGTTTCGAGTTACCAAACGTCAGCCTCAAAACCTTAATGACTTGGAGAGGATCTGCAAAGAGGAGTGAGACAAAATCCCTCCTGAGATGTGTGCAAACCTGGGAGGTGAGGTCATGATGACACAAAGCAGCAGAGCAGAGTTAACTTTCCCTTGGTATTCCCTCTTGCCCCCTCTTCTCATTTCTAAAATTCTGTTTTCACTTCGACATTATGGGGTACTGAGTGTAGATTAATGAGAAAAAAAAGGAATTTTAACAACCGTAGTATCAGACTGCAACATAACATTGAAAAAAGTGACGGGGATCTGAATACTTTATGAATGCACTGTATATTGGTCACGTTTTTTTTTTTTTTTTGTTTAATACCTTCAGGATCCCCAAGGTAATGACTCAAAAAATTACAACTAGGGGATGCACCAATATATCGGCCGCCAAAAATTTAAAATAGGCTTAAAATAGGGTTATCTGCGTTTTGTCTATAAACAAAAAAAACAAACAAAAAAAAAACAACTTCAATGCTACACCGCGTCCCAATGACTTCAAAGCTACACCGCGTCCTATGGACTTCAATGCTACACCACCAGCCACATTAAAGAGTAACTACACTTTTGTTGAGAAAAAAACATTCCCCCTGGGTGATCTATGTACATTACAAGGATTTTAACAAACTTCAGTGCAGATTCCTACATTGTTATTCTGAAGAAATCCCTGTGCGTTTCTCTGTGTCCATGTGGGAAAGTGAATCTAATAGGAATGGTTTCATAATTATCAATCAGCTGAAGCACCTGCAGGGCTCCAATGACGTGATTTCCTATTGGGAGTATCTCACCACAAATTACATTTTTGTTGCAGGGGATGCCTGATACCGGACTTGTATCTTAGTGCAGACTTCTGGGGAAATTGGTGAGCCAATCACACAAGCAGGAAATAATGTTTCTGGGGGGGCGCTGTGTTCACATTCTGTGTACAGAACTCCTCCAGGTAGCCATATTGTATTGCACTTTACAGAAAATTAAAAGGTCATTTTTAATAACATTCAATCACAACATGACTTGTGTCGCAATAGTATACGCTATATTATTTTCTATCCCCCCCCCCCCCCACGAAAGTGGAGTTACCCTTTAATTAAATTTGAAAAAACATTTTTTTTTTAAAAACGGTCCATTTTGGTTTCGGCCTTTAGCCAAGTGCATCCTGAATTTTTGGTTCAGAATTTTCATTTTGGTGCACCACTAATTACAACTAGATAATTAACTTTTTTGGGGGGAGGGGGTCAGAACCTTCGCACTTCCTTAGGTATATGAATCCTCATTTATGGTCCTCCCGTCACCCAAGCAGAAAGTGAGAGGAGATCTCAGCAGGGTGACACAGTAATAAAACCTGACAAAGGTTCTAACCTTTCTCGGCTCTATGGAGAGCGATCTGTCCTGGACCCCATACTATAATTGGCTCCCTAGACCAGCCGCCTCTATTGCCGTATACTAAGAGTACATAAAACGTAATGATGTCTAGTTCATCTGTAAAGCTCAGTTATTTATTGCTAATGCAAATCTCCAAAGCATCCCCCACACAACCCTCCTTCACCAGAATCCACACCTTCCCATTGTAAGCCTATAATTTATTGCTCGCAATAAACAATTGGTGACAGTTGTATATTTTACACCGCCAATTTAAAAAGCGAGCAGCTCCCGATCCTAAGCCCTGCTGGCTCTTCTTCCAGTTCATCTAACGTTTTTTTTTTTTTTACCCTTAAAACTGAGGAATTAGTTAGCGCTGCAAAGACTTAATTGAAAGGATATCAGCTGCCAGCCTATCAAACATGAGGCAGGGTGACACGAGGCAAAGCATTGTGGGAGTCTGCTCAGAAACAAGTCACACTTTGTAGTCATAACAATTGTGCTTGATGCAGACTAATTGGTCACAATAGCGTCTCAAAGCGGCTTTGTGCTAAAAAATGATCTAATATTTATGTTGCAGTAACATTGTTAAACACACTGTACTACTTTGAAGAAAAAGACAATATCATGGAAATTAAATCAACGTGAACAGGAAAACTTTTTTTTTTTTTTTAATTAATTAAAGCTCAACTCTAGCTTAGAATAGAGTGGGGACGTTTAAGAACCCCTCAAAGGTTTCTTCTATTTCCACGATTTTTACTATTGTTATTGAGAAACATTACAATAAGGTACATTCCAGTGTGAATTACAGTATATAAAGCACTGAGCAAAGTATCAGCACTACAGGAAGGAAAGGATAAAGAACAAAAGACATCACCTGACTGGCCAGAAGACTCCAAGGAAATAGGAATTTAATAACCTTTTAACCAATGCAATACAGGGCACTCCCCCCTTACTGCCAATGCACAGGACAATTTTCAGCTTTCAGCGCTGTTGCATTTTGAATGACAATTACGCGGTCATGCAACACTGTACTCAAACAAAATTTTTATATATTTTTTCCCACAATTAGAGCTTTCTTTTGGTGGTATTTTATCCCTACTGGGATTTTTTATTTTTTGCGCTACAAAGAAAGAAAAAAAAGACAGAAAATTTTGAAAAAAAAATGTTTTTTTGTTTGTTTTTAAATTCTTTGTAAATTGTTTTCTCCTTCACTAATGGGCACCGATGAGGTGGCACTTATATGCAGCAGTGATCAGGAGGTACTGACAGGCAATCACTGATGGGCACAGATTGGCATCCTCGATGGGTCTGCACTGACAATCAATGCGCTGATTATCTGTCAGGAGAACAGCCGGTCGGCTCTCCTCTACTCGTGCCCTGTTAGTGCGAGTAGAAGAAAAGCCAAAAAACAGCACTTTCTGGTTACCATGTGATGAGCTGTGATTGGACACAGCTCATCACATGGTAAAAAGCCTACGTCATAGGGTCTTTACAGGGATCGGAGATACGGTGTGTCATACTGACACACAACACCACCGACCGCCGCGCTGCACACCCCCACGGGCACACACTAGCGGCTTATCCTGGTGGACGTCATAAGACGCCCAGTCAGGATAATGCAACCACTTTCCAGCCATCATTCAGCTACATGGTGGGCAGGAAGTAGTTAAAGTGGGGTTCCACCCAAAAAAACCTGAACAATTCTAAAAACAAAAAAACATTTGGATATTTTTTTTTTCACTTACCTCTAAATGCCTGTTGCTAGTGGGTCCCTTGTAGTCTGCCTCTTCCTTTGCCTGGGCTGGTGACATCACTTCCCCCTCGGCACAGGAAGGGCTCGGCTCTGATCCCTCCCTCCTGTCAATCATCTGGGACCCATTACAGGTCCCAGGTGATTGAGCGGCCAAACACAGCACGCGGCGCCGCTCGCGCATGCGCAGTGGGTGCCAGGCTGTGAAGCCACAGCCCGGCGCCCACAGTTGAAATGCCGGCGCCGAAGAGTGGAGGGGGGGACGAGCGGGGCTTCGATCCCCCCCGCATCGCTGTACCCAGGGACAGGTAAGTGTCCAATTAAAAGTCAGCAGCTGCAGTATTTGTAGCTGTTGACTTTTAATTTTTTTTTTTTTAATGGACCCCCTGGGTGGAACTCCTCTTTAAGGACCACTGCCCGTAATGTACTGCGGATGGGCGGCTCTCACAAGCAGAGCAACGTATAGGTAACTTGCTGCCTGTTTCCAGGTTTAGGGAGCGTGTATGCGTGCTTTTGTACACAGTGGGAGTTTGACAACAGGTCCTGGCTAATGATTAATGGCCAAGACCTGCTAATCGGCTGTGTCCAATCACAGCCCAGAGCCCTGTATTGACAATAAACACAGGGCTCTGTTCAGAGGGAGTGATCTCTCGGTTTCTCATCTCTGCAAAGCAAGGATAGGAAATAAAAAGATCTGTAGTAAAAAGCAACACACATTACACATAGTTAGGCATACATTTAACCCCTTGATCGCCCCTGATGTTAACCCCTTCCCAGCCAGTGACAGTGTATAGTATTAGCACTGATGACTGTATTAGTTTTACTGATAATGTCAGTGGCAGTTAGTCAGTTCACCGCCAGCATCAGTCTCAGATTGGTGTAAGATAAAAAATGATCAGCGCAACTTAACAGAATAAACCGTTCAAATAATGAATTTATTAAATAGCCAAGTGGGCACTTACAAAGAAAAAGGTAAAAAACAGAAGAAATGTGCAATACACAGCGTTGCAGACAACTCCTACATCACTTCTGGTTCATTCGATATCCAGCCACTCCCTATGCATCAGGGGAGTCCCCTGATGAAGTCACGTGACGTAATGCATAGGGAGTGGCCAGATATTAAATGAACCGGAAGTGATGCAAGAGGTGTCTGCAACGCTGTGTATTGCACATTTCTGCTGTTTTTTACCTTTTTCTTTGTAAGTGCCCATTTGGCTATTTAATAAATTCATTATTTCAACGGTTTGCACTATGGGAGATCCTTCTTTTATCCCCTTATATGCCCGTTTTCCGTGAATGGCTGTGAATCCGGAACCCATCATTTGCAATACACTATTTGGAGAAACACCACTGGCTATCACTGTCTCTAAAGGTCGGGAGATCCATAGATGTCCCCCAGCTAAGCTGATTGCCAACGCTGTATATACTTCATATTGAGGAACGAGTCCAGAGAGCATTAAGTGGTGTTTATGAAGATCTCCGATTGAAGATACCCTTTGATGACACATTCTGCACTTTATTTTAAACACGGTGAACTATTATTATACTATTTAGTTCAATATTTGAGCTTTCTGGAACTTCATGCTTATTTGCACAGTTTGTTTAACTATTTATTAGCCAATTGCACGTTAGGTTATTTGCACAGGAGTTTATTTTGTATCTTGCAATGTTTATTGTCATCTTGCACAGTGCACTTCATTGCATACATTTGCACAGGAGTTCCATTTTGCTAAGGATTATATTTTACATAGGAGATTTTTTCATTTGTTCACAGGCAACATGCATTTATTCTATTAAGTTGCGCTGATCATTTTTTCTCTTACACCAATTTTGTGCACTGTATACACTTTAGGTCTAGCTGCAATTTTTATTAGATCAGTTTGATTCACTTGATAGCGCGAGGGACTACACTGTTTATCAGTGTCAGATTGCTTGCCGCACTAACGCAGTCCCATTATAAGTCGCTAATCACCGCCATTACTAGTATAAAGAAAGAAAAAAATAAAAATTCCAGGAAATATCCCATTGTTTGCAGATGCTAGAACTTTAACACAAACCAATTGTTTTTGTTTTATTTTAACCAAAAGGCATGTAGCAGAATACATTTTGGCCAAAATTTATAAAGAAATTTGATTTACATTTTTTTTACTGGATAAGCTATATAGCAGAAAGTAAAAAATATTGTGATTTTTTTCAAAAAAAATTTGTCTTTTTATTCCTGTTTATATAATAAATAACAATAAAAAACCCAGTGGTGATCAAATGCCACCAAAAGAAAGCTCTAACTATGTAAAAATTTAAAAAATACATTTTGGTAGGGTACAGCGTTGCATGACTACGCCGCAGCTGCTGGAATATGTCACATGTACCACCCTAAATATAAATAAATAATAAAAACAAAAACATTACGCACATGCTTTTCTAGGCAAATTAAAAAAAAGTGAATTTTTTTTTCTTTTAGAACACAGGAGCCTGCAAGTATTGCACCCGTGATCAGTGGCTCGCAGGTGCAATGTTAGGCTCCTGCAGACACTGACTACAGCCCTCTGCCTGTACCTCTGTATGCCCTTTCAGTTACTCAGCTGCAGAAGTGTCAATGGACTGAACAGCCCATTCGTAGTCTATTGAAAGCTACAAGTTGTTTGCCCTGGGGGTGCTTAACAACATGTTAGGCCCCTTTCACACAGGCTTTCCAATCAGGTCTACCTGTCAGTTCAGGTGGACCTGATCGGACCCTCCATTCACTCCTATGGGGCAGCGGAGGTCAGCGGTGATATGTCTGCTGACACCCGCTGCTATCCGATCCTGTCTGCCAAATCCAGATGGATGGTGACCCTATTTTCCATCCGACTGGCGGATCGTATAAAAAACGGACAGGCAGTCCGTCTTCATCGGATCTCCCCAAAGAGGGAGAGGGACAGACAGGTCCGTCTCAGCACAGTAAGCTTCCCCCCCCCCCCGCCCGCTCAGCAAAGCGGAGTCCGCCAGGCTGACCGCCTGTGTGAAAGAACCCTTACAACCTGAATACAAATGAAACTTGTTACTTAAAAGAAGTCCAGCCTGGACTCGTTAGGCTGTGGTTCTCCTATGGGTCACAGGAGTGCAATTCGTTTTGCGCTCCTGTGGACCGTTTTCAGCAGAGAGCAGTCTGAAGTGCACTCTCTCTTGACGTTACCAAGTTCAGTCCAGGCACCGAAGTCTGGATCCGCCAGGTGCCTGGACTGATAGCAGTCTCAGCCTCTCAGTGAGCCGCTGAGACGGCTGCTCCCCGCCCCTCCACAGCTCAGAGCTCCAGTGAGCGTGTAGGAGCAGAGAGGAGAGCTGCTGATTGACAGTCAGCAGCTCTCCCCTAGGGAGCTGTGAGAACCGAGCCATTGGCATTGGTGTGTCAGTGCAGAGGCGGCGGGGGAACAATGCTGCATCCACCTAGGTAAGTAGGATTAGGGAAAAAACCCCAACCCATACTTCTCCTTTAAAGTGGAAATAGCCGTTACACTCCGTTTATATAACCGTTTTTAAATGCATGTCTCCAAATTATTACCAGTATATAAGCACATGGCACTTTACAGACAATAGAAAGAGGCAGAAAATAAAGGAAGAATACTGAATCTGATATAGATGCTGATCTTGTTTTACACAATAAATCCACAAATGGCAAGCAGCCCCATAATAACGCCAAAAAGCTAAAGTACAAACACAGTGACGTCCATAGCAATCAGAAGCTGGCTATTCCCTACACAGTAAATGAAAGAAAACAACTGTTACGAAGGACCACATCACTATATCCTTTGTTCCAGGTTCATCAACTCCCACATAATACCAGTCTGCATTATTTTATTGATATTCTGCAACTCCAAACCCAAAAGGTGAAGGAAACCAATAACAGCCATATTGCCCTTTTCCATGTTTGCTGGAAAAAACGACAGCTGGAGCCTGATTGGTTGCCATGGACATCATAGACTTTACTTCCCTCTGGCTTAATCAATCAGCTGCAATGTATCTCAAGCAAAAGGAAACACAATTGTATCTTGTGCTGACAGATGTCCCTGGGAAGCTTGTATGCCAAAGAAGGTACATGTAGCATAAAATAGACCTGACAATTTCCATAATGTATATATGTAAAGCGTCAGCCAACTGCTACAGGAATGACAGAACTCTCTACTGACTTCCAATACAGTGCTATTTTCTAGAAGGAAAAACAAGGGGCACCCAAAATTCCTTTCACCCCCTTCCTGCCCAGGCCAATTTTCAGATTTCAGCGCGGTCACACCTTGAATGACAATTGCGTGGTCATGCAACACTAAAACCCAAAGAAAGTTTTTAGCATTTTTTTGGAGACAGATAGAGCTTTCTTTTCGTGGTATTTACCGCCACTGAGGGGGGTATTTTGATTTTGGGGTTTAGACACAGCTGATCACATGGTAAAGAGCCGCTGTGATTGGCTCTTTATCCCGATCTGTGATCAGCTGTGTCTGAAGATCCGTGCCAATGCACGCTGCAGGGGGCAATCATGATAGGACATCTATAGGCGCCCTCCCCGCAATGTGAGCCCACGCTGTAGCAGTCTTCCAGCTATAGCACGGACGGGAGGTGGTCAAAGGAACATTCAAGCCAAAACTGATGTTTATTAATATTATTGTAAGCTCAGTTACCCAGTGACTGATTTGAAACGGATTTCCCCCAGATCTGCCCTCACCTACTATGGAGGCTCACTTCTCCTGCTGCATTACTGATAAAGTAAACAAAGGTAGTGCTCTTACTTTCACTGCACTTTTCCGCCACCTACTGAGTGCCACTAGAACCCCCCCAACCCCCCCGATGTTGTGTATTTGCACACAGGTTTTATGCTGGCCATACACACAATTGATGAGATCTTTCAAATAAATAATCAATGTAGTATTCTGTCTGTTAACAGGAATGATCAATTAAAGAATATGCAAACCTAACATATATGTGTCTGCTGTACCATGTACTTGTAAGAGAAAAGGAAATATTCTCTTTGTATTGCTTCCTTTGTGAAAAATCCCTAGAGTTCCTGCCGGTCCCCCTGCTTTCCTATTAAAAACTGACCTCACTAAGCATGAGTGCACAGTGTGGACAGTTCTCTAGCTCTGCTGGGAACTCAGCCTGCTCTCCTCAAATGATCAGACTAACACCCTACCCTCCTGCACAGCCATTCACTGGGAAGATCAGTGTGCTGCCGTTTCCCCCCCCCCCCCAGCTCTTATATGCTAAATAGAGGGTGTGTGATCACTTATAGAAAAAAAAAAAAAGTATTTATAATTTTTTTTTTTATATCGATACACAAATATTTTGCCTTTCATTTCTATTTTAAACCGAATGGGTTGTTTTACAAGGTGAGGGTTCACATATACTTTCAATTTCTTTACTATTTTATCAAATAGAAGATATTGATCACATGGGTAGAGGAATCCTGATCTCTTTTTAAAGTCTTTTGTTTGGTTTTTCAAGCAATGGATCAATTCTAAAATAATCACTTTTTATTTTTATTTCTTTTCCTCAAAAGCTTTTGGCATTGAAAGCGATGTCATACACGCAGGTAAATTTACTATTTATGGTGCATCAAACGATCATTTCAGAAATCTGTTTAAGTAAAACTACAATCAGATTTAGAGGTTAATTGCAGGAAAATAAAAATGTGTATGGACCGTATAGGCCTGTCCCCTGCAAGCAATTTGTCATTCTGCCACTAAGTACTGAACAATAGGATCTGGAAGGAGAGTCCATGTGTACACACAGGGGAGAGTACAGGTGAATGTATGTGTCTGCTGTGCAGCCTATGTGTTAAGCCGGTCATAGCTGGTGCGATTTTCTTTCCTGCAACCACGGTTTGCAGGGAAAAAAAAAAAAAAAATTCTTGAATTCCCCCACCAACACTGACTGAATCCCTCCCAGGGAGCTATTGAGTTCTCCCAGTGGGGGGGGGGGGGGGGGTCGGGGGGGGGGGGGATGGGCGCAGGGAGCCGTCCCTGCTGGGAGAACACACACTGATTATTGCTAGCCGTTGGAAATAATTGCATGAAAAATCTGACATCCTGGCTGTACCAAAGTCCATTGATGGATCAACTTGTGCACAATCAGCCTGCCTATAGATGATTTGAATCTGGCCAGTCCCAACTAAGATTCGAACGTCTATGGCCAGCATTCGTTTTCCTAACGCAAGTGCTGTACACAAGAGCAGCAGGCCTCAAGAATGAACACTACGGGAAAAACAATGCTACCTGAATCTCAGGGTTCTCACCTGCGTAGGATGTGCACTGATCTGGCAATTTCACTGTGTTATTTGTTGCCCTGTATGCACGGCCTATAGTAGAATAAATCTTAACATTCCCGTGTCAGCAGTTTCAGCTTGTGTTGAAACATGAGGCACATGGCACTGCACAGGTTAAAGTGATTAAAGTGATTGTAAATGATCGCCTTGTAATATGACACATCCAGTTTAAAATAGAATAGAAAGGCAAAACATTTTTGTATAGATATTAAAAAAATTATGAATACCTTTTTTCCCCATTTTATAAGTGATCACCTTCCCTCTGTTCTCAGCTGCATAAGAGTTGGGGGGAGGAGAAGCAGCAGCACACTGAGCTTCCCAGTGAATGGCTGTGCAGCGGGGGCGTGCCAAGTCTGATCATTGGAGGAGAGTACACGGAGTTCCCAGGATAACTAGAGAACTGACCAGGGTGTGTTCTCCTGATTAGCGTGGTCAATTTTTATTGGGAAAGCAAAAAGAGAACTTTCTCATACAAGTACATGGTAAAGCAGGTACATTAACATGAAGCGTTGGAGTAACAAACCCTTTAATGCACAGCCTCTGTCTGTAGTGTGAAACCGGACACTTCCAATGAAGAAAACGATATATCCCACAATCCCTGGGTCTCTCAGTCTAGCGCTCGTGCAGGTGAGTGCTACACAGTAATTAGATCTGAGAGACACAAGCAGGCAGAGAATTCACAGACACAGAGAATTCACTCACACAGCGGGAAGATGATGCGTTTTTATAACATTAGCACTCACACATATGTGCTGCATCACAGTGGTGGTGAAGACTGGATGATGTGTGACCTGGAAAAGGAAGATCCCCTGTCGCTCAGACACATAGGGACAAGCTAGCTGCTGCAATACATGGATCAGCCATGACACACACTGCAGCCACAACATGTGAGCCCATCGTTACAAAAAGGTAAGGCAACCAAACATAGGGAAGATGACTACACTAATACCTAGTTAAAACAATGAAACATTTGAAAGTGTACAATGACTTTAAGCAACATGAACTGCTTCTTAGTTACCCAGGTTGGGACATATCAGGGTTTTTTATTTTTTAGGCTTGGTGTACAACATTCGGCAGATGCTGATGTATGTCAAACACCTGTGGAGGCTTATCAGTACCAGAGAACCCAAGAATTGTATGGCTCTATATCAGAAAGTGCTGTCAACACTAGCCAAATTGCTTTTCTGTGTTACATCATTCAGTATGTGACCAGTAAGCAGCAATGATTGAAAACTAATGACATCCTGCTCATTGGCTTCACACAGTACATTGCTACACATAGAATGCTAAAAATGCAAACAGACCTGCAAGGATGGCTTTGTGTGCTTTGAATTCCTGCCCGGCAACACACAGACAGCAGTCAGTGAAACGAGAGTTCTCCCATAATCCTCCAAGTTCATCAGCGAGACGACATTCCGGTACTTTCACCATGTTCATGGTGTTCTGCCCAGAAATGTTAACAGAATCTTGAACAACGCTGACCTAGGGACAACAAAAGAAGGCAATGTCAAAATATAGCCAGGGTCACATAAATCTGCAGTAGCACTAGAAACGTATTATTGTATCCTATTGGGTAACTACAGCATTCAACGCCATAACAAAACATCACGTCATTATCCACTTGCCGATTGCCCGGCCGCAATGTACTGCGAGCCAGCGGCCACTGTAGACAAAGTGACGCAACCGTACGCCGCCGCCTACTTCCGGATTGTACACAACGGGGGCCTGTCAGCAAGTCCCGGCCAATGATTCACGCCTCGGACCTGCTGATTGGCTGTGTGCAATCAAAGACCACAGCTCTGTGTTGTAAAAAAAAAAAATACAGAGCTCTGTACAGAGGGAATGATCTGTCAGTTTATCATTCCTGCAAAGCAGAGATCTAGTAGTAAAAAGCAGCACACTTTACACATAGCTAAGCACACATTTAACCCCTTTATCACCCTAGTGGTTAACCCTTTTCCAGCCAGTGTTATTAGTACAGTGACAGTGTATAGTATTAGCATTGATCACTGTATTAGTGTCACTTTTGATGTCAGTGGCAGTTTCCCCCAGTGTCAGATTGCCCAAGGCACTATCACAGTAATTACAAGTCACTGATCACCGCCATTAGTAGTATAAAAAAAAAATATATAAAAAAATAAATAAAAAAACACAATCAATATACAGTTATTTTTTTTTGCTTGTTTTCTTAGTTAAAAAAATGTAGCAAAATACATTTTGGCCAAATTTATGAAGAAATTTGATTTTTTTTTTTTTAACGTATATGTTTTATAGCAGAAAGAAAACAAATTGTATTTTTTTTCAAAATTTTTGGTCTTTTTATATTTATATCGCAAAAAAAAAAAATCTAAACAGTGGTGATCACCACCAAAAGAAAGCCTATTTGTGTGGAAAAACAAAAATGATATAAAAATTTAATTTGAGTACAGCACTGCATGACCGAGCAATTACCAGTTAGAGTAGCGCAGTGCTGAACAGCAAAAACAGAACCTGGTCTAGAAGGGAGTAAAATCTTCCGGAGCTTATAAGATAATACTCGATGTTGGGGCATGTAAACAAGTCAGGGTATATTGCCCGATATCCTAAATTCTTTCCATAGGACCCGAGTTTTGAGGGCAATCAGTCCAAAGGATAAGGGGTTTAAATAATAAGATCAAAGAATGTGCATGCCAAAGGTCTTCAGCAAAGATGGGGTGCAGTTAGAGCTGGGTGATTTTCTCACAAAAAAAAATCTGCGATTAAAAAAAAAGAAAAAAAAAAAAAAAACTCGCTTCACAATTCAAATTTTTTTTTTTTGATGGACTAGGCCGAAGCTGCGGCCTCGCCTAAAAACTCCTGCCCGCAGCTCCTCAGGACCAGCACGGTGTCAGCGCCGGTCCTGGTGAAAAAAAAAAAAAATCGATTTGCTGAAAATTTGAATCGATTTGACCTCTCAACTCGATTCAAGATTCAAATCGATTTCTTCCCCAGCCCTAGGTGCAGTCCACAGTCACCAGCTCAAAGTGCCACAGTAAGACCTCTTTCACACTGGAGCGCTTTTCAGGCATTTTAGCGATAAAAATAGCGCCTGTAAAGCGCCTCTCAAGCAGCGGTGCGTTTGCAGGACAGGAAAAAAAGTCCTGCAAGAAGCATCTTTGGGGCGGTTTGGGAGCGCTGTATACACCGCTCCTCCACCACCCCTGCCCATTAAAATGCATGAGCAGCGCTGCCGTAGCGCCTGCAAAGCGCTTCGGCAGCACCGCAACACGGATGCTATTATAACCCTTTCTTCGGCCACTAGCGGAGGCTTAAAGCGCCCTGCTAGCAGCCGAAAAGCGCCGCTATAACAGCGCTTTATTGCTAACACCAGCACCGCCCCAGTGTGAAAGGGGTCTAATTGGTGGGTGTACCCAATACTACTCAGAGGTTGTACCTCTATTTGGTGTAGCGTTGTGCGGGTCACTATTGCGGGTCACTATAGGAGGTGTGGCACAGGTCATTCATGTGCACCTGGGATGGGGCAGCCTTTCTCAACCTTTGGTTGATAGATGTTACCATAGATAACCGCTTTTTGCTGTTAAAGCAACCTTGTCACAAAAAATAAATAAAAATAAAAAAAATATTCCTTGCAAAAGAAAAGGAATTGTAATTATCTAGCCTCCGCCTGTAACACGGAGCGCCACTCTTTTCAATAGGAACACCAGATAAAGAATCTACAGCATCTGAGATGCTTTTGGCTGTGTCCTCCATTGCATGTTGTGGTTTCTGCAGCCAGCAGCTACATCCCTACAGAGCAGAGTAGCCACATAGTAGCCTGCAGGTAAAACCACAGTAAGCAGCAGGAGAACAGGTATCCGATACATCTGGACGTTTATTAAAATCTGAAGACTCTTTAAGCCAGGGATCTCAAACTGGTGGCCCTCCAGCTGTTGCGGAAATACAAGTCCCATGAAGCATTGCAAGGCTGACAGTTACAAGCATGACTCCCGCAGGCAGAGGGATAATGGGACTTGTAGTTCCGCAACAGCTGGAGGGCCACCAGTTTGAGACCCCTGCTTTAAGCTGACACAGCCCTTGAAGAAAGCAGAGATCCTTTACAGGGAGATAGATATACATGTAGATTTTGGCAACACAGTAGCTTTTATTAAGCCCAGTTTTACATTGTTACATGTTTTCATCTGTAAGGTACTGCACTGGTTATACAAAAGGGAGAATGTAATTGGTCGATGTGGGCACAAAGCCTGGACAGCAGGGCCCCACTGTGAACAGGAATCACATAAGATGACCTACATATGCAAATAGTTTTGCTACCATTACATACCTCACAGAAAAGGGTCAGCTTATCATCTGGGAGAAGGCCATTGGCCTCATCGAGCAGGAAATCTCTGCGAATGAATTTCTTAAAACCCCAGTCTTTTCCTTGAACAAAGCGGTAAGCTCGTTGACTCTCTTAAAAAAAAAAAAAAAAACACATGTACATGAGGTGAAAGACTGCAAAAGGAAAGACTACATTATTGGTAAAATCTATACAGGCAGGCCCCTTACCCATTGCCTTGGTTTCTTCACCCTTGGCATTAAGGATGGAGAATTTGAATTTGGCGCGCACCTCACTCTTTGGACAGCTGACCAGCAGCAGGTAAAGAGACAAATAGTCCTTGCTCTCTTCATCTAATCCTTTAGGATTCACACGGAGGCACCTGGAGGTAAAAAAAGATTTAGATTTGGTAAAGTAATAGGAATATTCATGCCATTCATTGTGTACTATTGTGTTGATCTCTGTGATTGGTCACAGTCCATCTGTACCATGTGATTAGCTGCGGTCAATCACAGCTAATCACAAATAGTAAACACTGAATGAATCGATTTCATTCAAAATTAAAAATTGTTTATAACGGGGACTGCAATAAGCAATCAGTGTGCAAGAAAAAATAAAAATAAAATCCTGATCACCTTCCCAGAGTAGTACAGTGTTAACATAGCAACACTGTGTTGCTCTGGTCTAAAGTATGCAATAAAAAAATGTATATACATATATATAATTTTTTTATTTTCATTCATTAAAAAAAAGGATTTTAAAAAATCTTTTTCTTTTTTTTTTTTAACATATCGTCACCAGTCAGTGTCCCAGATCACTGCCACACCAGTTACATTAGGACGATGTACTGCACTGGTGACAGTAGGTAAAAAAAAGAAAAAGAAAAAGTGAAACAAAATTTTTTTTTTAATCTCTTCATTTTCTAAAAAATTGTGACAAAAAAAATTTACGACTTCAAAATACTCGCCATGCCTCATACTAAATACCTTGGGCAGTCTACTTTCCGAAAAGGGGTCATTTGGGGGAGATTTGTACTGTCCTGGCATTTTTAGGCCTCAAGAAATAATATAGGCTGTTAGTACAGTCATATATATATATATATATATATATATATATATATATATATATATATATATACACACACACACACCGTAGTTTGTAGATGCTATAAAAAACTTTCCTACAGACTAAAAAATATACACTTATTTGGGCTATTTTCACCAAAGAAATGTAGCAGAATACATTTTGGCCTAAATTTATGATGGATTATTTATTTACAAAGTGTTGTTACAGAAACCAAGAAAAACGTGGGGTTTTTTTTTAAATATCTATTTTTTGTTTATTTTTTTAAATAACATGTCATACTTATCTGCTCTGTGCAAGGGTTTTGCACAGAGCGGCCCCAATCCTCCTTCTCTGGGGTACCCCGGCGCGCTCCTGGCTCCTCCTCCTCCTCCTCCTCGAGTGCCCCCACAGAGAGCTGCTTTCCATGGGGGCACTGGTGTGGGTGCGCTCCTGAGTCCTACTGCTGTGTCCACTGACACAGACAGCAGGCCCCAGCTCCCGTGTCACTTGATTTGATTGACAGCAGTGGGAGCCAATGGCTCCTGTTGCTATCAATCTATCCAACGAGGAACCGAGACAGCGACTGGAGCTGATGTGCTTGTCCCCGTCGCTGGAACAATCAGGTTCAGGTAAGAAAAAAAGAGGGGCTCTGGGGGCAGCTGCAACGCAGGAGGTGTCTTACCTTAATGCATTAAGGTGAGAAACCACAAAAGGTTTACAACTCCTTTAAATACCACCAAAAATTATAAAAATGTAATTTGGGTACAGTGTGTTGCATGACCGTGCAATTGTCATTCAAAGTGTGGCAGCACTGAAAGCTAAAAACTGGCCTGGGCAGGAAGGGGGTGAAAGTGTCCAGTATTGAAGTGGTTAATTAATCCAAACACATAACACACTGCAGTTACAAAGTGTGCCATTGTACAAGATAGAAAAGGAGCTTTAAAGAAGAATAAGACAGATTCTCTAGTATTGTCCAGACTACTCCACAATTACGCTCAAGCATAGTTAGCAATAACTGATGTGAGATGTTGTGTTTGGAAAACAGGAGGGGTAGAGTAGATAAAGTAAAAGAGAAAGGAAGGGGAAGGGGGGGGGGGAAGGGTAGGATAGGTGAGATAAGGAAGGGAGAGGGATGGTGGAGACCTCCGGGATCTGTGCAGTCAAAAAAAAAAAAAAAACAACAAGCAAGCTTCCTCTGCAGTGCCATCTTTCCCTAAGTCCCGAGTCCGCTGTACTGAGTGACCGGCTTAGTCCAGATAGAGCCCCTGCCCGCTGTAGGAAGGCCTGACACAGATGCTGTGCATCCTGAGGTACATACTGGAGGTTACCAGCATCTTATTATATTTATTGTGAGACTTGTGTTTCCTGTTTAGGTGGAAGGAGTCACACCCTCTCATGTGATGTCCTGGATGATGGTTAGGGAAACAACATCCCCAAGAGTAAGCTCCGGTGGGCGGAGTGAAATGTGTTGGGGGTGTGGCCTGGCAAAGGTGCAGGCTGAGATTGCTATCATACAGCAGGTTTTGGCTTGATGTACAGCTCCCGAGACACCCATCACTATCTTATTGGCAATGTGAGGTACTACTTGTGACAAAAAAAAAAAAAAAGATATCCGAGATCTGAGATCAGAAAGAACAGAATATATTTTTAACTTCTGAGCTTTATATTGAGCCTATTATTCAGTAATAAACATAATGCAATTACGTAGGCTAGAGAGGTCACACTTTGTTCTTCCAGTGATAGAAAGTCCTTGTATTCCTCCCTGCCCTTTACCTATTACCATGGCAACACTAAATTAAGGAGCAAATTTCAAGTGGCTCTGTGCTCAATTTTAAATCTATGATAGTCTTGCTTACTTTTACCTTTGTAAGCTGCGAATATTCTTTGGTCCTTTCTGAATAGAGTGGTTGTAAAGCCTGGGTGGTTTTTACCTCATAGTGGTACTGGAGGTATGATTTTTTTTTCCCTTTAATGCATTCTCTGAATTAAGGGAAAAAAAAATTTCACTGTGCAGCCCCCCCCCAGCCCGATCTCAGTCCAGCGATGTGCACAAGAGCAATGGCTTTCTCCGCTCTCTCCCTCCCTAATGGGCAGATCAATAGCAGCAGGAGACACTGGCTCCTGCTGCAGTCAATCTAACCCTTTGACAAGGGAGGGGAGCAGAGACAAGCCCCACTGTCTGTCTATAGATGCAGGCAGCGAGGGTCAGGAGCAGCCCACTCGAAGGAGCACTGGCGAGGGTCCCAAGAAGATGAGGATCACAGAACAGGAGAGTATGACGTGTTTGTTATTTAAAAAGAAATATATATCTTTAGAATTGCTTTATTTACATATTCTGCATTAAGGGAAAAGACACCCCACTATTCACCCGCCCCCCTCCTCTAAACACTTACCTGAGCTTGTCAGGGATCCAGCGCTGTGACCGGCTGCAGTCTTCTCTCTCCTCTTCTTACAGGAAATTTAGGAGATTGGCTCCTGCTGCTATGAAATGCTGTGAGGAGAGACTGGGGGCAGGATGGGGCCGAGCCACGCAGTGTGTGTCATGGACACAGGCAGTGTGGCTCGGGAGCAAGCCCGCGGGTGTGCCCCCATAACCAGCACAGATAGGAAGACTAGCAGGGGACCCAAGAAGAGGAGGTTAGGGGCTGCTCTGTGCAAAACCACTGCACAGAGCAGGCAAGTAAAACATATTTGTTATTTTAGGAAAAAATTCTAGACTTTACAATCACTTTAACCGCAAAAGGACCGCCCCGCATACATATACTGGGGCAGGGTGGCCCTATAGCGCAAAATCACATATCTGTACGTGATTCTTGTGATCGGCGGGGCCCTGGCCGCGATGGCCGCCAGCAACCCGTGATCGTTCGAGGGAATGATAGAACAGCGGTCTGCCTATGTAAACAAGTGAGGGACAGTGAGGGAGAGACAGATCTGTGATTCCTGCTAATCCAGAACACAGATGGGTCTCTTCCTCGAGTCAGACTATCCCCCACACAGTAATTAAACACACCCAGGGAAAACATTTAACCCTTTGATCGTCCCTGATGTTAACACCTTCCCTGCCAGTGCAATTATTTTTTTATTTTTTTTTTAGCACTGATCACTGTATTGGTGTCACTGGTCCCCAAAAAGCATCACTTAATGTCAGATTTGTCCGCCGAAATGTTGCAGTCCCACTAAAAATCGCTAATCACTGCCATTACTAGTAAAAAAAAAAAAAAAATAATAAGTCCATAAATCTATCCCATTGTTTGTAGACACTATAACTTTTGCACAAACCAATCAATACATGCTTATTGGGATTTTTGTAACCAAAAATATGTAGCAGAATACAAATTGGGCTAAACTGATAAACTAAAGTAACTGCTAAACTGATGGACTAAAGAGATTCGATTTTTTTACACTTTTTTTGATTGAATATGTTTTATAGCAGAAAGTAAAAAATGTTTTTTCTTTTCAAAATTGTCAGACTTTTTTGTTTATAGCGTAAAAAATAAAAACCACAGAGGTGATCAAATACCACCAAAAGAAAGCTCCATTTGTGGGAAAAAAGGAAACTAATTGTATTTGTGTACAGCGTCGCATAACCGTGCAATTGTCAGTTAAAGTAGCACAGTGCCATATCGCAAAAAAAAAAGCCTGGTCAGGAAGGGGGTAAAACCTTCTGGAGCTGAAGTGATTACGTTTCTCTTGCTAGTGGGACCTGACTTTATGGATAAGTTCCACCAACAGCCTAAGGCTGTTTTACCCCCCTGCTAGCGGCCAAGAAAGGGTTAAAACCACCGCAAAGCGCTGCTGCAGATTTCAATGGGCAGGAGCGGTGAAGGAGCGGTGTATACACCGCTCTTTCACCACTCCAAAGATGCTGTTAGCAGGACTTTTACCATCCTGCCAGCGCACCGCTCCAGTGTGAAAGCCCTCGGGGCTTTCACATTGGAGACACAGCGGCTCTATCAGGGCGCTTTTTTAGCGATATAGCGCCTGCAAAGCGCCCCAGTGTGAAAGGGGTCTAACTAAAGAGCCCTTAGTGACCATGGAAACAGTCTGTTTGGACAGTGGAAGAGTTGGAAGGCCTTAACCATGAAGTTAAGGAAAGTCAAGAGTTTTCACATTCCCCTACACACAATAAAGGATAAGTTTGCCTTAAAAATAAATAAATGCACATATTTTTGCAGTTAAAAAAAATATGTGCATTTATTATGATTTTTTTTATGGAGCCTGCAGAGCATTGCACCCACAATCAGCAGATCACAGGTACAATGTCAAGCTCCAGCAGAATCTCAGTATAGCTGTCTGTACCTCCTAGAGAGCAAGAAGACCAATGAACTACAAGAGCGCCCACCATCGCCCTCAGTTCATTGAGAACTACAAGCCATCTGCCACTGTGACAGATGATAGTTGTAGTTCATCAATTCACAAATCACTGTGAATCACCCTGCACAGCCGCCTATCCTTTAAATTGTGACAGCGGGTTCGGGGAGAAGATCCCCCATCCACAGTCACAGAGCGGAATCGGAGGGGCGCAGGCAGGTGCTCTTTGGTATCATGTTACACCCTAAATACTGGTATAACATGTAATCAAAAGGTGAACTTGTTATTTAACCCTTTTATGCCTAAGCCTATTTCTGACTTCTGATTTCTAAAAATCCGTATTTTTTGCTAGAAAATTACTTAGAATCCCCAAACATTATATTTTTTTTTAGCAGAGACCCTAGAGAATAAAATGGCGATCATTGAAATTTTCACACCGTATTTGCACAGCAGTCTTTCAAACGCAATTGTGCAAACTCGTGGAATGGCGACAAGCTACGGAACTTAAAAATCTCCATAGGCGATGCTTTAAAAAAATTTAACGGTTACCAGGTTAGAGTTACAGAGGATGTCTTTTGCTAGAATAATTGCTCTCACCTTGGCGATCGCGGCAATACCTCACATGTGTGATTTGAATACTGTTTACATTTGCGGTCTCAACTTAAGTATGCGTTTTCTTTGCTGCGCGAGCACGCGGGGACAGGGGCGCTTTAAAAAAAATTTATTTCTTTCTTATTTTATAACTGATGACTTTTATTGCTGTCACAGGAAATGTAAACATCCCTTGTGACAGTAATAAGTGGTGACAGGTACTCTTTATGGAGGGATCCCAAATCCCTCCTTTGCACTTAAAAGTATTCAGATCGCCAAAATTGGCGTTTCTGAATACTGTAATTTGTTTTAATTGGCAGCCGAGTAAACCGAAAGGGACGTCGTGATGTCGCTCCCGGGATTTTACATCGGAGACCCGATCAAAGCCAAATCCAGTTCTAAAGCCAACCGCTGGCTCTAAAAAATGGTACCGGGGTGATGCCCGCACGGTATAACCCCTTCAAGCCATGAAAGCATATTTGCGTACGGTCAGCGTGAAGGGGTTAAAGAGAGTCTTCTCTGAATTATTCATCAGTCAATTCCTTTAGGGTGAATTGGCACAGAAAACAGAGTGAACTGTTGTTTTTTGCACTAAGCAAACAAGAATTTATGATTAATTCCCTTGACTTAAACTTGCTTAAAAAAAAAAAAAAAAGGAAGAGAAAAGCTGTACCTGCAAAGATGTGAATGCCCACGCTGTTGAAATCCGAATTTCCTGGCTGAAGTCTCTTTTGAAACCAAAGCATCAGAGTGTTGATCTACTGTGCCCTAACTGTGCTGTGTGGCTTCTGCCACCAATCCCTACATCACTACAGAATACAATAGTTACCTAGGGGTTGGCATTGACAGGAGAAACCAATAAGCACAGCTGGGGGACACAGGAGATCGACACTCCCAGCAGTGTTGGTTTCAGAAAATAATCCAGTTAGGGATTTTGTCTGTTTTTTTTTTTATTATTATTTCTTTGTCCCTGTTGGAAGAACCCCCCCCCCCCCCCCCATTTATCCTGGTAACCATTGTCATCAAGACCGAAAGTAAGGAGAAATCCAAAGTTTGACACTTCCTACTATCAGAATGTTTCATCTCTATTCCTGTTCTAAGGACATTTGTAAAACAGGATTTCCCCATACTTCCTTACACATCTTTGGGACAGGTAGTAAAGAAAAAAAAAAAAAACGTTCGCTGGACTTCTACCTTAAAGAGGAGCTCCAGGGATCCAGCGATGTCCTCACTCAAGCAGATTCTTCAATCAGCTTTGGGTCCAGGTGCTGGCATCTTAAGTATGGGTAACCAGCAGTGAAGCCTTGCGGCTTCACAGCCAGTTTCCTCCTGCAAATTCTGAATAGTCTTGCAGTCTTCTGGGACCGGTGATGTGTTCCAGAAGGCTGCAGGGGAAAGAGGAGGGGTGCTGAACTTCAGCTCAGATCGCCACAGCAATTGGACTCAAAGTGGGAGAGGGTACCTGTCAAAACTAGGTACCTGCGCCCACCCCCAAAAAAAGCCAAAATGTTGAGGGGGGGTGATGCAAACAAGTGTAAATTCCCCTTTGGGTGAAGTGTCGCTTTAAGTTGAGACACTTAAAAACAAAACAACTGTTCCTCAGACCCTAACATTTAACTTGGAGGTGTGTTTAGACCACATGTACAGGATGGTTTATAAAAAAGTAGGGTTTGCTCACAAAACCTAATCAGTGTGTGTGCTACATTTTATTTCCATGAGCAAGCAAAAATCAGCTAAAACCTGGCTGGATGCCAAGTCCCAAAAGGATAAACCATGGAGCCCGGCCATGGATGAGCAGGTATATCTAGAGACAATATAGAGAGGGAAAAAAAAAAAAAAGTGTTGCGATGTCTTATGAAAAACAATTAAAAATGTAAATAAAAAATCAAAATGAATTATAATGAAATGACAAAAATATATGATATAAAATTTATATGAAGCGTTTGACTGTATTTCCACCCTGTGTGGCGAGGTGTTTTGTATTGTTAAGTTTTGCTTAAAAAGATAAAAAATAAATACTGTATTTATTGGCGTATAACACGCACCTTTTTTCCCCTTAAAATCAGGGGAAAATCGCGGGTGCGTGTTATACGCCGATCCCCGCTGATTGCGAGAGGAGTGATCGCCGCCGACATACACATAGCCGAGTCTACTCGGCTCTTCTTGGCTCCGCTCACAGTCACGCCCAGTCCCGTCATTGGACCTGTGTTATGTCCATCATAGGGCGGGACTGGGCGTGACGGTGAGCGGCACCGAGAAGAGCCAAGTACACTCAGCTATGTGTACCAGTCCCTGCGATCTCGGCGGCACTCGCTCCGCTGAGTCCCTGTGATCTCGGCGGCGCCATATTTAAATGTGTCCAAGCCTGCAATGGACACTGGGGGCAAGGCTGCACTGACAAGGCTGCAATGGACACTGGGGCAAGGCTGCGCTGACAAGGCTGCAATGGACACTGGGGCAAGGCTGCGCTGACAAGGCTGCAATGGACACTGGGGCAAGGCTGCGCTGACAAGGCTGCAATGGACACTGGGGCAAGGCTGCGCTGACAAGGCTGCAATGGACACTGGGGCAAGGCTGCGCTGACAAGGCTGCAATGGACACTGGGGCAAGGCTGCGCTGACAAGGCTGCAATGGACACTGGGGCAAGGCTGCGCTGACAAGGCTGCAATGGACACTGGGGCAAGGCTGCGCTGACAAGGCTGCAATGGACACTGGGGCAAGGCTGCGCTGACAAGGCTGCACCGGGGCAAGGCTGCACCGGGGCAAGGCTGCACTGGGGCAAGGCTGCAATGACACTGATAAGGCTGCATTGATGGGCATTTAAATTTAAGTTTTTTTTCCTTAAACTTCCCTCCTAAACTTGGGGTGCTTGTTATACGCCAATAAATACGGTATATATAATATCTTTTTATGCAAAACTTAATACACAGTCAAAAAAACGCTTCATATATTTTATGTAATATATTTTGATTTATTATTCACATTTTCAATTGTTTTTTATAAGACAGCGCAACACTTTTTTTTTTTAACTATGTTTCTGGATGTTGCAGTGTAAAATGTTGCGAGTGCTGCTGCCAATTTAATCATTTAAATTTTAAATCAACTCTCTCTCTCACACACACACACACACACACACACACACACACACACAGCATTATTTTTCCATATTATTACTACTCACCATTTGAGCTTATCATTGGCTCCCGAGGAGAAAGTAGAGCTTTTGATCACCTCTCCCATCTCCTCTCGGCAGAAACTAAAGTTATTGATGGTCCACATGTAGGAAAACTTCACGACTTTTATCTGTAGGGCATGAACAAATGCAAAACATTGCCTGAAAGCCCATAATAAAAAGTAAGAGCTGACAAAGCAATATATTGTAAGACAACTTCAGTAAAAAAAAAAACTATAAAAGAAAAAGTGACCTGTGTATAACACCAGCTTTCAGCCACGGGGCCAGTGGACATCTCAGCCGGGGGAGGGGGACTTGGTACTCGCGACATCGCCAGTTTGACGGATTTTGTGAGGCAGAGAAAAGAGCCCTGACGGGCCTTCTCCTATTAGAGAGAACAGAAAAAAATGAATATTAGAACATGTAAACCTCATAAACAGCACTTTATCAGAATCTGTCATAGACATGCGTTTTTTTTTTTTAAAAACAATGTATTTAAAACTATTAAAAGGGATCAGAGTCGCTGGCAGGCATCACTGATGGGCACAGAGTGTCATCCCTAATTTGCAATGATTGCCATCCCTGGTGGGATGTAGTAGGTTTACTTGGTGGTTATGGGTGGGCATCCTCGGGGGGTGGGGGGATGGGGGGCTGCACTAATAATCAATCAGTGAAGACCTCCCCTGTCAGGAGAGCAGCAAAACGGCTCTCCTCTACTCGTGTCTGTCAGTGCGAGTAGAGGAAAAGCTGATACACGGCTTTTCCTGTTTACATTGATCAGTTGTGATTGGACACAGCTGATCACGTGGTGAAAAGCCTCCGTCATAGGTTCTTTACCTAAATTGGAGATGCGGTGTGTCAGACTGACACACCACAGATCGCCGCGGGCGCGCGATTGAAGCTTATCCTGCTGGACATCATATGACGCCCAGTCAGGATAACTGAACCACATACCGGCCATTATTCTGCTATAGGCCGGATAGGAAGTGATTAAAAGCACAAGACACCGCTTGCCACAGACACTTCTTGCTCAGTAGAATGCAGTGATTTACCACGCAGGAGTGTAATCCAACCCAAAATCTTAAAACTTTTTAACAGATATGAAAAACAATCCCAATAAACTCACCCAACAATCCAGTAGAAAATTCACAACAGTCACACGATCAGCAGAATGACAGGTAGATCTGATTCCAGAATACACCTTGGAGTATCTGTCTTAACAAGAACAGAAAAGTATTTAGACGCTTTTACTCCATATCTAGTCTAACTAGTTCTGTATACCGGAGCTAGTCTATAAAAATGGAGGCGATGGAATCAAACAGCAACCCGATTAAATTGTATCTAGTGCCTTGAAAAAAAAAAAAAAAAAAATATCTGATAAGTTGCTTGCGGCAACATCACCTCTATTCCATCACTCCGGACTGACAATGGAGAAGATTTACTAAAACTGGTGCACCCAGAATCTGGTGAAGCTCTGCATAGAAACCAATCAGCTTCCAGGTTTCATAGTCAAAGCTTATTTGAAGAAGTCGAAGTTAGGAGCTGATTGGTTACCATGCACAGCTGCTCCAGGTTTAGTAAATCCCCCCCCCCCAGTGCTCCTGTAAGTAAAATAGGATTAGGGACCCCTTCTGTAAAATATACAATAACAGAGGTCACCAGAAACATTCCACAACCATAAAGGAGCACAGACAGACAAGTAAAGTGTTTACAAGCCATAGAAAGCACTGCTACCTTAGCATATAGAGCAGGGATATGCAATTAGCGGACCTCCAGCTGTTGCAGAACTACAAGTCCCATGAGGCATAGCAAGACTCTGACAGCCACAAGCATGACACCCAGAGGCAGAGGGATGATGGGACTTGCAGTTTTGCAACAGCTGGAGGTCCGCCAATTGCATATCCCTGATAAAGAGATTTTACGTTACAAAAGGGGATACATTTTACTTTAGAACAATCAAGAAAATAAATTAGCAAAAAGAATTCTACTCAGACTACTCTTTCCTGGCTGTAAACCTCAGACATGAAATATGAACAAAGCATATCCCCTCTATAGTGTGTGTACTTGTAATTGTACTCAATTAAGAGCACTAAGGCTCCGTTCACACATAAGCAAATTGGATGCATTTTGAACTGCATCCGATTCGCACGACATGTGAAATAACATGGATTTCCATTGAAGTTGTGCATTTATATGCAGTGCATCCACAGTGCAAATTTTAAAAAAGTCCTGTGCATTTTCTGAGCACTGCGATGCGGTTCAGGTGCGAATTTTAGACTCATCTGTTCAGGATTTCAGCACAGATTGCTCTCCTACTACAGGAGATGACACCCTCTCTCTACTATGGATTGGCCTGCAATGAAATCGCAGATGTGACAAAAATCCGGACCTGAGTCACATCAGAACCGCATCAAAAACTGCACCTGAACTTCTGAACAAATGCTTTTATTCGCAGTGTAAAAGGACATACAACTGGCACTGGACATGTGGACCCCAGCCTTAGCCCCCGTTCACATTGGACAGGTCAAATCACATGACCATTTGCAGCCTATTGCTGGCAATAGCATTGTTAAAATCGGTGCGACACGGACCTTGTGATGCCCCACCGATTTGGAAAAATTAGTCCCTGGACCACTTTTGGCGATTTCGAGTGTGACTTTCATAGATATCCGTGCAAGAAGTCGCCACGTCTTTCAAGTCGCACTGACATGCAGCTTTGAAATTGCGCGATTCGATTTCAGATGAAGTTGCACGATTTCAAAGCCGCAGTCAACGAGAACGGGGGCTAAGTGTCATTTCTGTCTGCTACATTTTTCTGACGCCAAGAGAAAAATGGTGACAGGGGAGGGAGCTCCAGCAGATTGACAGCCTCAGTTCAGTTCCTGTGTGCTGGGGGTGTGTCCTTCCAATCAGCTCTCAGAGCCCCCTTTTTTTCTGACTGTTCAGTCAAACTGCATTATTTCTTCACTTTGAACGGCTATAGAGAAGAGGAGACTGTAGATAGACAGGTACAACCTATGTAGGAGGATTTGTGTCATTCCTGTGTATCACCTGAGGCCAGTCACTTCGCTGGGTATATGGAAGGGTTTACAACCACTTTAAAGTTGAACTCCCAGAAAAACTCTCCTCCAACTTCCAGCGATGCAATGGGGTAAATCCCTTACCAGCCGCTGTCATCGTCTCCTCAGCCACTTCCGGGAGCTGGGGTTATAACCTCTTGATTGGCCAGTTGGAGAATGATGACATCCTGCGCATGCACACGGGAATCCTTCATTCCGGAACAGCCAGAGTGTGCTGGGAATGCAGGCTGAGTTGCGCATGCATAGCTCAGTTTGCATTTAGTAGAAGACAGAGCACACAGCATGTATTTAATCTGATACAAGAGCTTCCTGCTCACAGGTTTTTATTGGTTAAAGCAGTATTCCGCCCAAAAAAAAAAAAAAAAAAATCAAAAGCCAGCAGCTACACATACTGCAGCTGCTAGCTTTTAACAATAGGACACTTACCTGTCCTGGAGTCCGGCGATGTCGGCACCGCAGCTGATGTTTCCATCAGCTCTCAGGTTCTGTCGCTGCCATTGTGGATAAGGATACCCGGCAGTGTAGCCTTACGGCTTCACGCTGGGAACCCTACTGCGCATGCATGAGGCCCTGCTCCTCTCTCTTACTGGCCCAGAAACAGGGAGAGGAGGAGGGAGCCCCGCAGTGATGTCACGGGCCGTGACCCGGACTACCGGAAGAAGGAACAGGATACCTGTCAAAGACAGATATCCCCCCCCGAAAGGTGCCAATTGTGGCACCGGAGGGGGAGAGGAGACAAATTAGCGGAAGTTCCACTTTTGGGTGGAACGTCGCTTTAAGAGCCCTTTCACACTGGGGCGGGGTCGGCGGTAAAACGTCGCTATTAGCGGCGTTTTACCGTCGGTATGCGGCCGCTAACAGGGCGGTTTTACCCCCCGCTAGCAGCCGAGAAAGGGTTAAATACCACCGCAAAGCGCCTCTGCTGAGGCGCTTTGCCGGAGGTATAGCCGCGCCGTCCCATTGATTTCAATGGGCAGGAGCGGTGAAGGAGCGGTATACACTCCGCTCCTTCACCGCGCCGAAGATGCTGCTGGCAGGACTTTTTTTACCGTCCTGCCAACGCATCGCTCCACTGTGAAAGCCCTCGGGGCTTTCACACTGGAATGAAAGCAGCGGCACTTTCGGGTCGGTTTGCAGGCGCTATTATTAGCGCAATAGCGCCTGCAAACCGCCCAGTGTGAAAGGGCTCTAAGTTTAGTTCTGCTTTAAAATGTTCCCTTTTCATAATCAATAACCATTGTGTTACTAAGGACTTGTTCCTACGGGGCAGTTTTTCCACCCCTTATTATTTTTTTTGGATCTTTTGCTTTTAAAAAGGTAAAAGAAGAGATTTGTGGTCTTTTTAACCCCAGAACTCTCCATAAAGAGGACCTGTCATCCTTATTTCTATAACAAGAAATGCTTACATCTCTTGTAATAGAAATTAAAGAAAAAAAAAAAAAAGGGACAGTGTAAAAATAAAAAAGTAAAATAAACAGGGAGAAAAAAACAAAAACGCTCTCATACCTCCGTGCTCGCGCACAGAAGCGAACACATACATAAGTCGCGCACGCATATGTAAACGGTATTAATACCACACGTGAGGTATCGCCACGATCGTTAGAGTGAGAGCAATAATTCTAGCACTAGACCTCCTCTGTAACTCTAAACAGGTAACCTGTAAAAAAATAAAATTTAAGGAATGTAGTTTGTTGCCATTCCACAAGCATGCACAATTTTATAGCGTGACATGTTGGGTATCTATTTACTCGGCGTAACATCATCTTTCACATTTTACAAAAAGATTGGGGTATACAGCGCCTTGCAAAAGTATTCACCCCCCTTGGCTTTTTACCTATTTTGTTACATTACAGCCTTTAGTTCAATGTTTTTTTTAATCTGAATTATATGCGATGGATCAGAACACAATAGTCTAAGTTGGTGAAGTAAAATTAGAAAAACATATACATAAAACTATTTTTCAGAAATGAAAATCTAATTGGCATGTGCGTATGTATTCACCCCCTTTGTTATGAAGCCCATAAAAAGTTCTGGTGCAACCAATTACCTTCAGAAGTCACATAATTAGAGAAATGATGTCCACCTTTGTGCAATCTAAGTGTCACGCTATGTCTGGAGCAAACCCAACACATCACCCAAAGAACACCATCACTTCAGCAGTCAGGACTGGGAAACTGGTCAGAGTTGAGGGAAAGATGGATGATGCTAAATACAGGGACATTCTTGAGCAAAACCTGTACCACTCTGTGTGTGATTTGAGGCTAGGACGGAGGTTCACCTTCCAGCAGGACAATGACCCCAAACACACTGCTAAAGCAACACTTGAGTGGTTTAAGGGGAAACATGTAAATGTGGTGGAATGGCCTAGTCAAAGCCCAGACCTCAATCCAATAGAAAATCTGTGGTCAGACTTAAAGATTGCTGTTCACAAGCGCAAACCATCCAACTTGAAGGAGCTGGAGCAGTTTTGCAAGGAGGAATGGGCAAAAATCCCAGTGGTAAGATGTGGCAAGCTCATAGAGACTTATCCAAAGCGACTTGGAGCTGTGGTAGCCGCAAACTGTGGCTCTACAAAGTATTGACTTTAGGGGGGAGAATAGTGATGCACATTGACTTTTTCTGTTATTTTGTCCTATATGTTGAAAAAAAACAAACATCTTCAAAGTTGTGGGCATGTTCTGTAAACTAAATGATGCAAATCCTCAAACAATCCATGTTAATTCCAGGTTGTGAGGCAACAAAACACAAAAAATGCTAAAGAGGGTGAATACTTTTGCAAGGCACTGTGTATGTTGTTTTGTTTTTTAATTCATTGAATTGTACTTTTTCCCCAAAATTCTATTTGTAAAACCACTGTGCAAATACCGTGTGACATAAAAAATAAAATCACAACACCATTTTATTCCTAGGGTCTCTGTTAAAAAAAAAAAAAAAAAGTGTATAATATTTGGGGGTTATAAGTAATTTTCCAGCAAAAAGATACTGGATTTAAAGCTTGTAAACAAAAAGTGCCAGAAAAAGCCTGGTCTTAAAGTGGTTACGCTTTGACACTAAAACCTGGAAGCAGATTTTCTATGGAAAACTGCACCACATTTGCAGTTTTAGTAAATCAACTCCCATTGTGTCAAGCTGTACCAAGGTAACCATGCAATGCAAAAAACATTCCAGGGGTTCGGCTTTAAAGCGGAACTAAACCCTTCAATCCGTTTCAGCTAAGAAAGCTGCCATCTTAGTTTGATCTGTAACTGCCATGGTGCTGTAAATGTGATCAGTCATGACATCAGACATTTGATGGTTTGACAGTTAGCAGTCTCGGCAATCCAGGAATATAACTACTGTATATACTCGAGTATAAGTCGATCCGAGTATAAGTTGAGGCCCTAATTTACCACAAAAAAAAAAAATGGGAAAAACTTATTGACCCGAGTATAGGACGAGAGTGAGAAATGCACAGCTACTGTAAGTGGAAAAGAGGGTCAACAATGCCCATTTGCAGCCTCACGGTGCCCATTTGCAGCCTCACTGTGCCCATTTGTAGCCATAGGTCCCCCAAACTTCTAACTCGGTAGTTAAGGGTTCCTAGATGCCCCCTAGCTGCAGCCAAAATTTGGGGTCTCTGGACCCAAAGGGTCCCGAAATGACATTGCTGCAGATGGACACAGTTGACCGATTTTGGGGCCCCCGTATCTCAGGGCCACTTAGTGCAAGGAACCCCAAATTTGGTGTGCAAACCAACTAGCACCATAAAATATCCAAAGCTGGGGTTTCTAGCACCAAATGACTGAGATACAGGGCCCCAAATATCGGTTCAGAAAATGTCAAGCACTTTTCTGCAGCAGAGAATGACATTTTTCGAATCTACTTTGGGGCCCCGTATCTCGGGGCCACTTAGTGCTAGGAACCCCAGCTTTGGATATGTTATGGTACCTGTTCCACTGGATTTGCACACCAAATTTGGGGTTCCTAGCACCAAGTGGCCCTGAGATACAGGACCCCAAATTCCGTTCAGAAAATGAATTTTTTTGCTGCAGAAAAGTGCTTGACTCGAGTATAAGTCGAGGGGGGCACTTTCAGCACAAAAAAATGTGCTGAAAAACTCGACTTATACTCGAGTATATACGGTATTCTGTTGAAACATTTAAATTGATGGATTTAGTTCCACTTTAAGCAGTTACAGCAACAGCACTTTCTAGAATAAAGGTTTTACATAAAGTAATAAAAGCTGATCATTGTAAACATTCCTGTCAGCAGTAAGTGCCGGTTCATGCTGGGACGACTTGTCAGGCGACTTAGCCGCCTAAACAAGTAGCGTCCCGTTCTGCACAATGGAACCGTTCTAATCAAGTCGCTCCGACTTAGAAAAAGGTTCCTGTACGACTTTGGGGGCAACTTGAGCCGATTTGCATTGACTTCTATACAGTCGGCGCTCCTGTCGTGTCCTGGGTCGCCCGAGGCAGTCGCGCTGCAAGTCGTGCTGCCTCAGTGTGAACCGACACTAAATGGTTCATCTGACATTTTTGGTCTGTTAGAGGAAGTTGAAAAAATATCAGACTTGCTGGCCAAGTCACCACATGAAAATAAAGAAAAAAAACCCCACAGAACACTTTACAGAGGTCTAAATATATCCTTTTTTTTTTTTTTTTTTTTTTTGGGAAAATGAATAAAAGTCAATCTTTGTAAACCCCCCACAGCACAGTTACTTGGCTTGTCCCAACCCCCTGTCCCTGCTGTACTACCCCTGGGACAGCCTTCTCTATGACAGTGGTAGGCAAACATCAGCCTTTTAAGCCGTTCCAGAACTATAAATCTCATCATGCCTCTGGCCTCATGCTTGTGGCTGTCACAGTCCTGCAATGCATCGGATTTGTAGTTCCCCAATAGCTGAAGGGACAAAGTCCACCTATGGCCGGGTCTACACGTAAATATGGAGAGGGATATAAATAGTAGAGCTGGGCAATTTTCTCCAAAAAAAAAAAAAAAATCTGCGATTTTTTAAAAATAAAAACTTAATTCACGATTCGAATCAAGTTTTTTTTTTTGATGGACACCGCACCGGTCCTGAGGAGCTGCAGGCAGGAGTTTTTAGGCGAGGCCGCAGCTTCGGCCTAGTCCGCGGCGTCCGGCCTCGCAGACTAGATCGAAGCCGCGGCCTCACCTAAAAAAACTCCTGCCTGCAGCTCCACAGGAGCATTGTGCTGTCAGCGCCGGTCCTGGTGAAAAAAAAAAAAATCGGTTTGCTGAAAATTTGAATCGATTTGACCTCTCAACTCGATTCAAGATTCAAATCGATTTTTTCCCCAGCCCTAATAAATAGACATGTCAAATTAAAACAAAAATCATATAATAAATACGATCATAAATATGATTCTATGCAAGTAAACATCCCTGGCTTGTTTGTATGCCTTATACTAGGCTTACCTATAGGTACTGTAAATATCTCCTAAACTTGCACCTTTTAGGAGATATTTACTATATATTACTCCGCTGATGACATCATCGAGGCATGAGCTCTGAAGGAACGGCTGGCCGCCTGTGCCGTGACCATTGGCTCCCACGTGTGGGAGCGACATCATTGCGGATCCGGCCACTTATAGCGCGGGAGCCCACGAACCCCTAAGAAACAGCGGGGAAGATGTCAGCCGTCTTAGCGGTGAGCGGGCGCCGCTGAAGGGCTTCGTTATAAGGTATTTCATAACGAGCTAGTATGCGGTAAAGCAGTTCCACCCAAAAATGGAAGTTCCTCTTTAAGGACTGGTGACCCCCCGACATCTCACATTTGGAATGTCATTTTTTTGGGGGGCGGGAGGGGGGTACCCAGTTTTTACAGGCACCCAGCTCCCACTTCCTCGCCGGAACAAAAATCACCTCTTCCCTCTCCCTCCCTGCAATCTTCCGGGACACGTCACAGGTCCCAGAAGATTGCCCGGCCATTCACGGCGTGCAGTGCGGCTCGCGCATGCGCACCTGGCTTTGAAGCCACAGCCGAGCGCCCACAGTTAGAATTCTGTCGCAGCGGAGAGGAGGGGGAGAGAAGTGAAGCTTTGTTTGCCCGCATCGTTGGACCGCGGGACAGGTAAGCGTCCGATTATTAAAAGTCAGCAGCTACACTTTTTTGTAGCTGCTGACTTTTAAATGGGTGGAACTCCGCTTTAAGAGAAAAAGCCTTCTGTGTGTAGCAGCCCCCCCCCCCTCCCCCTCCCCCAACCCCCAATACATACCTGAGCCCCATCTCGATCCAGCGATGTTGCATGAGAGATTCAACTGTCCGGGACTCTCCCTCCTCATTGGCTGAGACAGCAGTGAAGCGCCATTGGCTCCTGTTGCTGTTAAAGTAGTGAGCCAATGAGGAGAGAGGGGGCGGGCTCTGATGAAATGGACAGAAGGAGCTGTGGCTCGGCTGCCCCCCCCCCCCAATAGCAAGCTGCTTGCTCTGGGAGCATGCAACAGGAGGGAGGGGCCAGGAGCACCAAAGAGGGACCCGAGAAGAGGAGGATCCGGGCTGCTCTGTGCAAAACCACCGCACACAGCAGGGACGTATAACAGGTTTGTTATTTCTAAGCAAAAAAAAAAAAATAACGAGACTTTAATATCACTTTAAGCTTTGAAAATCAAAGCTTGCAGCTGATTGGTTGCTGTGCACAACTGCTCTGGTTTTAGTAAATCCCCCCTCGATTGTTGGCATTAGCTCTAATGATCAGGAACCTCCAATTCCTCCTGTATTGTATTGTAACGGTACTGTCTGTCCTAACGTTGTGAATCGATGTGCAAACTGTTGGCACTATAAATAATGATCTTTTAAAAGTATAAACACATGACTATTCCCTGAGCAGAGCACACAGGTCACTTTATTCCTACATAATAACAACATCTGTTACCTTCCAATACAAATCTGAGACTAATAAAAAGTAAAAGGAACTCCAAGATCACACTATTCATCAATAATAATAATAATATACATACAGAGGGGGGACTTCCCCTGATCTCCCCCCTGTGTATAGATAACAAGGAATATTGTGATCACAGAGCCTCTGAGATTGTTGTGATCCATCTGATGACAATACTGTTACAGTACACACACATAGATATATATATATATACAGTCACTCACACACTATACCTCAGCTCTATGGGTACAGAATTGTGATCACCCCACCACAGGAAGTGTTCATTCCAAGTCCTAATCAGCTGTCAGTTCCTGGTTCGTTGCCCCTCCCCCTAAGGCTCCCAGGGGCCCCTCTTGCCTCTGGGTTCGGCTGCCCTCCCCCCCAGGGGACCTCTGTTTCTCCCCCCGGGGCAGGTCACACAGTGGCACCCTATGGAGGGAGGGGGGAGTTAGGGAAGGCTCACTATCCTACAAGCCAGAAACCCTGCAGAGGAGCAGCACGCATGCGCGGGCCGTGAAGCGGTGGGACGCATGCTCAGTGCGTCTTCCCTCACGAAACCAGAAGCGACGCATGCGAAGAGTGGACTACTGGGGAGGGGGGGCTGCGCATGCGTGCTGTGTGAAAAGCGTCGACACTTACCAAATTGTCCAAAAGCTCTGTCTAGGCTCCCTTAACGGAGCTCACAGCGGTTTACCAGAACGGCAGCTGTCAGGGGACTGGCCGCCGCCGGTGGTAGGGTTGTTCATTTTTCAAAAGCGACCCGACCTCCTAAGCACACGGCAGAACGTAACGGCCGGCCGTGACGTGCGGTGCTGCGAGGCTGGAGCTGCTGGGAAGGAGCGCATGCGTGGTGCGCCCTGCGAGTCCATACTTCCGCCAGCACTGAGGAATTTTCCCCTCATGTTATTTACAGTAAACAGAGACTGTGGCCAATGCCCCAAGGAGATATTACACAGTGTGCATTACTGTTATCACACTTTAATTTTGTAATAAACGTATTTTCTCTTACATATAATAAATATCACATGACATGGTCAGCTTTTCATGTAAAATAGTCTGTATGGAGAATGGCTTCATGACCGCCCTCAGAAAATGACGTCCGGGAATAAGCATGCTGCTAGTGAAGTCAGAGCTCCTGGTCTGCAGCGACTCAGAAAGTCAGAGCTCCTGCGCTGAAGCGACTCAGAAAGTCAGCGCTCCTGGTCTGGGGTGACTCTGAAAGTCAGAGCTCCTGGTCTGGGGTGACTCTGAAAGTCAGCGCTCCTGGTCTGCGGTGACTCTGAAAGTCAGCGCTCCTGGTCTGTGGTGACTTAGAAAGTCAGCGCTCCTGGTCTGCGGTGACTCTGAAAGTCAGCGCTCCTGGTCTGCGGTGACTCTGAAAGTCAGAGCTCCTGGTCTGCGGTGACTCTGAAAGTCAGCGCTCCTGGTCTGCGGTGACTCTGAAAGTCAGAGCTCCTGGTCTGCGGTGACTCTGAAAGTCAGCGCTCCTGGTCTGCGGTGACTCTGAAAGTCAGCGCTCCTGGTCTGCGGTGACTCTGAAAGTCAGCGCTCCTGGTCTGCGGTGACTCTGAAAGTCAGCGCTCCTGGTCTGCGGTGACTCTGAAAGTCAGAGCTCCTGGTCTGCGGTGACTCTGAAAGTCAGAGCTCCTGGTCTGCGGTGACTCTGAAAGTCAGCGCTCCTGGTCTGCGGTGACTCTGAAAGTCAGAGCTCCTGGTCTGCGGTGACTCTGAAAGTCAGAGCTCCTGGTCTGCGGTGACTCTGAAAGTCAGAGCTCCTGGTCTGCGGTGACTCTGAAAGTCAGAGCTCCTGGTCTGCGGTGACTCTGAAAGTCAGAGCTCCTGGTCTGCGGTGACTCTGAAAGTCAGAGCTCCTGCGCTGCGGTGACTCTGAAAGTCAGAGCTCCTGCGCTGCGGTGACTCTGAAAGTCAGAGCTCCTGCGCTGCAGTGACTCTGAAAGTCAGAGCTCCTGCGCTGCAGTGACTCTGAAAGTCAGAGCTCCTGCGCTGTATATGGAAGCACTGGTTTCCCAGTTACCACTGAGTGTCTCGGTCAAGGGCGATTTCGGGTTTTTCAGAGCAATTTTCGGAAAAGTCTGTCCGGCCACTATCACTGAACTGCAAACAGCTGCAGCCACCAACAGCCACAATCAGTAGATTTTTACCTCTTGGATTTACAATGTGGCTAAGACCCCATTCACACAGGGACGACTTGTCAGGCGACCTAGTCGCCTGACAAGTCGCCTCCCATTCTGTGCTATGGAACCGTTCTAAGGGGAGCGACGCAAGTCGCTCCGACTTAGAAAAAGGTTCCTGTACGATTTCGGGGGCGACTTGCATAGACTTCTATATAGAAGTCGTTTTGCAAGTCGCCCGGGCAGTCGTTTGCAGGTCGCCTCGCTGAGGCGACCTGCAAGTCGTGTTGCCCCTGTGTGAATGGGGTCTGCATGCCCGTGCAAGTGCAGCCCAAGGGCCCTTAATCACTTGTCCTCCGGAACTTTTCACCTTCTTCCTGACCAGGCTATTTTTTGCTATACGGCACTGCATTACTTTAACTGACAATTGCGTGGTCGTGTGACGCTGCACCCAAATAAAATTGATGTCCCTTTTTACCCCAGAAATAGAGCTGTTTTTTTTTTCTGGTGGTATTTGATCATCTCTGCGGTTTTTATTTTTTGCGTTATAAACAAAAAATGACTGACAATTTTGAAAAAAAAAACAATAATCTTTACTTTCTGCTCTAAAACATATCCAATAAAAAAATATGTTAAAAAAATCTAATTTCTTTAACAATTTAAGCCAATATGTATTCTGCTAAATATTTCTGGTAAAAAAATCCCAATAAGCATATATTGATTGGTTTGTGCAAAAGTTAAAGCGTCTACAAACTATGGGATATTTTTCTAGAATTGTTATTTGTTTATTTTATTTTTTACTAGTAATGATCAGCGACTTATAGCAGGACTGCGATATGGCGGCGGACACCTACCTGACACTTTTTTTGGGGACCAGTGACATTAATACAGTGATCAGTGCTAAAACTATGCACCGTCACTGTACTAATGACACTGGCTGGCAGGGGCGTTGCTAGGGGGTGGCTTTTCAGGCTATAGCCCCGAATCTGAGGCCAATAGCCCCGAGTCTCTGCAGGGGTCCCCAAGGGGAGGGGAGGCTCTCTGGGGACCCTTATGTAAGTGGGGGGGCTCTCTGGGGACCCTGATTTTAAGGCCTAGGCTCTCTAGGGACCCGGATTTAGGGGGAGGCTCTCCGGGGACCCTAATGTAAGGGGGCCTCTCCTGGAACCCTGATGTAAGTGGGGGGTCCTCTGGGTACCCTGATGGAAGGGGGAGGCTCTCTGAGGACTCTGATGTAAGGAGGAGGCTCTCTGGGGACCCTGATGTAAGGTGATGTAAGAGGGGGCTCTCTGGGGACCCTGATGTAAGCAGGGGGCTCTCTGAGGATATATATACACCCACACGTATATTACTGTATATACATGTGTATGCCCGCCCAAGCGTATGACTTTATTTACTACGCTGATATGGGCTCTAGCCCCAGATCTTTTGTAGACCTAGCAACGCCCCTGCTGGCTGGGAAGGGGTTAACATCAGGGGCATTTAAAGGGTTAAATGTGTGCCTAGCTAATGTTCCAGTGTAGTGGGGGAGGTGCTTTTACTAGTGAAAGGCATGTATCGGTGTTTCTGCTTTACAGGAACACAGGATCTATGCCTTCTGTACTGACAGAAAGGCAACCTGCCTTGTTTACATAGACTGCCGTTCTGCCTGTGTACCGAACGATCAGCGGGTGCCGGCGGAGATCGGGTCCACGGTACCTGCTGATCAGCTCCCGCTGTGTAAAATCACAGCGGGAGCGAGCCACTGGCAGCGCACTTTTGCGTCCGATACCCGGGAGTTCAGGATCACGTAAATATATACATGCAGTATATGGGATGGTCAGCAATTGTGCAGTCATGCAATACTGTACAAAAATAAAATTTGACATTTTTTCACACAAATAGAGCTTTCATTTGATGGAATTTGATCACCTCTGCGTTTTTTTTTATTCTTCATTATTCTTTTTTTCTTTATAATATAAATGAAAAATTACCAAATGTTTTGAAAAAATATATATATATTTTTCTTAGTTTCTGTTATATAATGTTCCAAACAAATAATCTTCCTTCATAAATTAAGGCCACACTATTCTGCTACATTATTTTTTATTTCTTTAGTAGAGGCCTTAGAGAATAAAATAATGGATGTTTGGATGTTGCAATTTTTATGTTGCACAGTATTTGTGCAGCAGTTTTTCAAACGCAATTTTTTTTTTTTTGGAAAAAATACACTTTAATTAATTTTATTGCACAGAAACACAATGTAATACCCAATTTTTTGATAAAATATACAAGATGTTACGGTGAGTAAAAAGATACCTAACATTTCATGCTTTAAAATTGCTTACATCCGTGGAATGGCGCCAAACTATGGTACCTAAAAATCCCCATAGGTGACTCTTTAAATGCCTTCAAGTGGTTGTAAACTCTCCCCGACAACTTTGTCCCATGTAAATCAGCATAAAAAACCCTAATAAACACTGCTTGTGGATATCTCCTTACTTGCTTAGTATTGTTGTAATCCTTTTTGTTCTTTAGAATGACTTCACTGAGCATGCCCAGATCTCCCCTGATTTACGGCACACTCTGTGTACTTGTCTTTCTATTATCAGATCTTCCTACGGCACAACACTGAAATCCCATGAGACTGCATAATCACTCAGAGCTTCCTACTACACCCCATGTGATCATGTGACATCACATGGAGTGTAAACTTGGGTATCGGAAAGCATTACTGCAGCCTTATCAGCTGGAGCTTATAAGACTGACACAGGCAAACACTAGATAATCGGCACAGGTAAATACTATGAAATAAAACAAGTCGGCTATGAGCAGTGAAGCAGGGTTGCCATAGAAACGTTGGATTGAGAAGGAGGCTTGGTTAACAGTACAGGAAGTGCTCAATGTAAGGGGCGAAAATACACTCTACTGTGGACTCAGAAAACAATACTTAAGATGGTGCTGCCTTACCTCTGGAAACAAGTTTTTTAAAGTTTCTTCAAACAGTAATGCCGCGTACACACGAGCGGACTTTATGGCAGACTTTGCCCGGCGGACTTTTCGACGTACTTTACGATGGACTTTCTGAATGAACGGACTTGCCTACACACAATCCACCAAAGTCCGTCGAATTCGTACGTGATGACGTACGACCGGACTAAAACCAGGAAGTTCATAGCCAGTAGCCAATAGCTGCCCTAGCGTGGCTTTTTGTCCGTCGAACTAGCATACAGACGAGCTGACTTTTCGACCGGACTCGATTTCGACGGATTGCTTTAAAACATGTTTCAAATCTAAGTCCGTCCAACTTTTGAGAAAACAAAGTCCTCTGGAGCCCACACACGATCGAATTGTCCGACGAAATCCCGTCCGCTGGGCAAAGTCTGCCGTAAAGTCCGCTCGTGTGTACGTGGCATTAGTAATATGCGATTTGGGCTGGATTACAGTGGCTATAGTTAGTTTGATAATTACTTATTATAATGGACTAAATGAAAAGCAGCATCAGAGTGGGAGAGTTTACTTCCTCTTTCACAGGTTAACAGTTTAGCGTTACACAGGAGTTCTGCTGCTACAATTATTATTGCTCTTGTTCTGATGCTCGAGACAATACCTCGCAAGTGTGGTGCGATCACCATTTACATATGTATGTGGGACTTACGTATGCGTTTTTATTTTTATGTAATCACGGGGGATCGGGATGCTTTAATTTTTTTCTTTTATTATTATTTATTTTATTGAAAGGTTTGTGTTTTTTTTTTTTCTTTCACTGAGAATTTATTTGAAGGTTGGAAAAAAAGTTACAGTACAATAAACAGGAGTAAGTATCAGTACAATATAAATGCATTCAGTGGGTTAACCGTCCCCACGTATATGCGGAACAGTACAGAGTTGTGTACAAAGAATATAATAAACAAGGAACATAACATCAAAGGAGAAAATAATAATAAAAATTGCACAAGTCCAAATCAGGTGCCTATAATTATTATGCAGCGCTACTGTCATACAATTTATGATCAGCTTTCATGTGTATATGGTACACATAAGTAGTAGTAGTTGACAGATGATGTGAAAAAAGTCTCAGAAACCTCAGATGGAAATATTCCTTTGTAATAACTTTAAACACCCCACACCAAAGTCTGCATCACACTCCCCTTCGGGGTTCACACTCACCAGAGGGTTGTATATATCAGGCATGGTTTGATTGACCACAGATCTCCTCCCTTCCTTGTTGCTGAGGAGATCTGTGGTTTATCAATCCATGCCTGATATATACAACCCTCTGGTGAGTGTGAACCCCGAAGGGGAGTGTGATGCACAGACTTCGGTGTGGGGTGTTTAAAGTTATTACATAGGAAGATTTCCATCTCCGGATTCTGGGACTTTTTTCACATCATCTGTCAACTACTACTACTTATTTGTACCATATACACAT